>NOXB01000020.1:0-329507 GCA_002901145.1 Cladosporium cladosporioides
AATTGGAGTCATTGTTCATAACCGATCTTGATCAGTGTGCTACTCATTGTTTCCTCACCTGAAGCACTTGTCACCTCGCTTGCGCTCTAATCCCGAGTACACCCCATTACAAGTCAAACCAGACTTTTTCTTCATTCGTTAAAATAAAGAGGCTTGGTGATGCTGTTGTAGCTGGTGAGGCATGAGGTCTATTTAGCTGCTATGGTTGGCATTCCGTGATCAGAGCGATGTCTGAGGCAAAGGGCTTGCTCAGCATTCACGATCTTGAATCATCTACACGAGAAGTCTTTCCGCAGATTTGAGACCATCGTGAAGTCACCCATACAGCTGTCAAATGGTCTTGCTTGGACGCCTGAAGTGTGGCTCCAAAGCAATTGCATTAACCTGATCAAGAATCCGAAAGGTTCGACGGTATCGAAGTTTCCTGACTCTAATTCGCTCCTTACCCTTTAGTCGGGGACCATCTTCCATATTTGATGCTATGTTTCGAAACGACTGTCATGGGTCAACAGATATCCTCGACCTCTTTGCTACGGGTTTCATGGTAGCCAGCCTCCTCTTCCTGCCCTGAGAATGCCCCTGACTGGTCGCAGTAAGGTGTTCTTCGCAATCCATAGGATGCATCTCCCAGCAGTCTCTATCATGTTGCGGAGGGAAAGCAAAGTGCTCGCATAGCCCACACGATCCTCCGAACATCCTACAATATCTCAGAAGTTCGATCAGTCTACTAATATATGACTCCCTGTCGACCGCGCGCATGACGATTTGCTCCGCTGACATGGTACACAATAGGCGGTCAATGTGGATGGCACGGATACGAGGGTCCGAGTCTTGAAGTCCTTCCTTGTAGCAAGCGAGCACCCTTTCGATCGCTGTCTCTGGCTTCGCGCAAGCGCTGAGTTCGAGTCCGAACGTGGTGGGGTCCGAGGCGCGGCCTAGCACATGGAACGTCTGACCATATAGCATGTGTGATGTGAGTGACAGAGCGGCATGTGGGACATTCGCCGGCAGCATGAGTGACTCTCCCGCGCGTTGAACAAGGTAGCCGCAAGTTCCCAAGCGATCTAATGCCGCTGTGGTGTCGGAATAGCATGACGACAGTCGACGGTTCTCGGATGCTTTCCAGAGTAACCAGAGCTTCATCGGCTGGTCAGGCTTAGCGTCAGACAGTCCACATGTCGTCGATACATGGGGGTCGCTGTCGTGATGGACTTCAGTCGCCGTGCCACGGGGAGTGATGTTGGCAGTTGCATCGTGGACCTCGACATTGTAATCCAGCCCTACACCATAAAAGCCCTGCACTTTTTCACGCACCATTGCTTGGTAGTGGTCCTGCGAGTCTCGACTTACCATCTCTTCAGTGATCGGCACATTCAGCAGCCAGATCTTGGGACTCTTCCTCTCCAGCAACTGTATTTTCCACTCCAGAAAATCGTGGTCTGTCATTCGGATAGGGTCATTGATACGCCAGATATCGGTGCACGATGCGGCATCGAGGCTCACAAGGACCCTTTCCAATGAAGGCAGACGTGCTGTTCTCTCGTCTTTGGAGATTTGCCAGGCGATGCACTGATCATGAGTTTCCTTGGGCTGAGTTCGCAGATTCGGGAGTTGGTCCAGCTTCTCGAGTGGCCACGGCACTTCACATGCAGAAAGGTCTACTGCGCAGTGCTTGAGCCATTCGCTCACGCTCTGAGGCTCTTCCAATCTGGCATTGCGTGCTTGTTTGCCTCCTCCTTCGGTTTGCGCAACTCCGGCATGGTGCGTTCTGTAATGCCTTGCACGATTTCCACCCGAGATAGTGTCGACACAATAGTCGCAGCGCTGTTCACGTCTTGATTTTCCAGTCTGGGATGCCATGTGAGGCCAGACGCTTTCGATCTCAGAGTGTGTTAGATGTGTGCCAAAGTCGAGCTGGATGGAAGCGTCAGAAGCGAGCTGTGCTTGACGAGCGTCAGCATTTCAGCTGCGTCAGCGCGTCATGCGCGTCAGCGCGCTGCCCGCAGCATCATATGCATCCTCGCTTGCCGCGTCATCTGCGTTATCTGCCCGAATCATGTCTGCTGCGTCATTGCGTCGCACAACGTACATGATAGGCCGTAAGTACGCTCCAGGAGTCAATTGCTTCTCGTAGCCGTCAATCTGCGTACCACTCTGGTCATAACCAGCGAATATCTCTTCGCGATAGTGATGAACACCTTCGGAGAGACGCCATACACAATAGAACAGGTGTCAGCCCATTTGTGGTGAGAACGCTGAATGCAGAGCGACAAAATCACTTCTTCGACCACGCATTCCGTGCCGCTCGATTGCCATATGTCTCACTGACTGAGCTACAGGCTTGGTGGTCGCAAATAGTGCGGCGGAATCGTAGTCTCATAACGGGTATGTGATAGTGACTTGCTTTCGATGGAGTGTAGTGTACATTCCTTATGTATCGATATAAATATCCTTTTGCTGTCCGAGAGGTCTCCTCACTTATTAACTTGAAGTTTCTTCTATACCACCATGGAGCGGAACTTCCGTCATCCGTATAGTGGCAAGGGTTCACCCATGTAGCGATGTTGTCGAGATAGGATGATTATGTATGTCTGAGGGTGTTCTACGCCCAAGCTTTGGGCTCATGTTCAACCAGGCCAGTGGCAATATAGGCGCAGGTCTTGTGGCCGAGGCTACTCCAAGGTTGAGCTTTCGCATCAAGAAGCGATAGCAGAAGAGTACACATCGTCCAAGTCTGCAGGCGTATTGCGCACGATTTGCAGACTGTCAGCTTGCTCGATTATCGTGTCTCTCATCGACGGTGGTTGTTCTCTGGCCGTAAGGTTTGCAGATTCTATGCTATTGTTTGAACCACGATGTTAATCTATGCTGCGAATCACTGTTTGTGGCATTCGAACATGATGTCGAGTTAGACTTCGATTTTGAGTTCAACCTAAAATCTCCGATATCCAGCTGTGTTCAAATTCTCTTGTAAGCACCTGAGCGTTTTTCGGTGCAGCGATAGAGACAGCTGATGAAGGTCACCGCAGAACATGGTGCAACCACGCACGATAGACCGATGTCTTTGAAAATTTTGTTAGCACAAAACAGAGAATGCCGTTCGGGTCGACTGGGGTAAATCGCTGATTCTTTGAGGAATCGATGTCGCATGATCTCTGAACTCATGTTTTACTGTCCTTACTTTGGCACATTATATCGTGACTATCCATATCTTGCTTCATATACTGACAGCTGTGCTCACATGAAAGTTGCACGGGTGTGTGTGCTATCATGGGACAACGATCATGATGAGAGATCTAGCACTAAAAGACACCCAACCCTAACTCTACATATTGAGGATATATACAATCTGCAGCTCGCCGAAATTTGATCTTTCTGATATGCCGGACACACCGCTGGAATACGGCTCGATGCCAGTACGCAAAATGCAGCCAGTTCGCAAGCTGCGTAAGCATGCCAATCAGCTAGTGTCGGAATCGCATCTCGTATGCAACATATTCCTCCGCCACGGTGGCAAGGGTATGTTTCCGAAGAAAGATCCGACGAGCCCGAATCATAGTGAAAGCAGTAAGCGATTCTTTGTTGAACCGGGTACAGATTGTATTGTTCCAGGATGCAGGTACAGTCAACGGCATGCGTTCGAACATGTGCCGCAAAGCGTCGAGGAGTAGATCGGGCCTTCCATTGTCAACGCAGGAAAATTTGTTGCTACGCCAGTGACTAACCTCAAAAGAAAGTCACCGCAGTAGCACTTTTGATTGCTTTCCACTTATGTAATTTTACTCATGACATCTGAATGATCTCGAAGAAGCCGAGCAGCGCCTGGCGACGTCTCTAGCTTCTCGCGGCTTCCCGTCGGATCCAGGCTAGTCAAGAAACGGAGATGGTCCTCTTTCGTACTAAGACTGCAGATACTCCAGTAGGTCCGTGTTAGCGATGGTCTGCGGATACCATAGAGGTGTACTATTTAGAGCGCAACATTATCAATCGCGTATGTAGCGTGTGGACGCGCGTGGCATCAGAGCGCCCCGCTGAGCCGCTACTCCAAAGCTGAAAGCGGGACGGGAAGCCAAACCGGATCCTGGCTAGCAAAGAATCAGAGACAATCCTTTTGTGTGCTAAGTCTGCAGATAATGACTTTCTCTTCCGTGTCAAGAACGAGGCCAAGAGATGTCAATCTTTGATAAAGTTCCTGACCTGACAGACCCTTCCAACTACGGACAGCTGGAGTGGAAAAATAATGCTCAGCCATCTGTAGGACACGCGCTGCTGAACGAGATCGCCTGTCGATGCTGTTCAAATAGAAATCATGAGATTGTGATGTTCTCGTTTGACTGGCGAGAGAGGAAGACTTTGTCACTACTGGATAAGCATTTCAGTAGAGTTGTGATATATCCTTGCAGCTGCTGAAACGCGGCACGTTTCGAAGCTGCAGACACAACTCCAAAAGTGTATATTTGGGTAATGCGACGCATTCCAAGTGTGCAACACGCGGGAATTTGGATGATTTGCGGGAATGCGACGCATTCCGGGGAAGCATAACTGCGTAGCCTGTTTGGCCTCGATGGCAGCCTGTTTGAGAAGGCTTCCGTTGTGGGCGTCGATTTTTCGCACCATGTAGAAAATGTTTGGTCGATTACTAGGCGCCCTGACAACAGTAGGACGGTACAGATAGTTTCTTTCCTCGAACTCTGCTCGCATGGATGGCGGAAGAGTGGCTGTCAGATAGACAAACTGAGTTCTCAAGCTCCGGATGGTTGTTAGCTCGACCATACTTGGTCGATACTCAGCCGCTGTTACAGTCAGATGGCACTCGTCAATCACGATCCGATCGAGCTTTTGCTCTGCTATTAGCCTCCGAGCATACTTGATGAAATCCTTGGACGAGGCGGCCTCAGCGCTGATGAGTACTAGGGCGGCCTCCCGGCTCTCGCCTGGACGCCACTCCAGATGGTCGATGCTCATTCTTTTATACGCCGGATCATATCTCCATAGAGCGAGACGAGCGGTACTACGAGTACTGTTATTCCAGCGTCAGGCAGAGTACACGGAAGCATAAAGAGCAAGCTCTTTCCGGCTCCTGTGGGAAGGATGGCGACAACCTGCTCGGTCCAAGACATGATTGTGGTGAGAGCTTGCTCCTGCTCGGCAGATTTCCAGCCTGCTTCCCTGTTGCCGTATAGCTTCTTCACTCCTCCTAGGAGAGCTTCGGTGGACCAAGGTTTCCGAGGACGGTAGATGCCCATAGCCACCCGTTTCGCCAGTCGAGACTCTTGCTCGGCTCTCCCACGTTTCTTTTGCTTGAACATCATGTCTACCTCCCAGAAGTCCTGCCACAGGGTCGAAGCCTGTAACCCCATCCGGACTTTTCCATCCCACAAGTTGGCAAATACTGCTCCGGCCTGGTTGGCGTACGCCCGGTTCACCATCCGCGTCTTGTGGTTGCGCTGTTCCGTCATGCTTCGGATTGTCGGGTCGATCTCTTCCGCATCTTCGTCGCCTTCGTCAGGGTCGAAACATTCGATCTGGCTGGCGAATTTGGTCTTGACGATGGCCACTGTGATCTGCCTCCAGTTGGCGACGTGAAGCCGTGGCACGCATGCCCGAACACATGCTTCTTCCAGGTAGTGGCTTAGATGACCTTCCGGCCACACTTTTCCATTCTTCTCCCAAAGGTACGGAGAGAGCAACGATCCAGGCGATGTCTGTCGGAGGAATCTCTCCCGTAGTGGCAATACGTAGACGATATAATCGAGCAGTAGCTCTGCGATCGGATTAGCGAGGAACCGGACGTTCTCTTTGTAGTCACTCGTTTGTTGCTGGCCCTTATGGTACTGGATGTGTACCATTATACGGTCGAAGCGAATGACGATGGATCGTCGCCGCTGCGTGTTGCGATATGTCATCGAGAAGAATTCGCTCTCTCGCACAGGCTGTCCCCCGCTGATGTGTACGAGAACGCTCAATCGCTTCAGAAACTCTTGCACGGTGGCTTCGTAACCAGCCATTGCGCTCTCCCTCCATGCCATCCGTGGGTGATCGATTGTCTTCGGTAAGGAAGATGCGAGACAGTTGATCCGATCGTTCGATTGCGTTCGTCAGAGCTCTCCTGTACCGCCGAGGGTCGTTACGTTATCTCTGTGCTGAGTAAAATTCCAACCGACGGTCTCGACGTTAACACCATCTTTGAGGAAGCGAGGGCTTATTCGGCGGAGACTCTTGAGGCCCAGTATCAAGTCGTCGTAAAGAAGCTGACAACACCCCTGGTACTCAGATGCAAGCAATGATGGGATCTGATCCATCCGTAGTTCGGTGTCCTCGTATGTCAGCACCTCCTCACTTTCGTCCCAAGACGCTTCATGGGTACCAACGCTCGCACCCGACACCTTGAACAGCAGCAGACGCCATCTGAGGATCTCTCCCATCGGTGTCTCTACGGTCTGCTGGAGGTACCGGTCGCAGTAAGATCTCACAAGCTCTAGCGTCTTCCCACAGCCTTGTTGTTCCTTCAAGGCGCTATCGTAGAACACTAGCAACTGCACGACCCAGATGATGGCCGAGAGACTACTGTTGAAGTTGCCGGGTCCATCCAGCCGTTCGTCGATGGTTTGATGCTCAGCATGGCGCAGAAGCTTAACAGAGGTGATTCATACCGGCGAGCCCCAGTCGTGTGACAGATGAGGAGGGTCCATAGCTCCAGAAGTCGTTCCTTCAATCCATTTCCGTCCTCGTCGCCTTCCTCTTTGTCCTCTTCGACAGCCTTCGCTCGTCTTCGCTGTGCGATTTGGTAAATATCTTGCCATACCGCCAATTGCTCCTCTGTCGCCTCGATGGTGTCTTCCGGCCTCTGCATGTCGTCGTTATCTTCAGCTGTTGCGCTGAAATGGTACTCATCCGGAGCAACAACTCTGCTGAAGTATGACACGAATCGAAGCGCTATTCCGAAGTAGCTTACGAGACTCTTCGGCCCTTTGTGTGGATCAAATGGTCTGGTCTTGCCTGTTAGATCAACTTGCGAAGGCTGGAAGCGGCTAAGGACGACTCGGCATTGATAGGTCAGCATGCATTCAGGTCCATCGAAGCACAGCCTGTGGGCGTCCTGTAATAATGATTGCATCGCATCGACGATGGTACGAAGATTGCTCTCCTCTCCGGGTGGGGGCATAGCGATTGCTGTTCGAATTTCGTCTTTTCTGAGGCCGCATACATGGTCGGCAATGCCTGTCTCTCTTAGCCAAGGGACTACGGCGGAGACATGGTCGTCGAATCATATACCCGATTCGCATCTTCGGTGGCATCGCGCTCTGCTTGTCGGACGTCGTCTTCTTGGGCGCGGAAGAATTGACACTTTTGATCTGTCTGTTGTACATGGCTCTGCCTACTCTGGTGTGCCACTTCGGAAGTACTTTTGCCAGTCCGAGGTCTTAAAGAATCGTTGACAGGCGTGGTTTTCTGTCCATATTTTGTTGCTGGCGTGAACTTGCTTTGAGCGAACGTCGCCCCCTCACTTTTGCTGGTTCTTCCAACCGTGTTCGTTTTGGCAGTGTTCGCGGATACCTCGTGGAGTGCGACATATGTAAGAACAAGCGTTGCCCTGGCTTCCTTGACACTTTAGCCCATCGAGATAGATCGGCAGCCTGGTTATTGGAGGATCGGTGGGAATCGGGTAGACGACTTCTGCATGGCTTCTTGCGAGTTCCGTTGTAGCTTCGACTTTCGAGACGATCTCGTTGCGTTGTTCGAGATTGACACGCTTATGGTATTGTTGTAAATGTGTCTTGATCTGAAAAGGGATCACGGCATATTGGCAACTTAAACATACGAGGATCCGGTGCTTTTCGCTTATTTCGAAGAGTCGATCGAATTCGTCCATGGCTGTAGACAGCTTGAACGTCCATTACATTTTTTTGCTGCGAACATTTTCGCTTTGAGGGATCTTTCTGACGGAAGTTCCTGCAATTTCATAGGCACGGCAAGGCGTTTTTTTGCGCTACAAATGTATACTACGCTTGTCTGTTTGCATGTATTCATGCATTGCTAGGCTGGGGAACGCACCTGTAAACAGAGCTTACGAGGGTTTGTTGTGGGGCATACCCTTGTCTTCGACGCCTGACGAAACGGAAAGGCGTAGTAATCACCATTTCACTGTCGCACCATTGTATCATGTATGCATTTGATATCTCGCATGCATCGAGAACTGATTTAGAGCTTTCACATATACAAGGTTTGGCCAAATTCGAGCCTGTTTTAGCAAAGGAATCGACTCGGGTCAAGCAAAGGAATCGACTCTTTCTTCTCACCCTTACCCTAAGCTCTCACCTGTTTTCAAAGGAATCGAGTCGATTCTTTCGGATACTAATATTAGGGGAGCGCAAAGCGGATCCCTTGCCGAGAGGAAGACTTTCGTCACGTTCGTTCGCCACTCTGTGTTCCTCATATGACTACGACGAATTCAAGCGCCTCCTAGTTCGATGGATCGTTTACTGCTTCATCGCCTTTCGCATGCTCGAGAACACTTACTTCCGAGAACTCATTTCCTTCCTTAACCATTCGATTGGCGACCTTCTACCCAAGGCTGCGTCAACCATGAGGGCTATGGTGAAAGAGGAATTCGAGAAACAAAAGCAGCTCGTCATCGAAGACCTTTCGGGCGCTCAAAGTAAGATACACGTCTCTTTCGATCTCTGGACATCGCCTAACTACTACGCCATCATCAGCGTATATGGTCATTTTATCGACAGGCGGGGGCGGCGATCGAGCCGGCTTTTCGCTTTCCGGCGTCTTCACGGGAGTCATGGTGGAGAGAACCAAGCGTCCGCGCTACTCGATGTCATTGATGAGTATCAGCTCCGCTGCAAGGTGGGCTACTTCATGTGCGATAACGCCAAGTCGAACGACAAAGCCGTCTCAGCCGTCCTCAGACAGCTTCTTCCCGGCATCCAACAACGGCAGATACTTGCCCGTCGTCTCCGCTGTCTTGGTCACATCACCAATTTAGCCGCTCGGGCGATGACTTGGGCAAGAATGCCGGCAAAGCCTTAGATCGAGTTAATAGTCGAGTGCGGAAAGGAGCTTTTGAAGCAGTCGACCAGTTCTGGCGTGGTCGAGGAGCAGTAGGAAGGCTTCACAACCTCATTCGCTATATCCGCTGGAATCCTCAACGTAGAGAGGCATTTGCTAATTGCAAAGAGGGCGGCGAATTAAGTGATTTTGACAGCCTTAACGTGAGTATCCCGCCATTTATGTTTTGGCACTGGTAATCTGCGGTAGCACGAATTTTCGTGCAATAGTGCTATAGTGCTTGATGCTGCTGGGGGACAAAGATATCCCATAAGCTGATCACACATACTTACCAGCCCATCGAGGACAACGATGCACGATGGAACAGCTTCTATCTTGCCATAGGAAGAGCTCTCGATATCAAGGAGCGTCTCGATCAATTTTGTCGGCAATACAGACCGAAAGATGCGACTGACAGCCTGCTCAAGGACGATCTGCTAAGTCGGACGCATTGGCATCAGCTCGACCGTCTCCATGACTGTTTGAAGGTTTTTGAAGTATCTGCGCTGTGCGCCGAGGGCAAAAGATCGTTCTTTTGTGACTGGTTTCCGACCCTCGACTTCATGTTAAGCACGGTAGACGACTTCAGAAAGGAGTTCCAGACGGAGGCCGAGGCTGATTGCACCTTCGATTATCTGTCGCAGTGCTGCGAGCATTCTTGGATCAAAATTGAGAAGTATTATCGATTAGCCGATGATACGCCCCTCGTCTTTGCTGCTGTTATTCTAAACCCAACAAGGAAGCACCACTGGTTTAAACAACAGTGGCACTCAAGACCTCAGACGAGTCGCAAAGAAGCTGGCCAGATACAGTGTTGGAGCAAGTCAAGGAGCTCTGGAGAACGCAGTACAAGAATACTAGCAGTCCTCGAGAAACGGCGAGCTTGCTCAACGACGAGGGCAGTCTGCACCAGACTGGTGCACAATCAATCAAGCTCAAGCGCAGAGGCTATGCTTGATTGATTGGCCGGTTGAGCGTGCTTGATTGCTTGAGCTTGACAAGACTCAAGCGCTTGATTGATTGCTTGATTACGCTTGAGTGCTTATGTAATGAATTCGAGCATTCAACATTCTGCCACCGCAACAGCTTCTATGGCACGCTCAAAAAGACTCTGGTCTATCGTGATGATCCCCGACCTCTGCCAACTCTTCAGACACATTAGGGAAGCAACTGTATCGTCGCTCAGACGTCGTCGTCGGGATGAGATAGCGTCGCCTGCCTGGCTGAAGAGGCGTTCTGGCTCATCAGCCATGGCGGGCACAGCGTAGATGTCAAGCGCCATTGCAGCGAGCTGGGCCAGATCTTCCGTCTTGCCAACCAGTAGCTGATCGGTGAGTCTGCCGAACTATACGATCGATCGGGCTGCTCGCTAAGGTACTGCTCGAGCTGATCAAGGCCTGAGTCCTCGCCATCAGACCGCTCATCTGCAGCATCCTTGACCTTCTTCATGCCTGTATCGCCGTCCATCCCAGCTGAGGTTGCTGACGACGAGGATACCTTGGTCCCGTAGTTGTGACACCAGTACCTATCCAACTCCGCCTTCCAGGTGCTCAACCAGTCCTCCCGGTTGCTCCACTTGGTCTTAAAATAACGCCACTTCATCCGCGGCTGCAAGGCCACCGCGGCGACATACACCACATTGTCGTCGAGGCGCTTGTAGTACTCGTCAAGCTTCTGCCAGCCAGCGTTGATATTTGTGCTGTAATGCTGTTCAGCTGCGAGACAAGTGACACACTCGCGCGCGACATCTCGTGCTCATCAGTCCTGGTCTCATCGCTCCGCTGTGTACGCATTGTTGGTTTCGACACAATTATCAAGACTGGCACGCAGCTGCGAAGCTTGTGGCGGACTTGGAGCTGTGCGTTGGCCCTGTAGTGGCAGATGACGCTGACGTTGCTCCTCAAGATGAGTCAGCAAAATCTCAAATTGGGGCAAGACCATAGATGCCAATAATTAATAATTCAAAACATGAATTGTGAATCAATTCTGGATTTTGGCTTCGCAATTAATCGTGAATTGCTGGTTATTGAATCTGAATTGATTCTAAATCAATTCATTAACCTCAATAAGGTTTCGGGTTGGGTCCGGGACAATCCGGCCGCCACCTAATGCCTGTACAGATGACATTCCAGAATTCAACCTTGACATTCCAGTGCTGCAATGAGATTGGTAGCAATCGAAGTGCCTTGGCCCGCCTTCTAAATAGCTCTTACGCCTCCCAAATTCGCTCCTCGAATAGCATGAGGAGGCGATGACTAAGCTAAATTAATTCACGATTAATTCATCCCTATGGAATGAATCCCATGAATCGTGAATTCGCCCTTTTTGAATTGAATAATTAATTATTGGCATCTATGCCTGCCCCTAAACACTGCAGCTGTTATCAGCTTATCATAGGCTAGTGTTTCAGGTTGGCTACATATATACAGTCCTTACCTTCAGTATGTAGAAAATGTATGGGGAATGACTATGCGCACGATGCTACTGATTAGAAAATGACCAACATGTGCTCATCTTTCCAATGTTTGCGGAGTACTTTTTCGTTGCGACATATGTATTTGCAGCTCGCTGGGTCTAGGATGCAACATTGGCCGTCGAGTATAGAGTAAATCTGTAAGAACTGCTATCGGCGAGTCTGGTGTTTTTAGGTGTCTGGTCGGCAGAGATCCAGACGGCGGTCGGCGATATCCTGTATAACGCCTCGTGCCTGGTGGAGTGTCAGTTCGTGTGCTTCGGAGCGTAAATGGGACGAAACTGCGGCTGGCCAGACGCCGACCGAGCATTGCAGGCAGACTAAGATGCGATACGTCGGCAGGTACTGGAAATAAGGGTCCGTGGCTGCCTATATGGCGACGACGTGCTGCAAGCTTCACGTTACGGTGCGTGTCTGACACGCGACGCGGGCGGATGGCGCTCAGCGCGGAGAACTGACGCTAGTGGGCAGGGTGGATTGGCGAATTGGGGGGAGGGCAGCCAAAGTTAGGCATCGGCTCGACTGGACACGAGCCGGGCGTCGCAGCCGCGCCTGAAGCTGCCAATGGTCACACGACTGCTCCACTCCCCTCGCGTGAGTGACGCGACACGCGTGGGTGGTACTCACGTACGCGGACGTGGGGTCGCGATGACCTGCGGGGAAACAAGAATTTGCGGGTGGGAAGTTCGGTATTTCCAATTTTGGGTGATCAGGGTTAGGTCTTGGGGTTCGCGTTAAGTTGAGTTAACTTTCTTGTTTCTTGTAGTTCGAGCTCGATGAAACGAGAACAATCAAACGACCAAGCATTTCAAACGCGTGATGTATTGACGCTCGATTGCCTGCTCGACTATGTAGTTCCTGATTGGATGGCTGCTCGGTGATGGATTTTTGAGCCAAAATCCTGCTTTTTCATTGTCTTAGGGTTGGGGCTTGGGGTTAGAGCCCAAAGACTTGAAAGACCTGAAGTGAGTCAAGACATCCAAGAAAGCACTCAAGATAAACACCTCCTGGATCTTGAGGTTCCTGAGGTGCAAACGAGCATGGTATAGTCAGTTTGCCGCTCGACCATATCGAATTGTCTTTAGAGAGTATCACGCCTCGCTGTACGCCCGACCACACGTCATGAAAACCGTCAAGTCACCTCCCTAGCAGACCCTTGTTATCCTGCTCTTCACGTCCGTCTCCAACGCGGCGGCTCGTGCAAGTTCGCACCCGCGAAGCAGGGCTCAGGCAGGTCTCTCTTCCGCATGTCATCCCTTTCGAGACCTCTAGAGCAGTCTCCCAGCATGTATGCCGCCTGTGATGAGAAGGTCGTCCGACGTCTGGTAAGCACTAGCATCAGACAACAAATATACAACAGCACCTTTCAGGTCTGTACGGTCAGCCATCCGCCTCATTGGTGGCTCCGTGGTCATGATATGACCGAGGTGGGGCATCCTGTCGCACAAGTCTAGTGTCATGTCCGTCATGGTGTACCTGATTGCGAAGTCAGTGGTGTGGATCTCGGGAAGGGGTCACTTCAGCTACGCACCCGGGCGAGATGCTGTTGACGCGTATGCCTTTGCTTGCAAGTTCGACGCCCAAAGCTTTGGCGAGGGAGAGAACTGCGCCCTTGCTGGCGCAGTAATCACTCGTGTTCTGGCCCTTGCTGGCCACGTATGCTGCAATGGAGGCAACGAATACCATACTGCCTCGGCCGCCGTTGTTTCCCCTCTCATCTGCTTAGCCATCTGAGCGGCGGCCAACTGGGCTGCATAGTATGTTCCCAACACATTGATGTTCATGCAGCGGCTGACAGACTCTGGCTTTCGTTCAAGGAAGGGCTCATCGGGGCAGATACCTGCCGCCGTAACCTGGACATCGCGTTAGGCACGGGGCGCGTCATATCGGGCGAATGATGGACTTTAAGCTTACAATCCATCAATGCTGCCGAAATCCTCCACTACCTGCTTAAAGGTCTTCTCGAGGGTTTCGTAATGCGTGACATCGGTCCTGTACGGTATTGGATGAGCCAGAGTGTTCGGAAGAAATCGAGCGAAGTGAGGCCTAACTTGTAGAGCTTGAATTTCTGCTCAGGAAAACGCTTCGATAGCTCATCAAAGTGAGGATGGGCTTGATCAGACAGATCAAGGATGGCCACGCTAGCCCCGACCTCGGCACAGGCAAATGCAAAAGCAAGTCCGATACCCCGCGCCCCTCCAGTTATGACGACACTGCGTTTGGCCAGCGAGAGCAGGTCGAAGACTGAGCGGCTCAAAAAGCCGTCCGGGTCCCTTTTGAGCTTTTGTTGCTGCTGCACAGTTTCACCGTCCATTGTCATGGCCAATCGTCGAGTCGGTGAGGTGGGCGTCGGAAGGGGTAAGATCTCCTGCGCTTCAAGTGTTCTAGCCACAGGCGATGCAGAATCTCCGGGAAGGCAGACGTAGCTACCTCGTCCAGAGCGGCGGCTGGCGTGCCTTGTACTTATCTCCATGAGCTCGGAAGCTCACACATACTTCCGAACAGTGGAGGCCTCGGTCGCGGCCGTGAGCAATGTGATCGTCGCTCGGGTGAAGATTCTCCGCTATCTCTTACCTATCCTCCAGCCAGCGAAATCATATTTCCGATGTGAGTCGCAAAGCCCCACGACCTGGAAGAGTCTAACACCGCCCCACTACATATAGTCCCCAAACCTGAGGCCATCCTCTGACGAATGAAGGCACAGCCTCAACGCGGCAAAGCCTCAAGCGCGGCAGTTCCGCGAAGCCGAATCACCTTTGGCGGGGTAATTTGCTGTGCAGACTACTGATTGTCGTTCGAACGGAGCCGTTGACCTGGACAGACTTCCGAACTGGGGGTGACCGTCCAGTGTGTCTGAGGTGTCCTGGCATCGGAATTTAGTATGTAGCGGGCAGTCTCTTTCGTTTTGAGATACTTTCTTTATTGGTGGCTGTCCCTGACTAATGACTACACAAAACCCAAGTCCAGTGTGCTCCATCGAATGCGCAGATACTTGTTCGCAGGGATCGAACCACGAGGCGCTTGGTCTTTTTCCATTCTCCGTTCGGCGGTGCCGCAAGCGTTGTGTGCTGTGTGTGCATACGTCGGAAACGTGTTCCACGAATTTGTGATACCTAGGCTGGACTTTCTGCGTCGGCCTTGCCCAATGATATACATAGACTTACATAGGGTTACGTCGCGTTCGCTGCGCGAGCGGCAGTGACAGAGGAGGGCAGGCCAGAACTATTCCTGGCAATGGAAACTTGACATACCCATCCCCTCTGGCATCGTACCTATCCACCCTCACGCGGCCCTGGAGTTCGTTCTGGAAGGCGTTGATCGGTCGAAAGGATCTACCTAGTGTCTTTCCATTAGCATATCTGGATGCTCAACTGGAGTCACAAACAACCAGCTCAATCTCAAGCGTAACGAAATCCACCAAAACAGTCAGTATCGGCCGTTGGGAATATTGCACCGGCTCTGGAAGACACGTTCCCCACAACAGCAACAGTAATGAACCAACCGAGGCCAGCACAGCAAACGCACCACGAGAGCAAAATCAACACTAGGAAGCGGCTCAAGTAAGTCTGGCAAGTTCAGAGAAGCAAGCGAGGCAAGCCGGACACCTTCGGCTATCGATGTCCAAGTTACGCGCTCTTGCCGCGATCCTCGCGCCGATAGCAAGAGCGACGACGCTGTCCGGTGGAGCCGTCGCCTTCATCATGGATCAGAACCGAGACGGTATCATCTTGGCCATTGCATATGCGCTAGTGAACGGGTTGCAAGAGGGCGATCAGCTAGCATATTGCGAAGCGGCAGAGAGCGGGATTATGCAATCCGAGACTGCAAGGTGTTTATCAAATGTATACACCGCACGATACAGCAGCCCTCCTAAACGCATGAACGACGTCTTGGTGACCTACAGTCGACACGCCGTCCTGCTGAATTGGGATGGAGGCATTTGGGTACACACCAAAACGAGGTCGGAGCCTCGATCCTATGGAGAAGAGACCAGGGTCCCGCATTAGTGCTAGACAGGCTGTACCTTTAGTCGGTGATGTACAATCGAGGAGGTGAATCTTGTAAGGCAAAATGATAGCACCTTCCTTCTCCTTCTACAGCGTGACTTGTTAAGACACATTCGACTCATCTTAGCGAGTAGTTTGGGACTCACGAAGAAGCTCTGTGGTACTGAGTCTCGCACGAGTTGGCATAACACTGTGGCATGACACTATGGCATGATCTATATGGTTCTTTGGGTAGGTAGATGGGATCGTTAATGGTGTCGTCTCGTATTCGGAGCTACGCCAACAATGCCACCTTGATCACCATCCTTTCCGTATCGTCCCGGGATTTGCACGCCAATACGCAGAGCTTCGGGTACCTGCTGAAGTCCATTGAAACGATGTGTGACGATACTGAGAATCTTGGGCAGCGAGGGAGTGCGCTTCGAGGCCTCCATCATCTCGATGCGTAACAGTCCGCGTAGCGCCAGGTCGGAACGATATCGATCTCTCTAGCGCTTGCCTCAGCGATCGGTAGGTGTGGTTCGGCACACCCATTCCTACCAGCATGGTCTTGCCGCCAGACTTCGTTGCCTAGGGTCGACTATTAGCTCGATCTGTACGGCGTAGCCGTTTAGACGTTCCTAGAGGCATTCACTCACAAAGATCGCTGCCTGCAGGCACGTGGGTACGCCAGTGCATTCGAAGGTGTAATCGGTTTTGCCCAGCGCCTGTCCGTCAGGGGTTTGCAACCTCTCGACGGCAGACGAAATCGATTTCGCCATACTCAAGCTCTCGTCGAGGTCTTTCGCCCTACCCGCTGGGACGACATACCCGACGTCCGCGAAAGAGTTGTCTAACGCGAATTGAACGCGCTCCGGGGCTATGTCGATAATCGCGATTTTCTCGCAACCTTCCATGCGGGCTGCCACAGCGCAAAGCAACCCGATGGCACCGGCACCGACTACGGTACAGCTTGCCCCTTTCTTGATCTGCGCTCGACGGCAAGCATGGACGGCAACCGAGAGCGGTTCCAACAAAGCACCTTCTTCGTATGAGACTGTGTCTGGAAGCCTATGGGATGTCAATAAACGACAAAAAGGGCTGCAGTGTTGTGACACGATGTGATGGGAAGTATTACCGGTGGACCCATTTCGCAGGGTGATTTACAACGTCCTGCATTGTTCCTTGGAAGTGCGGGAATGCAGATCCGCTCCCACGAAACCGCAGTTGCCCGCAAAGATTATACCTCTGTTCTTGACAAAGCTCACAAGAATCGCATGGGACACCACACTCGATAGCGACTCGATCGCCGACTGGAGCTCGCAACTTTCACCGGCCGCGATGATCTCGCCCGCAGCTTCATGGCCAAGACAGAGCGGCTCCTTGACCTCGATGCTGCCGTTTTTTCCGTGTTGATAGTAGTGAATGTCAGAACCGCAAAGCGTGGTGGCCTTCACTGCAATCTGAACATCGTTCGGACCTAGCGCTGGAGTTTCCTCTCATCCAGCCTCAGCTCCTTCGCCGAGACGAGGTACTGACCAGAAGAGGAAGCAACGGATGAGGCAGTCATCGTGTGCGATTCCAGAAAAGAGGTAGAACGATCGATCCGGAGGTAAGACGGCCACTATGGGGATCGAATAGCTAGTAACGTTCCACAGTGGCCTTATTTAGCGATACGACACGGCTTCGTCAACGTTCGCGACCACGGTCCGACGCGACACGAGTTCCGAAAGCATCGTACGACACGTGAGTCCCGAGCTCGAGCTTCGAAAGCGCATCCACATTGGCGTTGGCTCAGCGTTAGCATGTACCAGAGGAGGTCCGCTGCAAATTGCGAGTAGGCCAATGTCTGGATGTGAAGATGCCGGTCATCGGTCCTACTCAGTCGACCGCGGTCGGCCGCCACGGAAATACTCTCGAAAACAGGACTGTCGGAGGAGGACCCCCGCAGCCTCGTATATCAAGTTCCGAGCTAGGAGAGCGCAGCATCTGAAGCCAAAACACTATCTTGCAAGTCAATACACACGCGCAAATGACGCTTGGTACGAACAAACAGAACATACCACGGGGATGATGGCTTGGTCTCAAAGTGGATCGATCAACATACCTGGGTTGGTGCATAACCAAGCGTTACCAGACTCTTTAGAACACCATCCTACGTCGCGCCCTCGATTGCTCATCATTATGGTCGGGCTGCCGGCCAGAGGCAAGAGCTATATCGCCAAGAAGCTTGCTCGCTATCTCAACTGGTTACAATACTCGACCCGTATATTCAACGTCGGCGAGACGCCGCTTAGCTCGGGCTCCTATCGTCTCGGGAAAAGGAGAGTCCAAGATTGACTCGACCGAAGGAGCAGGTCACCACAACGCAAGTCTTTTCGATCCTGAGTGCGAGGCCGCTCGACAATGGCGGGATCAGCTTGCCATATCCGCCTTAGACGAGCTTCTCGACTGGTTCGAAACTCCAAACGCTTCTGTTGGCATTTTTGACGCTACGAACAGCACGTCAAGGAGGCGCCGCGCTCTGCTTGACTGTGTCAAACGCCGGTCGCTGCTGGGCGTCGACGTTCTGTTTTTGGAGAGTATCTGCGAGGATCCTAATGTCGTGGAACGCAACATGCGCCTCAAGCTTTCGGGCCCTGACTACGCATCTCAGGTGCCGGAAGTAGCTTTGGAAGATTTAGAAGAGCGCATGCGGCACTATGCTGGTGCCTATGTTCCCGTGGGTGCAGAGGAAGTAGCGAACGGAATCCCATTCATCAGAGCGTTCGACACCGGACGGCAGATAACGATCAACAGAGTCGAGGGCTTCCTTTCTATGGTGGCCTTGGATTATCTACTGAGTTTCCACCTAGAGAGAAGGCGGATCTGGTTGACTTGTAACGGTCCGAGCTTCGATGATTTGGAAGGGAAGATTGGAAGACAGTCTGATCTGAGCCAAGAGGGGGTCCGCTTCTCTCGAGCGCTTGCAGACTTCATGTGTAAGCAGAAAGAAGGACAATGCAGGAAGTCATGGGGCTGGAGAACAGGGAACAACGATATGATCGGTACTAGCGAGGAAGGCGAAAGCAAAGGGACGTTGGACGACGATAAACTGGGAGTTTGGACCTCCATGATGAGCCAAAGTGTCCAAACAGCCCAGGGGTTTCCACCCAGCAGTATCATCAAGATGAAGATGTTGGAGGACATGGGGGCTGGCGACAGAGGGGTCTTACTTTCGCAGAGATATCGACAAAACACCCCGAGTTAATAGCTGCCAGGGCAAGAGACGTAGTGACTTTCGATGGCCTGGCATCGGTGGAGAAGGATACGTTGACGTTATTGACAGACTTCAACCGTCGTGCTCGAACTCGAGCGCAGCCGTCGCCACGTCTTAGTCATCTCTCATCGAGCGATCGTGCGCGTGTTGTTGACCTACTTCATGGGGCTGGACAAGTCTCAATTGACCGAGCTCAAGATCCCGCATGGCTCAATTTTCAGTATTGAGCCGGTACGTCGTCCACTGAGATTGCAGATCTTGCCGTCACTGACTGATCGCCAGGGAGCGTATTCCGCCAGAGTTCGTATGCATCGTTTTGAGCCACAGACTGGTCGATTCTCTGCCGCTGTCGATTTCGAAGTATAACACATGTAGAAGACTTGGAAGCACACGCCGTCTGGAAAGAGCAGTCATCGTATAGAGCTGCGGGGAACATGGGATACTCGAAGTGGCAGGAAGCAGGCGCATAGTGTAAGAATACGACTATATCAAGGCTTGGCGACGTGGCGGCGTGAATTGCGCGACCTCTGCCAGTCGTGAATCCCATGCATGCTCAAGGCAGCAGGATACACAGCTGCATATCTCCAACACGAACGCAGATCGTAGCCGAAGGGCGGCAGGCTCTACGATGCAGGCAACACAGGGGAGTTGGGTCTGTCGATTCCTTTTCGAAATACTCCTGTACACAGATTAGAGTGTAGTGAAAATGCAGAATAAACGTTAATGAAGCGCGGAAAGCAGTGGGACGGTCAACGCCATAGCTGTTTCAGGCGTACTACTGGTGCAAAAGTCATCGGCAAAAGGGATCGGCAAAAGGCAAGAAGTGTGATAATTGATAAGATACGTGAACGAAAGCATCCGATCGCCAAACAGCATCGAGATGTGCTCGAGGTGGGATGACTTTACAAACCAGAAATCCCGAGACGAGGAGTGAGCAGATGCCAAAGATTGCCCTAAGCAACGTGTTTGAAACAGCATTAGAGCAGTGTACATCTACCGCGGGGCGTTCTGCTCACGTCTACCGTTCATGTTATGCACCAACTCATCGCAGACAGCCTCACCCACTTCTGTCGTGCTCGCATCGCCCGACATGTCTTTTGTTTTGATGCCTTTGTCCAACACATTTTCAATGGCCAACATCAGATTATCCGCGAGGACGTCCAAATCTCCACGACCGAGCCATCGTATCATCTCTGCGAGACCAAAGTGCATCAACGGGGTTAGCCACTCCCTTGCCTGCTATCAGGTGCGGACCCGTGTATTGGCTCGAACAGGCTTGGGTATTGCCGCGTCGGATCGAGGCTGGAAGAAGGCGCAATACCGATGGAGCCCGCAAGTGCTGCTGCTAGATCAGACAAGATGTCCGCCTGGACTGTGGTCGTTGTATCAGTATTTCAGTCTTGCGATGTAGCGGCCGACGACTTCTGCGAAGTACAAGGAAACTTACGATTCGTGGCGACGATCGTGTCCAGAGACTGCGGCTTGTTCACCATGCGCACTGTCATGGCATCGACCAGCATCTTGTCCGTTTCCACTTGTCCGTCATACTCCCTGGCGATCTCGCCGAAGATGGTATCCCAGAGGACCATTCCATACCTCTGCGCGTTACTTTTGTAACCAGATGAGTCTCTTGCGCGGCCTACTCTTGGCGACTTCGAAGGCGAATCGCATAATTCTTTCGATGCCCGATCGGGTGAAGATGGAGACTTCGGTAGCGGTCGCGAGAGATGTATGCGCGTGCGTGATCCCTCCTTGGCCAGCGTATTCGCCTTCAGAGTTTTCTCGAACTATCACCCAATCCAGGTCCTCGGGCCTCGCTCGACAATACGTGAGCGGGCTTCGCATGCCTCTAAGGATCCTCGTTGGCCTTACGTTCACATACTGATTGAGTGCGGTCCGCAGCGGTAGGATCATGCCCCACAAGCTGACGTGGTCTGGAACAGTAGGCCAACCGACTGCGCCAAAGAGAATGGCGTCGTGGCCGCCGAGCTGCTACTTCCAGTCGTCGGGCATGTATTTGCCCGTTGCTTGGTAAGTCATGTATGACCAGTCAAATGCGGTGAAAGTGAATGAAATTGTGCCATCGATTCTTGCAAGTCCGTCGAGCACCCTGGTGACTTGGTCGTTGATCTCCACACCGATGCCGTCGCCTGGTATGCAAGCCACGTTGAAGTTCCGTTTCTGTGACATTCTGAATCAGTGGTGTTGTGTGAAGCGGTATCAAAAGTGAGTCCAACTTTGTGCGGTGCTGTCGATTTTGGCTAGAAGACCTGAAGGTTGACCCCGCAAAGACGAGACAGCGATCGCGGTGGGATGCACCGTAACTGCTATTCGTGCGTCACACAGAGATGGCCAACGGAACAACCATTGCACCTGTCTCCGTTAACATGCATCCAGGAACCGTTGTGCGCTGCCGCACGCAGACCACTAATCGGAACGCCGTCTCCGGAGCGGGTCAACTCGCCCCACACTATGAGTGCTGCATGGAACTACACTTCCGAAGCACCATCACTTGTAAAACCACAGTCATTGACATAAAACGTCGCCACCTCTGCAAGGCCATACGCTAAGACACATGTCTAATCAATAACAAAATGGGTGCCTTCGAAACTTCAGACGCAATTAGTGGCCACGGAGCCAAGGTTGGCGCAGCGACGGCTGTGAAGAACATCAAGACGACCAACGGATCACGACTCCCGCCGGCTCCTCAAGACTTCAGCGACGACGACTTTGCGGTCCTGAGTCTGCGCAATTTTCTCTTCGACATCTGCAACCAGAATGGAGGGGGGCATGGAGGTTCGGCCCTTGGCATGGCGGCCATTGGCGTTGCGTTGTACAAGTACGTCATGAGGTACAACCCTGGCAATTCAGAGTGGTTCGACCGGGATCGATTCGTGCTATCAAATGGTAAGTGATGCCATATCGCTCACTGATGCCCGGGCAAAGACGTCTGCTAACTTCCGTAAGGCCATGCGGCTATGTTCCTGTATGCCCTCAACCATCTCGTCGGGTTTGAGAACTGGAGCATGGATGAGATCAAAGGTTATGGAAGCGCAAAGTTGAACGGCTACACGACGCTATGCCATGCCCACCCAGAGAATGAGATTCCTGGCGTGGAAGTCACCACCGGTCCATTGGGACAGGGGATTGCGAACGCTGTCGGTCTCGCCATCGGTTCGAAGAATCTGGCGGCGAGGTTCAACAAGCCTGGCTATGATGTGATACAGTCACGCATATACTGCACCACGGGCGATGGCTGTCTGATGGAGGGTGTTGCCCTTGAGGCAATCACCCTCGCCGGCCATCTCCAGCTGGACAACCTTGTTCTACTTTACGACAACAATCAAGTGACATGCGATGGGCCCCTGGATTGGATCAACACAGAGGACATCAACACCAAAATGCGATCGTGCGGCTGGGCAGTCCTCGATATCGACGAAGGCAACTACGACGTTCAAGCTGTTGTCGCCGCGCTTCTTCACGCGCGCAACATCCGTGGAAAGCCAGTCTTCATCAACATTCGCACCGTCATCGGCGTGGGTACCCAAGTGGCCGGCACAGCCAAAGCTCACCACGGGCCCATTGACGAAGAGAGTGTCACCAAGTCGAAGAAAGCGGCTGGTCTCGACCCCGCCAAAACCCACGAAATACCGGCGCGGGCTTTGGAGTACTTCCGAGAATGCAAGTCTCGAGGGCAAGACCTGGATGCGAAATGGAATGCTCTGATCGCCAAATACGGCCGGGAATATCCCGAACTGGCCGCAAGCCTTCAAGAATGCCGTGTAGGGGGTCCGGGCGATGAGGCTTTCCGGGCGCTGGACTCAATCGACACTTCGACGATGAAAACACTCGCAACCAGAGAGTCTAATGGCCTCATCATGGAAAAGCTCTGGCCCGTCTGCCGCGCCCTCTGCGGTGGAGGGGCTGACCTGGTCAATTCCAACAAGGTCTACTACAGCGACACAGATGTGTTCTTACCCAACCACTACGCAGGCCGCTACATCCGCTACGGAATCCGTGAGCATGCAATGGCGAGTATCTCGAACGGTCTAGCAGCTTACAACCCTGGCACTTTCATACCCATCACCGCTACATTCTTCATGTTCTATCTCTATGTAAGTTGCTGAAACTCCCGACCCGTCATGAATCTTCGCCCGGTGCACTCCCCTAGCCTCGCTAGCCCTTCTCTTTCGGTTCGAATGCTAACGATCAGTAGGCCGCTCCAGGTGTTCGCATGGGTGCTTTGAGCCACCTCCAAGCGCTGCATTTCGCTACCCACGACTCTTTCGCGGAAGGACAGAACGGACCGACTCACCAGCCTGTCGAGGTAGACTCCCTTTACCGAGCCACCATGCCAAACCTGACTTACTTCAGGCCTTGCGACGCTGAAGAAACTGTTGGGGCTTGGATATACGCTCTCGGAGCTCGATCACGCCCGACGATCGTCTCGCTTGGTCGGGATCCCGTCGGAAACGTGCCAAATACAGACAGAAATAAGTCTCTCAAGGGTGCTTACGTGGTCAAGGAAGATGCCGCTGCCAAACTGACGCTGGTGAGCTGTGGCACATGCTTGCACAGAGTTTACGCGGCCTCGGAGACTTTGAGTAAGTCGGGTGTTGCGACGCGGGTCGTCAGCTGTCCAAGCTTCGACCTGTTCGACCAGCAAGATGAAGACTACAGACAGTCCGTCTTCCCGATCGACGGCGCTCCAATCGTCAGTGTGGAAGAGTACGTGGCAACAACGTGGGCGCGCTATGTCACCGCCAGCATCAGTATGACGACTTTTGGTTATTCTGCTTCTGGTCCGGGCAACTACACCCGGTTCGGAATGGACGCTGAGAGTATCGTGAGCAAAGTCAACGGCTATCTGCAGTATCTTGACGGAAGGAACGCTAGGAGTGTCGGATGGAAGCAGCTATGATAGAACTACAACATTTATATTGCCGCCTCAACGTACACCAAACAATCTATTTGGGCTCCAGGACCGACGAATCATTTAACTCAGACATGTGTGAAAGCAGAGTAGGAATGCTGCCCAGAGAAGTTTCTCACTATAGCTTCTGACGCAGTCTCGCAAGGTTTGATGCGAATGAGGGCTATGGAGATAAGCTCACGATTTAAGTAAGGTATATCTGCTCTTCTACTGCTCTAGCCCATCAGTCTCGCAAAACCAGCAACCCTTCTGTATTGAGTATTCTACACAGCTGAATCGTATGGACAACTAAGGACTAGCCATCATTATATCATACTCCTAGCAAGGTTGGAATACGACTCGCCTGGATGCCTGGTTGTATGTACATTGCTTAGTAAAAGTCGGATTCAGTACGGTGGAGAGCCTTGCTGGATCCAGGGTGATCGTCAAACAAATAAACAAGATTTTGACGAATGCCTGTTTGTTTGCCCAATTTTGGGCTTCTTGTTCGTTTGTTTGAGAAATGACATGGATCTGTTTGTCTGTTTGCATTGTTCGCCAAGACATTTCAGTCTTGGCATTAATGTGGTCTACACGAAGTCCATTGCTCTAATGACCAGCACCAGAACATCTCACACGATACCCTCGTCGTACCAACTGCGTAATAATTGTTGTGCTTCGGCAAGTTCATAAAGTGTCCGTGGTCTGTCATTGTCGATCGAGTTGCCAGCGATCGAGAACGTTCTCTCATTCGCTGCAGCGCTTGCAGGAATTGCAAAAAACTCGAACGCGAGATGTCTGAGAAGCGGGAATCTCGTGTGGTTCTGACGCCACCATTCGAGCGGAGATGGCGAACAGAGTCCCAACGTCCGCTCCTCCCGCTTGTAGAGCTGCAGGTCATCCATCGAGTCGACTTCTTGCGGCAGGGTATTGTACTCATCGAAGCTGGACTCAGACTTGACTGTCGGCTCAACCGGGCTCAGATAGACGGCTTTATGCGCATCGTGTGGCCACCTTGCCTTCGCGAGGGCGTACGCCTCGTCGATTGCGTCTCTGGCAGCATCAATCCATGCCGGCCGGCATCCCCAGTGCCTCTCGAACCAAGCCATCTTCAAATGAGGATGAAGGAATATCGCCGTCCTGTAAGCGAAGGTGTCGTCCGACAGACCGTAATACTTGTCGAGCTTCTTCCATCCCAAGTTGACAGATGTGCCGTCACACCAAGGAAGTCCAAGCCATTATTCGCAGTCCAATTGTCGAACGATATCGTTATGCTGCTCGCTGCTTCCATCAACGATCTCTCGATTGTACTTTTGGCAGATGACGCTGCTTGCATGATCCATCCTCGAACTGTGTTGAGACTAGTAGGGACCAAGTTCTCTATGCGAGGGTTCTGGAACGTCAGCAAGAAAAGGTGCGAATGCGAGCTTGCTTGACGTAATGACTGGTTCGTCGTCACTGCCCAGCGCACGAAAGCATTGATCCAGCCTTTCTCGTTGAAAGTCGAGTTGTCGGCCGTGTGTTGACGATCAACATACTCCAGCATGGAACCGGCTCGACGTTTCTGGCCCCGATTTGTAGGCCGACCCTTGAGGTCAAAGCCGTGGCGCTCCATGTGACGCTGCGCCAACGTGGTGGAAACAGCGGGAAGGATGTAATCCTTGGAAGGGTGGTGGACAGAGTCGCCGTGGCATGTTGTACATAGCCAGACTAGACTCAGATCGCTGTCGCGTATCAATGGCACCCCATGTTGCCATATCCAGCTGCCTCGCGGCTTCTTCGACGGTGGGGCGTGGGCATAGCCACTCGGACACGCACTAGTAATGACCAGGCCATTATGGTCCTGCTGGCTAGGCGGCGACATTGCGATGATCGGGTGATCCGAGGCGACTGACATTGTGAGGGTATGTATGGCCTTCCCCCCCCCCCCCCCCCCCCCCCCCCCCCCCCGGCTGGTCGGAGCGGCGACAAGATCGTGCCGGGGTCAAATCGTCGTCGACGCTCGTCCACACAGAGCTGCTGTGTTCCTGCTCCACGCGCTGGGGGTCATGCGTCTCGCGTTGGCGCTAAAGACGTTGCCAGCCGCCGAGGCTTAGACGATGACACTTAAGGGTCAGGGTTGGGTTCCTTCGAAAAGACATCTTGTATCAATTTTTCCTTGCTAGATGAACCATTGTGTTTGCAAACTGTCTGTAAACATTACTTTAGTTGTCTGTTTGCTTATGTAACGTTCTAGTCGATGTTTGTTTGTTTGATACGTGATCAAACAGACAAACTGCTTGTTTGTGTTTGTTTGATGATCACCTTGGCTGGATCAATGGTGGCGATGCAGTTGGGCGCGGCTAAACGGACCGCTTGTGGTTTGGTTTGCTCGAATTCGCTCGGAAACCCATACCGTCGCCTCTGTCGCATCGCAGTTCGCCGAGTTGGTAGTGTTTACCCCGCGCTAAAGACAATCTGCCTGCACTTCCGAAAGTAACTGGGGTAGTGGAGCTGGAGACTGGACGCATTTCGGGGCGTAAGTTCCGTCTTGATTACGGAGACCGAGGGCTAGAAGTCGGAAAACGAGCACCGAATGTCTGGTCGCAGGAATAAGTCCGTTGAACAGAGGCGAGCAGATGCTTCATATTTTTAATCACATTCGAAGCCAAACGCACTCTGATCATTCTTCTCAAGAGAACTTCTGTTTCTCTCGCGGATCTCCATCAGTCAAAAATGTCGAAATACGCGACTTCGTTGGACGCCATCATCATCGGTGCCGGCCCTGCCGGCATCGCCATGGCGTATCAACTCAAGCACCAACTTGGTTTTGTCGATTTCACAATCTACGAGAAACTCGACGGAGTCGGAGGCACGTGGCGGACCAACACATACCCTGGATGGTGAGCTAACTCCAATCTTTGACGCAACACGGGCTATAGCTAACGGCGCGAACAGCGGCTGCGACCTACCGTCACACCTCTATTCCTTCAGCTTCAACCTGAATCCCAACTGGTCCAAACAGCTATGCGAGCAGCCAGAGATCTTGCAATGTTCGTTAACTTTCGTTCTGTCGAATATCACGTGCACAAGAACTGACGAAACTCGTAGATATGGAAGATACAGTCGACAAATTTGACCTTCGTAAACACGTCCAGAGCTCTGTGGAATGCATTGGTGCAGACTGGCAGGCAGACTTGAAGAAGTGGAGAGTCAACTTCAAAGACCTAAAGACTGGAATGACCTACCACCGATATGCAACAGTCTTCGTCTCGGCGGTCGGAGCTATCTCTTTCCCGAGAGATGTGAAGTTCAAAGGGATGGAGGACTTCAAAGGACCAATGTTCCACACGGCGCGCTGGGACCACTCGGTCAGCTGGAAGAACAAGCGCGTTGCCGTCATTGGCAATGGATGTAGCGCCGCCCAAGTGGTGCCTGCACTGGCCAAGGACGCGGCGTTCGTCAAGCAATACGCTCGCAGCGCTCAGTGGTACCATCCTAGACCGAACCACCGCTTCACTCCAGCGGAGAAATGGGCCTTCAAGTGGATCCCTCTTTGGCAGCGGCTTCTGCGTTTGTCGATCTTCTTGGAGGCGGATGAGCAGACCACGGCTTACTTCGGCTCACAGAAAGGGCAGAGCATCCGTGACGCGGCCGAAAAGGAATCGAGCGAGTACATCCGCTCTCTCGCTCCGAAGAAGTACTGGGACTTCATCGTGCCGGACTTTCCTCTGGGATGCAAGCGTCGCATCTTCGATCCCGACTATCTGGAGTCTTTGCAGCAGAGCAACGTCGAGCTGCTGAACCACGGTATCGATCACATCACAGAGACTGGCATAGCGTCGTCCGGCGGCGACGTCACAGATTTCGATATCATTGTCCTGGGCACTGGCTTCCAAGTTGCCAAGTTCTTGACGCCGATGGAGATTGTAGGTGCACACGGCGCCTCACTGCAAAACCAATGGAACGAAAGCCGTGGCGCGCAGGCGTACATGGGCACGTACGTGCACAACTTCCCCAATCTGGCAATCATCTTTGGCCCAAACACGTTCCCTGCCAACAACTCTGCGCTGTTCGCCGTCGAGACTCAAGTCGACTACACAATAAAGTCTCTGTTCAAGCCTTTGATCAGTGGCCGCGCGGAAGTCATCGAGGTAAAGCGCACAGCTGAAGAAAGCGCGACACAGAACGTCCATCAGGAGCTGACCGCAACCGTGTTCGCGGGAGACTGCTCGAACTGGTACATCGGAGATTACGGCAGGAACGCAGCTTCCTGGCCCGGCTTAGCTCGGTCTTTCTGGTTCGCGACCTATTTCCCAGACTGGAAAGCTTTCAACATGATCGGTGGCAGCAAGATGTGGCGTGTCACTGCATTCTCGCGCTGGGTCCGCAACCAGCTACTCTCCCCTGGTCGACTCAACCTCCTTGCTGCAGCGCTTGTTACACTCCAACTTGTTCGAATTTACCCCGAGACACAATCGTGGTTCAACCAAGCGATCGGCTACGTCGATAGTTACCGTCGTGCCGTGATTGGCTGATATGTCGTCGACAACATATGTATCCACGCGAGGGGCGATGGTTGAGCTTTCACTTGCACATCGTGCGACTGCGAAGATCTGGGCGCATCTTTGTTGGAAAGAGACGCTCGCGCACAGAAAGGCATCGCCTTCGCATAGATATTCAGGCTCGGAGCGAGACCACATGTAAAGTCTGCAATGTTATCTCGGACGTTGTGTGCACGGAAATGCGGATGGAGATTCAAGTAGCGATGTAATATGTCAAGGCGTTTGGTTTAAAGCGGAGAATCGCAAGGCGAATCAGGTCACACGAATTGAAATCTGAGCAACATTGAGCCAATCGAACGTTGACGCTGGAAAAGGAAGAAGGGTCCCATCGCATGAGATATTGCATTCTTGGTAGGAGACAATGGGGCTGCCGATAGAGCAAGACTGACGAAGTTTCCTCATCTTGAAGACAGTGCACGCGGAGTGCATAGCGACGAGCGTCCTCGGTACATAAACTTAGGAGTTACATCACGTACTTGAGAGGCGCCAGCTCAATCTGAGCTCGAAGCCGGTGCTTGGAAAAGCATTGCCCGAATGACAGCGGAACTAGCTCTTCATGAATCAAATCTGAGAAGCCTACCTCTAGCTCAACTCCTCGCCACAGGCTACTAGGCCATCAAAGTTGTTTGCTTGCTCCCTTGAGAGCCTCTCTAAGCTGTCTATATCTATGTGTACACGCTCAACCCTATTGACGAAGTGCCCGGCGCTCCGACCTTCCGACCTTCCGACCTTGCACACCAATATACCCAGGTCATCTCTTCTAGACTGGTAAACTGACTGCTTCCTTCGCTCATCGATCGCTGGCATGGATCGGCGAGGTTCAAGCCGCCACATGTATTTGGGTGGCAGACGCTGCTGCGACTCCTCTCATAAGCTCGTGCTCTTCCCTACCGCTGCTGTCGTTCAAGATCTGGTCCATCTCCTCGAGTGTCTTGCCTTTGGTCTCCGGAACCAGTAGATACGCCCATACAGCGGCGAGAAGACACATACAAGCAAAGAAAACATAGGTGCCAAAGCCGGCGCCCTCAATCATTGGCGGAGTCGCGACGCCCTGTATAAGTCAACTCCGTTCACCGCAAGTCCCAAAACAAAGGTAACGTACCACGATGAAATTACTGATCCAATTGACGGCAACGCTAAGCGCAACGCCCTTGGAGCGCTGAGCCGTGCTGAATATTTCACTGGGCAGTACCCAGCCGAGCGAGGAGTAGGACACTCCGTACCCGAAAATGTAGAGATCTGGCCGAGAGGAAAGATGTCAGCTTGCGGGCGACTCTACGCATGGGTCATCTACTCACAAGCCATGGCCACTGCCGCCCAGCCCGCCGCCGGATGGCCCGGCCAGTCATGGCTGTAGAGACCGTAGAGGATAGCGATGAACACGTATGGCAGGCCCATTATCACTGCGCCCCAGATCGCTAAACTCCGACGACCGACTACGTCAACGATAAAGAACGCGAGGATGACAGCCCCCATCTGACCGATGTTGAGAGTGCCAGCTAGGACAAGCGAGAGGCCTTCCTGCCCGAGAGATGTAAACAGGGAAGGCGCGTAGTAGATGAATGCGTTGACTCCAGAGAACTGTTGGAAAAAGGCGACGCCGACTCCAACGGAGGTGCGCCGCCACGCTTTTCTCTTGAAAAGATCCATCCAGGTGGCAAGCTCTAAACGGAAGCCCGACTTCCCTGGATGCGCTTTTTCAACAAGCAGGCTTTGCACTTCAGCTTCGGCGAGGATACCGTGCCACTCGGCCAATACCCTGCCATCTGTTGGAGGCAAGCGACGTAATCTCGCCAAACTGTCGAGGGCATCATCTTTGCGTCCAACAAGGGCTAGCCAGCGTGGTGAATAAGGGAAAAAGTGAATGCCCGCTCCGATGCAGAAGGCTGAAATCATCTGAAGTCCGAATGGTACTCTGAAGCTGGCCTCGCCGCTTACATTTCGCATGCCGTAGCTGATCCAGTATGAGATCACAACGCCAGTCACGATTGCGAGTGACTCCAGAACCAAGAACGCGCCCCTAAGCTGAGGTGTGGCTATTTCAGAGATATAGAGCGGCGCACCCAGCGCCAAGGTCCCGACCCCGACGCCTGTGATGGTGCGACCGGCGACGAGGACAGCGTAGTCGGGCGCGGCAGTCTGCATGATCGCTCCCACAATGAATACTGCGGAGACTACAGAGAGCGCCCATTTTCGGGATATCGAGTCGGCATGTATGGGAAGACGAAACATCCAAGGAAAGCGCCAAGCTCTAGCATGCCAGTCATGAATCCTTTCCAGAACGCCGAAGAGCCGATGGTCGGATCCAAGCGAGGGAATGCCGTGTGGAACTGAGGCATCACGTTGATGACACTGATGACACCCTGGTCGTAGCCGAAGGAAAAGCCTCCCATTGAGGCCAAGAATGCTGCCCAAACAAAAAGGGTTGCTGATGATGCCGCGAATCCTCCAGGCCCATAGGAGACACCGTCGGCGAGACGGTCAGGGAACTCCGCCGTAGGAAACGGGGCGATATCAGACTTGGTATTGTTGGTAAAGGTGTGTGGGAACCTGCTCGAGTGTCTCGACGCCATCGTACGTGGGCACGCCGGTGCCGCACTTTTGTCGGCGTGGTCCTGGGTGTCCATGGAGTCGTGGGGATCTACTGAAGTGTTCAATCTTGAGGATGCGCAAAGGAGTCTGGCAGAAAGTGATACAATGAGGGAGCCGCGACGATTGCGGCTCCATTTCCAACGACGACTGCGTAGTCTTGCCCCATCGACCGATCCACTGGGCGCCTGAGCGCAGAGCTTGGAACAATCGCTTGCGGAAGTCTCTTCGGACGTGGAATGTTTCGCGCAGAGGATCGTCAACAGCTCCATCCAAGGCCATGCCACGGACGACGTTGCGCGACGACCATGATACCCGCCCACTGGGGAAATCCGGGGCGGACACAATCGGAAAAGCACAGCCGGCCATAGCCACACCCAGTGCCAAAGGGAATGCGTGGCCAGTAGTGGAAATTAGTGCGGCCATTGGTCTTGCGTGCGATCAGCGGCAGGCAAATACTGGAGACCGAGCAAGAGCTGGGATGCGGCCGGATATCGCAAAATACATCGTACCGCATGCGCACTCGAATGATCCATGAGTCCGCCACAACCAGGGCAGCTGGCACAGCGTAGACTAGGTTTATCAATCGTGGTAAAATGCAAAGGTGGGCACTATTCTGAGGTTGGACACTTCCAGTCAGTGTCCGAACGGTTACCAAGCCTTGTCAGTCTGGAGAGGAGCGTGCATGACGTCAACCGCTGGGTGTTTTGTCGGATTTAACATGCTCCAGCTTGAGGCCTGATCACACAAGTCATACGGAAGTCATCCTCCGATGTGAACGGCCGCAGCATGCTCCATAACGTCACCTCGTTTGGAAGCATACCCGGAGTTCAAGACACAGGCGGGCACTCGGGCCATGCAGGCTCAGGATCGCTACATAGATAATGCTGCATGCTGCAGTGCGTCGTGGCTTTGAGGGACACAACGAAGATCGAGCCTCTCGCACAGTGTGGTTCCGTTACTTTCATCATGGCCCCGCAATCCAAAGCACTCGAATCCGTAAGAAAGCCATTCTGCGTTAATCGACACGAGCCAAAACTTACTGTTCGAGTCACAGCTGCGCGATGGGTCCCTATTCATCCAGCAAGCGTTCATTGCCGACCAGTGGGTAAAGAAGGAGGGCTCTTTCGATGTTTTGGGTAAGCCGTGCAGTCCCGCCAATGTCCTTGTAGCAAGGCAACTGACGATCGCACAGAGCCTTCGAGCGGCGATGTCCTCGGATCCGTTGCGAACTGTACGACCGATGACTTCCACAAAGCCATCGAAGCGGCCCACACAGCGCAACAAAACTACGCCCGCGACACCACGGGAGCTCAGCGGGGCGCCTTCCTCCGCCGCTGGCACGATAAAATCATCGCGAACGCTGATGACGGTTTGTCCATCCCTACTGCACGCTTGCTGATCTCCGATCGCTGACTAGATGGTCAAAAGTGGCGACAATCCTGAGTCTCGAGAACGGCAAGACATTTGGAGAGGCAAGGGGTGAGGTTGTGTATGCAGCATCGTTCATCTCTTGGTTCGCCGAAGAGGCGACACGGTCATACGGCGCCACCATCCCGTCGTCTTCCGCACACACCACGCTGTATACCGTTCGAGAGCCTGTGGGGGTCTGCGGCATCATCACACCGTGGAACTTTCCCGCAGCCATGATCACGCGAAAGGTCGCACCTGCATTGGCGGCCGGATGCTCGGTAGTGATCAAGCCTCCCAGTGAGACGGCCCTACACCGCGCTTGCCCTCGCGAGGTTGGCAGTGGATGCTGGCTTGCCGTCAGGCGTTATGCACGTCTGTCCGACCAAGGATCGAGCCGCAGCGACGGAGTTGGCTTTGCACCCGCTGGTGAGGAAGATCAGCTTCACCGGATCGACCAATGTCGGCAAGATGCTGGCCAAGCTGTGCGCTCAGACGCTCAAGAAAGTGAGTCTCGAGCTGGGCGGCAACGCACCTTTCATCGTATTCGACGACGCGGACATCGATCTCGCCGTGGAAGGAGCGATGTTCTGCAAGTTCCGTTGCACAGGGCAAACGTGTGTTTGGTGAGTGACTATTGCCTCCATTCCTGGCTTAGTCTTTCTTCTTTCGATTGGCTAACAGAAGACAGCGCAAACCGCATCTACGTTCAGAAGAGCATTGCCAGCACGTTCACCGCAAAGCTTGTCGAGAAAGTGTCGAAGCTGAAGATGGGTCCGGGTCTGGACGAAAGCACAACGCAGGGACCCTTGGTAAACGCTGCGGCTGTCACGAAAGTGCAAGAGCACATCGACGACGCGGTCTCGAAGGGTGGCAAGATCGCGTTCGGTGGGAAGCCTCCTGCCGGAAGCGGCTTTTACTTTACCCCGACGGTGATCTCGGACGCGACGCCGGACATGGCCGTGGCATCGGAAGAGACCTTCGGTCCACTCGCGCCTATCTTCACATTCGACAACGAGGCCGATGCGATCAAGCTTTCCAACGACACCGAGTTCGGATTGGCTGGATACTTCTTCAGTCGCGACATTAGTCGATGCATGCGGGTAGCCGCGCAGCTTCAGGTGGGCATGGTTGGAGTGAATACCGGAAAATATCTGCTGCCGAGGCCCCGTTCGGCGGCGTAAAGAGAGTGGATACGGCCGCGAAGGTAGCCTGTACGGCTTGGAGGAGTACCAGATCATCAAGAGCATTACCATCGGCAACCAACAGCATTGAGAATCTAAATGGAATGGCAGAACCATAGCAGCAACCTTACACATTGACTAGGCGATACTTGTTCCCAGTAGGGATGACTAGAACGGAGTCGTATCGTTCGAATCACGGCGTACACACCGTGGCCCGGTAATGATCAGCAAACGCTTGACCCTCCCAAATCATGTACAGCTTGATGGATTGAGACCCCAACCCTAACCCTGTAATGCATCGCTGGATTGCCACTAACATAACGTCACATGGCATGGTATGAGGTTGAGCATGGATTGCGTGACCTATGTTACAGAGAATCGAAACAAGGACCGGCAATCAACCAATGCGGGAGGGTAATGCGAGAGAGTCATGTTCGTTGACGTCTAGGTATATGTTAACAGATTCACGCTCCTTCCAACGATTTTGTTAGTCAGTGTAGGCATTCAACATGGAAGCACGGTGATCGGAGGTTCCATCTACTGATGGATACGATCACTTTCACAAAAGCATCACGCCGACTATAACTCCAATAATGTATTTGAGCCTCGTCTCAAAACTCTGACACCGTATCAAAGTGACAAGAGGCTATAGACAAATTCACTGGCCGGGTAGGTTGAAATGACACGAACAGATGATCCAAGTCAGAACCAGTTTAAAGGATCTTACGTCCACTATAGAAGCAACATCTGGCGTTACTAGCGGAGGCAGGGAGAAGCTATCGTAACACTGAAAGTGCTTTGGACAGAATTGCACCAGACTGACATAATTATCTGCAACCACTGCAACAACCTTTACCTCCCTTCATCGTTTATGGTCATGTGTCATCTGTGGGCCCGCAATTACAAGAGCTTCGTTTACTGTCGACTCAAGGTGAGGTGCCTGGCTTGTCGGGGAATCCGAGTGCCACCTGAGAGAAAGTCAGCCAACGAACCTTCAAGAAGGGTTTTCATTCTTACGCCAAAAGCCGGGTATACATAACGCTTCACGCAGTTGACTTTGTGGATTCGTTCGAGCGCTTCCATATCAGATGTGTCGAGGTGATAACTCGCAGGTTCTCTTCTATCCTGGAGGGCGTTGTGGACTTGGGCAGTACTACGTGGCCTTTCGTCACTGCGAATACTGTTAGTGAAACGCTCGAGCGAGATCTGAGACTCTATTACCTTGATAACTGACTAGCACGGTTCCGGGACCAACCCCGTACTTCGTCGCTACGTCCTGTACGATTTGATCGGAGAACAATGGGCTTCCAGTGCTTCCGAGCGGCGAGAATGCTTCGATGAGGATGCCTTTCCAGTGACAGTAATCCGCGATCTCTTGCTGCGGAAGAAGAGGATGGTTCTCGATATGGTTGACGGCTGGCACGACGTTCACGTGCGGCAACAGCTCTTCCAGAAACTTTACGCTGTAGTTACTGACTCCAATGGCTTTGGTTTTCCCCGTCTCCAGCAGCTTTTCCATTTCCTTGTACGTCTTGATGTGACTCCACGCCGTGTCCAAGTCGCGGGAACCGTCGGCATGTTTTGGGAACAGCGGGTCATTGCCGTCCGCATTCATAGGCACAGGCCAGTGCATCAGGTACAAGTCGACATAGTCAAGGCCGAGTCTTCTCAGACCTTCGTCCAGGCATTTCTCCGGTGTGCGATGGTAGGTACACCAGAGCTTGCTCGTGACGAAGATCTCGTTGCGGGTGACCAATTTCGCCTCTATTGCCTGCTTGATGCCATCCCGACCTCACGCTCGTTTCCATATACGAAAGCAGCATCGATGTGCCTGTAGCCAGACTTTAGCGCATGAAAGACTGCCTTTTCGACTTCTCTAGGTCCGGATTGCCAGGTTCCAAGGCCGACTGCGGGATGAGGGCGCCCGTGTTGAGTTTGTAGCTGCGGATGTCCATTTTCGTCATGATCGCAGAAGCTAATCACAATTCGTCTTCCCTTGTACAGTCTGAGTGTAGGTTTTGGTTCTTGAGCTTCAGATCAGTGACAAGGTGGATGAAAGAGTGTCAAAAAAGCTTCCACTAGAGGCAACAGAACAGTGCACTTTATGAACAGCTATGCGACCTCCGCCGTGGCTGTTCCTGCCGCTGTGTATGACTCTTTTGAGTGATGTTACTCTTCCGTACGCATTGGTATGGTGTTGGCGACGGGCGAAGTCTTCCGAGAAAGCGCTCTCGGAAGCCCAGCGAGCTCGGCCGAACAATTCCGATGCGCTTCGTCGAGGTCGGCGGATGAAGGAATTCATCATTGCCCATTGTGCTACTCATTTGCCACGGGCGAGGCAGCTGAGCGCGTCGGGACGAGCAGCCTCCACTAGATACTCGTGCAGTGCAATGGTTCTGACAGAATGACCGGGATGCCTGTCGAATGGACTGCTCAGAAATCTCTATACAAGTCTCTCGATTTTGTTAGCAGCATTCGGTATCGTATGCACGCCATATGTATCCGGAAGGTTGCGATTAAGTCAGATACAATGCAATTCTCTCGTTCATGCCAGCTACTGCTCGGTTCAGACTAAAATGGTCTTGCCTACGAAATTGTGATTCAAGAAGATACACCGGGAGACGATAGAACAAGAGATGATATTCCCATTGGTGTCCGCAGGCTCTCTTCATATGTATTTGTATGGATTCATAATCCCCTTCGGATCGTAAATCTGCTTGATCTGCTTCATCAGCCGCAGCATTTCGTCCGACCTCGAATACTGTAGGTAGTTCTTCTTCGCGAAGCCGATCCCGTGTTCGGCAGAGATGGAACCTTTCCGTTTGGCAACCCATTCGTAGACCCAAGGTTCCAGCGCTTTCTCGACGTCCTTGTCGTAACGTCTGACAGCAACATTGAGATGCAAGTTACTGTCACCCATATGGCCATAGCCGACAACGTCGAGCACAGGGAACTGATCCGAGTCACCCATGAGCCCATTGTGAGCAAACATCTCACGAGCTTCTACGACGAGGTTGTAAAGCTCGGGTAACGGTATCGACAAGTCGTACTTGTATACACCCCCGAAGTGCTGTGATGCTTCACTTATACCCTCCCGACACGCCCACAAGCTTGACACTTGTGTTCCATTCTCCGCCACCACGCCGTCCGAGACTATCTCCTCGCTCATGACATGTTCGAGGAAGTCGTTGAGTTTGGAGCTGTCGTGTTCGCCGTTCGAGCCCGATGTTTCCACCAAGCAGTAGAAAGGTTGGTCGTCTCCAAGTGGGAGTCGAGCGCCGGTAGCCTTGTGGTAGAGCGACTGGGATGCGCCGTCCATAAGCTCAAATGCAGACAGGATCTCACCGAGGAACTGTTTAGCCTCTTTGAACGCTTTCTGAACGTGTTCGTACGAGGGGAGTGCGAAATACGCGACGTTGACGGCTGCCGGCTTCTGAGGGCATTGAACTGAAATGCCTGTGATGATGCCAGTGGTTCCCTCGCCGCCGATAAACAGCTGCTTGATGTCGTATCCGGTGTTATTTTTGCGGAGTGTGCACAAGTCGTCCGCTACGGTGCCATCCGGCAGCACCATCTCCAGGCCAAGGACATTCCCATGTAGGGTGCCATACCTCAACAGTCTGAGGCCGCCTGCGTTCGTCGCAACATTTCCCCCGATCTGGCAGGAGCCTTTCGCACCAAGATCCAGAGGGAAGAGATAGCCACGCTCTCTCAAGAAGCCGTCGGCGACTTCCAGGATGACACCTGCATCGGCAACGAAGACGCCGGAGACATCGTCAAAGGATCTGACTTTGTTCATGCGACTCAAGTTTAAGACAACCTCGTCGAAGACTGGAACGCTGCCACCCACCAGACCAGTGTTTCCACCTTGTGGAACGACGGCTATGCTCTTCTCGCTGCAGTACTTCAAGATGGCCGATACCTGTTGAGTATCGGCTGGCTTCAACACCAGTGTTGTATTGCCTCGGTATTTCTGCATCCAATCGAGGTTGAAAGACTCGAGATCATCTTCTGCATCTCCCGTGACTCCGTTGATCATTCCCTCTTCTCCGACTACCGTTTCGAAAAACTTGACATCATCTTGCTCGAGTATCTTGAAATTGCCATGCCTTTCGATGTGGGGGTACGATTCGCATGTAAGCTTGACGCGATGGCGGGGAGCAGCGTATGCAGTCGTGTCTTCGCCACTGGACGTGTCCGTCTTCAACGCTGCCCCAACGTGGAAGGATCTTTGGTGATGGAGTCCAGATGCGGAGGGCGATGAAGCCCAGAGGCTTCTGGACGAGCGCTGAACCCGACCGGGGCCAGAGATGATGATGCGCCGGAGATGGGTGGATGCCATATTTTCTTCAGGGCAGCGAACGAATATGTAGAGTATGAAATCGAGGACGTGAATTGCTCGACAAACCTTCGAAGAAACGACGGAGCGATGTATGCATCACGCCGGTAGCTGGATAATGTATTGCAGTTGTTGGTGTCGGCGGAGACCCTGGCAGCGTGCGCGCGCAGTGAATGACTTCGGAAGTCTAGGAGCGAGAATACCGGGGGCCAAATTCCGGGGGTAGCCATCGCAAATTGCCAACCGCGTTCTCTGAAGCTCCGTTTACCAAACATGATGTATATCTCTTTGTTGCTTAGTGTGGCACACTGCACGTCCAAGAAGCGGCCGAGCTTATCGATGACCAGCACACCTTCCGGGATCATGTACTAATCGCTACTTCTGTACGATACTGGACCCATTTGAGAGCACATCGAACTACCATACCTCACCTCTTACACTGCTGCGAGGACTTTCGTCCAACACTAAGCTTTGTTTTTCAAAACGACACGCTCGACTAGACTACGGATATGCGTCTTACGAGTTGTGCAGGTCTCCTCGAGTCGCGGCTGACGACCTCTCGCTTTTGTCATCTTTCCTCAACACTATCACCGAGACTCTCTATCCCAAGACATCACGCTTTTAAAGCTTCAAGATGGTCATCTTTGGCCCCGAACTGTGCCCAGCCTCAAACTCGAGAGTTCAGTGCATACCCGCGTCGCCTTGCGGATGAAAATGCGTCTTATCTCCCCGAGGCAGTGCCTAGAGAAGTCGACGAAGTGGACGTTTGCATCGTGGGTGGCGGTCCAGCCGGTCTGAGCGCGGCTATCAAGTTGAAGCAGTTAGCGAATCAGGCTGGCGACGAGGACTTCCGGGTGCTCTTGCTAGAGAAGGCCGGCGAGATTGGAGATCACATCGTCAGCGGAAATGTCATGGAGCCGTCTGCTCTGAACGAACTGATCCCTGATTGGAAACACGAGGAGAACCCGAATCACTTTACCGAAATCACACCGGCGACGAACGATCGAATGCGATTTTTGACGAAGACCGCCAGCATCCCGATCCCGGCGCCTCCGCAGATGAGTAACGAAGGCAACTACATCTTGAGCCCAATCAACTCGTCAAATGGCTCGGTGAGCGTGCCGAGCATCTAGGTGTTGAGGTATACCCCGGCTTTGCCGCCTCAGAGGTGATTTACACAGGGAGTGGAGACGTCGCAGGCGTGGCGACCAACGACCTGGGCGTCGCGCGCGACGGCAAAGCGAAAGATTCGTTCGCACGGGGAATGGAGTTTCGCGCCCGCACCACGCTGTTCGCCGAAGGTTGTCACGGAAGCTTGACCAAGCAAGTGATCAAAAAATTCGATCTTCGACGTAACAGTCAACCACAGACGTATGGACTGGACATCAAGGAAGTCTGGGAGGTTGACCCTGCCAAGTTCGAGAAAGGCCTGGTTGTACACAGCCTCGGGCACCCTCTGCCCACGGATACATATGGTGGAGGCTGGATGTACCATTTCGGGGACAATCTTGTCTCCACAGGCCTCGTGGTGGGTCTCGACTACCCTAACCCTTGGTTGTCACCTTATGGAGAGTTCCAAAAGATGAAGCATCACCCGCTCTACAAGCGATACTTGGAAGGGGGCAAATGCATCTCGTACGGTGCACGCGCGCTCAACGAAGGCGGCTACCAGTCCATCCCTAAATGTGTCTTCCCAGGAGGTGCTCTAATCGGTGATACGGCTGGGTTTCTCAACGTTCCGAAGGTGAAGGGTACCCATACAGCCATACGATCGGGCATGATAGCGGCGCAAGCAACGTGGAATGCCCTTCGCGAGACGGCTGAAAGCGAGAGCGCGGTGCTTCTGACGGAATACGAGGACGAGCTGCACAAGTCCTCGATTGTCAGCGAGCTGAAAGAAGTTCGCAACATGCGACCCTCGTTTCACAACCCTCTTGGAATATATGGAGGCATACTATACTCAGGCTTGGAGGCTTACGTGCTACGTGGCAAGGCACCGTGGACACTGAAACACCACGTACGCGATCATACATCCACCAAACTGGCGGAGAATGCCAGAAGATAGATTACCCCAAGCCGGACGGAGAGATCTCTTTCGACATCCTGACGTCTGTTTCTCGCTCCGGTACAAACCACGAAGAAGATCAGCCATGCCACTTGCAAGTCGAAGACTGGGACAAACACGCTCGGACAGAGTGGCCCAGATATAAAGGCGTCGAGAACAGGTTCTGCCCAGCTGGTGTGTACGAGTACATCGAAGACGAAAAGCAAGAAGCTGGTGTAAGATTTCAGATCAACTCTCAAAATTGCGTACACTGCAAAACATGCGATATTAAAGTTCCCGGTCAGGATATCAAGTAAGTCTTTTCCAGATCTCCGGGAAGCGCAACGAAGCGTCTGCTGACAAGGCTATAGCTGGCAAACCCCCCAAGGCGGCGAAGGACCGAAATACAGTCTTACTTAGCGTCGATAGTCTCACCCGGAGGCTAGTTCGTATAGATCCCTTTTGGATGGTGGCTGGATCTTGCGAACCCAAGCGCATCATGCTCATCGACATGCGCTTTCTTGCTCTCAGCTATTCGGCCCGTCAAAACGGTAGTGTGGGCTGCCTGACGCAGCAGACAAGTATCATAGTAACAAGTATTTATCAATAGATAGCTTCACGTGACTGAAGGAAAGCTTCAGCAGTTGGAGCAAAGTGCAACCTTGCTGCCAATACGCTCACTTTCTGGAATTCTCAAGACACGATGCCTTTCGACGGCGTGTCGAGGATTGTCCGTAACTGAACGTGGGCCGAATGTGACGCAAAGCCCAACATTAAGAGTGGTATATCAAGCTTTGATTTTTCACTGTCAAAAATTGAATTATCTCGTACCCTGATTACTGCAATGTTGTGCTTGCTGGCTAGTACAATGATCGCCTTCATCGATAGCGCATCGACTGTCAAATACGATTAACCCACGTTGATTTCACGCTCGGAACCTGCATCCCGCCAGTGATTGATTACAGCAACTGGTAGTCTGGCCATAGGAGGCAGTCTTCGGTCATAGTCGTGTTCGGTCCGAGGCGCGCGGAAATCCGGACTTTGTGCGGTTGTCACCCAAGACACTTCGGAATTGTCTGATGCCACCAGTGTCGCTATAGGCTCATGTGGTTGGTAAGGCTTTTACCATTGAGTGCATTGGTCCAATTGGACCTCTGGAGCCAGAACACAATACATCGTTTCATCTTCAAACACCCTAAATTGCAGCATCTCAAATTACCCACCCCACCTCACGTGTCCAACCGCCGGCGGTACTCTTGGCTCATGCTTTGATTGACGAGGTTCGACGATCGCAGACTGTCAAGCACGTCGAGATGTCCCTCGGCTGGGGCATACGTGCTTCCAGCAAAAGCCTTCAACGATCAGCAAATTCATCATCATCTAGTTCTCCCCTGAGGTCGAAAGCAATCTCTGGTCACAGCCTCTCGTGGGCTCCGACAAGCCTGCGGCTGATCCATTACGAGCCACCTACTGCGAAGCCAAAATCTGGCCAGCTTGGCAGACGATGTGGTGTCGCAGTAGCTGCCTTCGCATCGATTGGCCTGGGCTATCTAGGCTATGACATCTATAGCCACCGCAACCCTCCCGAACAGCGAGAGCCGGATCCCACCAAGAAGACGCTTGTGATTCTAGGTATGCATCGTCAAAATCTTGCCCAACAACGAGGTGTGGAAACCATATGCTAATGTGAAGGGAACGACCACAGGCACGGGATGGGGTTCTGTATCACTGTTGAAAGATCTCGACACCGACCGATACAACGTCATTGTAGTTTCGCCTCGTAACTACTTCCTCTTCGCACCCCTCCTGCCGTCGTGCACCACTGGCACGATTGAGCACCGTAGCATTATGGAGCCGATACGCAATTTCCTCCGCCACAAGACTACTGCGGTCAAGTTTTACGAAGCCGAGTGCACCAAGATCGACCATGAGAGAAAGGTCGTGCAGATCGAGGATCGTTCCGAAAACAGAGGCCCAGCTTTCGCCACCGAAGTGCCTTTCGATTATCTCGTCGTTGGAGTCGGTGCCGAGAGCGCTACATTCGGCGTTCCGGGCGTGAGTCAGCACGGGTCGTTCCTGAAAGAGGTGGGAGACGCGCAGAGATACGAAGGCGCATAATGGATTGCGTGGAGACTGCCGCATTCAAAGGACAGTCGCCCGAAGAGATCAAACGTCTCCTTCACATGGTAGTCGTTGGAGGCGGGCCGACTGGGGTGGAATTCGCAGCTGAGCTGCAGGACTTTTTCGAATCTGATCTTCGAAAGTGGATCCTGAGATCCGTGACCACTTCCGCGTACTCTTATCGAGGCACTGCCGAGTGTGCTGCCAATGTTTTCCAAAACGCTGGTTGACTACACCGAGAGAACCTTCAAAGAAGGCTCTATCGACATCCGCACCAATACGGCAGTCAAAGAAGTCGGCCCGACCACGATCAAAGCGCAGTACACGGACCCGGTAAACGGCAAGATCGCAGAAGACATACCCTACGGGCTACTGGTGTGGGCTACTGGCAATACCGCACGTCCACTCGTGCGTGAGCTGATGGATCGAATACCCGCTCAGGCCGGGTCACGGCGTGGCCTTGCCGTGAACGAGTACCTGGCCGTAAAGGGAGCGGACGACATATGGGCCATCGGAGACTGTGCGTGGGCAAACTGCGCCCCGACAGCACAAGTAGCAGCACAACAGGGCGCTTTCCTGGCAAAAATCTTCGACAAAAAACACAATGAAATTGAACTCAAGCGACAGCTCGATACTCTTAGCGAGGAACACAGCCGGGATGACGGCGCCGGGCGTCCACGGATCGCGGCCAACATCAAAGACTTGCACAAGAGATTGAGGAATCTGAAGCAGGTCGCACCTTTCGAGTATTCACATCAAGGCTCGCTCGCGTACATTGGTAGTGATAAGGCAGTCGCCGACATCACTTGGTTCACGGGTAGTAACGTCGCGATTGGTGGACCCGTGACCTATCTCTTCTGGCGAAGCGTATACCTCAACATGTGTTTCAGCACGCGTAACCGGATGCTCGTCGCTACGGATTGGCTGAAGAGCCACGTCTTTGGCAGAGACGTATCGCGAGAATAAGATCAAGGCTCCTGAAATATGAATTGACATGCCTTGTCCGATTATGTCGAACAGTCGAACATCAGATTTCTGAAAGCCCGAACTCAGGCGCTCGTCAACGGGAAGTGAACGATTGCTAGCATAGATTGAAACAACGCACATTACACTCTCGTCCCAGTTCTGAAACCACCGCAGTAGAATTCATGCTTCAGGTAGTGGCGAGGAAGTCGGAGCGATGTCGTACTCCACACGAAAAGCAAAGGCTACGCAAACCGACCGCTCACACGCAACAACCACTCTGCTGCGCCACCGGAACTGTAGAGGTGCGAGTGCATCCAGGCCTGGTACGTACGCCCCGAAAACGGGACGCTATACCAATTAGAACCTCGCACCTTATCTGTCACGCCCATCTAACTCCACCAGAAAACCTTGCCCTTCACCCGATATTTCGCCTGGTTCCAAGAGCTCGGAAGTAATGGGCCTAGTCCGCCCCATGGGCAAACCCCGCACAGCACGCGCCTGTCCTCGACCACGTTGTTCACTCGTAGTGGGGATGTCCGACTAGTGATGCGGAACAGTCTTTCCGCAGGTTTGCTCTGCTGGGTGCTTTTGCTTGGCAGTGCTCATATAAAGCCCGACTTGCTCTTCTCGACTTCTTTCGCCAAAGATCCTATCTTGATCTTCGAGCCTGCTACTTATCAATATCAACTATTCTTCATACACAATAGAATCTCACTTCGCCGACAAGAGTATGGCGACTGAATCCGAGAAGTTGGAAGCACCCGCTCAGCACCATGAGACCCTCTCTCTGAGCGACAAGCAACCAGAAGTGGACCTGACGCATCTGGCAGAAGATGTCTCCTACGGAGCTCAGGGCGTGATGGGGTTTTTCTCTTCAGGCCCGTACGTCCTCACTGCAGCTTTCCTGGCCTCACTCGGTGGCTTCTCCTTTGGATATGATCAGGGTGTTATGGGCATCGTCAACGTTCTTCACCAGTTCCACGCCGTCATCCCTCAGGCAGCAACGGCTTTCGGCAAAGGACTCATGACGGGCATGCTGTTGCTCGGTGCTTTCGTCGGCTGTTGGTTCTACCCCTACGTGTCGGACCGCTGGTCAAGGAAGAAAGCATTGTTCGTCAGTTCCGTCATCTTCGTGCTTGGCGGCGTTATTCAGACTGCCTCGTACGACTATGCGACACTGGTGGTGGGACGAGCGATCGGCGGTGTCGGCACCGGCACGCTCGCATTGGGAGCTCCAATGGTCTGTCGACGTCTTTTCGTGCTTGGTTTGGTGCTGTGCTGACGAACGTACAGTACATCTCCGAAATCTCTCCGCCTAATCTGCGAGGAACACTCTTGGTTTTGGAGTCGGTTGCGATCGTTGGCGGGGTGACCATCTCCTACTGGATCTCCTTTGCGTGCAAAGACATGGACGGTGACATCTCCTGGCGACTACCTTTCGCACTCCAACTGCCGTCGGCTATTCTCCTTGGCGCGATGATTCAGTTGTTCCCTTACTCTCCTCGCTGGCTCGCAATGAAAGACCGATACGAGGACTGCCTCGACAGCCTTTGTAAACTTCGGAAACTACCAGCAACCGACTCTCGGATCCAGGCCGAGTACAAGGGGATACTGGCAGAGGTCAAGTTCCAGGCCATCATGCAAGAGCGTCGTCACCCCGGACTCACAGGAGTGAAGCTCGAAGTTGCACAGTGGCTCGATCTTTTCACCAAAAAGCGTTGGCGAAGGACTGCTGTTGGTGCCGGGGTCACTTTCTTCCAGCAGCTCCAGGGTGTGAATGTAAGTCGAACTGCGGACCTGCAGTGAATATTCGCAAGATCGCTCGCTCACGCTTCACTCTTTACAGGCCTTCATCTACTATGCCCCCACGCTCTTCAGGAGTATTGGCCAGTCTGATCAGTCGTCCCTGGTTTTGTCCGGTGTTTTCAACGCGCTGCAGCTCGTCGGCGTGATCATTGCATTCACGCTCATTGACAGAATTGGGCGCAGGCCGCTCGGTCGGTGGGAATCGGCAACATGATTTGCTTCATTGTCATCGCGGCGCTTGTTGGCACCTACGAGGGTAGATGGACGAGTAACAGCGGCGCGGGCTGGGCTTGCGTTGCTATGGCCTTCTTGTTCATCATCGTCTTCGGCGCCTCCTACTCTCCTCTCGGGTGGGCACTTCCGCCTGAGGTCTTCCCGATCAGCGTCCGATCCAAAGGAGTAGCCTTTTCGGTCGACATTGGATGGCTTTCCAATTTCATTGTGTAAGACTCTGAGCATGAATAGCACGTGTGCAAAGTTGGCTGACAGACATCACAGAGGCATCGCGACCCCTCCGATGTTTGAGAAGATCGGCTTCGGCACCTATGTTTTCTATGCGTCCTTCTGTGGCATGGCCGCGATCTGGGCCTATCTCCTGGTACCTGAGGTAAATTATATCTGCCTCTCTTACTTCAATCCTGAAAGCTAACCTATTCCGCACCCAGACAATGGCACGATCTTTGGAGCAGATCGACGAGGCTTTCGGAGACTTGGGAGGGTCTGAAGAGCAGGAGGTCTTAAGGCAAGTCTTCCAAAGCGGTGAAATCGAGGTGACCCCAGTCAGAGTATAGCCAGACGTTTCTGTCGATGCTCATTAGAGTTATCATGGACTCTCCACCTGTCGACACGTTGTTGAGATGAGTACGGTACGGACAAGGAGCTGGGTTGTGAGATGTATATTGTTGGGAAATCTTACGTGGATTGTTTCATCACTCAGATTGAGCTCACTCGCACTTGGTCGATCACTTCTTCCAAGTAGAGTACGGACAGTCGCATATCTAATTTGCAAGCCTGCGCGCAAGTAGACCCCTGAGTAACTTAGCGTCCGCAGCAAACTTGGCGATCCCTTCGCTTAGCTTATGCACCGCCATCGTGTCTTCGTTGAAATCGAACCGGAAAGCACTCTCATCGTTAAGGTAAGATCTTTTCTCGATATCCGCAGTCAGAGCTTCCTTGGCGTCGAGCTTTGTAAGTACTTTGTCGTGGCTGTTGGAGAGCTCCTCCAGCAACGCCGGAGCAATGGTCAGGTAGTCACAGCCTGCAAGCTCGGTGATCTCGCCAGTGTTACGGAAGGAAGCGCCCATGACGATTGTTCCGTAGCCAAATTTCTTGTAATAGTTGAAGATGTCGCGAACACTGGCGACGCCGGGGTCCTCTTCTTTGGAGTAATTTCTTTTCGTTTGGCTTTTGTGCCAATCCAAGATGCGACCCACAAAGGGAGAAATCAAATATGCCCCGGCTTCTGCAGCTGCAATGGCTTGGACCATCGAGAACATGAGCGTGAGGTTACAGTTGACCCCATGCTTCCTCTGCAGGATCCCGGCGGCTTTGATTCCTTCCAAAGTCGACGCTAGCTTGATCAGCACTCGGGACTTGTCAATGCCCATGCTTGCGTAGAGCTTGCCACTTTGTCAGTCACATCCGATCTCGCGAGGATTTCCAAACTCACTTCAATGATGTGCAAAGCTTTCTGAACGCTGCCGTCGGTGTCGAAGGATAGGGCGGCATCCACCTCCGTGGACACCATGCCAGGTACCACTTTCAAGATCTCAGAGCCAAACAGTACGAGTAGCTTGTCGAAAGCTCCTTGGATCTGTTCTTCGGTGTTGGACCCCATCTTTTTGCCATACTCGATTGCTTCCGCGACTGTGCTGTCATAATCCGGATTTTTCGCAGCTGCGAGCACTAAAGATGGGTTGGTCGTCGCATCCTGAGGCTTGTATTTGCCAATGACAGAGAAGTCGCTCGAGTCACAGACCACGACCTGCACGATCGTTAGTACGCGCATAACACTCGATTGCTCATAGTGCGAGTCGGATATTGAACGCAACGTCTGACGACATTCGATCCATCGAGGCTGGTGTTCTTAGATGCAGACGGAAGCACGACGTACCGTTCCGGTCAGTTTGAGTTGCTCCAGCGAAGAAGTCATCGTTGATATTATTGGGGGGTAAGTACAGCGATCAGGTCGATGTGATGACCGACGAATCGCTCCTATAGCTTATAATCAAAACGCTGCTCAGAGGCGGGATCGGATTGTTACGCACGGCGCGCGCAGCCATAATCCAATGTGTGGAGCCACCAGCGAAGCGCGGAACTAGGCTCCCGTGCCAGACTGAATTTCCGAAACGTCGAGCACGCCCCGACCGCTTGCGTTTTGCGAATCGCGATTCAATCTCCGTCGGCCTCTGCTTGATCCAGACGCTTGATGCATCAAGTATACACATGCTTGTGCAGCTAAGCTCTGGGCGAGAGGTGAGCCCGCCCACACTGCTCGACATTGGACGATAGGTGACGACTTGTCTTCCGACATATTGCGGCCGAACCTTGTATCATAGGGAGCACATATTACACCCTTCGAAGGTCCAAATGATCCAAAGTCATCGCGGCGGCTTTGGACACGGCGGCCAGGGATCAAAGCCTGCCCGAGAAAGCGATCATTCGACACGATGTCTGTCGCAGGCTGCAGACTCCACTCAACTGAGCCAGGCTACTCGCTCGAACATCGTTACGGGGCTCTCCGCAAGAGGAGGAAGGACCAGATCGATTTTCTCGAGTCAACCATCGCAGAGCTGAGACGTGCGCAAGAAGCCGAAAGATCCTTGTCCGCGGCCTCGCGTGGTTTGATCCAAGAGCTAGAGGATGAAAATCTCATGTTACGTCTACGAGTTGGAGAGTTGACCATGGCCAATCGCTTTTCTGAAGAAAGAGTATGCTGATCCCGCTTGGGAAAGCCGCACTCGCTATGACTTCCAGCGTTCTCTGACATGCGTGTTAGCTCCGCGTTGCGATCCGTTGCCACAATCACAAGTTCGGACCAGACTCACCTCACCACGAGTGGCCGATACGAAGTTTCCGCTCCACGGCTTATCCAGCGACAAGCGACGTGAACCTCCATGCGAGCCAGACGAGGCGGAAATGGACTCCAATGGCGGCAACCGGCGGCCATGGACCTGGCGAAGGCTCGACTACAGCTGCCGCATGGCAGAAGTACTGTATTACGACCGTAGCGATATCGCCAAACAGGTTGAAAGTATGCGAAATGACTAGAATGCGATGTGGCGTGATCAATTCTATCAGTTTACGATAGCTTTATAGAACTAGTGCACACCGCAAAGCATATGAAGATGTTATTACTTGCGAGACTCTCACTCCCCCAGCATCACAGGATCTCCAGTGTTAACTCCACTTTTACGTGAGCCAGATCGCACTTGGAGCTCATGTGCGCTTGAGTAAAATCGCTTGAGCATGTAAGGTCGAACGACAGCAAACACGGAGCACTTCAGTACCGTGACAGTTGTTCATCCTACCCCAGACTTATCCTTTCACCTCGTACGATCCTCTCCACTGCTCCAAGTCGCTCTGACTCAGATATCTCAGCCCCATCGCCCGAGGAAAGCCGCCGGCGGTTGAGCTTTCCATAGCCTTTGGCGCACCATAAGTGGATATACGACTCTTCACAGCGTACTGGATAGTGACGCTCGTGACCCTGATCACCCCTACTCTCGGGTCTTCAGGCCCTCCATCGTGAACGCCGTCCCCAAGGTCGCCAAGCCAGGCTCGCAGGGACGGTGTGTAGTACTTGCGCACCTTTACGCGATCGGTCTCGACTGAAGCGACACCGGAGATGCTTGCCCATTCGCCGTTGGTATCGACGAAGCCAAGATTCACCACTGGATCAGCGGCAAGCTCATCGGTCTTGCCTGTTTCAGTGTTGGTGTGGAAAATGAAGTCGACGCCATTGCTCTCCTATAGTTCGAGCCTTGTTAGTTCGAATGGATATTCCGAAGCCTCTCATTCCTGTGATGTCGGACCTACGTGGGAAGCTAGAGACATGCACCTGCTCGCCAGCAGACCGCTGGGCGCTTGCGTTGTCATCATGCAGAACTTGGTCCGTGTGACAAACTTGCGAAGATCAATGATCCTATCTCCATATCCAAGTGCTCATGACTGTTCTCGGTGTATGGGTCAGCCGTTTTGTTGACAGTGGTGTTGGCGTTGGTGTTGGTATTGGAGCAAGGCATTGTTGTTCAGATAGTGTGGTATTTCGCGGACTTGGAGCGATCAATTGGGACTCAAGGGGATTGAAATTAACAATAAGTGAGCATCGTTCAAGTTGCGGGTGAGTAGAGAGGTCCGTCAAAGGCTGAGCTATTAATGTGAGCTTTGCGAGTGAACCCATGACGACACAAGCCAGGTCTCATGCTTCCCTCTCGGAGCGACATGGTAGGGTCGGGGTCGGGCTTCCGGCAGCGATGGAACGGAAGTTGGGCTTGCAATCTGCCATGGAGATTTCCCAGCAAATTTGAACCGCCTCTCGCTAAATGGAAGCACATCTTACGAGAAAAATTACATGGGAAAGATTCTCTGGGATGCCCACATGCAACGTCGACGAGTCCAGCCTTGGACATCTACACGCGACCCAAGAAACCCACCACAGGGTTTATGATCCACCAGGAATAACATTCAGAGCTGTCAAAGCCGTTCGAGTGAGGGGATTTCGTTAGCTGTTAGACAACATGATGCTAGTAACGTAGCGATATGCTCAGGGAGTATATGAACGCGCGCTATCTGAACAGGCTAAGCAAAATGGTCATCTCGAGCACAGACCGAGGCGGCTACATGTCCACAGAATGCAACCGTACTATGGTGTTGACGCACTCGATCTTCAGAACTGTCGGAAGAAGCCTGAACTCACATGTACTCCATAAAGCAATCAACGCGGTCTTTGCTTGTTCTGCAGTCTCAAACGGTCTTGACCCGCTTTGTCAGATCAGGTATGTGCTCGAAAAGATCGCCGACAAGTCCAACATCCGCCACCTGGAAGATCGGCGCGTCGGGATCCTTGTTGATGGCAGCAATGATCTTGCTATCTTTCATCCCGGCCAAGTGCTGGATTGCGCCTGAGATGCCAGCGCAGAGATACAGCTGCGGCGCCACGTTCTTGCCTGTCTGTCCAATCTGCAGGGAGTTGTCCGCGAATCCGGCATCTACAGCTGCGCGCGATGCACCAACGGCCGCTCCCAGCGCATCCGCCAGTGGGTGCAACATGCGGTCGAAGTCCTCGCTTGACTTCAAGCCGCGGCCTCCGGCAACGATTCGTTCGGCTGTCGCAAGCTCCGGGCGCGCACTTTCCGTCAGTTCTTCAGAAAGCCAATAGGTACAGCTTTCGATGTCTGGGTCCACTCCTTCTTCGAGCACTGCCGAGCCGCCCTCTGTGGGCGTTGGCGGGAACGCAGTGCTGCGGACTGTGACAATCTTTGTATCGTCCAAACAACGCACGGTCAGGATCGCGTTGCCCGCATATATAGGTCGCACGAAAGTATCCTCGCTTTTCACTTTGGTAATGTCGGACACTTGTTGGACGTCTAGGAGCGCGGCGACACGGGGCAGTACGTTTTTGCCGGACGCGCTGTGGTTTGCGAAGACATGTGTGTATCCCCCCTTTTTGATGTTCTCGACGAGAAGTGGAGCGAAGTTCTCTGGTAAGGTCTTTTCGTAGGCTTTGTTGTCGACAAAAATGATCTTCTCGATGCCGGGAATCCGAGATGCAGTAGTGGCAGCCTCTCGTGCTTTAGTGCCGGCGATGAAAGCATGGGTGGAGCTTCCAAGCTCACTGGCAGCGGCGATAGATGCAAGAGACAGGTCATCAGCTTGCCATCGCACTGCTCGAGTACAGCTAGTGTTGATGCATATCTTCGTATAATGCCAGCATCGCAATGGTGTCGGGCGTAACGTATCGGCCGGCGCATCGAGCGCAACGATCCCGTTCGTAGCGCGGCTGCCATATCGTTGGCGTGAAGGGCGTCAGTGATTAGTAGCGGCTGACGACGCTGATTCGAGGCGTTGGAGAAGTTAAACTGTCAATGGTACCGTACGTCGAAGCTGGCTCGCTGGTGGTGTGACCCTGATCAGCCCGACAGATGATCTGTCCATGCAGACATCTTACAGTGGACGAGTCCGGAATGTAGGTTCGCGTGGTCTAGCCCGATGTTCGGAATTCTAAAGCGAAAGCACGTTTGCGGAAATTAGGAAAGGGTGTCCTATGGCCGAACAACTGTCTCGCTGATCATTGAAAGTCCGAGTCCCGAGACGGCTTGGCAGTGAGATAGCGAGAGGCAACTTATACGGTGAATGTGCTTGCAAGCACGGTACCGTCTCCGCAGCAAACGCAAACAATCGAATGTCTCGTCTCAGAGTCCTCGTGCCCGTCAAACGGGTAGTCGACTATGCGGTGAGTTTCTCGTCCGACATACTCTATGATTTTCACTGGATAAGCCAGTCGAGGTCTTTTGCGTACATACTAAAGCCGCTTAACCAGGTCATCCCGCGAGTCAACAAATCTCGCACCGCCGTCGAGACTCAAGGTGTGAAACACAGCATGAACCCGTTCGACGAGCTCTCCGTCGAGCAAGCAGTTCGCCTGCGAGAGAGTGGAAGCCCAGTGCAAGATATTCTTGCCGTGTCCGCTGGCCCTACCAAATCCCAGGACACTCTTCGGACCGCGCTGGCTATGGGAGCCGACCGAGGCCTGCACGTAGTGGAAGAGAAGCAGGAGCTGGAACCTCTGCACGTGGCCAAGGTCTTGAAGAAGATTGTCGAGGAAGAAGACCGAAATCTGGTGATTCTGGGAAAGCAAAGCATCGACGGTGACGCCAACCAGACCGGGCAAATGCTCGCCGGATTGTTGGGCTGGCCGCAGGCTTGTCAGGCTTCCGACTTGAAGATCGAAGGCGACGACGTGACGGTCACCCGAGAGGTAGACAGCGGTGTCGAAACTCTGGGAATGAAGTTGCCGGCGATAATTACCACCGATCTTCGGCTGAACGAGCCTCGATATGCCACACTTCCCAACATCATGAAAGCAAAAAAGAAACCGATCAAGAGAAGGAGCATGAGCGACTACGGAGTGGATTTGACGAAGAGACTGGAGACGGTAGAAGTCCATGAGCCTGAGCCTAGGCAAGCCGGCAGGCGTGTGGATAACGTCGAGGGCATGGTGACAGAGTTGAACAGACTCGGGGCTCTGCAGTGATTTCTGCACGCCTCAAAGATTGAAACAGGTTCGCTTGATTCATACACCGACTGCCGATCGTTTCTTATTGGGTTCCGTGGAGTTACTCGATTCGTTCTTGCGCTTTCCTACACCAGTCCGGTAACTCAGATACCACTGCTGTTGAACCTGCAGGAGCCCGTCCAGATGCTGTCGCGCGCTACCGTACGTGTTGCTCAGTTCATCCAAAGCTCTGAGTATGGTGTTGAGGTTGGTAAGCACGTCTGATTGCGCCGAAGACGTATCACAGACGGCGGAAAATATCAGTATCAAGGCAGCCGACGGGAGGATCTGCAGAGTCTCGACATCAAGGCTTCGCGTGCCGTGTTGCATCTCAAAACGTGACAGAGACTCGGCTATCAGGCTGGCAGACCGTACGCATGTCTCTCGCGCGTGCCGGTAGCCGCGGCCTTGCGACGGGATGGGGTGCAAGCGTCGTGTTGTCCAAGGGCGATGCACCAGGATCAAGAGGTAATGGTATTCCATACTGCCAAGACAATGAGCCTAGATTCAACGAGAGCCGAAAAGATAGACTTACTGCAACACAAGCACTTGGGGTGGTATCGTCTCAGATCCGTACGTGTTTAGTCGAAGGGAGCTTGGGAGGTTGTTTTCCCACCGTGCCAAAGCGTTGGTCGCCGTCTGAGAAAGTTCCTGCAGGCTGTTGCTAGCGATGGTGGCATTGCTGTATCTGTGTAGTGTCAGATCTTTGTTATCTCATAGAGTTCATCTTCGTCTACTTACAGGGCTCGAGCGATCGGCTCTACGATGTCGCATAAGTAGATTCTTTGCTTCACGATCAGTGCTGCGAAGTCTTCTTGGTCCGGCAATGACCTGTTGCCGGCCCATATCTGACGCTGATCTTCGTTGTCTTCAGGAAAGTCCTGCGGGCTAGGCCAAGGCACTGTAATTTCTGAAGCGTCAAGCGTGAAAGGTCGGCCCAGGCTGAAGCTCATCTGGCTGCAAGGGGGGTCAGCAAGGGGATGTCAGTAAGGGGCCCGGAGAAATGACTTGATACATACTAATTCATGGTATAGCAGCACCAAAAGCCATCTGGCGGTTTTGCGCTTCCGCCGCGGTCATCGCGCCGCATTGCAAATACGGTTGGGAGTTGATGTGGAGACCAAGATCGAAACAGAGCCTCATAGCCATGCCTAGAATCGGAATGAGCGTATGTTCCGAGTGTCAATCGTGCCAATCCTACTCACCACTGTACAGCCATGATCTGGCGACGCGTTGGTGTCCAGCTTCGTAGCTACTTAGGAGTAGCAGTGTCTGTATCGTGCAGACAGAAGGGCTGTCCAGCTCGGCTTCGAGGAGTACTTTGGAGCGATCCGCGAAGTACTCCGCCAAAGAACGTGGGAATGTAGCTAGGCTGGGGTGATAGCGTGTCTCATAGCTTGCCCCAATCGCACAACTAGGGTCCTGTTAGCAAATAGTGTCGGCTGCAAAATGCATATAGAAGCATGCGACTCCTGAGAAGGCTGTCTGAGGCAGTTGCATCTCGTGACACTGTCGATGTCGTTGGGAAGACTTACATGATGCTAGTCAACACCCGGCAAGAGCGTGCGTCCTTGTCCTCACCTCCGTCCCGGCCCGATAGAGCGCGCAACCTTCGATAGTCGGCCTCATGAAGTAGTGCTCGGCACTTATTGTGCCGATTGAAGAATGAGTCGACAAGGTGCTTCTCGAAAGACTCTTCAACGTCGAGGTCCAGGCCAGCGTTGTGTAGCAGGCTTTGCCGGTCGAGGGAAAGTGTATTGAGTTGTGGTGGTGAGTAGAGGCTTTGCGTGTTCATATTCAGATGCGTGGTAGCCGGACTTCCAAAGAATCGGAGTACACCATCTTGCATCAGGTGTAGTGATCCGAATCTTGCCGCAAGCTGGTTAGCCATTTCTTGACTGTGAACATCCTCGGCCTGTCCTTCGTCATTATTCTGGTCAGGAGCGTTGAGACCGGAGCAACGGGCATCTAGAAGGGGCTCCCGGCAGTCGTGGGCAATCATTGCGGGCATATTCGTGGCAAATAGCTCCATCCAGGGCCACTCCGGAGACACGTCAGTGCCCATCGCCGTCGGACTCCAATCGTGCAGTAGGGACGAATCGTTGACGCCATCGACGTTGCCGTCTACACCTCCTCTGGCGTCTATGTGCCCACTGAGCAGAGGCGTGAGAGGAGCGCAGACGCTGTCTATGTCGGTCGTGTGTTGCGCATTTCTTGGGGGCTCGGGCATGTTGCCAGAGAATACCGATTCCCCGCTGCTAAGACCCTCGAGCCCGGCAGACTCCAGTATCTTGTTCACGCGGACACATTCCTCGTGTTGCTGGATCGGGACTTCCACACCCGCAACACGCAAGGCTTGCGTGAGCTCTTCGACTCGTCTGCGTAAAATCTCAAGACCGGGGCGAAGCGGCAGTCTAGATTCGTCAGTAATTGACCGACTTGATCGCGGAATAGCGTGGGAAGCGTGCATTACCTGCGCTTATCTCCAGTAGCGTCGTAAAAGCATATGGTTTCCTTTTTCCGGCACGTTGAACATTGAGGGAGAGCGCCGTCGCACTGGATTCGGGTTGGCAATCTGTTGCAGCCAAAATCGGCGGCCTACCGTGGGATACGACGTACCTTGATCTTGCTCTCCCGACATCTTTTGCACCGCTGTGCTTACGTTCTTTCGTGCTGTGGTCGTCATGATGCGCTGCCTCTGCTATATCGTGCAGACAAGGGTTTGATGAGCAGACGATAGCCAGAGACTTGCGAGAACCAGAGGGGCGTGACCGGCAGGACGCGGGGAGTCAGCGCGCACTAGCAACCACAGGCGGGGCCCCACATTAAGCCCTTGATCTTGTGGCTGTGCCCCGCTTCGTGCACAGAGCCTCCGGGATCGAGGCTCATGCTGATACGACAGGCCAGTATCGGAGTCTCCGTGCGTGGCCCATGTGACGTAAGTCAGTCTGCTACTTCCGGCAGGAATCAGCTTCATTCACACGGGAAGCATAGTTTGCATCGTTTAGAGAAAAGCTTTCAAGTCTTCTCACTGCATGCCAAAGACGGATTCTTTTTTTCGTGCTTCAGTGCAATTCGAGGCGTCGGCGTTTGGTCTTGATGGCATGTGCCGAACTAACAGCGCCACCAGATCAGCTTCGGGGATATATTTCCGTGGCGCGTCGAGAGTCGCCGAACGAGATTGGCAGCATGAGGCATGCTGTGTTCACATCTCTTCCAGCCCTAACTGCGCTGCGCATCGACTCGCACCAACTGCTTTCACTTCCGCTTATCCTTGGCCTTGCTTCATCGAAATATGAACAGTTTGCTTACGAGATGAAGGCTCTTGTAGAATCCCTAGCCAAAGCAGTAAAGCAATTTGAAAAAGTCTTGTGTCTGCGTCAGTAGTTCGTGAAAGCTGCTTGAATATCAGAACCCCTACAAGCATTCGGAACGCTCCATCGAACCTTGAGAGCGAAGTGGCACGGGGGATACTCATGCCCAAGATTTAAGAGCTGGTACCGACGCCCCAGGCCCAGGCTCAGTCTCGTCTCACGTCACTACGAAGAGTTTGCTCAAGCCGCAGCATTTGTAATGGGTGGAATCTTTATGTCATGTTCAGAGGTCCAGAAACGTGGCGTTCGTCGCTGTAATCCCGAGGAGCACCGGAAGTCATCTCCCGCCATGGCTGTCACGCGAGCTTGTGTCAAACCGTTGTCATTTGTTGAAGTGTTTCGTGGCGTTGTCGACGATGCAGCGGTTGAGAGGGTGCAGGCGACGATCGTTGTGAAGGACGGAAGGGTGAGACCTAATGACTCGGCGGTCGGACGTGACAGTTCTGCTGCGTTACGCCACAGGCCTCACGTCCCCAGACTCCGCAGTCTCGAACCCCACGGGGGGTTCTCACGATGCGCTTGGCGTATAAGTACCTACATCCTCCTGCTGCGTTGCTCCTCTTGCATTCATCATCTCACGCTCTTTCGTGACGTGAACGCAGCGCTTTGTAGACCGCACTTGTTCTGCAAGATGGGTTCGAAGAACGATACCACCGCGACTGACCATGTCGAGCACGTCGACACTCTGCCAGCGCGCCAAGGTTCGATCGATCGTCCCGTGCACAGCAAGAAGCCTGTATGGGAGCAAGGTCGCACATACGGCCCGGCAGGTAATGCTAGACCTGTTGAAAAGCAATTTTTGAGTTTGTGACCAACCTGAGAAAAGGTATTCGAGGCATATTCACATCGCGCTACGTCTTCGCAGCGGCGGCATTCGCAACCCTGGGAGGAACTCTCTTTGGATACGAGTATGCCACATCCGTACACGTGGTGCGTCACTGTAGCTGACATGTTCCACAGTCAAGGCGTCGTATCTATCACCCTCGTCATGCCGCAATTTCTGGAAGCAATTTCTGAGATAGACTCCCAGAACAGCGGTGCTAGTTTCAAGAAAGGCCTGCTCACTGCCATGATAGAACTCGGAGCGTTCCTTGGTGCGTACACCGGAAGCGTGCATTACTACCATCATCTTTACGAACGACGAGACTAATTAGCTCGCCAGGTGCCATGAACCAAGGATGGATTGCGGACAAGATTTCGCGCAAGTGGTCATCTTCCTGGCGGCGTGCATCTTCCTCGTTGGGCTCTGCACTGCAAACCGGATCTGTGAACTATGGCATGCTGACGGGGGCGCGCTTTGTCGGCGGTATCGGTGTGGGCATGTGAGTGGACGTCCAAGCTCTGTCGAATGACCTTATCTGACCCTGATCGACAGGTTCGCGATGGTGGCGCCGCTCTACATCTCGGAGATCTCCCCTCCCGAAATCCGCGGCACTCTTCTCGTGCTGCAGGAGCTAAGCATCGTCACCGGGATCGTCATCGCTTTCTACATCACTTATGGCACTCGCCACATCCCTGGCCAGTGGAGCTGGCGATTGCCCTTTCTCATCCAGATGCTGCCGGCGATCGGCCTTGGTGCTGGCGTGCCGTTCCTGCCTTACACGCCGCGCTGGCTGTGCCAGAAAGGCCGCGATCAGCAAGCGCTCGAGACCCTCGCCAAGTTGCGGCAAGTCTCAGACCAAGACCCTCGCGTCCAGCAGGAGTGGTACGAGATCCGGTCCGAAGTAGCCTATCGAGCAGAGATCGAACGTGAGAAGTACCCGACACTGCAAGACGGTAGAGCCAAATCGAGGGCTGCTGATACAGGCCAACAATTGGGCGGACTGCTGGAGAGGAACGGCGTGGAGGCGCACGCAGGTTGGTGTTGGCCTGATGTTTTTCCAGCAGGTGAGGCAATACTTTCGGCATGCTCAAGAATTCAGGGCTCAAACGAAAAGCTAACATGGCAATAGTTTGTCGGCATCAACGCTCTAATATACTATAGTCCCACGCTGTTTGCGACGATGGGTCTCGACTACGAGATGCAGTTGACCATGTCTGGCGTCCTCAATGTGTGCCAGGTCGTAGCGTGCCTGTGGAGCCTTTGGGGCATGGACAGGTTCGGTCGTCGCAAGCTACTGCTCGGCGGTGGGGTGTGCATGTTCGCGTCTCACTTCATCATTGCTGTTCTAGTTGGACTCTACAACGGCAGGTGGCCAGAGCATTCGGCAGCAGCCTGGACTTCTGTTGCTTTCCTGCTCTTCTTCATGCTGACCTTTGGCGCCACGTGGTAAGTACTCTTTGCAATACCCTCCGCGCGCTTGTTCGGAACACTGACATAAGCAGGGGTCCCATTCCTTGGGCAATGCCAGCCGAGGTGTTTCCTTCAACCATCAGGGCAAAAGGTTGCGCGCAGGCGACCATGTCGAATTGGGGAAACAACTTTATCATTGTGAGTTGCAAATGCGCGAAACCACAAGTTCGACTCACTCATCACTGATATCTCCGCAAAGGGCCTCATCACTCCTCCAATGCTTTCGTCCATCGGCTTCGGTACTTATGTCTTCTTTGCAGCTTTCTGTTTGCTTGCCTTGATCTGGGTATACTTCTTCATCCCCGAGACAATGGGACGGACACTGGAGCAGATGGACTACGTCTTCAACGACAAACCAAACATCTGTTGAGCAAGAGCGACGTGCGAGGATAGAGATGCAAATGATGGAACGCATCCATGCAGAGCATCCCAAAGCTTAGCAAGATAAGTTCGAACTAGGAACCGAGGGATGCTTTGGAGCAGCCTGCTGCTAGTTAGTTCTTCAGTGTCGCTAACTTGAGAACTCGTCCCGAGCAAGTATGGAATGCAATATGCGATAGGCGAAGGTCCTGAAAAGCTACGTTGCGGCGGGAATTTGCGTCTGTGAAGACGAATGGCCGATGGACGGGCGCATATGAAGGACCCGATATGTACACGAACTATCCAGAAACGTAATGCAAGTTCCGACACTCTTTTGAGACCTCTACCTAATCTCTTAGTGATTTCGACGATGCATTTTTGAATAGTCTCCCTTTACTACCATCTCTCGTCCGATACGTGACGTCCAGCAACCATAGTTGATAGGAGCCATGAAGTCATGGTCACGAGCCTAACACCAGCGCTACATGTCACGTAGATACAAAGAAACCGTGGTCTTTCCCTATTCTCCTATCATCTCACTCCGATGTGTGATCTTGCTCTTGCACCGATTTGCGACGCTGGAGTAGGAGGTAGAACTCCGACAGGATGAACTGCCCTTCATGGTGGGAAACAACGATGAGAGTCAACGTATTGGCAAAGTACATTTCTGTTCGAAGCAAGCAAAGATTGCCGGTTGTCGCCCGGATCATCACTGTAGTGTCCAACCTCATCAGACTGGTGCACAATCAAGCGCTGCTTGATGCTTGATCAAGCGCTTACTCAAGCAGTCAGTCAATCAAGCGCCGCGTAGCCAGTCAGTCAATCAAGCGAGACTTTGTCAAGCGCTTGACACGCTTGAGTGCTTGATCATCCAGAAAATCCTGGGTGTAGGATACTAAATTACTGATATCAACAACCCAAACCCTAAACCCGGCGGCTCCGAAAAAGTAAGAACCCCAGATTCCGAGTCTGTGGACCCCTGTACCCCCGCATATCACTACGGATGACCCTGCGTCTCTAAAAGCAGGTACTGCCTACGCGTTTCGCGTTCAGTTCGTGAGGAGCTGCAGGAGCTGCGTTGCATTGGCAGTCGCGAGCACGCCCGAGATGGCTGAGTTGCAGCTCGCAGTGTTTTTGGGCCATGGCTTCCATCCTATGCTGCTCAGCGAGCACTCTGCATCTGATCACACTGCGCAATGGCGACACATCCCTTGTATGCGCCGCAATCGCCGCATACCTTTTCATCGGACCCTTTCAGCGAACTCGCCATGTCCACCGAACAGCACACAAGCGACGACTTCGGAAGTACCGAGCAGCAGCGCCCTGCGCAGTCAAGTTCGATTGACTTGCCGGGTTACGAGGGTCTTGTGTGGCGCAACGTCACGAGACAGAGGTTCCGGATTCCTGAAAATGATCGTCCCCGACTGGATTCCTGAGTGTGGAAGCAGAAGCATGGTTGGAGGGTGTGGGATAATGTCGGTGAAGAATATTGGCTTTGCAAGATATGCCACTGCCGCCGTAGCTTGAACAAGCACTGGTTCAAGTCCTTCAAGTCAACAACACGAGCTGGCGATCACATGAAAGCAGAGCATCGAATCAGTGCAGAAGGAGACATTCCACAATCGCCAGAGAGCCACAAGAAGCGGAAACTCGATCAATACCTCAAGGGCTACGATGCCGCTACTGCTGTGGAGAACTCGGCTCTCGCAGGGTTCAACCTGCTTGAGTTCCGAGCACTACTCCTGCAGTGGGTCATAGCGGACAACATTGCCTTCAGAAAGGTGGAGTCCCCTCATCTGCGACGGCTTATGAGCTACGCGAACCCACGGACTCAGATGCCGTCGCACACTTCGATATCAAGATGGGTCGCCAAAGCCTATGAGCAACAGCTCGGGGTTGTCACCGAGACGCTTGCTTCGGCCATAACGAAAGTATCGCTATCTTTCGACCTGTGGACATCTGGTACCAGTGCCGCGCTACTTGGTATTGTGGCTCACTTCATCGATGCCGAGGGCAAGCCGACAAGCATACTGCTGAGTTTGCCGAGGCAACAGGGCAGGCACACAGGCACTAACATAGCGGACAACGTTGCTTGTATCATCGCCGAACGGCTTGGACCGCTCTCTTGGCTTTTTCATCACCGACAACGCTAGCAACAATGCAACCTGCATGTCACGCTTGCGGAAGTTCAGTTCAGTGCCAGAGCGAGATGGATCCGCTGCTCTGGCATATCCTCAACCTCGTCGCTCAATCGATCCTCTTCGGCGGGAACGCAGACGCATGAACTTGAGCTTCTCGGTACGCAAGACGAAGAGCTGCGACACATGGATGTTTGGCGTCGTAAGGGCCTTGTGGCAAGCTGCACAACATTGTCAGTACATAAAGAGATCGCCACAACGGATCGAACAATTTGAGGATATTCCAGCGTCGCCTGATCTCCCGACACGGCCGGCCGGCAAAGCTGAGGTGTACAGGCTGGTGGAAGATAATGACACGAGGTGGAATTCGATGGACGACTGTATCGAGAGAGCACTTTACTGCAATCGGCCTCGATGAGTTCGTCGAGAAGGAAATCGACAACTGGCATGTGGCACGCCGGCGTCGGCAGAAAGCACTGCGACCTTCCATCGTTGATGACCGTCTTACTGCTGACGATTGGGAGGTCCTCAAGGCTTACCATGAATCTTACAACCAATAAAGAAGTCCACGAATATCCTTCAGGGGCAGATCGGTGGCCGCTTTGGAGCAATCTGGCAGGTCTTGCCCCAATTTGAGATTTGCTGACTCATCTTGAGGAGCAACGTCAGCGTCATCTGCCACTACGGGCCAACGCACAGTCCAAGTCCGCCACAGCTTCGCAGCTGCGTGCCAGTCGTGATGGTTGTGTCGAAAACCAACAAATGCATACACAGCGAGCGATGAGACCAGGACTGATGAAGCACGAGACGTCGCGGCGAGTGTGTCACTTGTCTCGCAGCTGAACAGCATTACAGCACAAACATCAACGCTGGCTGGCAGAAGCTTGACGAGTACTACAAGCGCCTCGACGACAATGTGGTGTATGTCGCCGCGGTGGTCTGCATCCGCGGATGAAGTGGCGTTACTTTAAGGCCAAGTGGAGCAACCGGGAGGACTGGTTGAGCACGTGGAAGGCGGAGTTGGATAGGTACTGGCATCACAACTACGGAACAAGGTATCCTCGTCGTCAGCAACCTCAGCTGGGATGGACGGCGATACAGGCATGAAGAAGGTCAAGGATGCTGCAGATGAGCGCTGATGGCGAGGACTCAGGCCTTGATCAGCTCGAGCAGTACCTTAGCGAGCAACCCGATCGATCGTATAGTTCGGCAGACTCACCGATCAGCTACTGGTTGGCAAGACGGAAGATCTGGCCCCAGCTCGCTGCAATGGCGCTTGACATCTACGCTGTGCCCGCCATGGCTGATGAGCCAGAACGCCTCTTCAGCCAGGCAGGCGACGCTATCTCATCCCGACGACGACGTCTGAGCGACGATACAGTTGCTTCCCTAATGTGTCTGAAGAGTTGGCAGAGGTCGGGGATCATCACGATAGACCAGAGTCTTTTTGAGCGTGCCATAGAAGCTGTTGCGGTGGCAGAATGTTGAATGCTCGAATTCATTACATAAGCACTCAAGCGTAATCAAGCAATCAATCAAGCGCTTGAGTCTTGTCAAGCTCAAGCAATCAAGCACGCTCAACCGGTCAATCAATCAAGCATAGCCTCTGCGCTTGAGCTTGATTGATTGTGCACCAGTCTGGAGCGCGCGAAGCTTGGTGGCAGGGTGGTTAGTGAAGAAACAATCAGTGATAGTAGGCACCTGGCTGATTGCTAGTGATAGGATGGAGACGGTGCTTGTTTGTTTGCGAGGTCGACCGCCTGCTTGCAAACATGCTTCATGCTAGTGATCACGTGACATGCCGAACTGGGCTATGAGACGGCTCGAACACAGCTGGGCACCTGTCTTGGCCTTCTTACCATCACCACGTTCGGAGCAGCCCAGCTCTCGATGCTGGACGAATGCACGGGGCCCATCTAATTATTGCTCGCAGTTCTTCCACTATACCTGGTATAATCGGGTAGTAGGCTAGTAGCTTGAAAGCCGGTCCTCTTCGACGACGGAGCCACTAGTGGTGCGGAGGCTATGTTGTGCATATATGGGTTCTGGTTGCGCGACGATCTCACATAGACCCAACGTCTCGATTATCACGCTAGATGCTTGTGAGAGGCTATGGCTTACAATGCGTGGCAGGTTGCGATCGCCCAGAAAGTTGAAGCTACGCGCGGTGATGCGACCCGGTGTAAGCGCCCACTCACGTGAGATCGTCTCGCCAAGCACGCTCTACTGGACGGCGCTCTAAGCTTCAACGACGCTCTGGAACCCCAACCCCAACCCTTAATGCACCGAAGACCATGTCAATAACACACTACTGTGTACCTTTGCGAACACATACTAGCATACGAACAATCACAAGATCGTGAGTTGATTGCTTGTGATTGTCAGAGCCCTCTGCTTGTTTGTTTACAGGGTCCAAACAATCACAATCAGATTGTTTGTGATTGTTCACTAACCTCCCTGCTTGGTGGAAGGGTCATCGAGCATTCGGAGTGCACAAAAGATTGGCAGCGGAGTGGTATAGCATACAACGAAGCTTACGGCGTGCCCGACAGCGATGATGAAGCGACAGCTTCTTCAGGGAGCCCAACTCGCGCGTAGAATACTGCGATAGTCCGTTTGTAGCGCTGGGTTCTGTAGCCAACAAAACTGCCCAACGTGAAGATACCCTGAATATATATCAGTCCACTGAATCTACTGAATCTACTGAATCGTCGCTGCTCTGAATTGTTGACTACTGAATCAGGCCTGCGATTCAATTCAATTCACATATTGACAACTCTGAAGAGGAGTGAGAGCGAAGACCATCTCGGCGTGAGGGCACTTTCACGTGTGCCATGAACCTCTCATATTTCCATTGATACTCTTGATTATAAAAAGCAGGAACAAAAAGTAATGTTCATGTATATAGCCCAATGTCTCCCGATTCCAATCAACTCCTCATACATCGCCAATTTTCTGCTGGGCATTTTCCTAGTCACCGGGTTTGTGAGAGTGTTTTTGAGAGCTGCGGGCTCACTGCGATTTTGTGCTTTCTTTCCGTTTCTTTTCGACGCTTGCCTACCTCTGATGTCGAATCACTATTTTCATTGACGTTATCGTGCAGAGGTCTTCGGGACGGCTAAGCGAGGAAAGAGGCTGCCACGTGGGTCCCTCGCTTTTCTGGCATTTTGTAGCACAGTTGGTGACACCGCATAGGGTCGCCGAAGATCGCTTGACAGACTAGGAAAATAGGCGTGTCCAATGCAGTCTATTCATGTTTGTATCTTTCCCTTTCTTTCTGCCAACTACGCCGTCGATGGTAACGTTGCTTCGTAACGTAAAACGCGGGGTAGAGAACCAAAATTCGTGCGATTTGCGACACAATTAAGTCACGTACGCATCGAAACAACGATACAATCTGACTCCGAGTCGCCCAACATAACATCAAGCTCCCCTTCCACTTCTGTCTCAAGAGACTTCTTACGCTTACGTCTCTTCGGCTCGGAACTCGTCTTTTTCTTAGAGCTCTTTGCTTCCGCTGACTTGGCAATATCTAGCACTTCCTGAGTGCTGAACACGAAGCGGCCCTTCAGAGCGACTCTTTGGCCTCTTTTCCGACCCTTTCGCATACGGAGAAGCTCAGCCTGCTCTCGTACTTGTTTTCTCAGAGTCACGTTTTCACTATTCGCAGCTTCAAAAGCGCAGGTCATGCGTGCTGTAAAACGCTTTGCTGGCGAAGGGAGGTCGTGGCAAGCTTGTATCGCAGTATTCAGCAGCACACTCGCTTGTCGAAGCTCGGTACCGTCAGGCGGCGAACTGTCGAGCAGTGATAGATCCAGGTCGGTCTGCTGGACTGGTGTTTGCGGCGGTGAAGCCGCGGGAGTGGACCTCTGCGGTAGCTTCGCAAGCACGGTGACAGGACTCAGTGGCACCAGACCTGCGCCGCGCGATCCGCCCATTATATTACGCTTATTCAAAGACCTTTCTATTGCACGGACATACATCTCTACCCACTGTACCCGAGGCATGCGCCCGGCATCGAGGCGGAGAGCGGCGTCTGTTTCGGCGGCCAGGGCACGCTTGAGCGGCGCAAACACGCCGACATCGAGCGGTTGTAGGATATGCGAGCTATGTGGGGGCAATATTAGTAAATCGATAGCATTTTGCATACAGAACGAGATCACATTCGCCGTGACATGGCTGCTATGGCCGTCCATGATGAGTAGTCTGCGTATGGTAGAGTCCCGCGGCCTGGTCAGAGGCTCAAAGACCCCGGTCAGCCACTCGTACCCGTGACTGTCGGATGTCCAGCCGCTGCTGCTGGTCGAGAAACGCCAGTCCTTGGGTACCTGTGCTGAGATCCAGGCATCGTTGGTGTGTTTCGCCTTGAATATGAGCAGAGGCGGTATGGCTGTCCCAGCAGCGCTCACGCACTCGATCGCAGTTATCCACTCTTGTCTGCTGCCGATCTGCTTCCAGCTGCTTGCTTCATGGATGTTGACCAGAGCTCTTGATGACTGACTAGCCCCGACGGCGAAACCCGACTCGTCCATGTTGTAGACGTGGTCCGCAGCGTACTGGTGCTGCGTCCAAAGCTCCGTCACCGCGTCGAACCATCTCTTCACTCCATCATAATTCGTCGCCCTGAAGCGCGCGGCATCTATCTGTCGGGTCCAGATGCTTGCGATGTCGTGATTGCGGTTTTTGGAGCGATCGAGCCATTTCTCGCCGATATGTCGCAGAAGTGGTGGCTCAGCCTTGGAAAGCCGGATGCGACCGCGCCGTATCTCTTCAGCCATTTCGACCACTAATGCAGGAGATGCGGGGAATCCGCCACGTGTGAGGCGAGTCACCCTTCGCGATAGTGTCCTTTCTTCTGCCGTAGAGAGTATCTGCTCTGTCTCGTGGGCGATAGAGCGTGATTTGCGTCCCGACACGCGACCGCGCAGGGTGGGGTACGGGACATTGAATACGGCGGCTGTTCTGCGAATTGAAGAATACTGTTTATTTTTGATGGCCAGAATGGCCGCTTGCACATCAGCTTCACTGTACACTACTTTCTTGGTCGATGTGACATCCATGGTTAGTGCTGGTGGAAGTGGAAGCGCACAAATCGCGAAGCTGTTGGTTCTCTACCCCGCGCGGTTCTTAACCCCGCGGTTTACGTTATCGGTATTAGGGCTTTCATGATATCACACTCCAACGCGTTCTATTGACTTTCAGCAACTGTGTACTGGCTGTTGAAGTAGTGGATATTTGTGCTGAACGTGCCTTAAAAGCTCATCCCCACTCTCTCAACCTGGCTTGCATCGCGATAATTGCACAGCAATGCGTTGAATGGATGCGACGGTACTGCACTCGCGGTCTCGGATCTGGCCGTTTGTATCGCATGTTTGAAAAATTCCGACCAGCGCGCCGTAGAGCTCGTCTTTCTAGACGATGCAGGTGGTAAGTCCTCGAGCAGATGCCTGAATGTGAGATTGGAAATGATTCTCTGCTGTTTCTGGTTTTCGCTTCTCAATTCTTCTATCTCTTGGCGCAATTCTGCTTCGCGGATTGCAGACGGACGAGTGGTCAAATGTGCCCTCAGTCTTTCGACGTTTTTCACAGGACTCCTCTCGGCCGACGGACAACCTGCCCGTATGCAAAAGTCTGCTACTTTCGAAGAAGACGAGAGAATTTCTCTGTGTAGAAGAGATCTCTCATCCGCGTGCTGCAACACTTTACACGGAGATAAGATAACGTACTTGATGGCTTACGGACGCACCCCGCTTTCCGACGCGCGCCAACTTGGATGCTTGCCTTCTAATCCCTGCAACATCAACAATAGACGCGATTGCACGTGTTTAAAGTATGTCTTCCAATTCTCCTGTGCATGAAGCTCTACTGGTCTATAACTCAGACCCATTCGTGCCAATTCGGGCGATTGCTCGTTCTTTTGGGATAGCCGAATCCACACTCCGCCACAGGATCAAAGGATGCGCATCGCGATCCTGCGCGCACAAGTATCGTCAGATACTCTCCGAGAGCGAAGAAAAGACCTTGGCCAGATGGATTACCCATCTGACAGCGACAGGATATCCTGCGTCTACTGCGTTGGTGGTTGACATGGCCAAAGAAATCCGAGATCAGCGTCACCGGTTGAAGGCCGACGTGACCTCGCCACCTTCACGGCGCCCTATTGGGAAGAGGTGGCTCGATCGCTTCCGGAAACGTCATCCAGATATTCAGGGCACCTGGACACGCCAAATAGAAAGCGCGAGGCATAATGCTGTCAATGGCGAGTCACTAAAGAAGTGGTTTGACGCTGTCACCGAGCCCTTCTTGGAGCACCAGTATCCACCAGAACGAGTCTACAACATGGACGAATCTGGGTTTGCAGTTGGCACCAGCCAGACGTCAAGGGTACTTGTGAATGTCCGTTAAAGGTCGAGCTGGAAAGTCGTACACGGCCGGCAGGAGCGGATAACAGCGATTGAGTGTATCAGCGCAGCGGGTGAAGCGCTGGCACCCATGTTGATCTTCAAAGCGAAGCACACCAACACCAGCTGGATTCCCACTGATACCCCGGACAACTGGCGCTTTACTACAAGTAACAGTGGCTGGACATCCGATAGTCACGCACTTGAGTGGGTGCAAGGCACGTTCGAGCCTCAGACAAGGCCGTCCGAGTCCCAGCGCCGGCTGCTGATCATGGACGGTCACGGCAGCCACATCACCGCGAGGTTCATTTCCTTCTGTATGGACAATGCCATTGACCTCCTCATCCTGCCGCCACACTGCTCTCATGTTCTGCAGCCTCTAGATGTCGGTGTCTTCTCTCCACTGAAACGCGCGCTTGCAACCGAAACCGACGCTGTGTCTCGGCTCGACTCAGGTCGCATCAAGCGCGTGGAGTGGACAGAGATGTACATCCGCGCACGTCAAAGAGCGATGACAAAGACCAACATCAAAAGTGGCTGGCGAGCTACAGGTCTGGGCCCTCTGAGCCCCATCGAAGTGCTTAGCAAGATCCAACAGCCAAGGTACGGAAGTCCCAAGCCTCGCACCCCAGGCTGTAATGATGACTTCGACATGTCTCTGCTCCGAAGCTCACCCCCAGATAGTACGGAATTGCGTCAAGCTAACGACCTGCTGCGTTCTGAGCTGAGGAAAAAGACGGCGTTGTTGTCGCCGGCCAGACGTTACAACGAGCGAGCGCTGACGCTTGGCGAGATAGCTCTCAGCGACAACATAATCCTCCGCAAGCGCCTGGCTGATGCAGAAGCACTTTTAACAGTCCGTAAACAACGTAAAAATGGCAAGCGCATCATGCTGAAGGACAAGTACGTCTTTAGCACTCGAGAAGTACTCGAAATTGCGAAGGAAGCCGAAGTGCAAGCCAGTCACAAAAAGAGTCGTAGGCAGCCACGCAAGCGGATCAACAGCGTGAAAATCGATAGCGATGAAGAAGAAGTATTTGAAAATGGCTCGAGCGAGTATGAAAGTGATTGTATCGTACTTGCGACGTACAGATAGACTTGAAGTTCGTCATCCAAGATTCGCCGCGTCGGAAAGCGGGGTGCGTCCGTAAGGCATCAAGTACGTTAACAGTGTCAGAGTGTTCGCATTGCCGTTGAATATATCTGGAAATAGACAATGCCTTATAGTCTTGCTGTCGGAGTGGGTGGTCCGCTTCTCGCCGTTTGATGATGCCCAATATGACTCAATGAAAACTGCGACATCACGCATGTACATGATGTCGATGTCGGCACCAGGCCGTAGGGACACTACTGCTTCTCGCCCGTACCAAACATTCCACTATCCATCTCGTGTGTTAAAGATCGGCAGCGCCACATCCGCCACCCACTGCGGTATATAGGTCAGGCATGCTCCCACTTGATAGATCATCAATCAACATTTTTTCAACCTACCAAATCTCAACACAAGATGGTAGTGCGAGGTAAAAGACGAGAGCAGAGGTGGGCAAAGGGTTGGGGGGTGTAGGATCAGAGTTCAGAGTTCAGGTCCAGAGCTTGGAGGGTTTCAGGCCGGTCGATCTTTTGAGGGCAAGAAAGGGCAGGCGTGTGAGATTGATGCGGAAGTCTCCCTTTCGTGTTGGACACTTTTCCCTTTTCCTTCGTTCACATTATTTTTTTTCTCGAATCTGTTCCGAATAGAATTCCAGCCTACTCTAGTATGTGCACTTCTTTACCGAAAAGGTTGTTCTGAACAGGCTTAGCGGGAAAGGAGTCAGCTAGGAAAAGGCACCCAGCAGGAATGAACCGGTGATAGGATACCCTATTGGCTGACAGAAGATATGCACTAATGGCTGACCTCCGGAGGTGCTTACCTTCTAGAAGAATGGTGCCCTGTGCATCTACTGTACACCCGACAAAAGTACCCTTTTCAGCTTTGAATAACGATGTGCCGATTATCATGCAGGAGCAATCAATAATTCTGGTGGTCCTAAACACATATGCATACAACGGGCACCGAGCAGGGGATCTAGTGCAAAAGCTCCATTATGTACTGTGCCCTGACGCGTGTCTTAACTGGGCACGACGACTCGGCAAACGCACCTCGTGCTAAGGCGCGGGGAGAAGTGATGATTGCAAGCCCACGAAGACGCGCGAGTCCAATCAACGTTACTGAAGGGGACGGAAGTAGCACCGAACGGAGAGCGCACACTTTCACGTGGTGCCCAGTATGAGTATGTAGCTGCTATGCAGTGAACTCGATTGCGCTACAAAAGCCCAGAAAAGCGATGCGCCCACGTGGCAGTCTCATAAGAGGTCATCAATTCGCGATACCTACCTCCTCCCCCACCGAACAGGCCTGACGTGGACGACGAGTCAGCCTTTTCCTCGCTTGGCCGTCAAGAAAACCTCTGCACGATACGACAATACCTGCATGCTTGCCGCACTGGCAGGTAAAAGGTAATACGATCTCACCACCACCATCGACGAGGCCCGACATGGCTGACGAGACTCGGTACCTCGCCGCCAGGTTATTGGGAACGCTTTGCACGGCATGACAAATCTCGCGCGCGCGACGCACGCACAGCCAATACGAACTACCACCAAGAGTGACAACGTCGATTGACATCAAAGATGAGCAAGAGTAGGAAAGAAGCGCAGGGGGTGCACAAGAGCGCGATGAGCCCGCCAGCTCTCGTCGGGAGATCAGTACATAGACTCATGAAATGAGGAGTGTCACATCGAACGAAATGCACAACGCAAGCATACTATGAGCTCAACTAGCTGTTGGGCAAGGACAGGCTCAGCAGACGTTACACGTCCGCACACCAGCGAGAACACAATCCCGTCAAGGTCGGGAGGGAGCACAGCGAGGAAGTCAATCCTGGCGCTCAACTTCAGCCTTGACTGGCCGGCAACATCTTGGAGGAATGCTCATGGACAAGACAGCGTACGCCCTCGTCATCCTGCAAACAGGAACACTGTAGGCATGTCACGGGCCAGGCCCGTGACAGCTGGATGCGGACGCCACCTGATCAGTCGATCACAGAAATTAGAGCCGGTTTGTACAAGCATAGGTGATCAGTAATGTTCTAAATCCGACTTATAATGATTTATAAGCGTGCGAGTAATCCGTTATTACCTATAACTGACAGGTGTGAGGAGGTAATATCCTTAATAGACGCGCACCTAAATTTATTTTAGTCTGGAGCTCAAGATGTACCACATGTACGGTGAGCACTTACCCTGCCAACGCCATAGCACTCCGAAGTTCGTCTTCCAGGGTAGCAATAGCCCACTCAACTCCCTCTTGACCCTTCCACTATAGTACTTGTTAGTGATGCTTAAGTGTCGTATCGAAGATGAGATCTTACAGCAAGTCCCCACAACGCGACTCTACCAGCGAAGCACACGTCTGCCCCCAGAGCCAGTGCTTTGAAGATGTCAGTACCCCGACGAATGCCTCCATCAATGCCGATCTGAATTCTTCCTTTAGCGACTGAGACACACTCAGGTAGTGCGTCTATAGTGGCTGGTACGCCGTCAAGTTGACGACCGCCGTGATTGGATATGATGACACCATCCAGACCATGAGCTATGGCGCTTTGAACGTCCTCTGCGCAATAAACTGTGATGTTTGTTAGAGGGAGACACAGTCAAATCATGGTATGGAGTGCATAATGTACCGCCTTTGAGCCAAATTTTGAGTTTAGTATTGGCTTTGACCCAGGGTATGACTGACTGCCACGAGTTGCTAGGATCTCTGCCGGGGTTTGCGTAGTGCCGCGGGGCGTCCGAGCCTGTCTCCTCACCTGGCGATGTCAGATTTGGCAATGACATACCCTTTGGCATCTCAAACTTGACCCCGTTTCTTTCATTCAACCTTTTTCCAAGTACGGGGGCGTCGACGGTCAGGAAGAGAGCGTTGTATCCTGCGGCTAATTGTATGCAACTTAGTTTGATGCCATCAATAACGACAGATGGTAGACTGACCTTCAGCTCTTTTGATCCATTGCAATGACACCTCTCTATCTCTGAAGACACTCAGTTGGAAGGCGTATATGTTCCCATCACCTTGATCCCGCACTTCCTCTAGAGATTTCGTGGAGTAAGTTGAAAGTCCCATTGGGATACCTTTCCGGGCAGCTGCTCGTGAAGTCGCGAGCTCGCCATCAGGATGAGCAAGGCAGTGCATCGCAGAAGGTGACAGTCCGAACGGTATGGGTATCTTGCTCAGTCAGACTTGAGCATGAATTGGGACGACTTACTGGACCGGACACACCTTCTGGCCCATGATTGATGATGACGTATCAACCTGACTGACATCTGTCAAGATACGAGGTCGAATCTTGAACTTATCATAGGCGTTGCAGTTATCACGAAGCCTGTGTACACGTTAACAACTTAACGCTGTTTTCGAGCTCGTGGCTTCTGCGCACGTGATCTCATCCATCGATCCACCGTTGTAGTAATCTACACTTGTCAGCAGATTTTACACCTGATGGCCTGCATTATCTGTATACCTCGAACCATACGTGGCATCAGTCTCGTCGCTGCGATCTCCATGTCTTTGATAGTCTGACGACCGGTTGTGGCGAAGATCTCTCCATCGCGATTGCTGTTTCACTCGCCAGCGGAGTCCCGGATGAGTAACCTATGTGAGATAGTATCGAGGATCAGTCACAGATTAGGATTTTGTAAGTTGGTGACATTCGTCCTAGCACGATCAGACTACGGGCGTCTCCTCATATATGAGGATAAAGGGTCAGTGGTCGCTACATGTACCATCCCTAGCAGGGCGCCATATGTGGTGGAGCCCGCGGAAGCTTATGCTATTTAGACGAAAGTGACTAGGGGACTCCGCCAAGTCGGATAAATCCATTTAGCATTACCTCTGGGGCCGATAGACCCTCCGCCGATAGATTCCGGATGTTTCCGTCGCCCGCCCCGATCACAAACCACACCTGTGTGGCTGGTCAAGGGTAGCAAGGTGAAGTTATCTATTTGGCATAGAAAATGATAGGGAACATCCGTGCCGCAAAAAGGTCAACGCTACGGAACAGACCGAGATATGCAACAGGGCGGAGCTATCTCCTTGACTACGAAAGAGATGCACTAATTCCTCAGACACCGCACGTTGGTGGCTCAGTTAACTTCCGGACTTTCGGATGTGCCTATAGCTTGACGAGCGGGAAGTCATCGGTAGAACCCTATCTGGTCTATCGACTGCTCTTCAACACATATAGAACTAGGTTCCGCTCATTGTATTACCTGCGGCTTAGCTGAACACATTTTAAGCATTATATTGTACTGAGACTCGTGTATCGACTTTGCTCTGTAGAGACAACAATCGCGATGTCCTCGGAAACAGCTTCGCGAAAGCCTTTCGACTCTGCCGTAGATTACGGAAGACCTATCAAAGTCATCTGCATTGGAGCCGGGATGTCCGGCATTCTTTGTGGCATTCGGCTGCCTCAGCACATCCCCAACTTGGACTTGACGATTTACGACAAGAATGACGAGGTCGGAGGCGTGTGGTATGAGAACAGGTATATTCTGTTGAGCGTTCGTCGCAAGCACTAAGAGGAACTGATAGTCGTTAGATACCCTGGAGTAACATGCGGTAATGCAATCGATCGAAGACTACGACGTTTGATACTAATACTGAAGCTCAGATGTACCCTCGCATTGCTTCCAATACACTTTTGCGAACAACCCACAATGGTCACATTTTTTTTCGCCAGGAAAAGAAATCGGCGAATATTTTCGCGATGTAGCTGAAAAGTACGACGTAAAGAGATACGTTCGCTTTGGCCACATCTTCAAATCAGCAAGATGGCTGCAAGATGAGTCTCGCTGGGAGATCTCGCTGCGCAGAGCTGAGGACAATCTGGTACCATGATCCGTTGAGAGCACACTGGAACTTGCTTACTGATAGAGGCCAGGACTTCACTGATACTTGCGACGTCTTCATCAAAGCGACCGGTAATCTTAACAAATGGGCTTGGCCAAAGTTTCCAGGTCTCGAGAAGTTTAAGGGGAATTGATTCATCCTCAAGCGTGGAAAGGCTCGTTCGAACCTACAAACAAACGAGTGGCAGTGGTAGGGTACGGAGCCACTGCTGTCCAACTGGTACCTGAGGTTCTACCCAAGGTAAAGTACATGGATCACTACGTACGTGGCCAAGCTTGGATCTCACCAGCCGGCTACGTCGCTGCAGATGCTCGGAAGGCCAATAATCCGGACTTGCACAATTGTGAGTAATACGGCTGCAGAGAACAATGGGTATCTCAGCTGATCCGATGCCTTCAACCAGTCATACATGACGATGAGGAGCGCGTACACTTCGCAGACAATCCAGACGCGTACCTGAAGTATCGCCATCAGGTCGAGCACTTTGTCAATGGTGCACAATTGATCCACTGGGTTGGATCGGACATGAACAAGACCTTTGCCGTGGCAACAGAAGAATCTATGGCACGTCGTCTGAGACGGAAGCCGGAGATCTTCAAGTCGCTAAAGCCAGCTTATCCAGTAGCATGCCGACGAACCTCGCCAGGTCCAAGATACCTCGAAGCCCTGGTCGCAGACAACCTCAACTTTATTCCCAAGGGGATTCAAAGGGTCACTGAGACTGGCATCATCGATGATGACGGAACTTTGAGGGAAGTCGATGCGATCATCTGCGCTACCGGATTTGACACGTAAGAGATCGTCTACTGTCTTGCGCGCCATGATGCTGACCACGCAGGTCGCTTTCACTCGCAGATACCCCGATCTATGGCCGCAACGGCCTTTCGCTCGGAGAGCTGTGGGCTGAACATCCCTACAACTACATGTCGATTTTTGCCCCGGAGATGCCAAACATGTTCACTTTCGTCGGACCCAATGGTGCGCCTGGAGCTGGCTCTACCATCCAGATGAGCGAATGTGTTTGCGATTACGTGGTAAAATGCGTTCAGAAACTGCAATTGGAAAACCTTCGTTGGATGGTCGCGAAGTGAGTTGGCCCAAACATGTAATTCCGCCTGGATCTTGCTGATGATCATGACCAAAGGGAGTCGTCGATCAGGGCTTTCACAAGACAGGTGGATCGGTACTTCCAGAAGACTACATTTGCATTCACAGTGAGTTTCGATGAACTTTTAGCATCGGCCTGTCGATCTAACAGCGATGACATAGTGCAACAACTGGGCCAAAAGGACAAACAACGGCAGGATGGTCGGCTACTGGCCAGGGTCGGCAGTGCATCAAAGAGAAGTCCTCGCCCGGCCTCGGTTCGAGGACTTTGAGTACGCATCGTTCGAGGACGACGAGAAAGATTCTTTGGCATGGATGGGCGATGGTATGATCATGGCGCAGAAAGAGGGCCGACTAACCACAGGCTACCTCAACACTGTCAACATTCCCCCAGTACCTTGTTCGATAGAAAGCGCCCTTCTCACACCGTCGGCTACAACATCGGAAATGTCAGAGGTGATGATAGAAGGGGTGGTTGTTGCATGATCAGAGGAGTACATCTCATCACAATTAGATTTAATTGACGTCGTTTTCACTGCAAACTCAAACCCAAAGTCACCGGTGTTCTGAGTGCGTGAACAGGCTGCCACATGGGATAATCATATGCGGATATTGATGGCTGAAATTTGGTTGAGGATATCTAGCTCCAGACCTTTATCAACGTAATACTGAAGCGGACGCAATCGAAAGTTCGACCGAAGCCATCCTGACCCAATAATGTATCCTACTGCGTCATTCTGGTATAGTGACCGTTTGTAGGCAGCTATCCCTTTGCCCTTTTCGAGCTGCGGACGCCGGTCCATGTTGAGCCGAAATCGCTTGAAATTGGATGCTTCTGGGCACACCCAGAGGGTGCCCAGAGGGTGATAGTAGAACGAGCCTTCCACCGCCTTGAACTGACTACGCGGTCATCAAACGCTCCTAGTAGCGCTCGGAAGAAACGCTCGGGAGAAACGCTCCGTTTTTCCTCGAGCCACGTGCATCCTCTTTCTCGAGACCCCGCCCACGGGACAGCTGTGCAACGTTATCTCACCTGGCCTATCTGTGCGTATAACTCCGCACAATGTGGAGCTGTGGCGGTTTCAGGACCAGGCCGAGGTTTCTGATAGGCCAAGCTTAGCCCGGCACAGTGCGATAAGCGCAGTGCAGGTCTCGATAGGCGAAACAGAACCCCTCAGTACAATTATTGAGGTTTCCGGCACCTACCTGCTGTGGAACCATGAAGAATGCGCTATTCCGATGCTCGATACGCTCGCCAAATTTTTTGGCAGTCATAACACCCTCGCCCCGCACTCAGGTCTCGCTGAAATCTCATTCGAGCAGCGAGCGTCGGAGAGAGCCGTGGGACCTCTCTATCGCTGCTTGATGCACAGGTCCCGGGAATTGCACAAACTCCCAGCCAAGCGATCGTAACTTCAGCTTCCTCCAACTTACTGTGTTGCCGTGGTCATTCTAGGCCGTCCGGTGACAGCCACCTATCAAGCCAGATTCTAGAAGCTCAGCGTCCATTATAAGTACTCATGCGTGCTCCGGTCGATTGAGGCATATCACCGTGGCAAATTGACTTTCTAACAACAACCAAAGTTCCAACATATACATTCCAGAAGTCTAACAATGGACGCTGGTGACATTGTCCTCGCATCTGACGAGAAGTGCAATCTCCAGGGCATGGCCGACGTGAATCGGTTGGACCAAGACACGGAGAAAGGAGAAGTTGATCTCACAGATGCTACCCAGCTCGGTGCCTTTGGACATGCCGCAGCAGCAGGCGGCAAGCAATACCGCGTCTTGGGAAGATGGAAGGCTGGCATTGTCTTCATTCATACCGAAGTTGGCATCGGCATCCTCAGTCTTCCATCAGTCTGCAAGACACTTGGTCTGATTCCAGGCCTTGTCGCTATCTTGGCAGTCGGTCTGCTTGCAACTTACACGGCTTACTTATACCTTCAATTTTGGCGAAAGTACAGGCACATTGACAATCTTCCGGATGCCTTGCGCGTTCTGGGAGGCAAACCTCTGGCAATCGCCGGCGGCATTGGCCTGATCCTCAATCTGTCATTCGCTTGTGCATCGTCTATCTTGACGATGAGCATCGCGTTGAACACCTTGACTAGACACAGTATGTGTACGGTGGCCTTTGTTGGGTTCGCGGCTCTCGTATGCTATGTCCTGTGCTTGCCTCGATCCATGAACTTTGTTGCATGGTTCTCTTGTACGTCATCTTTTCCTCGCTGGAAGACTCGTTCACTAATCAACAACAGGGCCTTCTACCATCGGTATTATCGCACCAGTCTTCATTGTCATCGGATCTCTCGTCGAAGGGCGCCCGCAGACGGCACCACAAGACTACAGACTCGAGATTGCCCTCTTCGGTAGTCCCAATATCCGCGAAGCAATTGGTGCCATACTTAGTATCTTCTACGCCTTCGGCGGCAGGCAAGGTTTCCTCACGATTGCTGCAGAGATGAAGGACCCCGATCGCGACTACGTTCCCGCTCTCTGGATGCTCCAAGGCTTTGCAATTCCCATGTATCTCATCACAGGAGGCGCGATCTATGGTCTGGCCGGACGGTATACCACATCGGTAGCACTCGGCAGTGCGCCTTTGATCCCGGCCAAGGTTGCCTACGGCATCTTGCTGTCCACTCTCTTCACCACAGGTCTCTTCTATTCACACGCGGGTGTGAAGTATCTCTACATCACGGTCATGCGAGACGTGCTACATTGCCCGCAGAAGCTGACATCGAACGGTTTGAAGGCCCGTGGCATCTGGGTTGGTCTGGCAACTATTTTCTGGGTGCTTGTCTTTATTCTCTCCAACGCCATACCGTCATTCAGCAACATCATCGGCGTCTCTTCCGCGCTCCTTGTGGGCTGGTTTTCGTTCGGCGTCCCCGGCATCTTCTGGCTGCACCTCAACAAGGGCAAATACTTCGCTTCTTGGAAGAAAGTAGTGTCTTTGCTCATGAGCTTAGTGCTGATCGGCATTGCGATATTTTTCAATAGCGCAGGAATGTGGTCGTCAATCAGCTCGCTGGTCATCCTCTTCAACAACCCTGCACGCAATGTCCACGGTCCTTTCACCTGCGCTGATAACAGCTTGTTCTAGAACTGGTGCCGATGATCGAAGTGCGCTCAGACCTCTCTGTCGGACCGGTGGCGCTGCTAATTCTTTTATTTTGATTCTCTCCGTTTCGATGTGTCGCTCCAACTTTGACCATAGGCATCAAATGAATGCGACTATAGCGAATGTATTGTGCAAGAAGACTAGCATACCTGAGAACAGCTAAATAGCTGAATGAAAAAGGTGACTCCAATCGTGTTACTTCGATTGAGTGTGACGCTTCTATGGACAGTAGGAAGCATGAATTTCCAGGCATGTTTGATATTTGGATCAAGTAGGAGGATTTCGGTCTCGACCGAGAGTGAATAGGAGTCGCTCAGCTAGCTCAATTTTGTGACTCTGAGATTCTCACTCGTCCGCTCATCGAGCCTGTCAAACTGCTTGAACGTTAGACGTGAGGCCTCAGGGAGTGGCTATGAGCCTCTAGCTCGGGAAATCCACTGAATATTGCAGTAGATCCGATGCAGTATAAGATCCCGCCATATTGGTAAGTCAAAGCAAAAGGGGCACAATCAAACGTCTACAGGCGACTTCGTGTTGCACCAGTGATGGTAAAATCCTGAAAACTGAACAGGGCTTGCGCATTGCGTACGAAACCGGCTCTGCTGTGAAGCTTTGGACCTTTTGAACACCTGATGTGGGAGCACAATTGTGACTGTAAATAATCTCTCATCAATGGGATTGTACATATGGTAAGGAAGGGCACAAGGTTGCCAACGGTATGAACACTAAAGGGTACCCCGTCCGAACAGGCTTTTTGCTAAAGCGTAGGGTATGGAACAGATTATATGCTTAACGAACATTATGACACAAGGCAAACCTAGGAATACGCCAGCCTGGCGGCTGCATGGTGGCGTGTCGTTGTTACGGATGGTGACAATCTGGCTGTTACCCTAACATCTTACCCTGAACTTTCGGATGACTCCGTTCGGCCGAGAAGTCTGCGAGATGTATTCAGCCAACGCGCGTGTATGAAAGCGCGGTCACGATTGAAGTATGGCAAGTCTAATTTCATCTTTTCCAAATGACATCGAAGTCGGTCACGTGTTTGCCAAGACCGCTTGTGCCATACCGGAACAGCCCATATGCTTATGGAACAGTGATTTTGTTTTGTGGTATGCACAGGGTAGGGTCTGTTATAGGGTATGCGTACCATTGGCAAGCTTGGAAGGGCACAACAAGAGACGTTCCTATTTCCAGAGTGCACGGATCGAAATAAACGTAGTATTGTTTACTAATGACTTCTCTCATATAGCCTTGCCGGTACCGAAGCCCAGGTTTTCGAGATTCCTTTACTCGAGGATCCCAGCACTGGATCTTTCACAGGCCTTTCCAGAGACCACACTTGGGTAAATTGTGGCGCGTCACCCTCATCCCCCTTCAAGGAGTCCCAGAGACTACTACCCTTTGGGTAAGCCCCGACCATCGTGAAGCCGGACAGCTCAATATCATCCAATATCGTACCAGGAGAGATACCATGTCCATCACCGGGCGTAAGAAGTTTGAATGAGGCCTTGGGGCTCGTCTTGTGTGTCTTATGCGCGGTACCGGCAGGCAAGACGAACACGTCGCCGGCCTGGGCTTCAATCTCGATTCCTCGCTCTCACGATCCGCGCCAAAGGTGTTTGCGTGCATGTCGAAGGATGTGTCAGCCACACCAAATCGGATGGTTGCTGTGCCAGAGAGCACGGCCATACATTCGTGGGCGCCAGAATGATAGTGTGAACGTTGCGTGTCGCCATAACGGTAGATCCATTGGACTTGCCAATCATTCGCTTCGCACGCCTCTTGAAAACTGCCTGCGCTGAATGGACTGGAGAAGCGATAGTGCATCAAGGGCAGTGGTGAGTTGGGCATCAACTTGGTAGGCGGCAGTTGGTAGCGTTTGACTTCCATTGTGGATGTGAGTGTTGTGGTAACTTAAGTTATGGCGCAAGGCTACGCGATTATATTCAAGCAGAATTGAACATCCTTTACGATGGTAGCTTAAATGTATTCAGCACGTTTGCCGTTACTCGCGGTTCACGTTCGTAGTCGTTGCGTTACCGATGAAGACCGAGCCGGCACCTGATTGATGGTACAGTAGACGCTGGAAAGATCCGACATGGCGCTGAGCCATTGCCGTATGGCAAGACCAAAGCTCGAGGCTAAGGCGGGGCAAGGCAAATAATATCGGCGCACTCCCGAACGGTTGTTCCCTTTCGGGTCACATATGCGGATCGCTACCCGGGCTTCCGATGTTGATCCGTCAAAGAAATAGGCGAGCGTTCGCAAGAAGCCGAGTGAACTTTTGTGATAAGCCGATGAGTACCCATGCTGAACGAGAGAGACCACCCATATCGCGCATGTGGCTTTGATGTCTAGAAGTCCTTGACAATCGCAATCAAGCGCTTACAAAAATTATAGACAAAATCGAAGATCATGCATGAGTGATCGCATCACCATTCAAAGGCACCATGGGTGCAACCCTAACGGTCTTAAATTGCCTCTTGTGCTGTGGGGCCGAAAAGATTCAAGTCATTATATGGAACGTGAATGTCAAAATGGACTGTGTCACTGCACATTACTTCCCGGTGATTGTGCCATTGTTCCCCCGGCCGAACGACGGGCTTTGGACATGCCTACATAGACCAGGAAAGAGTCATTAGGTGTGTGAAACTCATCTGCCTCATTCGCGCAGAAGTCCCCTCTCACTCGCAGAACTCGCCACCAGTATCCTTCCACAAAACCTGGTATTCCGGCTTGAATTGAGTAAACATGACTTCCGGCCGACCAACGCTAGTCTTCGTAAAGCTGGCCTCTTCATCTCCGATCAATTTTTTGTGGCATCCATTCGCCGCCGCAGCTTCGGCCAGAAGCTGCGCCTGGCACGCCTGTTCAAGGGCATGGAAGTAAGCAATTGCTTCGTCAACTGTACCTCCACAAGTCATGAGTCTGTTCGCTTGGTGATCAATATGATGGTTCTCGAGTCTAGAGGCCTAGCTTCAACGCACCCGTGATTTTGCAAGATAATGCTCTTATTCTCGGGACCGAGCGCCTGCGCGATGCGGTCGCCCTCCTCGGTACCCAGAACAACGCCTCTAAATCCATCGTACACTGATAGGTCGTTGAAAAAGTAACAGCAGTCTGCATCGAGAAGTAGTTCTCACGTTAGCATGATCTCGAGATATGGGGTATTCTGGAGGTTCCTTGTACCTTGGTTTAACATCTCGATTCCACGCCCGAACGCAGACCATGCCCTTCCATAGGGCGAGTGCGTGTGGATGGCCGCATGGATGTCTGGACGGGCCTTGTGCAATGCAGCATGGATCATGAAACCTGCTCTGTTCACCTTACACGCCGTTTGCATGACCGCATTACCTTCTTCGTCCAGAAGGATCATATCAGACGCTTTGAGAAGTCCAAAATGGACAGAGTAGGGATCTATTGTATGCCATGGTCAGATTTGTTTTCAGTCGATGGCCAGAAACAGATAGATGTGTACATACTGATCCAGAAGCAATCTGGACGTACAGGATCGCGCAGCGAAATGTGTCCGCCTGCGCCATCGACATAGCCCATTTTCGCTAGAAAGCGAAACGCGCCGGCCATGTGTTCTTTTGCCCATTGACGTTCGGCATACTTGTCCTGGAAACTTGGGATCTCCCAAAGACCTTGGGTTATGTCTTGTGGCGAAGTGTCGGCGGCGACAGGAGGGGCTATGATCCGTGTACTGGTCTCATCTGGAGTGGATTTAGCGATGGTAGCGGTTTGATTTCGTGTGGACATGTTTGCGGGCGTTTCTACAGTGAAGTGTCAAATGCCGGGACTGAGAATGATACCCGGGGCTGAAGAATTAAAGGCATTGCGTCCATTTATTAGAGCCGCCCCGTATGATGTGATGGGCCGAGCGAAAGACAAATCGTCCCCTCTTTCCCCACCATAGGACCCTAGGAACAGACCCGTGAGTGGCTGCCGGACTTACTGCAGTAGCTCCGAGTCGATGCTCCGCTCGTGCCTATCTTGTACCCGTCTCTATCGCGACCCCCCTGGAACTCGCTGCCGATGGAGTCGTGCATCAGGTCAAGTTAGGAAGTATGGTTCCGATGGTACGGAGACATGCGTGCATCAATTCACCTACTGATCCCCGGCACCTTCCACAGTACATTTCTGGTCGGAGTTGACACTCTCGAAACCAAACAACTACACCAAATTGTGATTCAAGTTCCATGTGCCTTGCGACATCGGTCTATGAGCTTTGCTTCAAGACAGCCTATGAAAGTACCCCTCAGCTAGAAGCCCAAAATGTTTTGGAGAACATATCTGGTCATTTCTGTCGAAATATTATGTCTACCTAATTGATCATGCTCGAGAGGAGATCCTCCACGGAGGAACACATGCCCACCTCGGTCATATACGATAAATAATCAGTGAACTGCGCGTGTCCACTGGATGGGATGATGGGGCCAGTGGGTGTGGTGAGAGTCAGCGGCATTTCAACCAGCATTGTTTGCGTGGCGTTTGCCAACATCTCAAAGGCATCTCTATATGACTCGACAGGTTTCCACCGCTCGGCCATAATGGCCAACACCACCGTGACAGAGGTACAAAGTGAGCATACTTTGTCGAGTCGAAACAGATGGCGGACCTCTGCATGGGACCATAAACAGTGCAAGTACGTGATTGCGGCCAGGAACAAGACGTGCAAGGCGCCCCAGGTGTCGTTGAGGCGCTGACTGACATATAGTTGTTTGTAGATGTGGCATATTGCGTTCGACGACTCCGCGCAGTCGATGAATGCCTGTGCGGGGACGGAGTTGTGCGTTCGCTGCACCAGCATGTGGCGGTACAACAGAAGTATTGAATGGTGATACATCAACTCGTACCATTCGTGAGATCCGAAGGCATTATTGTGATGACGATTAGATGGCAATTGTTCCGGAGCGGTGTCGAGCCAGACTCTAAATTCCCTCTTAAACTTTTCAGTCGTTTGTGCAGACTGATGGAGCTGATCCGATTCGACCTGGGGATATACAACCGTCTGCATTCGCGCCCACAGACGTCGGAGACGGATCGTGTGTATGGCGGACGATACATCTGTAATTGGCTCAGTCGTCAACAGTCGGGCCGGCTTCAAGAGCCCTTCGGGGCTAATGTCTGTGTCATTACTATCGGACGGTAACTGCCGCCTGTCAGAACGATGATCTTCACGAGCCAGGCAGATGCCAGCAGTAACCCACCTCGACATCAATGTCTTGATCCGCAATTCCCACTGGTCGTCCGAGAGTCACAGCAACCGCCCTGTCAAGATTGTATGAACACCAGAACACGCGTTTGCGAAGCTCGTTCTTGATGTGGTCTGGCTGCGTCCTACACCATCGGATTTTTCGGTGCAGTCCTAGTTCGAGACATTGTCGAAGCGCTAGTCCTGAGAGCATCCTTGAATCAAGGTCAGCAAGAGAACACTCGAATGGGAGCGCTTTTGCAACCTACCACACAGATACACCGACCGGTGATCTCAATGAGTACATGGCGCATGCGAGTACGGCTTGAATGGACTCGAGCGAAGTGCACTGCATGACAACCTCGTAATAGGCCTCGGCAGCCGCATACAAGCCCTACAGGGATTAGCCGTCATTTACGGTTGGAGGTGCAAGGAAGGTCGGCATTTACTAACCCCGGGGAGGGTGTTGCCAGCAAGTGGTCCAGTCAAGGCCCCAACGGCACAGAGCTTTACCCAGTCAGCACCCGATTGTGTCACAAGACGTCTGGACGACAGAGGACACTTGCCGCTAAGACGAAGAACGCATGGACCGGGTCGGGATCTTTGCCAGCTTCTTCTGCTGCAAGTACTGAGTCCTCCCACACCTGATAAGTTGGTCTGTGTAAGAAAGGGAATTGGGGGTGCACTTGTTCAAAGTACGCTCCAGTCAGCATCTTGACGATTTCCCGGTCAGGGAAGGGAGCAGGAATTGGTGCGGTATGTTTCAGAGTGTCGCCAGCTGCGATGCCGGATGTCGTGAGTCCTGGAGCTTGGTAGCGAATGTTTCGCAAGCTGGCCGAGATTGTTTTGGTCAACGAGTACGCCGACGATGCGCCAAAGTACTGCGGTTCTGCGCCTGTAGACCTGAGACACAAGAGCTCGAGACCAGACGTCTCGTCGATCCTGTCGTTATTGCCCACGGAATCATGGGGACTCACGGAGAACGTGGGCAGTTGGTGGGTGTTGATCATCTGCGACCCAGCAGCGGCATCGCTGTGGAGATTTTCCTCCTGTCGATGGCTGTCGGGACTACTCAGCACAGGCACGTTATCATCGACGACAACCAAGGTTGAGATCGGACTCACAAAGCAGGCGACTCTGGCTCTGGGTTCTCCTCAGCGTTGCAAGGTTGCCCAAGTGCGGCATTGGACGACAATGGGCCCACGGCTGATGACTCGAAGAGTTGTAGACGTTGCTCTAGATCGGCAATATGGTTCTCCAACGAGCTGGTGTGTTGCTCGAGGGTTTCGACATAGCCTCGCGGATGGCGTCGCTTGCTAGCTGGATCTTGCGTGATACATACTACGATGCAGTCAATCACCGTGTAGAATGCGCGCGCCAAACAGACAAAGGAAGCCACACCTCTACGTGCTTCTTAGGCAGTTTCTGCAAGACGGTGTGTGGCCGTCGCACTGGGCGAGGAGGGTGGTCAGTCAGCCGCCTGGCGCTGTGCACATGCGCCCGCACCATACCTTCTGTTTCCTTTGCTGGCAAGCAACACAGGCGTGCGAGATGCGCTGTCGACGAGGACGAACCGGTACGGGAGCAGCGGCCTGCTGATCCGCTTCGATGCTGCTGTTCATGCTGCTTCACAACACGTCCGACCATGAGATGGCTCGGGCGGCGGAGACTTGCTGGACAGTAGTGGGTATCGAACGATGAACGGCTTCGCTACATGACAGGAGAGAGCCGAATGCGAACGAGTGACACAGCGGCATATCACCAGGCAGAGTCGGGGCCTCGGGAAGCTCCCATCTATCTATCTCCGTCCGTCGCCTATCTGCCCCGCGCCGGCGCACACGATAGCTGCAGTCAGTGGCCAGGTAACCAAGAGCCAGGCAGGCCGGGCGCCACCAAGATAGCGGCACTGGCCCATATCGAGTCACAGTACTAGGCTGACTCCGAGTCTTGGTGGGGGCCGGGGTCGCTTATCGGATATCCAAGCCAGCAGGTGCCTGCCCCACATCTTCATCTTCATATCGGCCACAACCGCAAACCTTCGGCCCACCTGTCTATGGCGGCGCCTTTTGTTGTCTCCAACACAGGCGTTTGTTTTGTCCATGCTTACTACATGCAGGTGCCATAAGATGCTCGCTCGTATGCGATAGCTCGCCGTGTCTGCTTCAAGCGTATTTCCAAAAAACAGTGATGATGCCTTCAGCTACAACGCTTTCGCCAAGGCCCAAGGTGCTCTCGATCTCGTCGCCGAGATGGGCGGGGGAAGAGTACATGCGTGTTTTCGAGGACACGTTCGATGTAGAGGCGAGTCCACCCACTTCTACTGTCCACGATCATCCGGGCAGAAAGCTGAACGATCCCTCGCGTAGGTGCTCATCCCAGGCGATCGAGAGTTCACTATCAAAGCAGTCGCTGAAAAAGTGGCACGCGATGGTCCTTTTGACGCTTTGCTCATTTTGATGGGCTTGGGTCCATACGAACCATTCGACGAAACACTTTTGAAACCCTTGACGCCTCATCTGAAGGTCATCGGCTCTGCGAGCGCTGGCTACAACGAGTTCGACGTCGACTGGATGTCTCGCAATGGCATCACATTCTGCAACAGCCGCAATGCCGTCAACGAAGCCACGGCTGACATGGCCATCCTCATGATGCTTGGAATCTTGAGAGACATCCAAGGGCGAGCTTCGAATATCGCCCAAGGTACTTGGCGCGGCTTGACGGATGGTATGCTGGTGCCAACACGAGATCCATTCGGTCTGAAACTTGGTGTCGTGGGGATGGGTGCCATCGGTAAAGTCAGTCACTTGATCCCGTGTCATGAGTCGAGTGAGCGGACGGCTGACGTTTCTTGTAGCACGTTGCACGAAAAGCGCAGGCTTTCAACATGGAAGTCAGATATTTCCAACGCAGACGACTAGACGCCGACGAAGAGAAAGCTCTGGGAGTGTCATATCGCTCAAGTCTCGACCAATTACTCCAGGAAGCCGACGTGATCACTCTACATTTCCCTCTCAATGCAGAGACCGAGGGCATGATCTCACATCGAGAATTCGCCCTCATGAAAGACGGCGTGTTCCTGGTCAACACTTGCCGAGGTCCGGTCGTCAATGAAGATGCATTAATCGATGCACTTGAGAGTGGCAAAGTGGCTCGTGCTGGACTAGACGTGCACAATAATGAGCCCAACATCAAGTTAGTAAAAAGATCATCCATCGCATGCACAAAAGCTCACTGACATGACTCTCTAGGCCTTACTGGATAAACAACCCTCGTGTCATCATACAACCGCACATGGGCGGCCTGACAGATGTGTCGTGGCAGCGGTCTTACCGTGAAGCTCTTGAGAATATCAGAGCATTCTTCACCCTTGGTAAAGCGATATCCCCGGTCAACGAGGCTGAAGTGGCGAAACAAAAAACTCTACTAGATAGTAGATAGATCCTATCGGCAGTGTGTTTCGCTATGTACAAGGTATTCCAATGTCAAAACATGATAGCGAAATTTTCCATGAGCAATTTCCCGATGCGAAAATTGGAATATCTGAATTACAGATAGACGTAAAGACACATCATTGCATGAAAGTCTGAGCTGAATTCGGAAAGCCATGTGATCGTCAATATCTCTCCCCTAAGTGACTGCTTGTACCTTCGGGAAAATTGGCGATAAGCTTGACAAGTCTACTATAGTACATCATGCAATCTTCAAGACATCTTACACCAGACATCTTCCGCCCGTGGTCATCACGGCAAGTTGTCGGTATCATAAAATCGACCGTCAGTCTACTTCCCGAAGGTCATACGGCGTTCAAAGTTTCAGCACAATACTGGATAATCCACTGCTAAGAATTGCTGGAGTATTCGACGAAACGGCGTCCGAAATTGCGACATTTGATTTGGATAGCCCGCTGATTCTGTTAACGCTAGTTGTGAAGCGAGTTGACTATATCGATCAACCATTCAGCGCGACTTTGGTGATCGTGCCTAACCAGTTCACTCCAGGACTTTGCCATTTGACAGCTCCACCGTAAGATCGAACTCAGGCTGAAATTGCATGTACGCGCATCCAGGGGTCGCAGTACACTTGGACGTGTACTCGGCCTCTTCGTCGCCGACAACTCTCTTCGGCAGCCCGTTCGCTGCTGCGCTCTCAGCCAAAATTTGGTTTTGACAAGCGCGTTCGAGGGCAATGAAATATGCCGCTGCCTCATCAACAGTTGAGCCGCAGGTCAGTAATCTACGCAATGATTAACCTCAATACCTGTCAAGCATCTGACGCGCAGAAAAGAAAACTATTTTGCAATACGCACCCATGGTTTTGTAGAATCAGATTCAGCGCACTGTCCCCCAACGCCGCGGCCAGCCGCGTTCCTTCTTCTTCCGCTAGGACAATGCCACCGAAACCTTCGTACACTGCCAAGTTTTTGAGGAACATGCAGGAATCTATGACAATCGATAATCAGATTCTGACTGTGATCGGTAGAAGAATATATGTATATGATCGTGACTTGCCTTGATTGAGCATCTCGATAGTTTTGCCAAAGGAAGACCATGCTCTGCCAGCAGGTGAATGGAGATGGCAGGCGGCATTGATATCTGATCTCGCTCGATGGATTGAGGAGTGAATGATGAAGCCAGCCGCGTTGACCTTGTGAGGTGTCGGCTGCACCGGCCTGCCCGAGTGATCGACAAGTACCAGATCGCTCGCCTTCATCTGCGCGAAGTGTTTCGCGTATGGGTTGATCCAAAACCAACTTGGATTCACTGGATCGCGAACACTTATGTGACCTGAAGCGCCATCTGCCCATCCAAGCCTGGCAAATGTGCGGAAGGCCGCTGCGGTGTGCTCTTTGACCCATTGCCTCTCAGCCACTTCGTCTTGAGGTCTCGGGATGTGATGAAGACCTTCCAGCTTGCCAACATTCCAGTTCAAGACTCCATCGTCTGCTGAACGCAAGGTCTTTTGTGACGAATCGGGACTCTCCAGGACTGTGGTAGTGGTGCTCATGGTGGTTGGACGTATTCTTTCAGCACTTGGGAGTTCTATTGCTTTTATTACCTTGATTGTGGAGACTTGCTCTCTGGCGTGTCATCGCCTTATGGTCGCTGTCAATTTATTGCATAGGATGCATTATCGGTGATGATAACGGCTGTAGCCGAAGATCGTCTTCAGCCGCCGAATACTTGCCAGCTAAAGCGTCCTTGGCTGGTGAAGCTAATTGTGTGATCGGTTCTACCCGAAGATCGGCATCTGCAAAGTTGAGAGCCGAGACGAAGAGGATATCCCACTCAAAGCCAGCAACAATCATACTGCTAGCTCTTAGCCTAGCCGAGCCGAGTCGCGAAAGTGTGCTGTGGACAAGATCACACGCTGTCATACATGGCAACGCTACTGAAGGCAATCGCGTAGCGTCGGATGTAGCCGACGAAATGAAGGGAGTAACTATCGTGTTGGACACGGCGATACCAAAACCACCTTGGCTATGAACCACTGGCCAAGTATAAAGCAGCGTAAGTATGGCTGACTCCGACAGATGCGGAATACTGCATTAATCATTCGTTCTTTCGACCGCTTCATGATTATAGGAAACAGAAAGTGAAACTTCGTCTTACGACCTCTATGACAACGATGACCGCGGCTACAATGACGGCAACAGCAATCACAACAGCAATCGCAGAGCAGCCTAGAGACACGGCCATCTTTCATCGCTCGTTGAATAAATCCTATAACTTGGCATCAGGAGGCAGTGGCGTCTACGTGCTCCATCCGGATGGGTCTCGTACCTTGGACGGCAGCAGCGGCGCTGCCGTCTCTTGTCTCGGTCATGGACACCAGGCCGTCATCAATGCGATCGTGCAACAAGCACAACGACTGGCATTCGCACACACCTCATTTTTCACAAGCGATCCGGCGGAACAACTGGCAGCCTTGTTGATCGATGGGAGTGAGGGGGCCTTCTCCCATGTCATGTTCCTCAGCTCTGGCTCTGAGGCCGTCGAGTCGGCCATCAAAGTAGCAAGACAGTATCATGTTGCAATGAGTGAACCGCAACGGATCAACTTCATTTGTCGGCAGTATGCGTACCATGGAAATACCCTGGGCGCTCTTTCCGCTGGCTACAATCCTCCTCGGAGGCAGACTTTCGAGCCTCTTCTTTCAGGGGCCTTCCACCACGTGTCGCCGTGCTTCTATTCTCGAGATGGTGAACCAAATGAGACCGAAGACGAATACTCATCACGACTTGTTGCGGAGTACGAAGACCTTTTTCATAGACTCGGGCCATCAACAGTCGCCGCAGTCCTGATAGAAACCATTGGCGGAGCAACTTTGGCGCTGTGTCACCCCCTCGAGGGTATCTATCTCGATTAAGAGAGCTCTGCGACAGGTATGGAGCTCTTCTCGTGTTCGATGAGGTCATGTGCGGAATGGGTCGTACAGGGACCATGCATGCATGGCAAGCCATTGACGGTACAAAGCCTGACATACAGACGATTGGTAAAGGGTTAGGAGGCGGGTACCAACCCATATCTGCCGTTCTCATTGGTTCCAAAGTCTATGACGTCTGTCGAGCATCTGAGACTTCTCATCCTTTTGTGAGCGGACACACTTACCAGGGTCACCCAATCGCATGTGCCGCTGCACTCGCCACGCAGCGTACTATCATCAATGAGAGCTTACATGCAAGAGTCCTGGTCCGAGGGAACTTGCTTGCCGCCAAATTGCGAGTGGAAGTACCGATGTTGAAGGAAGTCAGGGGTAAGGGTTTGTTCCAGGCGGTAGAATTTGCAAAGCTCCCAGATGGCAGGCACATAATTGCAGATGTGGCAAAGACGTGTCTGGCTAATGGTCTAGCCGTGTACCCGTGCTCAGGTGCGGTACATGCTCTTCTGCTTGCGCCCCCGTTCATTATTACTGAAGAAGAAGTCTGCAGCCTAGTAGACATCTTAGTAAAATCAGTTGAACAGGTCCTATCAAAGTAGATAATCGCTACGTCCGTACCCTTCAGTAGTTTAGTGTATCGTAGTAGATGTCACGGACCTGGCCCGTGACATGCCTATACGTTAGTGTTGGTTGACAAGAAGTCCGATGAACTTTCTCAAGGTCCTGTTGTCGAAGATCCGGAGGAATGGTGGTTGTAATCTATAAGCAGACATGTGCATAGATACGCGGTATTTCCGGCGTATGACGACGAAAAGGTCGCGTTCGATGGCGGCAGTAAAAGATCTACTCCGGCTGTTTTTCCGAACCGATTGAGATCCCCAGTGCCGAACCAAAATCCAACTTCGGGTTGAAATGGACGCGCATCACTACCCAGACTGAGTACGTAGCACGCAGCTTCAGTAAAAACATTTTCCTCGTCATCGGAGTGGTCGACTTCGGTAGTGAAACCAGAGCTGGACTCAATGGGTCCTGACGGCATGATAGGGCTTCTCGTTGCAGCAAGTGTTCCCGCATGACGTCTGAAGAAAGCCATATGATGTGCTGACTCTTCACCGTGGCTATCCACCGTGTCAATAACAGATTGGAGACCACGAGACGTTCGCAGGTCCGCTGGAGTCATAGTGGCGAAGGAAAGTTCCGATCGATCAGCCGGACAGTCGTTGGGTTCAGAAAGAGCTGTCATCCTGGGAGTCCTTGTTGTAGGAACACGAGTAGGTCTTGCGAAGTGTCCGCAACCTTTTATCCCAACCTGGCCTGAGTAGTGCACTCCTAGCCGCGCGCTTACTGTGCATGTTAACTTTGAACGACTGGAGTATGAGGTGTCTTGCCGCATGGTGGGCCACCAATCAGGACAAGGCTCAAAGCGCCGGAATGGCTTCATTACCAAGTTTTCTCTAAAAGAGCTCCGCACAAGGCTATGACAGTACCGAGACTGAACGGGCCCAAGGAAAAGACTGCCCGCATGTCAGTTGCGGAATGGGCAATGCAGGAAGTTGCCTTCGAAAAGATATGTTCCAGAAGTTTCAGTCAGAGTCGCTATGATGCTCGACCTCCGCTATATGTTTTGCAGCCCTGATGTCCCAGCTTTCGCGAGCTTCGACGGGTGTAGACCCGCGCTTCCACACATTAGCGATTTCGGATCCGTATTTGTATTCCCGATATCGATCACGAAGGACTGACGCTTTGTATGCGACAATCACATCGTCGCCGAAGTTCGGGTTGACGTAATCATACGCATGTTTCCTCGGTGTACAAGGCGCTGATGGAGGTGGACCGCCAGCAACTGCATCCTCAGAGTGCCTGCAGTGGCTAGGAGTCATTATTGGATCCTTTGTAAGCTGAGAGCCGAGCATTGTCACAAGAGGACTATCACAATGTCTGCCTTCATCAAAGTCCTCCTCGTTGAACGAAGGTGGTGTAGGATATCGCAGCTGACTATGCTCGGTGCTGTCGACTGCTTTCTTGGCCATAGTGGCTACGATTTTTGCTGGCTTTTGAGCCCCAAAGTCTTCACGGTCTTGACCTTTCCGATCTTCTCCCACAAGCTCTTGCAATGTATTCGAATGATCAAGGTGTCGATCCAGTGCTAGCAAAGACCTTGGCGATTGAGGTCTGGGAGTGCGGGATCGGCTGACTGTTGGTGCTGTCTTCGAACACGGCTGGGTGGGAGGCGAAGGGTGGAGCGAGTTGTGACCTTGACTTAATCTCTGCTGCTTGACTGTGCACGTGCTCTGCTTCTACTCTACTCTCTGAACGTGCTGCTCCAGAGGTAGCCAGGTCCAATAGTTCTTGATATAATCGGTCTCGAGACAGGATTGCGGAGCTGCGCTCAGCTCGGGTAGGAGGGCGATCTGAAGATTTCTTCCGTGTGCGCCCACGCTTCAGTGGTCGGTCGGTATTGGCTTCGAGGTCATCGTCTTCAGGTCGGTAGCATCGCTTTCTTGTTGAGATGACCATGGTGCCATGTCTGTGCAAAAGTCGAGTGCATATTGACCAAGAAGCGCGGAAGGCTGTCGGAAGTAGCTGCTCGGACGCGAGTCATGAATGCTACGTCAGTCCAGTCCGGGCGAATGAGAGTTGAGCCTGCATTTGGGGGATGCAGTAGTGTCACGGCTGTGCCACAAACATCCGGAAGTAGCGAGACCGGAACCAATACAAAGGGCAAAAGGATAGTGAGACGAGGTCTCAGGATAAGAAGGAAAGAGACAGAATGAAGATAGATAAATCGCGAACGTAAATGATTAGGCGAGGTGTTTGACGAGACAGAAGCGAAAGTTGACGCACAAAAGGTCGAGTAACGTAAGTTGAAGGCGAGAGAAGCGGATGTAGGGTTAGGGTCTACGTACGTTCGGTTGAGAGGCGGACAAGCGTCAATTGTTGCGAGGCAGCAAATGAGTCGGTGATGGGAAACGAACGGAGCAAGGGCTAGCAAGTAACAAAGAGAGAGCCGCTTGGCAGAAACGATGCGGTGTTCAAGATATGACGAAACGACGCTGACCACGTAGGAGTCTGCATCGATGGTTGGATAGACGTAACGGTGGTGCTGTTGCAGCTTGTAGATATATGGAATCTGCAACCAGGTGTCTGGCTCGCTTGGAGAGCGATTTCTCTCGTCTGGAATCACCCGTATGTCGCGTCGATACAGAAGGATTGAACAGCTTGGATGAAGACATTGCAGTCTCCAGAGTAGTGTCAAAAAAGCTACAGTGGTCTGAAACTGAAGCTCAAACTGGCATTCCGCCAGTCCAACCGGGATCTAGACTGGTACGCCCTTCTCTATAACTCGAATTCCACGTCCAGGCGTCATCTCCAGAGATGCACACAATCAATCAATTCAAATTTTCAGGCATCCGCTTGATTGATTGGACCGAAATCAGAAGCCTGGATTGATTGCTGACGTAATCAGCCACGAACTTGATTGATTGCTTGATAAATTGACCCTGTAACTCGGTAAGTGCCGCTGCCTACATGTCATGGTGGTTTCCGTCCGACTCGTCTGACAGATCATTGACATCTACGCTAGCGTCCTCAGAATCTACCATAGACACAGTTTTCTCGAAGAGTTCGCCATCCAGGTGAGCAACTCCTTGTTCGAGCCAGCTCTTCATGCACATAAGCCGCTTCATCGAATTGCTTGTGAGGCGCCTTCGTCGGGGCGACAGGACATGCCCGGTTTGTGAGAAAATTCGTTCGGGCTCATCTGACATCGCCGGCACGGAAAAAACATCCAGCGCCATCGCCGCCAGCTGCGGCCAGACGGCTTTTTTCTCCATCCAGTATGAGATTGGTGACTTATTCACAGGCAACGACTTATCGTGCGGCGGTTCCGCATAGTATTGTGCCAGCTGATCTACCGATGACCGCAGGTACTCGTCGTCATCCGACCACTCATCCACTTGCTCCGAGACTGTCTTCGGTGAGTTTAGCCTGTCATCTGGCGTCCCTTCGCACCTGTAGCGCCTCCATAGCTGCTCTACGCTGACCCTAGCTTGATCGATTCATTCCTGGCGGCCTGCCCAATGTTTCTCGAACCAACGCCACTTCTGTCGAGGATGTAAGACGACAGCGGCACAAAAGATAGGCGACTGGTCAAGCTTTAGATAATCTTCGTCCAGCTTTTGCCAGCCAAGATTGATGTTGGTGCTAAAATGGTGCTCGGCCGTCAGGTAACTCGGACCTATCGGTGCCGCGCGTTCTCGACCGTACGATTGCTCTAAACGCAGGCTGCAAGGTTCTATTGGCCGGTGGATGCGCCGTTGCTCTTCTAGATGGGTCAGCAATTGATCGAACACCGGTAGCACCTGCCAGATAGCACCAGTACAGCCTCCAATCTGTCCTTGGAGGTGCAGCGTCGCACTCTTGAATGGTCGGAGTATCTCATGATATTGTATGACAATATCCCAGTCATCCGAAGTGAGCTGGTCACGCAACACGGATGGCTCCTTCCCTTTCACGTAACGCCGCTCGTGACGCTTCAAGTCCGGGCGTCTCTGGAAGTTGGACCAGCTGTCACGTTCTTCTTCGATGAAGTCGTCAATACACGCACGGAGCGCGATAGCACGTTCTGCACAATCGTCGGAAAGAGTTTCACCGGGTGACGTTATCCTTGACAAGTTTGAGGACTGTACCGCCCTCGGTGCCTGTGTTGTTTCTGCGCTGGATGTCCTCGAAAGCTTCGATCCGGTGAGGCGATCCGGTGATGTATTTGACCACGTTGTGCAGCTTGCCCGCCGGTCCCTTCTTACGCCACTTGCTGAGTTCATGTTCTTCCACATTGAGATCTTGCAGCTCTGTCTCAAATGCATCGAGATCCTTGCCGAAGAGGATCGCTTTTGCGACGAGATTCAGCACATGCCCAGCGCAGCGCACGTGGCGTTCAGCACTGGCGAGACCGAACTCCTCATCCAGGAACTGGAGGCAGGTAGTGTTGTTCGAAGCATTGTCCGTGACGAAGTAACCAAGGTTGCCACCAATATCAAATTTGCGAATGACCTCGGCTACTGTCTCCGAGATGTTGTGTCCGCAATGCTTCCCCTTTTGTCGAGGAAGGCTGAGCAGCACGGTGCGGGGTGCGCCGGAATGGTCAAGGAAATGTGCGACAAGACATAAAAGCGCCAACTGGTGTTGCGACGTCCACAGATCGAACGAGAGGTTGATCCGCGTTGCCGCTGCGCGAATTACTCCTTTGACAGTCTCTAGCTGCTGGTCGTAGGCTCTGGCTACCCACCTCGAGAGTGTTGTGCGACTGGGGATGTGATCTTCCAGACGAACACTGGAGCGCACGGAAGCCAACAGCCGACGAAAGTGCTCAGACTCTATCTTTTGGAAAGGAATACCCTCGGCAATCACCCATCCCAGCAGCAGTGCTCTGAATCTGTTGTAGTCGAAGGCCGTGCTTGATTGTTCCTGCGAGTGTTGGCGCTGAAGCTCCAGTCCTCAATCTTTCGCCTTTTCGATAGCGGTCGTGTAGGCGTGATGGCTCCGCCCTCGTTCAGTGCGTGTTGCTTGTTGAGATGTAGTGCTGCCGGAGACGTCGCAAGCGTGGTCTGGAATATGTGGCCGTTTGGGAACGGACGCTTGACAGTTCCGTGATGACATCTTCTGCAGAGCCAGAACTCGTGCTCATCTTTGTTCCACAGTCGGTAGCCATGCTGCCAGATCCATGAAGGGTTCTTCTTGATGTTACAAGCCGGCTTGTACCCTTTGACGCGTCGCCAGTCGACGCTCGTTGGGCTGAGAACATGTGATCCTGCATCATCACCATGCGCTGACCCACATTCGCCGTTGGGGATCTCAGGTGTCGCGAAGCTCGATTGGGTCATTGTCTCAAGCTCGCGCGCGGGCGTGAAACGGTGCAGCATGAGAGCGGACGCGCGACGCGCTGCATAGCACGGGCGCAAAGAAAAAGTGCAATATGATTGGCTAGCGAGCCCTGCCTTTCGAGCTTCCAAAAATTTAGGGCTTGACCCCAGCCCCTACCCTACCAGCTCAAAGTCCTGCTTTGGATTGCAAGTCATCAATCAATCTAGAAGTTCCAGGATTGATTGTTTGAGTCTCCAGTGTTGATTGATTGATTGCTTAGTAATCAATCAATCAATCAATTCATCAAGTAAAATTTTGATTGTGTGCATCTCTGGTCATCTCTCTCAAGATGCGAAGCAAGACTAAGGGTCTGTGCTGGCTTCAAGAAACTTGTTGGTAGGGCTTGTTGCTTCGCAAGCTCTGCTGAGTTGCAGACATTAGATCTGACCATCATCACGGTCGAACGGCATCTATGCGCACTCTTGACCCAACTTCACTCGTTGTGCCACCTTGCGTTGGGGTACGTCAGTCTCTTGTCCGAGGGGGCGTCTGGGAATCTATCTTCCAGCTAATCTCCATTGATCATCTAAATTCAGTAGGTTCCTGGGTGTGGCCTTCTGCTAACATCTCCATTAACCACACGAGGATGACATGAACCGAGAACCACTCGCTCCATCTTCGCCACTCGTTGAAATGGCACCAGTTTTGAGGTGTTGGAGTGGCCACGGAGCCATTACCACCGCTTCGTACTTAGCGATGCCAGCAACTGTGATGAAATGATGTCAGCCTCGCAAATAACGCCCCATGGAACGCGGCTGGCATCTTCAAGGACAACGGTATGCCTTTGTACTGGCCACTCCACCAATGTCTCAACCCGGTCCTTCCCCAAATTGAGACTGTCCCACAACACATCCACCTGTGATTCATCATCCTCATCCGTCATGGGCATACCGCGATAGTTCGCCAAACTGCGGACACCCATTGACGCCGCTATCTTGAATGACTGCAGATCTTGCGTGAAACCTCTCTCCAATTCGTCAGGTCGCACCCATTTCTTGACTCTAAGCATATCTTCTTTCGCATCGACAAGTCCATCGAAGTCTCCCTCAGCCAATCGGCTCCGACAATGAAGCGCAATGGTCCAGCGGTGAACCTCGAGCCACGGCAAGAAGTCGATGCCATGTCTTTCAGCGGCATCGCGGGACACTAATGCTTCTTCTGCAAGATCAAGACCAGTCCAAAGCAGACATGGGCAGCCCTCGATCATGCAGGTAGCCTCATCTTGAATTGCCAACTTTCCTTGAGCCTCGCGAGTGGCCCTTCGTCTCGGGCACTGCGATGATATTCGTAAGTCCAGTTCAGAAGCGCCGCACAAGCTCGTTGAGCGACAAGCAACTGCTCAGAAAGTTCCAAATTCTTCATGATGGCAGAGCCAGCCTGTAAGCGGTGCAGACCGATCAAAATTTTGCAGATGTATGTGCAGTGGTCCAGTCGAGCATCATGAGGTCGCAGTGCTGAGATAGCGGGTCCATGAGCCGCCAAAGACGAAATCCAGGCGCCATAGACAGAGCCGCCAAACACTACTGCATCACGCCGGGACGACCAGATATTTTTTGGGAGGCTGCCCGGTTGATCGCTTTCCCTCGGCGTCCTGATCGCGTTGAGTGTGGTGCTGCCATCGAGCATTAAAGCGATGGCTTGGTAGAGATTGCTACATACGCGGCTGGCGATCATGTCTTTTTTGTGAACAAGCAGATCGAGCTGGAATGATGGAGGCTCTTCAGCATACATGTGTTCAGCAAGCTGCAGGCAACCTAAAATGGCAAGCCACGTACAGGCGGCATCTACGTGATGACGCATACGTTCACGGTAGGGATGAAAGGATTGTCTTCGCTGCTCAGCACCTTGTGAGCAACGTTGAGGTCGGCAACGAAAGCGACGCGTACCAATTCGTACGGTGCGGCAATTTTGTAAGCGTCGTTGCCAGCAACGGGGACAAAGGCGGTAGGTCGAAAGCACGCATCGCCCTTGTACGTTACCCTTACCAGTCGGTTTCCTCGCAGAGATTCGCGGCACTTGGATTCCATTGTCTTGGATGTTTGCAGTATCAAAGGATTCAGTTCGAGTCGTAAACATCCGCCCCGAGATCGGACCACGGCTCGAGAGGTTTCCAGATCGCTTGCCACCATCTCGCGCAAAATTTCCATCGGCAACATTTCTAGCGGCGACAAGGAGGGTACGCTGGCATCCATCGTGCCCCTCCTCTCCTGTCTGTGATTTGCAATCATGTTCAGTTCCGTGCCCGACCCTCGCGAGAGGTTGAGTTGTGTATAATGCGTCATGCAAGCTGGAAGATATTCACGTTGCGAACATTGGTAATGATGTGGCTTCCCTTTTATCAAAACATCGACGAACGGGAAGCCTAAGGGCGATTGTGCCTTCTGGCTGGCCACGGTGTTTGGGCGGCCGGATGAAGGTCAGAACTTGCGTCGCAGTTGCAGACTTTCAGAAGGTGGGTGATCGGTTGAGTTTGCGGGGTAACACCACAGGATCAAGTGCGGCTTGGACCAACAACAATCATCGATGCGGCAATTTTCGTGCCATACGCTTGACCGCCTGTGTATTTATTCGCCCGAGGTAACGCGATTATAATTCCCAAGTCTACTATTCGCATCTACCTCTCCTCCTCGAAGTCTCGAAGCCAGGATGGCAGAGTCACTCCTTGAGGCATGGTAATTGAACGTTCCAAAGTACATATGAGCTGGTTGAAGCACGACATATATCTACCTGGACGACCTAACATGATCTCCAGATGTTGTAATAAACATCCGACTTCAATCGTGTGGAGAGGACAGAAGAGGAAAGTTTTAGTATAAGTTATTGTTATTCCCTGGACGAGTTTATATGTCGGATATGAGCACGAGCCAGCAGCGACCGGGCTAGATTGGGTCGGGGTTGGTCTGTGCCGACTGATTCCTGCGCGGATAGGCCATGCACGCGAGCATTTGCGGGTTCTCGTCGCTTGGTGTTGCTTTCATCCTCTCAAGAGTCCGCGCAACTAAAGGCGTCTTGCCTTATCATACTGAGCAATTCCATGTTACGCTGCTGCCAGGAAAAATTGCGAGTATGAGGGTATGGGGTGGATTTTCTCCTAAGACCTCCTGTCTCATCTTCAATGTCTCCGACCCGAGGCTTACAACAAGGTTCCACTGACCATTATTTTCCAGTGGTGCAAACAGGTTGGCCATACATGTAAGTGTGGGCCGAGTTCCTGTGCCCGACTTTGTCTTTCATCACCTCCAGTGCTATCGCCAAGATCGATATTGCCGCATCTGGTTTTCCTGCTCAATATGATCGATGGACGTTTTTGAAACTATTGTCATCGTATCTTTTGCGCCGGTCGCTCCCACAAGGGGCTCGAAAGTGTCTTTGTACGGTACAAGCGTATTATTGGCTTCTCGCTCCGTTCGTATCAGGCTTCGAGGAGGTATTAACTATCAGCCATACGTTGTGTCGTACTTTTCATCAAGGAAATGTCATGTTCGATCCCCTATCCTTTAGTGTTCGTACCATCAACAAGCTTGGCTAGAGTGTTAAGATCAGTGGGCAGCGGAGGGGCAAAAATGGATCCTTGTTGTTGGTGGGTTGCAGATACTTTTGATCACCCGACATAGCGAACAGCCCGCTAATAAGAAGTATCAACGCGTACTTTCAGCAGCAGGCTATTCTGAATTTAGTTGTCTCCGGGCAGAAAGTCGCTGGTAGGTTCTAGCCTTACCGTTGAAACTACATGATCCCTACACAATTTCACTTGGCTATGCGACGCCATGTCTAACATTGTGTCGCAATAGTTTGATATGCTCTACATGGTCAGTACTACTTCGCGGCTTTCGAAAAAGTTTGCAGTCACCAGACCACGCCCCTCGTCCGCCCATTGAATGATTCAGTGTGAGGCCAATAAGCAGGTCGAGGCGCGGGACCCATGAACAGCATAGCTAAATATTGTGACATCCAATATGCAGCTAATAAAGGCCGACGACAACAGCGAAATTAAAGGCGTGACGGCATCAATCCATTTCACCCAGTCATTTACGATATCTGCCCTTGTGGTAACACCATGATAAATGGGATAACGGCGATGTATGGCAGCCGGGGATGAAATCTCGAAGCCAGACGTCCATAAGACAAGAAGGTCTTCCAAAGCGTAACTCATATCTTCAAGCCTAGATATCTTGCAGCTTGCATTTCCCGATTAGAGCAGGCGAATCGTACGAAGCGTCATCTAGTACCTCCCGCGTGTCTTCTTCGAAAACGAATTTCGGAGCCCCGGGCCTTCCGAGAAGTACATCGTAGATTCGCTCCGATACTGCCCGGCTTATCTTGAGCAATGTGTCGCCACGGTATTTGTATAGTAGGTTCATGATATCTAGGAATGTATTGTGCTTGGTTCTTTCGATGCTACATTCATCAGCGTCGCTCACAAAATCGAGAGCATTAAACTTACACAGTGTTTGAAAAGCCTGCGTCAGGTCCAGTGTATACCAGTGCCAGGATACCTATGCTGAACCTCTCCTGCAGACGGTTCCAGTTCTGACCATCGGAAAGTCTGTTTTTCAGTTTCTTAAATCGTTTTTGACGCTGCGCAGTCTTGTCTTGCGCATTGTCCTCTGTCGTCTGCAGCCTATCGTCTGGGTAAGCTTCACTCACCAGGCGTTCTAAGGCCAGTGCGGCTGCTCGCTTGGTTGCCCTCGGTTGCGCTCGTAGCTGTTTGATTTCTGAGTCTACGTTTTCGGACCAATGGCAACATATGCGCTCCCGATGTGATGATCTCATGGTAAATCTTGTCGCGACGCTTCACCAGCTGAACTAGGTGGTAGCGACGAAGTATAGGCGACACGTGTTCATGCATATCTATGCGGTCGAGTGCTTGCATAGATTGCAGGACTCCAGCTTCTTCCGGAAGCAGACTGTGCCTTTGAGAGTCACGAACAGATACACACGCATCTCTAAGTCGTTCAATGGCAGGAGGACTCGCTAGAGAGAAGAAAAAGCCCATCCATGGCATGACAGAACTATTGTCAGAGTCTCCTAGCACACCTGTAATGAGCTGATGCAATTTAGCCGGCTGGATCAGATGACGCGGGATTTCCTTGACCACAGAATTTGTCAGATTCCCGGCCATGTCGTCTGACAATTTTTGGCGCTTCATCGGCGTCTTGAAGGTATCGGCAGCCGCAGTAGATGCTCTCTTTTTCGCGGCTCGCTAGATCTGTGTCCTAGTTCCGCCTCATTCGTCGGCGTTCCGTCGTCGTCACCGTCACCATCCAAAACCCTGTCCGCGCTCAAGGTCATGCAATCCGAGCTCGTCACATCATCACCATCATTAGAATCGGCGTCTTCACTTCTTGCCGGCGTGCATGGCAAAGAAGTTGACATAGGTCAATACCCGGCCGGCTGCTTGGCAATTCTGAGCTGGAACGGCCTCCACGTCATCTACACCGGCAACTGACTGGCCAGCATGGGCGCTTGAATGGCGCTCGTCTGCTACAGCACGGCTAGAACACGCACTTGGGTGCACAGGCACTGTCAACTGGTGATGAGCGTTGTCCTTTGCACCTTCTGCGCTGTTCTCAGCACCTTGTCCCAACGCAGCGGCCTCTTCGAAACTTCCATGTCAGGGCTCAGCTCAGCAACAGGGAAGAGAGCATGGTCCACAGTCGTGTGGTCGTCTGGCTTCTGTCGTCCCTCCTTGTTGACCTCCGGCAGCGGCCTCAATTTGTCTGTTGCACCTCTCTCTTCCTCGTCATCATGTTTATCGGCACTCCCTTCGTGATTGTCTCCACCGTACCATCGTCAACTTGTTCCACCTGATCCTCGATCCCGTCCTCGTTCTCCTGTGCCCTTGCGCGTACCGGTTCGCCCTCTTTTTGACTGGCACCTTTCCCATGCTCTTGCATTTGTTGTTCTTCGTTCCTTTCGCGAGTCAGGGAAGTCGTGCTCGCATCCGCGGTTCCTCTAAAGGTAAGGTCTGCACTTGCATTTCTGAGAGTCGCGCTAGGCGTGAGGGCTTCGTGTAGCGGCACATCCGGCGGTTTGTTCGGACTTGAATCGCACGCCAAGGTGTTCCTCGGCGTCTTTTGCGCAACGCATGCCGGCTCAGCGACGTCGAGGCTTCTGGGTGAGGTTTGCTTGCCTGCGGACGTCTCGGGTACATCTGTCGTTTCGCATGCGTTTTGTTCGCCAGCATTATTCCAGTCTCGCAGAGAAGATGAGACCGTCGTGCTTGACGGCACCTGTATTCCCTCCGCAGGATCACTCGAGACGGCTGCAATATCCGCAGAAATGATTCTCTTGGAGGATACAGGGATAGGGGGAGATAGAACCAGGACTGCATCGCCGGACTCGCTTAGCGCTGCAGGACGCCAACCTGGGGGATTACTCGCAGAAAGCGCCGATCCTGACTGCGGGGCAGATTGGCGAGCGTTCCATGTTTTGTCCACATATATCGCGTCCTCGGCCCATTCAGAGGACAATTGTCGCAGTCTCGAGTTGATATGAAATAAGATCGAAGGTGTCCTAGCATGAATCAATGTCAACTCGGCTCTCAACGCGTCAAATGCCTATGAGATTGGTTACGATCAGTCTTGACGAGCCAGCATCTTGTCACATACAGCATCAACAGCCTCTTCTTCACATTCTGATACGTTGATAGGTTCGTTATCCCGACGCAGGAAAGATTCCGCCATGTTGATCGCTATACTGTGACGAAGATTGACAAAGCACAAGCAGAAGGAAATAGCGCCGCAGGATGAAAAAGAACAACACTGTCGCAACATTACATCAGCTCCAGCTTTCATCTTATATGACGCGCTCCATTCATTGCCGCGGATCATCGTGGTCGAGAAGTGGAGACACTAGATCGATGGGGGGCCGAGTTTTGAGCCAGTCTACTCACGGGCCCGGTGCTCTGAACCTAAAAGACGGCTCTAACTTGAGGCTTGGCAAGTCATATGACACATTTTCAGACTTCCTCGCAGTTCCAATGTCAACGCTGAAGGGGTAAGATACCCTAAGTTCCCGAGGGTCGGGATCCTTTGCCCTCACGCTCAACACCTCTCCTTGAATGCTCCAGTAGTTTGTTTCCTCCAAGAATCGAGTGGTAATGCACTTGAATTCCTGAATTATCACTCACTCCAGCCAAAAGCCTCTGCATGCGCGCATCTACATTCCGGAACCATGCAACATCTATGAATCCTAAGTCTTCACAGTTCAGAGTAAGTCAAGTCACAGAGAGAAAAAAAACCAAAACGTATATCTCAGTGAATTTTTTTTGACGGTCTTTGAAGGTTTAGAAACGAATCTTTAGCGATAAAATGTCTTTTTAAATCCCACTTTTTCGACATTGGTGTACTGACGAACAGACTTTGGGATCCTCGTGACGAGGCATGTGGTCACTGGGGAAACAGGTGTGATGGTCCTCGCCGAGCATTTGGTTTAGAGGTTTTTGAGAATGGACAGCTCCATGATGTAGCCTATAGAGTAGGCAGGCTTGTTCTACGCCGTAAGAAGTCCATCTCAAGAGGCTAAGCTAGAACCACTGCGCCTCGAGCTTGGGTGACAACGCTTCCCGTACCAAACGAGCTGTGTGGGCTTCCACGAGTCACAACCTCGTCTCACCTCGTCGTAGTAGCATCGCATAGGTACATTCTTGTTCAAACCGCTTGTAAGCGCGATCTTGCGGGGCTGTTTGTAGCGGAAGCTCTTTCACCCCGCTGTGCGCCGCTGTGCGGCACAGCCTGTGCCAGGACGGATGCATGGCGTCACAGAGTTGAGCAGCCGATAGTATGTAGTGGGACAAGCTAATCATACTGGTCGCAAGGCACCTCATCCGCGAGGGTTATCTTCTACGGGCGGACTGGCTTGGAAGCACTAATGCTACGGGGCATCCCACAGTCTTGGAGCTAAATGTACTGTAACTCTGCATTATACCTATTGACTGCCACAAAACGCTCGTCCCTGAAGCGACCAACAGTCATCCTGCTGGTCATCGCACGAGAAGACTACAAGGCGTTATGGCGGAGACCTGCTGCAATACCATCATACAGTGTCTCGGTTTTCAATCGAGCAACATTCATGTCATCGAATCGGCATGTGAGAACGCAGAAGAAACGGCTGTTCTGTTCGTGGACACTCTTTACGGTCCCGGCGCCAACGACATGAGATTGAGAAGTCTCCGTGGAATATATCTGGCGAACAACTGGAAACGAAATTTTGCTCAAGCGGTGTTCAGATTTCTGTGCAAAGCAATAGAGACACACCGTCCAATGGGCGAGGCACTCAATCTGATCTACTCCAAGATTTCTGCTGCGATGGGCGACAATGGGGAGCTTGAGAACGATCCTGCCACTTTTCACGCGGTCATGGCGCTGGAAATCTTGATGGTGGAATTTCCCGAGATAATCAGTGAACTGAGACTAGCAGTAGGAAGGACGTCCGAAAGTACAAGACATCCTCCTACACTAAGATCGCAAAGATCCACGTGATGCTAAACTCCAAGCCAGACCTCTGTGCAGCAAATTGGCAAATGAGCGCTGCTGAAACCCTTCACGCAGGATGCTCGCTCCCTCTACTACAAGAACATTTCTTCGAGAATTTGCCTCGAAAGCTTATATGAAGGGACTGCTAAGACTAGGCCATTAGTTAGCAGAGATTGCACGAGCAGAATGAAAGCAGCTTGCGAGACTGAGACTAGTTGACCACATGTTGCTCCCAGACTTATCTTCTTTACGTGTCGTATTGGTCGACATGCACTGTACTTCTGAGTCGCACGCCACGAGACTGCCACCATTATCGTCGTTATCATGGCGCAAATGGTTCAAAATCAGCAATTCCGTGGTTGCGATTGCGTTTACCACAATGGTGGAAGTGTGTGGGGCGTACGACCCCTTTGAAGGAACAGAGAGCCCGGGGATACCACCAGCGACAAGCATGGGCTGGAAACGTGCAGGCGTCATGCATGAACAGCGCCAGTGTAAGTATGAGGCGTGCAAGTCAATAACACTGCTGAAGCATGTGCGTATGAAGCTGAGTTTTGGCGGCACAAACAAGCGGCTGCCAGCCTGCGGGGAAAGGGGCATGAGTGGCCAGCAGAAGGGGCGGCTACGTCAGGTGCTTCAAACCACTATCACTTCCACCAAGTAGCAAGCGGTGCGGCGCCCCAGGCGTTATGGACATGTTCGGCGTGGCAGGGTTTACTGAGCGGAGTAGCTGCATATGCACGCTTCGTGAGCTTAGTTGATCCGGGCGGCCCAGCGAGGCAGTTGGCGGCCGACCTTCGCGCGCCTTTCCTACGGACTAGAGCACGTTGCTCCCAGATCATGCACTCTGAGCCAGTTGCGTCGTGCGCCCAACGCGCGCTCATGCGCCTCGCCTGATACTTCGGTTGCCTCTGTCCCTTTTTGAACCATTTGCGTCTCTCGTGCAAGCAGTATGCTCTGCAATCGCTTCGATAGCATGAGTAGAGCTTGCTCTTGCCCGCTTCACCAACCCAGATGACGCTTCTCGTCCGCCTGTCCACTCTCGACTGCACCCACCGCCATCGCTGGTACGCCACCTCTGCTTCCACACATGTAGCAGCAATCTCTCTCCCATAACGGCAACGCATCGTACGCAGCCTTCCCACCCATCTGGCAATCTTCAAAAGTGTCTCGAGAGCAGCTGAACCATCACGCTCAATCGGACCATACCACTCGGGCGAACAACAACGGGCCCTAAACAGTGGCCTACCTCACCAAAAAGGCACCGCACTTCTCCGCCAGAGAACACTGATGCATCCCATTGTGGTTTCTTTCCAAAGGCGCCTATCTGCACATGGACCATCATCTGAGTGGCATGGCATGCGGACTTTCGCAAGACAGCCATGGCCAACCTCTGTTTCAAAACCCTGCAACTGAGCACCAGGGTCATATTCCATGTACAACGGGACCGAGTAATCGCCATGAGCCAATGACTACCATCTATTACCAGCATATCGGATACGGCCATGCAGCACACGAACGAAGAAGAAAGAAGGACATACGCGCATTTCAGGCGTGTGAACCATGTCGGAAGCGGAAGCAGAAATGTGATGAAGGCCATCCGTGTTCGTCCTGCGAGCAAAGTAAGCTTTCGTGTGAATACCGAAAGATAACACCAGCAAAGATTGACAAGAACATGAATGACGTTATCAATATTCTCGAGCAAGTCAAGAAAAGCAAGCAAGATATGGATCAAGACATGGCCAAAGTGATGGTTGCGCTCGATAATCGCCTGAAAAGGCTGGAGCAACGGCCCACCGAGTCAACTCCTGATGTTTCGAGCGAACCTCCGGAACACACGGAGAGAGCACTCAAACGCAGGCGAGGGCTAGGCGACAACGCAATACCACCACACAGACCCATATTCTTGTGGCGAAGTGTGCGGACCCTGTTGAAGGCAGCCGGCGTCGATGCTCATGGTGAGTAGGTCATGCATGCCGAAACCCGAGGCAATTTGCGTATACACGGATGCGGCGAAAGCATCGAGGAGCGAGATGGCACGCAGCCAGGTGGCCCCGTCAGTCATAGTTGCGATGAAGAGAGTTTCTCTGATGCATCCTCACCGCTTGACGCTACCTGGGGTTATGGGCTCCGGGCGTACGCATACCCTAGCGCTGAGACGCCGTCGTACCCTCTCCATACTGAGGGCGGTTTGAAGCCTGACAGGACTCTGGACCTGGACGAGTCAACAATGAACAAGCTTTGGGTCAGCTATGTGAAACACATGCATGTCATGTATCCTTTTCTAGACCGGTCGAGGATTAGCAAATCAATCAAGAAATTCAGCAATCATCACGCGCGAAACAGAATCTCTGGGACAAAGCGATTCATCGATACTGAGCGCTCTCCCATCAATGCAGTGATCTATCTCATACTGGCTTTGGGGAAAATTTGCGCACACAAGGAATCGTTGCCTGGGCTTCTCGAAAGTTTCGTCCCTGATGTCGATAGAGATTTGTCCTACCAGTTTGCTGGCAACCTACGCATGCAAGGAAGTTACGACCCTCGAATGGACCATCCGAGTCAGAGATCTTCCACCGGGAGCTCCTCGTCAACTCATTCGGCTAAGAACATGGCTGTGATCCCAGGCATGGGGTATTACGCAAAAGCAGCCGAGATCCTGGGTGAGCATGGCGACGGCAACGACCTGATCCATGCACAGATGTTCTTGCTGGCTGACCTGTACAAGGCGCAGTTGGCGCGGGTACAAGAGAGCATGAGCAGGATCGCCATGACTGGACGAGTCCTAGGGAGGTTGACAAATCAGCACGAACTGTACAATGATAAATACTGGATGAAGTATGGAGATTTGCGCAGGCGGCGCAAGAAGATTCAGAACTTACTCATGCACAATCGACAATACAACTCGATTGTGCTGGCATCGTGGACTTGTCTCGAACTCGAATGTGATATTCTGTCAGAAGTTTCATTCTTGCGCAGCGGTATACAAGACATCGAAGACTTCCTTCCAATGCCGTATGAGTGAATTTCGATGCCGTTGACAATATTTCAACAATTGTGCTCGTCGAGATAGGACTGGAGTTGGGTGCGCCAAAATCTGCAGTTGTCTCGGCCTTTCAGCTTGGTGAGTTTGCCCGATTCGGCGCATCCAGAACTCTGCATCTTTGCTGTTGTCGAGTATCGAGGTGGCGTCTTAATGGAGGAAGTCACGGTGCGTAGTTGAACTCTTGATATGCAAGAAGAGAGAAGGTGAGCCGCAGCGCGCCTTCAACTCGCTCGCAGTATGGAGTATCTCAGCAAACAGGATTACCCTTGTGAAGCAGTCGTCGCCGCTGCACAGACGACCACCACAAGAAAAACAGGTGGGGAACGATACGAAAGTCGTATATCTTAACGAACGCGAAAGGCAGCTTCCGGGTTCATAACCTGTTGATCATTTTCTGATGAGTAGCTTTGTGCGCAAGATCATTCCCAGATATTCTCTCAAGTCTCGAGGGAAGGAGTGTATACATGTAGCTAACCTGAAACACTAGCTTGCGTTAAGCTGATTACAGCTGCAGTGTACAAATGCACGACCCCAAATTCACAACATTGACTGTAGTGAACCGTATCAATCGATTTTCACACCTACGCCTACGTCTCGACTCCCGCCCGTGATAGGCTGTGACTGATCCCTTCGTTTTGTGGATAATCACGTGAACACTCATCTGATCTGAACGGATTCGAGATGATTCTTATCGTGCTTTTCGAGATCCGCTCGTTTGCAATGTGAGACGTTCAAAGGCGTTGAGGCAGCTGGTGTGTTTGTCGATCCACAATGTGCCATGGCTCCGGGCTGGTGAGAACGGCTCAGGGTCCCGCTGTAATCCTTGAAGGCTCCAGTGAAGGTTGCCTCGCTGGAGCCTCCAACTCTAGCTGTCAAAGTAACTAACTTGCTCAAAATGGCAAATTCCATCTTCAGCTTAACGCTGTATATGACCCCCTTGAGTGCTTGTTGGAACACATGGCGATTTTTGTACTCAAGGACGAGTAATGCAACGTCCATGAAGACAATGAGGACATTGATACTGAAGAGCTGCCACATTATTCGTGAAGTGCGCTTCTCCGGTATATTTGTATTTATGGTGGAAGCCTTCGACGTGGTATGAATGATATCCAGAGTCTTCCAAACATAGAGCCCGGACAAGATGAGTTCCTGAACGGTAAAACAGGTCATCTGTACCCTTTCAATATACTTGTACGCCTCGGAAAAGCCATGATCATGCGCAGCGTAATATGCGCCGAAGAGTACGACGGTGGTGGAGATGTGATAGACTGCGCCGTCGATGATGATCATCCACTTCACACCTTGAGGAGCCTGTAGTTGGCTTGGCCAAGTAATACATGTAGGCGAGAGTAGAGGACAAGACTTTGTCCAGTACCATTATAGCCAGCCGTCGCAGTGAAAACCAGACCGCCAACTGAAGGCTCCGTAGTCAGCGCAGGCGCCTCGTGGACTCCTTAGCAGCTTTACTGCGAAGGCCGACGACACTTACGCAAGTCCATAAACCTGAAGTACATAATCATAAGGGCCACGGTGTATGGCAGCAGACCACAAGACGTGATCAGCAGCGACCAGAAGTAGAGGCCTCGAAACCGCCGGAAAGTCGTGAAGATCAGAAAAAGTAATTCGAGTCCATTATAGATCGAGAGCGCGCAGCCCACTGTGACGAACACGGAAGAAACATCGAAGTTGCCCGAAAAGAAGGTCGTTGTATTGGTCAACCTGGAGAAAGAGATCTCAAGACCCATGGTGGCAGATCTGCGCAAATGAGTCTTTCATACCATGCGACACGACAGCGCTCTTGTTAACAATAAAATCCCGCACATCGGTATGGTGGTTTGTAAAGACCAAGGCTCGAGTGTTACCGTCGCGAAAAAGTCCTTTGACAGGTGTCGGCTGAGGTCCTGCTCACCTGGCGTCTGCTCGCGCGCTCTCGAGCAAATTGGTTCATCCTTGTCCCAGGCGCGATGCGGCTTCCTTACATCACTACCCCGCACCACATTGGCGCAGCAATACAAAGCCCTATGCGCTGCGGCCCGCACGCATTATCAGCTAGGGCCCACGGCCCACTTGACCGCTCACCGCCGAGGTAGGCCAACAGTCCCGCTCCCTCTAGCGAACAACCTCCCAGCTCTCAATGATGTCGCCGCATAAGCTTCGGCCTGTAGAACTGCCGTCAACTCGGCCTGCGTCCGTACGCCTTCGGCTTATTCCGCACGAACGCTTCTACACGTGATCAAGGTTATACGACAGGACTGCCAATGTAGCCCCGTAGCTGCATGCATAACCGTGACTGGGAAGCGCTTTTGAAACTGTGAGGACACGTGAAGCCTCAAGGCGAAGTACACAAGTAAAGAATGTCGTTGGGGGCTCATTCTGTCGCTCATCGATGAGGGTATCATCAACGGCCTACAGAGACCTATCACACGCGAAGCTCTAAAACCATCGCTCTGTAAGTCTAGTTGAAGAAACGGAAAGCTGTCGCAATCTCCGAACCTGCGACGAACGCTCTAAATCAATGTCTTGTGATTGCGACGAACACTTGTGGCACATCCGAACACCTTGAAAGCTTCATGAACAACTAGTTCTTTTAAGGTACGAACTGGATAGGGTCCCTGATTGGATTTGCGTACCATGGGAAGACTTGAAGTCCAGGGCTCGTGTTGGCGGAAGCGGACTTGATTCACGCAGAGCTCTCCGGCCACCTGAACGACCATCGGCGGAAATCGAAGCGGCCACTGAGATTATGCGCAAAGAGTTTAAGAGGACCGGCGTCTCACCATGCTAAGAGCTGACGCGCTGGTCCAAGTACTTGGACGGTCATACGTGTCGAAGGTTGTCGGACAAGAGCATCCAAATCGCCAAAGACGCACTGAAGGTATAGAGCAGTGGATGGCTCCAGCAGTAGAGAACCTAAAGCCTCTTTCAGATCTTCGCTTTTTCCGCCCTTTTGCAAGCCGGACATATGTCGTCAACATTCGTCGTCCACCCAAGATGACTGTGCGGCGTATCTCTTCCATATGCTCCACAATGCCTCATTTTATAATCTTTGGTGTGCTGGCATTTCAAGTAACAGAAGAATTCCATGCCGCACATGCTATGATGGTCTTCTGGCTTGCCGATACTCGATTCGATGTCCGATAGCACTTGAGTTGTCCTGGTCTGGAGTCGAATAATTGGAAGCCTTACAAGGATTCAAGGGCTGTTTGATTGAATGAAAGATTGATGAAATTGTAGTCGTGCAGGGGACTATATGTGACGTTATGTGTATTTCTGAACCTTTCGGAGGGACCAGGAGATTTGTAAACTCTCTCCGCTCGTATCGCAACGCAAATTGAGCTAGGTACTGCTGATCTGGGAATCATATCGGACTCTCCTCGCCGCTCCTGCCCGTGCTCAACACCCCGCATCAGTGGCGAAGCCGGCGGCGACAACAAATTCCGAGGGACCTTGCCCCCACGCAGAAGTACCATCTCCATCACCGTCGATACCATTATTTACAAACTTGGCATACACGAGCATGTCGAATCGCTGAATACGAAACCCGCTATATCCCATGCCACCTATGCCATGGCGGCTCTGATCAATTTCATGGTCAACCTTTGGCCGGTGTTGCAAGTCTATCATCAAAGGTTTGATTCGACAACATCTCGAGAATGATACTCGCTAACAATCAGCGGATTCGGAAGATATCTGCGGGTCGTGGTACAGCAGCGCGGTGCGCTATGGAACTAAAGAGCAGGGTGCAAGCCATGTAAGACCTACGGAGGTGTAAGTCCGAACGCGTCCATGTAAGACATACGAAGTATAAGTCCGAACGCGTCCAGGTAGTTGACGCGGAAGACTGTTACGGAAACTCGCCGAATTGCGGACGCAAGTCATCTTCCGTCGCTCTCCATGTCTCGTTGAATTGACGTGTTACTGGTGCATCACCTAGATCGAATCCTTTCTAATTTGTTACACTCTAGCAGGTAGGTTGCTTAAAATGCTTTGCCTGTAGCTTTACGTTGACATGCATGCCGCTGAGGAATGATATAACCAATCCTGTCCCGAGATAGGGACATTTGCTTTTTGAGCGTTTCGGACATAAGGAAGCATTGCCGCAGCCAACCAACGAATCAAGCTAGCGCCTGGAGATCTAGATTGGATACGACAAAGCAGTTGTCCGAGATTGGTGGCACAACCAACATATTTTGACAAATCATCCGCTCCATCGCAACACGAAACACAACAAGCTATCTACAAGAGGAGGAAAGACTCAAGGACCGTGTATCGGAGCTCAGACGTTCGCAAACAGCCAAAAGATCATCGGCCTTGGCGGCACGACCTCGGGTCCCGGCACAGAAGATGAGAATCACATGTTGCGGTTAGAACTCGGACAGCTGACGGACAAAAACAAGGTATGTGTTATCTGTGCCAAACGGATCCCTCCACCTGACATTTGCCCAAGAAGCGCTGTCCAGGTAATTCTATGCCATACTGAATCATACCAGTCGCTGATATGTCGTTTAGCGCCACGTCGTAAGTATCACTCGCAATCACAAGATCATGCTATTCTCGCCGCGACACAAGTAATACGGTATTGATTACACGGTCACCCTAATCTTAGCTTGAAGAGTGTTCTTTTCGGGCGGTGACGAGCGCCGGTGGACTATTTGGTAGTCAATGTAGGATATATCGTCGACGACTAGAGCCCATCGGGCCTGCCGTACCGAAGACCAACTGACCAGTACTGAATCGATCTCTGCACGTCCCAAAGAGGAATAGACCAGACCGATGAGACCAAAGGGTGTAGACCAAATCAGACCAGACCAATAACTATGGAAGGCCAAACCAGACCAACAACGACCAGTAGCCCGACCAGACCAATAACGACCAAACCAACAAGCTCACTGTGCTGACGTATCACGATTTCAGATCGGATCAGGTATCGCTCCAACATGTGTTCCATCGTGACTACTCTGGCTTTATTTGCTTTGCCAGCTCTGGTAGATGCTCGAAAAGATCACCGACAAGCCCAATATCCGCAACCTGGAATATTGGCGCGTCGGGGTCTTTGTTGATGGCTGCAATGACCTTGCTGTCTTTCATTCCAGCCAGATGCTGGATGGCGCCTAAAATACCAGCACACAAGTACAGCTGCGGAGCCACAATCTTCCGGGTCTGTCCGATTTGCAAAGAATTGTCCGCAAAGCCAGCGTCCACAGCTGCACGTGATGCTCCGATCGCTGCTCCCAGTGCGTCCGCGAGCGGGCGCAGCATACGATCGAAATCAGAGACCGACTTCAGTCCGCGCCCTCCAGATACGATCCGCTCCGCCCGTGCGAGCTCCGGGCGCTCGCTTTCAGTCAATAGTTCGGATAGCCATGTGGTGCTGCTTCCGACTCGAGGATCCACTCCTTTTTCAAGGATGGCCGAGCCACCTTCCGCATCAACAGATGGAAAGGCAGTATCACGAACCGTGACGACCTTCGTAGCATCGAGACAGCGTACAGTCAGAATTGCGTTCCCAGCATAGATGGGTCGTACAAAAGTGTCCTCGCTCTCGACATGCGTAACATCAGACACTTGTTGTACGTCCAAGAGTGCGGCGACGCGGGGAATTATATTCTGGCCCCATGCACTGTGGTTTGCGAAAATGTGGGTATAGACGCCTTGCTTGATGTTCTCTACCAGAAGCGGTGCATAGTTCTCTGGTAACGCTTTTTCATACGCTGCATTGTCGACAAACAAGACTTCCTAAATACCTGGAATCTGGGCGGCCAAGGTAGCGGCGCCTCGCGTGTTGGCTCCCGCGACAAAAGCATGAATTGGGCCGCCAATATTTTGAGCGGCGGCGACAGAAGATAATGACGAAAGATTCATTATACCGTCACGCTGCTCCAAGACTACCAGACTCGATGCGAATCTGCGTGGCCCACCAGCTGAGCAATTCATGGCGCTGGTATGACGGGACTGGCGTAACGGCCATTGCATCGTCCGTAGTAGCGCCAATGGAATCTTGGTGGCCATATTATTGATGAGAAGTGCAAAAACCTGATGGTAGCTCCAAAAACAGCCACGCTTGCTTCGGTAGAGACAGAACTTATATTGATCGCGGCGCATTCCCTGGGACGGGTGACTTATGACCGCAAAGCATCCGAGACAGTCCTCCTTGTGAGCCGAAATATCATGGCAGAACAATGTCGGCAATCTACCACCGCAAGTACCGTAGTTCAGAAATCGGACCAGTTTTCCGTGCAAACCGAAAATCTGTAACAAGCCGATGTCGGAATTCAGTCACCGCAAGCGTGGTATATGGAAGATTGAACCCCTTTGGCGATGTGATGTACGTCAATGTCTGTGCGGTCACTTAGCGGGGCGAATGAAGTTGACATAAATAGCATGTTTGCAATACATACATGAGTGGGACAACACGCGAGCAACATATCAGCGAAAAAACAATGTCCCGACTCAAGATATTGGTCCCCGTGAAAAGAGTCTTTGATTATGCCGTGAGTCTCCACCAACCGAGTTTTTCCTCGTGTCAACAAGTCTCGTACCGCTATTGAGACCCAAGGTGTGAAGCATAGCATGAACCCTTTCGATGAGCTGTCTGTCGAAGAAGCAGTTCGTCTACGCGAGAGAGGCAACCACGTTCAGGATATCCTAGTCGTGTCCGCTGGCCCTGCGAAGTCTCAAGACATCTTGCGCACATCAATGGCGATGAGAGCTGACCGGGGCTTACACGTAGTGGAGGAAAGGAACGAGCTGGAACCGCTCCACATAGCCAAGGTCTTGAAGGAAATTGTGCAAGCGGAAGACCGCAACTTGGTCATCCTGGGGAAACAGAGCATCGACGACGATGCCAATCAGACGGGTCAGATGCTTGCCGGATTGTTGGGCTGGTCACAGGCATGTCAAGCTTGCAAATTAGAAATCGAAGGTGACGAGGTAAAGGTTACCCGCGAGGTAGACAGCGGTGTTGAAACTGTGGCGATGAAACTGCCAGCCGTCATTACTACAGACCTCAGGCTGAACGAACCCGGTTACGCTACACTGCCGAACATCATGAGAGCGAAGATGAAACCTATGACGAGAAGGAGCATGGAGGATTATGGTATAGATGTGACTAAGAGACTGGAAACGAGGCGAGTACATGAGCCCAAGGCTAGGCAAGCGGGTAGGAAGGTAGATAATGTCAGGGATGTGGTGTCGGAGTTGAAGACACTTGGTGCTTTACAGTAGTCACTATGGACAGTGTGCTTCACGATCGGAGACCAAGTGGCTCACACAAATGCATCCAGTCGTCTTTTGCGGGGTTCTGCATTGCTGCTCACATCGGTCCTGCGTTTCGCCGACCCAGCCCTGTAGCTCGAGTACCATCGTTGTTGAACCTGCAGCAGTCCGTCAAGATGCTGACGGGCGCTGTCGTACGTATTGCTCAGCTCATCGAGGGCTCGAAGTATAGTGTTCAGGTTGGTGAGCACTTCCGACTGCGCCCTGGAGCTGTAACAGACGGCCGAGAATATAAGTATCAGGGCGGCCGATGGAAGGATCTGCAGGGTCTCAACATCAAGGTATCGGGTAGTATGTTGCATCTCGAAACGGGCAAGGCACTTGGCTATCGCATTGGCAGACTGCACGCAAGTTTCGCGCGCGTGACGGTAGCCGCGACCTTGTAAAGGGTAGGGATGCAATCCCCTGGTTGTCCATGGACGGTGCACCAGAATCAAGAGGTAATGATATTCCATGCTGCGCAACGATAAGCCAAGACCGAGTGATGTCAAGTTCCAGGGAGGGACTTACTGCAACACAAGGACTTGAGGCGCAGTGGCTTCTGACTCATCTATACCAAGTCGCAGAGGGCCTGGAAGATTACGTTCCCACTGTGCCAAAGCAGAGGTGGCACGCTCGGACAGTTCCTGTAAAGTTTTGCTAGTAATGGTAACATTACTGTATCTATTTCACGTTAGAGGTTTCAGGCTTTGGAATCGAATCGGACTATACTGACAGTGCTCGAGCGATGGGTTCCACAATGTCGCACAGATAGATTCTTCGCGTCACTATCAAGGCGGCGAAGCCTTGTTGATCTGGTAATGGACTACTGGTGGCCTGAGGTGGTTGCTCAGAACCGTCTCCTTCAAACACCATTTGTGACCTCGGACGGGGCACTGTGATCTCGGAAGCATCGAGCGTGAAGGGCCGTCCGAGGCTGAAGCTCATCTGGCTTCGAATGAGTGTCAGCCATCATCTCTGAGCAGAAACATTGCCACATACTAGTTCATGGTATAGCAACACCAAAAAGTCATCTGACGATTTTGCGCTTCAATTATCGTCATCGTGCCACATTGCAGGTACGGTTGAGGATTGACATGGAGACCGAGGTCGAAACAAAGCCTCATCGCCATACCTGGACACACGAGATTAACGCTTTCTACAAGTGTGACTTCTATTGAGCCGACGTACCACTATATAGCCAGGAACGCGCTACACGCTGATGTCCGGCTTCGTAGCTACTGAGCAGTAGCAGTGTTTGTATTGTAGCGACGGAAGGGCTATCCAATTCGGCTTCGAGCAATACTTTTGAGCGATCTGCAAAGTACTCCGCCAAAGATCGTGGAAAGGTCGCCAAGTTTGGGTGGTAACGCGTTTTCGTAGCTTGCACCAATTGCGCAGCTAGGCCATAGTAAGCATATCATTGTGAAAGATGCCTCATACGAAGGGACCCGGAGTGTGTCGTCCGAGCGTGATACTTCGCTTGCAGTGCTGCTATAGAAGTGCAAAAGACTTACATGATGCTGGTCAAGACTCGGTTCGAGCACGTTACTTTGTCTTCTGCCTCACTCTCGACTGCTGAAGCACGCGATCTCTGATAGTCGGCCTCATCAACCAGCGTCCGGCATTTGTTATGCCGACTAAAGAACAGTCCGACCAGATGGTTTTCGAAGCATTCTTCGACATTAAGATCAAGCCCCGCGTTATGCAACAAGCTTTGTCGATCGAGAGAAAGTGTGTTAAGTCGACGAGTAGAGCACGGGTTTTGTGCGTGCATGTCCAGATGTGTAGTAGCCGGAGTTCCGAAAAACCTGAGAACGCCGTCCTGCATCAAGTATAGCGAACCGAATCTTGCCGCAAGCTGATTTGCCATTTCTTGGCTTCGGACATCTTCAGTCTGCCCTCCGTCCAGAGTGTGGTCGGCAGCACTGACGTTGGGAAGATCAAATTCGTGCGCAGACCCCTCGGGATCTTGTGTCGCCAGCGGCGGATTATCCGCCGCAAAAAGTTCCATCCAAGGCCACTCGGGCGACACATCGTCTCCAAGCCCGTTATTGCTCCATTCGCTGAGAAGGGTCACATCATTCACACCGTCACTGATACCATCTACAATGCCTTCGGTAGGGATGTCTGCGCTCAATAACGGTGTGAGCAAGGCGCAAGCGGTGTCCAAATCTGTAGTGTAGTTTTCATGGCAGGAACGCTTGTCCATACTTCTTGCGTGTGCCGCTTCTGTAGTACGAAGTTTGGCCAATCCTGCAGAGTCTAGTATCTTGTTCACGCGGTCTTTACTGTCTTCTTCAAAGGTCGGCACGCTCAGACCAGCAGTCATTAATGCCTGTGTAAGCTCCTCCACTCGATTGCGTAGGATTTCGAGACCTGGTCGGAGCGGAATTCTAGCAAGATCAGCACACCGCTTTGCTATGTCGTCCGGAAACACCGGGCAAGGAGAGATTGATTTACCGCCTCTTATCTCCAGTAACATCGTATACACACATGGCTTCTTTCTTCTGGCAAGCAGAACACTGAGGACGGACGCCATCGCACTGACGTTTCGTTAGCGTGTCCTGCACGCTAATGTAGCTCGATGGAGCATACGATACCTTGATCTTGCTCTCTCGACATCTCTTACAAGCCGTGCTGATATTCTTACGCGTCGAAGTCGCCATGTCAAATTGTCACGGCGCGTTCGTGCGCCAGCGGAAGCGTGGTGAGGGAGTACAGACCAGACTGTGAGGACCAACGTGGGGTTTGACCAGCGAGACGCGGGGTAGAGAGTGTGGTCTAGTGTCCACGAGTCGCAAGCCCACACTAGTGACCTCGATGGTGTAGCTATCTCTTTTCCGCAGAAAGAGCCACTTCCATTGTGGCTTATACAAATATAATGCAATTTGATACAGTACGGAATCTATGCTTGTCAAGAGATATCGCGGGTCTGTCTGCTAAAGTTCACATGGGTCACCATTCAGACGCAAGGCGCAATCTGCGCGGTGTTGATAAGGTTCGATTGTTTCGCGCCACGAAAGCCGGTGAGCTCGGACGCCAGATTCGGCGTTTGTGTAGATTATGCCGAGCCGATGGTCTCGCCTTTCCAGCGCTAACCTGGATTTCGGCCGAATTTCTAGGGTGCCCTGACCCCGACAATGTGTACAAGCAGTCAAACACAGGTCAAACTCAGACTTTGACGTCTGTTCATTGAGCGCTGGCGCTTCGCGCATGGTATATATGAGATTATACTCGGCGATGACAACCGTCGAATAGCTATAAGCTCAATGCGCAGATTGCTACAAGATCTTGGTGGAGGCGCATGAGTGTGCGCTTCATCGTAAAAGGTGCACGTTGAAACGGTGTTTGCGTCCCGAAAAGGCAATTATTGCTAGCCTGCGCTGAGTGTAAGGATGCATGATCATAGACCGAAGCGGGGCTACTTGAGGGGAACAGCAGGAAAAGATCGGGTCGGCTATCGCCTGAACACCAGTCTCGGCAACCCTTTTCCGCCGGCACTCTTGAGCTTCCACAATCTGGAACCTCGAGAAGCAAGAATGCAAGAAATCGTTTCGACAGCTATGGCGCGCCCAGTGCAGGAGACTCTAAGCCTAGTAGGAGAGACTGCGTTGGTTGTGGGAGGGACAGAATACGTGAAACATACCATGGCAATGGCGATGGCAGAAGCCGGCGCGGACGTGTTACTCGTTCAGGTGAGTGTATCTATGTCCCACAGATTTCCAAACCCTTGGAGGCTCTTTATGCTACAGAGCTATGCTGATAAGGCTCGATAGGGGCAACAACGTACCAAGGAAAGCATCGAGAGGCTTGGACGCAAAGCTACCATATACACCGCCGACTTAGCTTCGCAAGGCTCTGTCACTATATTTGTGCGCAAGATCCTTGCTGATGGCCACAGCATCCACATTCTGCTCAACTGCGGTGACACACAGCGACAATACCCAACCCATCTTTTCCCTGATGGTGACTGGAATGAGGTCTTGCAATTCAACCTGACAAACGCGTTCATAATTTGCCGCGAGGTGGGCACGCACATGCTGGCGCGTAAGCCCGACGCATTGGGGCGCCGCGGCTCGATTATCAATCTGACACTGCCAGTCCTTGACGAAGACGGCAGAACGATGGCCGCGAGTGCTGCATCGCTAGGCGGTGTCAGCCAGCTAACTAAGGCATTGAGCAATGAGTGGGCGGCCAAGGGTGTCCGCGTCAACGCGATCGCGCTGGAAGACATTGCGTCGGAGTCAACTGCGATGTTTGGCAACAACACGAATGGCGGGAGTGCTCCGCCACAGTCGTCTACGACTAGATCTGCCAGCTCGGATGCGCTGATGAGCAGCTTGATATACCTTGCTAGTCAAGCAAGTGGATATGTGACAGGGCAGTTCTGACCGTCCACGGCAGTATGGCGAGAGGATTATCTTAGCTTGCATGGTAGTATTCATCGATGCCCTCTACAAATGTGAACAAGACAATCAATGAAACGGCGACGATACCACGTGTGGCTAATATTCCTGAATTCGCGACTATGCAGATCATTTCGAGCACTCCAGTATCTCTATCTGCTCATATTACTGAGTTGCTTCTACATCTACAGATTTTGTGAAGTGGCAAGCTCCTCTCTAAACGTGCAGGTATCCAATCTGCAGTATCCCAACCAAACTACCGCAAGGTGGACTGCTTGTCGGGAATCGGTGTCCAGCGAAAACATAATTTGTATTCCCGGAGTCGTGATCCGTGCCACTTGGAGACAATGGTGCGCTCGCTCGATCTTTTATTCATTTGCAGGCAGACTTCTCGTTCGCGCAGTCCCGGCTAGCTGTAGTCAGCTTGACAGCCCCGAGATCGTAGACAAGGCGGGCGGCGAAAAGCCATGATCTTCAACCGCTATCCTCACACTCTGCTTCGCTTCTGCGACTTTCTGTGTAACCCTCTCACGAGTGAGAAGAAGATCGGTCTCCACAGTGACTTATCATCTACGTACGGGAAAAGATACAGTAGTGGCTACTGACGGGGGAACTCTTCACATGAGAAAGATGCTTCGTCTTCCCAATGTTCCTTGGCTTATTGTCCATCTGGAATCGTATGCCGGCATCAAAGTCCACCGCAGTGTCATACGTTGGAACTCCTTCGGAGCAGACTGGCGAGCCTGGGAACCCATAATAGACATTCTCAGTCCATCCACCCTCTGATTCAACTTTGACCATGAACCGAGCTCTGAAGTCTCTAGAGAACTTCAAAACTTGTTACAGCCAGCTCAGCTCAGGGTTGGCGAAGCCCAAATGTTCCCCGAGGATATTCCCCAATCCGCAGGCTGCACGGGCAAGCAAGCATCACCTGATCGACCGCTTTTACGTCTACACCGTGGTCTCACATTTCTACGAGGATAAGCTCCTATATTAAACTATCGACTTCGAAGGTGTCACCGCCTGACAGTTGGCCCCTCGATATTGCAGGTCCACTGGTGCGAAGAGAGCTGATACGACGTAGACAGCCCGTTACAGGACCCTTGAATGTTTGTGTTCACGCTCGGGAAGCCACCGATAACCCCGCCCTCGTCTTGCTTCGACGGCAGAGACTGAGCTGTCATCTCTTTGCATCTCTCTTTGATGATAGATAAGAAATTGGGTGCAATCTAACTGCCTTTTCGCGACGCGAATTTACAGATGGCCAATGCAACCCGCAGAAATACGACAACAACCTGCAGGGTATGCCGTGAAAACAAGGCTAAGGTCGGGTGTCGCGGTAGATGACGCTTTGCGTGTGCACACGATTAATGCTGTGTTTTCTGTAGTGCGACGGCGACGTTCCGCAATGTGCGAATTGCGAACGCAGGAATCGAGCTTGTGTTTACGATAGCGGAGAGGACAAGAGAAGGTTATCGCGAGCGACTTCCGCCGACTAACCACTTTAATGCATCAGCTGACTGGTAGCAGGATAGCATATCGCCCAGCGTTGGGTATCCTTGTGGCTCGCATAACGACTTTGACGGACGCGCTACGAATCTCCAGTGTTGATTATCCAAACATGCAGAAAGGCGACGAGGATTTCGTGAACGAGGTTCTGGAAGCGACCGGCTGGCCAAGGCTTCCGAGCTCTGTTCCTGCCAGCCGTGCAGATATCTCAGTTTTGGATCAATGTATGGCGTCCAGCCTTGATATGCCACAGCAGAATGCAGGCGATCTAGACACGTCAGATTCGCAACAAGCTCCTCAGACAACGATTCCATCAGTCGCTGGTTCTCACTCACGAATTGAAGCAGCGGTTGCGTTCACCGACCTGGCCTCGTTCGATAATACCTCGAGCATGCACTGGGACAACGATCCCCTGCTTGACTGGCTCTGGAAGGGCTTGCCAGTACCGGGACCAGAATGGGCAGGAGATTTGGGAACTGCAATAGATACCGCTCCGCCTGATCTTACCAATTACGGAGGTTCCGGTAAGCTGTGGCCGCAAGCCACCACGGAAGCTATCGTGTCAACAGAGGGGAGCTTGGAAGGCGACGACGATGACCCAGAACACGTAAGTCAGATCGCGGCGCGTTTCGGCTCCCTCCAAATGGCACCTGATGGCAAGCTCAGATATTTTGGGACCTCGACGAACACTCACCTTTGGAGCAGCAGCGCACACGCCAGGCCGCAATCGAGCCCAAGAAGCGCAAACCTGGACGGAAGCAGCCTACTCCAGAACGCGGGCCTCGAAATTATAATCCCCCCGGACGTCGAAGATCATCTCATTCGACTTTACTTCTCACGCCACAACTCGTGCCATCTCATATTGGATGAAAAGCTTTTCTGGCCGCGACATAGGCGCTGTCGCCAGCGGGAGGAATACGACAACCTGCATTCCGAAGTCCTCACGAACGCAATGTGAATAGTCCACATCCTCTCGCCCATTATGATCTGTAAGCTGACCTGAGGTAGGTGCGCTGTCGGTGCTAGTTACGAGGGTCGTTATCATTCTCATCTGGTGACATTCCCCCGACCTCTCGCTGAATTTTTCGCCGATCGTGCCAAGATCCTTCTGGAGATCGAGCTGGACAGCCCTTGTGTGCCCACTGTGCAGGCGTTGCTGATACTCAGCAGCCACGAGCTGGGATATCAACGTCTAGCCCGCTCTTGGCTCTACAGTGGCAGGTGTGACCCAGACCTTCTACACTATTCGTCCTGAATCTGACAGTGCCCACGATTTTAGGCATGGCAATGCGACTCTGCTTTGATCTTGGTCTCCACCTTGACACGAATTCGTACGTAAGACAAGGAATCATTTCGTCCGAGGAGGCAATGGCACGCCAGACCGCGTTCTGGTCATGCTATATCATCAATTAGTGAGTTGAACGTCTTTTGCTCTACCTTCGAGTCGTTGACACCTTCCATGACAGCCGTTCGAGCTTCCGACTTGGACGACCCTTCACCCTCGACGGCTCCGAGATAACCACAAAGAGGCCGAACGCATACATGAGCACCACATCTGACACGCATGCAAATTATCAAGCATCCACGAGCGATCCGGGTGGAGCTGCTCAGGGCGTTGAAACACTTCCGGACATGTTGTACGAGATCAGGGAATATCGTATACGATTGTGTGAGATTACAGAGCCAGTCGTGAGAGCATTTTCAGTGGTTTGATGCTTCTATATGTGATTGATGGCTGACCCTGCTAGGTATGGCGACACCGAAATAACCACCGAAGCTCTCTGTGATCTTTTCGACAAAACAATCATGGCTCTGACGACATGGAAGCAAGATTTACCGAACACGCTGTTGGATGACCACAGCGAAGACCGAGCTTTGATGCCGCAGTTGCTAGCCATGCAGTAAGACTCCCTGTGCATCCGCAGACGACAATGAGTATTGATCCAAATCTCGCGAGAAGTGCATCACTGACAAGACGAGAAAGTTTCGAGTATTGCTACACTCAGATCCTCATCCATCGACCGTGGACCTTTCGCCGCTCGCAGTTGTGCCCCACGAATAGATGCTATTACAAATATGCTCGACAGATGTGTATCGAAAGCGCGTGCGAAATGGCTCGGATCTCACGTGGCTTCGAGAAACACTGCGGATACCGCAACTTGGACGTCGAAACGTCCCAGATGTTGCCATCTGCGGCCTTGATACTCGTTTTCGCCGCTACGTCGTTACCATACCACGAGACGTCGAGAAACGATATAATCACACACCTCAATACGTTACTGCGTGCCATGGACGAGGGATCGAATGCGCATCTCAGTGGGCGTGAGCAGTTAGAGAATGTCCTCAAAGTACAAGAGCGCTGGCGAGACGTATATCAGCGACGACTGTCCAGGAAAAGACCGGAAGATTCATTGGCCACGAACGGTCTGGCGAATTCAACGAAGAGACAGAGGGTACAGGAATGAGGCACGACATTACACGAGTGTCGGGAGCACATCATCAAATACTTTTGACCATAGATGCAATTGATCATAGTGCCTGCGAATACCCTTGTACCGATCTCCAATTCACCATGAGAAAGTCGAACTCCCCGTACACTATTGGGCTTTGGGAACCTTGCAACTTGCGAACATCTATTGCACCTCTGGCGGTATTCCAAGAGGCCAAGTCGCATGACTTAGCCGTGAGGAGACACCAGCATGAGACTTGACTAAATGGTGTCTCATCATATGATCGAAGCTGTGACACTTAGCGAGTTGAACCTTCGAGAAGTTCACGTCAACGGGACGACGATCAGGGTACGAAAGCTTTGGCGATATCGAATGATACATTGCAGGCTTCGGCCAAAGAGGCAAACTTAAAGTTTGGTTTGATAGCCATGACTCCTATCAACCTGGCACATAATGCCCTATAGCGAGCACAGTTTCTCCGAGTCCTCGTGTACAATTGCCTCCGTTTACTTTCGTGGTCAAGAAAACTTTTCGCATTTGTAGTAGACTAGTGTCCAGACCGTTCCAGTGCCTCGGGAGTTAGCGCAGCACAAAGCCTAGCTTTTAGACCTGAACGAGGCTATCGCTTGCTTGCTTAGCGTCGGGACTGGTCGAAAGAAGCTTCATCAGATCGATGCCATTGACCGCCGGAGCCGTGCTGCCCATTGGCTGGTGCTTAGGCGCAAATCCGCTCGCTTACAAAGGCCCACTGCTCGAACTGCTTGAGCTTCGTGGTCTCCGTCACATCAGAGCAATCTACCAGCATGGATACCACCGGTTATGAGAAGGTCGTCCGACGTATGGTAAGCGCCGGCGTCAGACAGCAGATAGACAACTGCGCCTTTCAGGTCTATGCGATCAGCCATGCGTCTCATAGGAGGCTCATTGGTCATTATATGGCCGAGATGGGGCATCCTATCGCACAAGTCGAGAGTCATGTCTGTCATGGTGTATCTGTGACTAAAGTCAGCACGGCTACGAGGACAATGAAAACTCGGGAAACATACCCTGGCGATATACTGTTCACCCGGATACCTTTGCTGGCCAGCTCTACACCCAGCGCTTTGGCCAGTGATAGAACGGCACCCTTGCTGGCGCAATAGTCACTCGTATTCTGGCCCTTGCTAGCGACGTAGGCGGCGATTGAAGCGACGAACACCATGCTACCTCGGCCTCCGTTGTTGCCCCTCGGCTCTTGCTTTGCCATCTGCGCTGCGGCGAGTTGGGCGGCGTAGTACGTGCCCAAGACATTGATGTTCATGCAGCGGCTGACAGACTCCGGCTTGCGATCGAGGAAGGGTTCGTCCGGACATATCCCGGCGGCGGTGATGCTGAAGCTCTGTGTCAGAAATGAGGATGTGAGGATCCGTTAAGGAGCACTGTCTGGGCTTACAGTCCATCGATGCTGCCGAACTCCGCCACTACCTGATCGAAAGTCTTCTGCAGGCTCCCGTACTGGGTGACATCGGTTCTGTAAACACATTTGTTCAGCGTGGCGATCTCGGGATCTGGACACACAATAGCTGCGAATATCTCACTTGAACAGTTTGAATTTCTGCTCCGGAAAGCGTTTCGCCAGCTCCTCGAAGTGAGGATGAGCTTCGTCAGATAGATCGAGGATAGCCACACTAGCGCCGACCTCAGCACAGGCAAATGCGAAGGCAAGACCGATGCCTCGGGCTCCTCCTGTGATCACAACAGTACGCTTCGTCAGCGATAGTAGATCGAAGACTGAGCGTTGCAGGAACCCGTCGGGATCGCGCTTGAGCGTTTGCTCTTTCTGCACTGTTTGACCGTCCATGGTATCGGGTGTCTCGAATGGCCTCCGGACGACTTGATGGTAGCAGAATCTGACGCTTGGAGTCTGGTGGGACGTAATTTCGAAGGTGGATGAAACGACCCTGAAGAAATGGAAAGCGTTCCTAATAGCTGCACAAGTTGCTAGTCTAGCTCTCGGAAGTCACAAAGGCACTTCCGAGGTCTGGAGCTGTACTCATACTGATATTGTAAGCCGAGCATAGTTCATCTGGATACGCCCGAACCCTCGCAAGTTTTGCAACCCGTTTTCCAGCCTCTACCAGGCTTCTCCAAAAGCCGATCGGAGACAAGTTCACATTTCCGTACATTGTCCTTCGGAAGACGGGCACCTCCTTGGTGGTCGGATTGAATTTCCGCGCCAAGCCTGGCACGACGCTCATCTCCGGAGAGGCATGGGACTGCCGTCATAGTGCTTCTATGGCGCTCACTTCCGTTTTGATCCTGTTTTTCTCCCTTACATCGTTTTCCGACTCCAGTCTCAGCTGCACTTCAAGCAGCTACTGTATTATCCGAGGGTGAAACCAGTCAAGTTCAAAATTTAATCATCCAGCAGTGTGTGTGCACCTATGTGACAAACAGACGAGCTCGCGCATATGGGTCACGACAAGTAACCAGGATCGGACTCGGTATGAGATCATTCACCGTTACAATCGTAAGCACGTCCGACTACTTTTAAGTGCAAAGCGACCCAAAACGACACGACACGACAAGACACGACACGACAAGACACGACACGACAAGACACGACACGACAAGACACGACACGACACGACACAGCACTGTGGCGACTTCGTAGTGTTGGGTAAGGACTCTGAGAACGGGACCTTGACGACAGAGACAGACTTTCGAGCCATTTCATGTCAACTCTTTGCGACCGCACTCACGCCGACGGTATCAAGCACGACATTGTCGGGCGGCGCAGTCGCATTCGTTCTGGACCAAGATCGCAACGGCATACATCTTACTGTTGCGTATTCAATCAAGAATGGACTGCGAGAAGGCGACCAGCTGGCGTACTGCGAAGCTGCGCACGCGACTTTGCTGCGGCACTACGTAGCCATTCGTCTCTCCAGTGTAACCACGACACAATATGGCGCCGTCCCCATATCGCTAAACGAGGTCTTCGAGGCGTGTAGCAGGCACGCGATCCTCATCTGTTGGGAAAGAGGTGTATGGTTACATACGAAGACTGGTTCGGCTTGTCGAGACGAATATGCTCTGTAGACATGCTTATAAACTTACGTGAAGCATACAGTTGCTCTATCTTGCCTCAAGACGTGATGTACTAGACCATGCCACTCGTGAACATCTTCTTGTCAAACTTGGCTAAAATGTGCTTCTTGGACCCTGAATGTCCACGCGATGCGACACGATCGATTATAGATAGCAAGTTGCTGTGTTTTGTACCGGAAGATGATGCTGATTTGTTTACATCCAATTCCTTTCCCCAAGACGTACGCCATTGAGTTAGTACACCAATGTTATGTGGTACTCCTAGGCTAGCAAAGCGACCTTGACTACCATATTCCCTACATCGTCTCTTGTCTTGCATGCCATTTGTAGGGCGTCGGGAACATTTTCGAGGCCTGTGAAGCGATGCGTGATCATCGCCGAAATATGAGGAAGCGAAGCATCCTTCTTACAGGACTCCATGATCTCCATGCTCCGTGGGTAACAGTTAGCATAGCGCCACGTTGGAACGATGTCAATCTCTCTGGCGCTCGCCTCGGCGATTGGCAGAGTATGGTTTGGGACACCCATCCCAACGAGCATCGCCTTACCGCCAGATTTCGTGATCTGTTGCGCTCGAGTCAGCTCAAACGCTCCCCACGGCGGACGGTAACTTTATCGCATGCGGATGCGGCTTACATAGATGGATGCTTGCAGGCAGGTCGACACGCCTGTACACTCGAAGCTGTAGTCTGTTTTACCCAGCGCATCGCCGTTGCGGGTGCGCAGGTCTTGCACGGACGATGAGATTTGCTTCGCGATGCGCAAGCTCTCGTCTACATCTTTGGCCCGGCCGCCTTGCACGACGTATCCGACATCGGCGAAATGGTTGTCCAGGGCAAACTGCACACGCTCTGGTGCGATATCAACGATGGCAATCTGCTTGCAGCCGTCCATGCGAGCGGCCACAGCGCACAGTAGTCCGATGGCCCCAGCGCCCATCACTGTGCAGCTCGAGCCCTTCTTAATCTGTGCGCGCCGACAGGCGTGCACAGCCACGGCGAGAGGCTCCAGCAGCGCACCTTCTTCGTAGGATAGCGTCTGAGGCAGTCTGCGCAATGTCAGAATGTTCCCTGTATATGGCGACACGCCGATAAGGTGTGGCGTAGAGGCCTTACCGATGCGCCCACCCTGAAGGGTGGTTCACGAGACTCTGCATCGTCCCCTTGATAATGCGGGCTCGCGGATCCACTTCCCCGGAAGCGGAGCTGTCCACAAAGGTTGTATCTGTCATCCCGGCACAGGTCGCAAGATCCACAAGGCACACCACACTCAATAGCTACTCGATCACCGATCCGGAAGCTGGCGTCTTGACCCGCTGCAACGACTTCTCCCGCGGCTTCGTGGCCGAGACACAGGGGCTCCTTTATCTCAATGGTACCATTCTTTCCATGCTGATAGTAGTGCATGTCAGATCCGCAGAGAGTTGTTGCTCTGACAGCAATTTGGAGTTCATCTGAGCCTAGCGGAGGCAGATCCTTCTCAGCCACCATAAGCTCTTTGGCCGAAACGAGATACTGGCCCAAAGATGTGGGCGCACTGTTTGTTGCCATAGCGTGTGGTGTAAGAAATGTCTTGAACTCGTGCGCGTTTCAGAAGAAGTGGCTGCGAGCGGAGAGTGTATGATCCTATATGAGATACATGGAACCTGGGGCGGGAGTATGGACGCACTTGGGGGCGCAATCGGTTGCGCACTCCATGCCGAAGCTCGGAAACACCACTTGCGCCGACCTGCCGTTTGCCCCTCACTTCCTCGCCCGCAGTGAGCAGTCAGCAGTCAGAAGAAGCCAACGGAATCCCAGGATGCGAATCGGCATTGCAAGGCAGCACTGCTGCACCGAGACTGTCAACCCAGAATTCATTGTCGGAATTTGAGTTCCGCAATGCTGTATTGCCAGCTCAGTCATACAAAATGCTAGCAAGTGTTCTTTCCGCCGCGCCTGGGCTCGACCATCGCCCCACACAAACCGCATAGTCGAGTGCGAGTCTGATGTCCAGCGGGCGTCACTCGTTTAAGATGGAATGGACCCAAAAAGGGCCAATCGATATCCCTGGGTTGGTTCACAGTCAATATTCGCCCGAGAGTTTGGAGCACCATCCAGCGCGCCCGCGCTTGCTCATTGTGATGGTCGGGCTGCCTGCAAGGGGAAAAGCTACATCGCCAGAAAGCTCGCTCGTTATCTGAACTGGTTACAATACCCCACGCGCATATTCAACGTGGGTGAGCGACGACGTCTGGCTCAAGCGACCCAGGCCGCAAGAGGCCAGGGCTCGGCCACGCACTCGTTCTCTGAGCATGGCCGCCACGATGCAAGCTTTTTCGATCCAAATTGCACCGCCGCCCAGATCTGGCGGGAGCGCCTTGCCATGACCGCCCTGGACGAACTACTCGACTGGTTGGACACCACGAGTGCGACAGTTGGAATCTTCGACGCTACCAATAGCACTGCCACACGGCGCCGCAGCGTGTTGAATCGCATCAGGAACCGCGCATCGCCCGGAGTCGACGTTCTCTTCCTGGAAAGCGTCTGCGACGATCCGACGGTGTTAGATCGAAATATGCGCCTCAAGCTCTCCGGCCCCGACTACGTGTCGCAAGTGTCGGACGTTGCGTTGGGTGACCTGAGAGATCGGATTCGGCACTACGCCAGCGCCTATACACCCGTGGGCGACGAGGAGGTTGTCAGTGGGGTGCCATTCATCAAAGTGTTCGATACTGGACGGCAAGTTACGATCAATAGAGTCAAGAGTTTCCTCTCTATGGTTGCTTTGGACTACCTGTTGAGCTTCCACCTGGAGCAAAGGCAGATATGGCTCACGTGCAACGGCCAAAGCCTCGACGACATCCACGGCAGAATCGGCAGACAATCCGACCTGAGCGAGGAGGGTCGTGTCTTCTCTGGCGCTCTCGCAGATTTCATGCGCCGCCAAGTACCCGACCGTTCCCGTAATCTCGTAAGTTTAGCAAGGGAGACCGCAGAGAAAGACTTGGACAACGATGCGGCGGAATCGCACGCTGAACGGACGTCTCGCGCTACGAAGTTGCGCGTGTGGACTTCGATGATGGCGCAGAGCGTTCAGACGGCTCAGGACTTCTCACCAAGCAGCGTGATCAAGATGAGAATGCTAGGAGACATGGAGGCTGGGGACATGCGGGGCATGACTTACGAGCAGATATCAGCCAGACATCCCGACGTGGTTGCGGCGCGAGCGCGAGATGTTGTGAACTTCCGCTGGCCTGGCGTTGGCGGGGAAGGCTACGGTGACGTTATCAACCGCCTCCGCCTGGTCGTGCTCGAGCTCGAGCGCAGCCGCGACAACATTCTCGTCATCTCACACAGGGCAATACTGCGCGTACTGCTGACGTACTTCATGGGCCTGGAGAAATCACAGCTACTCAGTCTCGAAATCCCTTATGGGTCGGTATTCAGCATCGAACCGGTAAGGTTACTCCAAAATGTCCCCATGAATTGTTGCGCTGATCAGCTCATCAGGGAGCATACACCGCCAGGGTCCGTTTGTATCGGTACGATCCAGATGCGCAAAACTTTGCTGAGGCAGTCGAATTTGAAGCATAGATTGGACTTACATGTACAACTGATGGAGGAGGTCTCAAGTGATCACAAACAGACTCAAAATTGCACAGCACTGGAGGTTCTTTTAACTTGCACACAACAAACACCAATTTCCAAATCCGTGTCTAGTGTTCTGACATCAGGGTCAACTCTTCGCACACGGCGTTGCTTACGTCGTCGGTGCTGGCGTTTCCCGCCATGTCTGCGGTTTTCACGCCCTTGTCCAATACCCGTTCTATTGCAAGCATCAGCTTGTCCGCTAGGGAGTCCAACTCTCCGCGTCCCAGCCACCGCACCATCTCTGCAGCTGACCAGAAAGTGCCCACGGGGTTGGCGACGCCTTTTCCGGCGATATCAGGTGCAGAACCGTGTATCGGCTCGAACAAACTGGGGTACCGTCGAGTGGGGTCAAGACTTGAAGAAGGCGCGATGCCAATGGAACCAGCGAGCGCCGCGGCTAGGTCGGACAAGATGTGTCAGGAACTGGTAAGCGGATGTCAGTATGTAATCATTCGAGCGAGTGCTGCTTCATCGGCGGGCAAGCGGAGTACTCACGGTTCGTAGCGACCACTGTGTCGATAGACTGCGGCTTGTTCACCATGCGCACAGTCATGGCATCGACCAGCATTCTGTCACACTCCACCTGTCCTCTGTACTCTTCTGCAACCTCCTGGAAGACTGTGTCCCAGAGGACCATGCCGTGCCTTTGCGCATTGCTCTTCGTAACCATCGTAAGCTTCTTGCGTGGCCTACTCTTTGCGACCTCGAAGGCAAAGCGCATGATCCGCTCGATGGCGACGCGGGTGAAGATGGAGACCTCGGTGGCGACGGCGAGTTGAGTATCCGTATGCGTGGTCCCTCCCTGGCCTGCATACTCACCTTCCGAGTTCTCGCGAACGATCACCCAGTCCAGATCTTCGGGGTGCTCACGACACTGTGCCAACGGACTCCGCATGCCCTTGAGGATCTTTGTCGGTCGGACGTTCACGTACTGTCCCAGTGCCGTGCGTATCGGCAGGATCATACCCCACAAGCTGATGTGATCTGGGACCGTCGGCCAGCCCACTGCGCCAAAGAGGATAGCATCGTGCTTCTCCAGCTGCCGCCGCCAATCGTCAGGCATGTACGTTCCAGTCATCGCGTAAGTTTTGGAAGACCAGTCGAAGGTCGTGAAATCGAATGCTACCGTTCGATCCGTATCGGCAAGCCTGTGGAGGACTTTGATGGCCTGTTCGATGATTTCGAGGCCGATGCCATCGCCAGGTACGCAAGCAACGTTGTAGATCTTCCGTTGCGCCATTCTCTAGAATGAGGGCCACTTCTTCTTGCACTCCTGATATCGATCTGTGAGCTTAGCACAGTCTGCCGTCTGTATGCTTGAGCGCTGTCATCACCCAGCCGAGTCGCAAGGACGGCACACGTGGTGCGATGTTGTTATATTCTTGCATGGCCGGACATGCCGCCAACAAGTCAGTGACAGGCCTGCAAATCCCGGACCGAACACGTCGAAGGCTCGGGGCAGACTTCTCGGAAATGGCGTCCGAGGCTGGGGAACTTGCCCCGCCCGACCGAATCCCCTCGTGCAGGTGCGGGTCTCGCTTTTCCGAGCTGCCACACCTGACAACACCCACCTGTGAGTACAATAGGACCTATGTCCTTCGACTAGATGTTGTGTGTAGGTTAAGACCAAAGACACCGGAGCATGATGGGCGAACCTGGCATACTGAAGCCAACAGAAACTGGCGTAAACGGGATCATACATCAGCCCAACACGATGAGCGTGTCAATGACGAACGGACGAGCTCTTGTGCCTCTACCACAAGAATTCAGTGATGACGAATTCGCAGTCTTGAGTCTGCGCAACCTTTTGTTTGACATCTGCAACCAGAATCGAGGAGGTCACGGAGGCTCGGCTCTCGGTATGGCGGCGATTGGTGTCGCACTGTACAAGTACACCATGAGATACAACCCAGACAACGCGGAATGGTTCGATCGAGACCGCTTTGTTCTATCAAATGGTGAGTTTCGCTAGCTCCGCGACGAGGGTCACCGGAGAGGTGCTGGGCGCAACTGACTGCTTCCAGGTCATGCGGCAATGTTCTTGTACGCACTCAACCATCTCGTTGGCTTCGACAACTGGACAATGGACGAGATCAGAGGATACGGTAGCGCCAAGTTAAACGGCTACAAAACTTTGTGCCATGCGCATCCAGAAATCGAGATCCCCGGCGTTGAGGTCACCACTGGCCCACTAGGCCAGGGTATCGCGAACGCCGTCGGTCTTGCGATTGCATCGAAGAATATGGCAGCGCGCTTCAACAAACCAGGCTTTGAAGTGGTCCAATCGCGTGTGTACTGTATGACGGGCGACGGTTGTCTGATGGAAGGTGTCGCGCTTGAGGCCGTCACCCTCGCTGGCCATCTCCAGCTTGACAATCTTGTCCTGATCTACGACAACAATCAGGTAACGTGCGACGGGCCTCTGAGTTGGATCAATACCGAAGACGTCAACTCGAAAATGAGAGCCTGCGGCTGGGCCGTACTAGATGTCGAGGACGGGAACTACGACGTCCAAGCCGTCGTCGCGGCCCTGCTGCATGCCAAGAATTTGCGCGGCAAGCCAGTCTTCATCAACATCCGCACGGTCATTGGTATAGGCACGAATTTTGCCGGTACCGCCAAAGCTCACCACGGACCAATCGACGAAGAGAGTGTCAAGAGGTCCAAGATTGCTGCCGGCCTGGATCCACGCGGACCCATGAGATCCCAGATCGAGCCATACAGTACTTTAGAGAGCGCAAGACTCGAGGCCGAGAGCTTAATACGCAGTGGGACGTTTTGATCACACAATATCAGCAAGAACATCCCGAGCTGGCTTCTAAGCTCCAGCAGCGCTGTGACGGTGATCTTGGGGACAGGGTCTTCCAGGAGCTCGAGTCCATCGATACAAGCACTATGAAGTCCCTCGCGACAAGAGAGACCAACGGGCTTATCATGGAGAAGCTCTGGCCTGTCTGCGAAGGCCTGTGTGGTGGAGGTGCCGATCTGGTGAACTCCAACAAAGTTTACTATAGCGAGACGGATGTCTTCCTGCCGAGCCACTACGCTGGCCGTTACGTACGCTACGGCATCCGCGAGCATGCAATGGCGAGCATATCAAATGGTCTGGCGGCGTACAGTCCGGGTGCATTTATTCCCATTACGGCCACGTTCTTCATGTTCTACCTCTACGTAAGTCTCCCACATCATAGCATCTCCGTCTGAGACACTTTAACCTGCCTTGACCTGGTCTACTGCTGACCCATTGACTGACAACGTTCTCAGGCAGCTCCTGGCATACGTATGGGTGCTTTGAGTCACTTGCAAGCATTGCACTTCGCTACCCACGATTCTTTCGCGGAAGGCCAAAACGGCCCGACACATCAGCCGGTGGAAGTCGACTCCTTGTATCGGGCCATGCCAAATCTCACGTACTTCCGGCCGTGCGACGCCGAAGAAACTGTCGGAGCGTGGATGTATGCGCTGCGTGCTCGCTCGCGCCCGACGATGGTCTCGCTTGGGCGCGATCCGGTCGGCGACGTTCCCAACACAGACAGGAATCTATCAATCAGAGGCGCTTACGTGATAAAAGACAGTGAAGCTGCCAAAGTGACACTGGTCAGCTGCGGCACTTGTCTGCACAGAGTCTACGCGGCCTCGGGTCTGCTGGAAAAGTCCGGTATTGCGGTCCGGGTGGTCAGTTGCCCGAGCTTTGACCTGTTCGACCAGCAGGACGAGGACTACAGAGAGTCAGTCTTCCCAACCGACGGAAAACCGATCGTGAGCGTGGAAGAGTACGTTGCGACCATTTGGGCGCGTTATGTCACCGCCAGCATCGGTATGACGACTTTCGGTTATTCTGCTTCTGGTCCGGGCAACTACACTCGGTTCGGTATGGACGCTGTTAGCATTGAGCACAAGGTGCGTGACTACCTAGAGTTGCTCGACGGCAGGAATGCGAGGGCAGTTGGTTGGAAGCAGTTGTAAGGAGATTGTCCGCGTACGGAGGTGGGACAGTGAGCGGAATGTCATACTGGCCTTTGCGCCGTCGAATAAAGAGTTGAGTGCCATGTATTCATAGTAATGATAGTGGATTTACAACCCCAAGCTTGTCTCACAGATGCACATGGCGCCTAAGAACTATATCTTCTGTATGCCATAAGGGCAAGTGTGTTTGTGTAGTTGCCTGTGCTTCGAAAAATCGCATGGACGGGTCTAACAAGCACGTGACCATATTTTGTCGTTCATCGTAATTGGAATCCTGCATCGATGCTAATAGTTGTCAACTTTAATTTGTGCATTTGTAGATTATCGATGTGCCTATCTCGGTCGGCTGGGTCTTGACGGCTTTTTGCAGAGTTGGGATTGTTGCAAAAATGTCATATACCGCCTGCGAAGCACCCTCAACACAAAGCACAAAGCACACAGCACACAGCACGAGGGTCACGGATTGCTTGCTTCGTTTGGTATTTGATGAGTCATGGCGTTTGTGAGATGTTTGCTCTTACCTGTTTCGTATTGTCTAGTGTCCAAGTCATCCAAGAACTTGTGCCGCACGATCCCACGTGTCTCGAAATGCAGGGTTTTCTTTTTCTTCTAATCGTACTGCATCCAAACATAGCCACTATCGCACTATCTTTGGACAGGATTCTGACGTTCCTGCGGTCTGGCGTCTTGGAACTCAGGTTTAAACCGGCGGAATTCTTGCATTTTCATGCACATGCCGAGACAAACGGCCCCAATGAACGCTCGCGGCAACGCCTCACAGTCAATTGCTTATTGACGAAGGGATATCAGCCTGTGACAGAAGATTACGGGTCAAGTCAGACAGCGATGATGGGCTGTTGTGCTGATCCTTCCTCTAACCCTAGTAGACGCACTGGCCAGCATAACGAGCAGCGCTCGAGCATTTATTGTATCGACGTTGATTATCGCCCAGCCTGAGGTTCCAGCTTTCAGGGTTATATCTGCGCAAAGTATGCTTCTCGCACTGAGGTAAGCCCTGTTGGCGTGTGCTTGTGGAGGCTTTTCGCTCGTCGACATGGCGTAGCTTGTCAGTGAGGTGGCGGGACGGGGCAGCAGGCTGACTGAGCTTTATTGCGTCCTTTGCGCACCATCACGAGACAGCGCTTGATTAGGAAAGATCCGACAGTCCCGGCACGCAGACCTCCGGAAGACTAAATCCGTTGGTGGCAGTGTTGAGTGACCGAGATGTTGGACACGTCTTCGGACTACGCCAGGCATATCCGATCAGCCATGCGGGGTCAAAAACAGTCCCACGGGATCTGACTTCCGATTGCATCCTTTGCGAGACTTAAACGCAGACTCTCGCGTCGGAGCGCGATACCCGTCGTCTTAGACAAAGATGACGATTCTCACTTAGCGAGGCCAGCTCTCTCCCTTTTTCCGATCGGTTTCTTGTTGCACGAAGTGCTTGTGCCTGAGCAGGCTTATCTACCTTCGCCATCTCCTCTGCTCATTCTGGGTTTCTACGCATTCTACATTGCAATATTCCACGATGTCAAAATACGCCACCTCGCTGGATGCCATCATCATCGGCGCCGGTCCTGCCGGGATCGCTATGGCTTACCAACTCAAACACCAGCTTGGCTTCATCGATTTCACCATTTACGAAAAGCTAGATGGTGTTGGAGGTACTTGGCGGACAAACACATACCCAGGATGGTGAGCTCGTTGTGGCAATGAATCGCCGAGATCTGGAGCTGACAAGATCGACTAGCGGTTGCGATCTGCCGTCTCACCTGTACTCCTTCAGTTTCAATCTGAACCCGAACTGGTCGAAACAGCTGTGCGAGCAGCCAGAGATCTTACAGTGTGCGTTCTGGTCGGAGCAACTCCGCCACATCGTATCACACCGGCTGACACTTTTGCAGATATGGAGGATACTGTCGACAAGTTCGATCTCCGCAAGCATGTCCAGACTTCAGTGGAGTGCATTGGTCTGACTGGCAAGCGGATCTGAAGAAGTGGAGGGTCGGCTTTAAAGACCTGAGGACGGGTCTAACCTATCACCGCCACGCGTCGGTGTTTGTGTCAGCTGTCGGCGCCATATCTTTCCCTCGAGACGTGAAATTCAAGGGAATGGCGGACTTTAAGGGGCCAATGTTTCACACAGCTCGTTGGGACCATACGATCAGCTGGAAGGACAAGCGTGTCGCCGTCATAGGCAACGGTTGTAGCGCCGCGCAAGTCGTGCCGGCTCTGGCAAAGGATGCGGCTTTCGTCAAGCAATACGCTCGGAGCGCACAGTGGTACCACCCTCGACCGAACCACCGCTTCACGCCAGCAGAAAAGTGGGCGTTCAAATGGATTCCTCTGTGGCAGCGCCTCCTCCGCTTGTCGATCTTCCTGGAGGCCGACGAACAGACCACAGCGTACTTTGGTTCTAAAAAGGGGCAAAGTATCCGCGATGCGGCCGAGAAGGAGTCGACTGAGTACATTCGTTCGCTTGCTCCGAAGAAGTACTGGGACTTTATAGTGCCGAATTTCCCTCTAGGCTGCAAGCGCCGTATCTTCGATCCGGATTATTTGGTATCCTTGCAACAGGAGAACGTTGAGCTCCTCAACCACGGGATCGACCATATCACAGAGACCGGCATTGTGTCCACCGGCGGCGATGTCACCGACTTCGACATCATTGTACTAGGTACTGGCTTCCAGGTGGCACAGTTCTTGACGCCGATGAATATCGTTGGCGCACATGGCGCATCGTTGCAAGACCAGTGGAATGAAAGTCGTGGCGCCCAGGCGTACATGGGCACGTATGTGCATAATTTCCCGAATCTTGCGATCATCTTCGGTCCGAACACTTTTCCAGCCAACAATTCGGCACTCTTCGCCGTGGAGACTCAAGTCGACTACGCCGTAAAGTCGCTGTTCAAGCCCCTAATCAACGGGCGGGCGGACGTCATCGAGGTAAAAGCACTGCGGAGGACAGCGCCACAGAATGTTCATAACGAGCTCACGGCAACTGTGTCGCCGGCGACTGCTCGAACTGGTACATTGGAGAGTACGGTAGGAACGCGGCGTCTTGGCCGGGCTTGGCTCGCTCTTTCTGGTTTGCCACCTACTTCCCGGATTGGAAGGCCTTCAACATGAGCGGTGGCAGCAGCATCTGGCGCGTAGTTGCGTTATCGCGCTGGATTCGTGCCCAGCTGTTTTCACCCGGGAAGGTCAATACCATTGCTGCATGTCTGGTTGCTGCACAGGTCGCACGCGTGTACCGGAGACCCAGAACTTTCTACGCCAGACAGTTGACTCCCTTGATCACTATCGTCGTTTTGTGTTCGGGTGAACATATCAGCTTGTTGTATCTTGGTGATCGCTTCGTTGCGAAAGTTTGGACTACGAATATCTCGTTGAATAGAAACAAGATTGGGCTAACGTCAGTGGAGTATAATGGCGGTGATAGCAAGCTGGCTATCTTCCATCCAGACCAAACCGGTATTGGTGGTAACCTAAATAACGCCTGATCTACGCCAAATTGAAGTCGATGCTCATTTCAATGCCCGTGACCACGCACTTTTGTAATCTCACACTTCCTTTCACATTGGTTCGGAGGGAAAATGCCATAGGATTGTACTCGAACCAGGATGTTCGCCATCAGGTCACGGAAAGTAATGCGCTCGAATTTACATCCCGTGCGTACCTTTGTATGTCTGATCCTCTCGGCTCCGCTTACACAGGCAAATCTATGAATATGTGCATTCGAACGCAACCATATATCTGTACATTTGTCTACTGTTCTATATATGAAGCTTTACCATGCAATACGCTTGTCCATGCTCACTTGAACGCGACTCCAGCGCTGCCAACTTTCAACTTGTCCCTAATTAGTGGATCTTGGCGGTCACAGCTTCATCCGGCCATGAGACACAGATCTGTCTGATTTGTGCTCATACCACAGGAGTCCTGCGGCTAGCAGCCATAGCCCCCACCCTCCTCATGAGCTCGTGCTCTTCCCTCCCACTGCTGTCGTTGAGGAGCTGGTCTAGCTCTTCCAGAGATTTGCCTTTGGTCTCAGGGACTAGAAAGTAGGCCCAGATCGCGGCGAGGAGGCACATGCAGGCGAAAAACACGTAAGTGCAAAGCCGGCACCCTCGATCATCGGTGGAGTCGCGACACCCTGGGACAGTCAGCAAGGAAGCTCGCAAGGTCCGAGTCGCCACACGACATACGACAATGAAATTGCATATCCACACAGTAGCAGTGCTTAGGGCAACTCCCTTGGACCGTTGAGCGGTATTGAAGATCTCGCTTGGAAGAACCCAGCCAAGGGATGAGTAAGACACGCCATAGCCGAGATGTAGAGATCTAAGTCGCGTGATACTGGTCAGTCGTTATCAAACACTGCCAATGGCATCTCCGACTTACAGGCCATCGCCACAGCCGCCCAGCCTGCCGCGGGGTAACTGGGCCAATCGTAGCTGTAGAGTCCGTACAAGATGGCGATGAATACGTACGGCAGGCCCATAGCCACAGCGCCCCAGATCGCCAGGCTTCGGCGGCCGACCACGTCGACGATGAAGAATGCAAGGGCGACAGCGATCATCTGGCCTATGTTAAGCGTGCCCGCCAAGACGAGTGAAAGATCTTCCTGCCCGAGTGAAGTAAACAATGAGGGTGCGTAATAGATGAAAGCGTTGACCCCCGAGAACTGCTGGAAGAACGCAACTCCCCACGCCGACTGAGTGTGCGTCGCCACGCCTTCTTCCTGAAGAGATCGGCCAGCTTGCGAGCTCCAACCCCAAGCCCGATCGTCCCGGGATGCGCTTTCTCCACGAGAAGACTCTGCACCTCAAGTTCGGCGAGAATGCCGCGCCATTCGGTAACGACTCTGCTATCCGTGGACGGCAGACGACGCAGCTTCGCCAGACTATACAGAGCTTCGTCCTTGCGGTCTACAAGAGCGAGCCAGCGAGGCGAGTATGGAAAAAGGTGAATGCCAGCACCTATACAAAAGGCCGAGACCATCTGCAGACCGAAGGGAACCCGGAAGCTGGCCTCGCCATCGATATTACGCATACCGTAACTTATCCAGTACGAGATCACCACTCCGGTGACAATTGCCAGTGACTCCAGTACCAGGAATGCGCCCCTGAGCTGTGGCGTTGATATCTCAGATATGTAAAGCGGTGCGCCCAGGGCCAGCGTCCCAACGCCGATCCCAGTAATCGCACGGCCAACTACCAGCACAGCATAGTCTGGCGCAGCGGTCTGCATGATGGCACCAACGACGAAGATCCCGGAAACCACAGAGAGCGCCCACTTCCGAGAAATGCGATCAGCCATGTATGGGAAGACGAAGCAACCGAGGAACGCGCCAAGCTCGAGCATGCCCGTCATGAAGCCTTTCCAGAAGGCAGAAGAGCCAGACTCAGGATCCAGACGGGGATAGGCGGTGTGGAATTGTGGCATCACATTGATGACGCTAATGACGCCCTGGTCGTAGCCGAAGGAAAAGCCTCCCATAGAGGCGAGCAAGGCTGCGCCAAAACAGAACGGATTGCCGACAATGCCGCGCACGCCACCAGGGCCGTAGGAGATCTGTTCCGCAAGATGATCAGGAAACTCTGCGGTAGGAAATGGAGCTATATCAGGTCTGGTGTCGCTCGTCACATGCGTTGGAACCTGTTCAAGTGTCTCTGTGTCGACATCGCCTTGGGGAGGAGGAAGCCCGTAGATGGCCTTCGTGGCGTGATCTTGAGATTCCATCAGGCTCAAAGGTGCGCAGGATAACACAGTATCCGTGACGCGAAAGTGAGGAAGCAATCAGAAAGCAATAAAACTCCGTCGCTTTACGCGGCTGCTACAGCCATAGTGTCGTTAGCCATGCGCGATCATCAGGCAGATCAGTCTACCCTTGGCCGAAGCGGATGATTCAGATGCGGTTGACACCTTTAGGTAAGGAAGAAAGTGACTCCGAGAGAATGTGAACAGGCCCTCGGACACCGGTCTGGGCGGGCATCAATCGTATGATGCCGTTTGCCCTAGAGAGGAATCCGCATCCGCGATGAACAGAGAACGGTCTGTCTTGGGATCGGACGAAGCAGGAAAATTTGCTGAGTTGTGACAGGTCGGAAGTCTTGCTGCTCTATTGGGCCGCTACTGCATTTCCGGGAGGCAAGTGCGCCCCGGTACACGATTCAAATTCCGACTCGCGAAACCGATGGTACGTCTCGGTCCATCCTCTGGGTCGCCGGATGAGACCCCTACGGACATCGTTACGCTGGAGAGATCTGCTCTGCGACCGGCCAGGAGATGTGTTTCCGCGTTGCCTGCATACAAAGGGTCTGCTGCTTCATTTGGCGTTCAACAACGTCGACAGCTTTCACAGGCTGTGCCCCGCACACGAAACAACGGCGAACGCTATGACTTCCCACTCGAAAGCGCTCCAGTCGGTGAGTCTCCCCGCGCTTGGACTTTTGACTGCCAAATTCATACGACTCACGCACCGCGCAGCTGCAAGACAAGGCCTTGTTCATTCGCCAGGCCTTCATCGGAGACGAATGGTTGGACAAAGCGCGCTCCTTCGACGTTCTAGGTATCGTCGGCGTCCGTCAAACATCGTCATGCAGGTTACTGACGTTGTCACATGACAGAACCGTCGAGTGGCGCTGTCCTTGGCTCGGTCGCAGACTGTACCAGTGAGGACTTCCACAGGGCGATTGAGCTTGCTCACGCGGCACAGCAAAAGTATGCCAGTGAAACGACGGGAGCCCAGCGTGGCGCTTTCCTCCGCCGCTGGCACGACAGGATCATGGCCAGCGTGGATGATGGTCCGTCAACTACCACCTCCTGCCTTCAACTCCACCTTGCTAATGTTTGAACCGTCCGTAGTCGCGACGATCCTCAGCCTTGAGAACGGCAAGACGTTTGGTGAGGCCAAAGGTGAGGTTGTGTACGCGGCTTCCTTCATATCATGGTTCGCCGAGGAAGCGACGCGATCCTACGGCGCCACCATTCCCTCATCATCAGCACACACCACGCTATACACGGTCCGAGAGCCTGTGGGGGTGTGCGGCATCATCACGCCTTGGAACTTCCCGCGGCCATGATCACTCGCAAGGTAGCGCCGGCGCTGGCGGCTGGATGCTCAGTTGTGATCAAGCCACCGAGCGAGACGCCCTTCACTGCCCTTGCACTTGCAAGACTGGCAACAGATGCGGGTCTGTATCCTGGCATTATGCACGTCTGTCCTACTAAGGACCGGGTGGCGGCCACAGAGTTGGCGCTGCACCCACTGGTGAGGAAGATCAGCTTCACAGGTTCCACGAACGTCGGCAAGATGCTAGCGAAATTGTGTGCACAAACGCTCAAGAAGGTGAGTCTTGAGCTCGGTGGCAACGCGCCTTTCATCGTGTTCGATGACGCAGACGTGGATCTCGCCGTCGAAGGTGCCATGTTCTGCAAGTTCCGGTGCACGGGTCAGACGTGTGTTTGGTAAGTGTCTGCGCTTTGAGACCTCCATGTGGCCCTGAGCGAACCTTGGATATACTGACATATCGAAAGCGCAAACCGGATATTCGTTCAAAGAGCGATCTCTGCAGAGTTCACGCAGAAGCTGGTCGAGAAAGTGTCGAAGCTGAAGATGGGCCCGGCCTAGAGGAAGGCACGACGCAAGGGCCTTTGGTGAATGCCGCAGCCGTCAGGAAAGTGCAAGAGCACGTCGACGACGCTGTGTCCAAAGGCGCCAAGATTGCGTTCGGGGGAAAACCGCCTGCAGGCCACGGATTCTACTTTACGCCGACTGTGCTCTCGAACGTCACGCCTGACATGGCTGTGGCTTCGGAGGAAACGTTTGGTCCACTCGCGCCCATCTTCACATTCGAGACAGAGGATGATGCCATCTCTCTCGCGAATGACACTGAGTTCGGACTGGCTGGGTACTTCTTCAGCCGCGACATCAGCCGGTGCATGCGTGTGGCTGGACGATTGCAGGTAGGCATGGTTGGAGTAAACACCGGAAAGATCTCCGCGGCCGAGGCTCCTTTTGGCGGTGTCAAGGAGAGTGGTTACGGTCGCGAGGGTAGCTTGTACGGACTTGAGGAATACCAGGTGATCAAGAGCATCACTATAGGAAACCAGCAGCACTGAGTGTGACACCCTGCGAGGTGTGTAGGTGACATAGCCCTCGCGATAGCCAGTCTAAGTAGACGGTCAAGAACATGGCATCGCGCATGAATGGTGCCGAAATTACTTCGATACCAAGCTAACTCTCACTGCGGTTGATGTAGAGAGACTGTCTGACCCTCGCATGTGCCTGTGCAGAATGTGCACTCAATGTATAGTTTCCCCCATGTACCACTTCTTGGGCTCATGTGGTGGGTTCCCATATGAGTTTGGAGATCATCTCAGGCACTACTGAATGGAACGAAAGCAGCTGAGCTTACCGCGAGCCCCATACGCGTGCTCCAGGCCATTCGGCCCGCGAACCTTTCGGTTGCCATAACACCGCCGTGCCACTTGTCCATTACGCCGAGGTGATGTTCTCGCTGCGTGGCATTGTTCATGTCTGCTTTCTAGCCATCAGTCGGCATTTAGTTGATCAAACATGAACTTCGGGCCTTCTTGCCATGGTCAAATCTATGCTCCGAGTGTGATGCATGAATTAATCTATCGCGGCTTTTGAGATGAACATGGTGCCCTCTTTGAACGAAGCTCAGCCATCAACCATCCATGACATACGTGCACACTATGAACACGCCGCCGCGTGTGGTGAAATGATTTCAGGCGGGCTACCTGAGATGTGCGTTTCAAAGCTTGTAGAAGTCCAGTGAGTGACCGCCGTTGCATAATATCTTTCCACGCATCGTTCAATCGTCCCTGAATCTACGCCGAAGTGCCAGGCTTATCAGGAAATCCTAATGCGACCTTAGATAACGAGTCAGACGTCTTTAATCACATTGGTCGATCGCTGGCAACACTTACCCCGAACGCTGGATACACGTAACGTTTGATACAATATCTCCTGTGGATGTCTTCAAGCGATCTCATGTCCGTCGTGTCAAGATCGATCACTCTAGCATTCTCTTCAATCCTCGTTGGCGTAATAGATTTCGGCAGGACTACATGACCTTTTGTCACTGCATCATCGTTAGGTCAGGTCTCTTCGAGGGGTAGATTGTAGTACCTTGGTAGCTGATAAGTACCGTGCCGGGACCAACTCCATACTTCGCAGCCACCTTTTGTACAGTCTCATTGGAAAACAACGGGCTACCAGTGCTCCCGAGTGGCGAAAAAGCTTCGACGACGATCCCTTTCCATTGACAGTAGTCTACGATCTCTTGCTGAGGTAAAAGAGGATGGTTTTCGATTTGGTTGACTGCAGGCACAACGTCGACGTTCGGCAACAATTCTTCCAAAAACCTAACGCTATAGTTGCTGACACCGATCGCCTTAGTCTTGCCTGTACCCAAAAGCTTCTCCATCTGCTTGTAGGTCTGGACGTGACTCCAGCTGGTGTCAAGGTCGCGCGAGCCATCAGCATGTTTCGGGAAGAGAGGGTCGTTGCCGTCTGGGTTCATAGGCACAGGCCAGTGCATCAGATAGAGGTCCACATAGTCCAAGCCGAGTCTCTTCAGACCTGCATCCAGGCACTTCTCCGGTATACGATGGTAAGTGCACCACAGCTTGCTGGTCACGAAGATGTCTCCGCGAGTGATGATGCGTTCTTCGATAGCTTGCTTGATTCCTTCGCCAACTTCACTCTCGTTTCCATACACGAACGCGGCATCGATGTGCCGGTAGCCAGACCGCAACGCATGGTAGACTGCCTTCTGGACTTCGCCAGGACCAGACTGCCAGGTGCCCAGGCCAACTGCGGGTATGGAAGCGCCGGTGTTGAGCTGATAACTTCGCATGTTGATCGCCACGACGACTTTGAGAAGGGATTGCCTTTTCGGAGCTGGCAGGTGAAGTCCTGATCAGAGCGAGTGGCAAGTCATTCCAGTCACAGATCTTTAGATACGTGCCGCGATCACAGAGGCGGGCGTCGGAGACATCTATCTGCGTTTTCGTTGTCGCCGCGCGCGAAGACAGGCATCAAGCACTCTTCCTGTCGCGGAGACAGTCAGGGCGGCCGACGAGCTGTTGTTCCGAGCAGCGTATTGGTAGCGCACGTCGAACATCTGTTTCCCCGACCGGAAACACTCTTCCGCGACTCGCGGAAAATCAGATCAGCCAGTTCCTTGGCGTCCACTAGCGATAGCCCCGATGAGTCCCGAGTAACCACGTCCATTGTTCGCTTCCATCGAGAGTAACAAACCGGATGGCAATGCTACTCCAGCGAATTGATTGCTGGTATTTCGAGCGAGCCAAGCTTGACCTGCATAGACCAGTGATGAGCCAAAATGGTGACGCTGTATCTGAAGTTGGACCTGGAAACGGAAGTGTGCCGTGATGGAAGTACTCAAGCAGAAGGAAGTCTTGCAGTGACGCTGGGATCCTATGGCCGAGCCGTCACCAATTTCTGGCGGAAATCGTCTGGCGTCCTTGCCTTGCGTCGATCCGAGCCTCAAGGGGTTTCGATCAATCACCCGCTTACATGTGGCTTCGACTATGCGTACTACCAGCATCATGTCACACACGCTCACTCGTCGTTGAACGCATTCGTTGTATCAAACTGCGTTCCATATCTCATATGTATTTGTAAGGGTTCATGATTCCTTTTGGGTCGAAAAGTTGTTTCACATCACGCATCTTCTGCAGCATCTCCCTGGTCCTCGAGTACTGCACGTAATTCTTCTTGGCCAGACCGAGTCCATGCTCTGCAGAGATAGACCCATTACACCTTGCAACCCACTCGTAGACCCACGGTTCCAATGCCGCTTCGACAGCCTTGTCGTAGCGTCGGACGGCGACATTAAGATGTAGGTTACTGTCGCCCATATGGCCATATCCAACAACGTCGATCACGGGATCATCATCCGAGGGACCCATCAAGCCGTTACTCGCAAACATCTCGCGAGCCTCGGCCACGAGGTCGTATAGCTGCGGCAGCGGATGGACAAATCGTACTTGTAGACGCCTCCAAAGTGCTGCGAGGCCTCACTGATCCCCTCTCGACACGCCCACAGGCTGGATGTCTGCGTTCCGTTCTCCGCTACGACGCCATCCGAGACAATATCCTCGCCCATGACATGCTCGAGGAAAGCGTTCAATTTCTCGCTGTCGTGCTCGCTGTTCGAACCAGACGTTTCCCCCTAGCGGAAGTCGTGCGGCAGTGGCTCTGTGGTATAGTCGTTGCGAGGCACCGTCCATGAGAGGACCTCGCCGAGCAATCTTTTGGCCTCCTTAAAGGCTTTCTGCACGTGCGCGTAGGACGGGAGAGCAAAGTATGCCACGTTGACCGCAGCCGGTCGCTGAGCGCATTGTATGGACACGCCTGTGATGATGCCGGTCGTCCCCTCGCCACCTATGAAAAGCTGCTTGATGTCGTAGCCGGTGTTGTTCTTCCGCAACGTACACAGGTCGTCAGCAATGGTCCCGTCCGGAAATACCATCTCCAAGCCAAGGACATTCCCGTGGAGACTGCCATATCTGAGGAGTCTGAGGCCCCCGGCGTTCGTCGCGACGTTTCCACCGATCTGGCAGGAGCCTTTTGCGCCGAGGTCTAGTGGGAAGACGTGGTTGCGATCCCTCAGATATCCATCAGCAACTTCCAGAATAACTCCTGCATCGGCCACGAAAACCCCGGACACATCGTCGAAAGATCTGATCTTGTTCATTCGACTCAAATTCACCACAATTTCGTCGAACACCGGGACGCTGCCTCCAACCAGGCCGGTATTGCCGCCTTGGGTGTGACTGCCAAGCTTTGCTCGTTGCAGTATCTGAGGATGGATGACACGTGCTGCGTGTTTGCCGGCTTCAGGACGAGCTTCGCTTTGCCGCGATACTTGCGCATCCAGTCTTGATTGAAAGGATCCAGATCCTCACCTGCGCCTCCCGACGAACCTTCAAGGACACCGCTATCTTCTCCTAGTATGCTCTTGAAATAGTCGACATCGTCTTGATCGAGCGTCTTGTACTTGGGGTTGCGATTGATTTGAGGATACGATTCCGAAGTAAGCTGGACTCGACCGTTAGAGAAACTGAGCTCATCTTCATCTTCATATTTCGAAGAAAACTTCAGGATCGGCCCCGAGTGCAGATGTCTTGATCCAGGCGGACGTAGCATGAGTGATGATTGCGACATCGTATGGCGTGGTGGCACTCTCCTGCGGGGCAACCAGCTTGCAGGCGGCCGTCGCAGAGACTCAGCACGAGGCGGCAAAACGAAGTCATGGCTTCCGTCGCCCGTTACCAAACGTCAATAGTCAGAGCGCATTAGAGCACAAGCGAGTACTGTAGAGGATGGAAGACTTATCTGAATGTTTGTAAAAGGGTCACCATGTGGAAGGACCCTACCCGTGACATTTCTTGGTGAAACTCCGAGCCTGGCATCACCCCGAAGTTCCGGAGGTGGGTGGTGGCCGGAGTACCAATTCCGAAGATTGACCCCAGGCCGTGTGGGCTAGATCAAGCCGGGGGCGGCACTAATCGTTACTGGCCGGCAAACCCACTGCCCCGTGGCAGATCGTACGTCTGATACCAGCAGAATCAGCAAATCTCAGTTGCAGATGGTTGGGGATCGAAGTCGGACTTTTTCATCTACAGTACTGCCACTTGTGGTTTCTCGCAACAAGCCGGGATTTCTTTGCATCCTTCCCTGGTTAAGTTCCGAGCAATGGCCCTTTTCCTGATCTGGTCAAATTGATCTTGATGCAATCTGCAGCACCCTTTCCACGTCGTGAAAGATCAGTTCTTATACATCATGTGGCGATTCGTCGGACTTTACAAGCGACCACGTTTACTGCGTTTCTCAATGCAAAGTCCTCCCAGGAAGGGCAATAAGTCTGTAGCAAGAACGGTGTCGGCCTCACTTGGGGTTGGACGCCAACCTTGCGGCCGAGGGAAAACGACAGACTCGATTCGATGGTTGAGCTCGACAGCCACTAAGCGTCACGCGACTGGTCTCACGTACAACGGACCTGAAGATGTTCGCAGAGAAGTTGACGAGGTGGATGTGTGCATCGTGGGTGGTGGCCCTGCGGGCCTCAGCGCTGCAATCAAGCTCAAACAGTTGGCTAATCAGGCCGGTGCTGAGGACTTCCGCGTTTTGCTACTGGAGAAAGCCGGCGACATAGGCGACCACATCGTCAGTGGCAATGTCATGGAGCCCTCTGCTATCGACGAGCTTATCCCTGACTGGAACAATAAGGAGAATCCAGATCGGTTTACGGACTTGACACCAGTGTCTAAGGATCGTATGCGATTTTTGACGAAGACCAGCGTCCCGATCCCGACACCTCCACAAATGAACAATCACGGCAACTACATCTTGAGTCTCAACCAATTCACGAAGTGGCTCGGCGAGCGTGCTGAAGAGCTAGGTGTTGAGGTGTATTCTGGCTTTGCAGCGTCGGAAGTTCTTTACACGCCAACTGGGGCTGTTGCAGGTGTTGCGACGAATGATCTAGGCGTGGCGCGCAATGGGACCAGAAAAGCGTCTTTCGAGCGGGGAATGGAGTTTCATGCTCGTGTCACACTGTTTGCGGAAGGTTGCCACGGCAGTCTGACCAAGCAAGTTATCAAACATTTCAACCTGCGCAAGGACAGCCAGCCCCAGACCTATGGCTTAGGCATCAAGGAAGTCTGGGAGATCGATGCTGCGAAATTCGAGAAGGGTTCAGTCACACACAGCTTGGGTCATCCCTTGCCCAGGGACACGTATGGCGGAGGTTGGATGTACCATTTCGGCGAAAACCTTGTCTCCATTGGTTTAGTTGTTGGTCTCGATTACCCTAACCCATGGCTGTCTCCTTATGAGGAGTTCCAAAAGATGAAACAACACCCGCTTTACAGGCACTACCTGGAAGGGGGAAAATGCATCTCCTACGGCGCGCGCACTCTGAACGAAGGTGGTCTTCAGTCCATCCCTAAGTGTGTCTTCCCAGGAGGAGCTCTGATCGGCGATACAGCCGGTTTTCTCAATGTGCCGAAGGTGAAAGGCACCCACAACGCAATGCGATCAGGAATGCTAGCTGCCAAGGCAGCATGGAATGCGTTAAATGACACCACTGACACGGCTGGTCCGACGATTCTGCATGAATACGAAAGAGACCTATACAAATCACCCATCTTCACAGAGTTGACTGAAGTTCGTAACATGCGGCCATCTTTCAACACCGCGCTTGGCATATACGGAGGAATTCTGTACTCTGGACTGGAAGCATACATTCTGCGCGGCAGAGTGCCGTGGACGCTGAAACACCACGAAGGTGACCATGCCGCGACGAGGCTCGCGAAAGACTGCCCTGAGATTCAGTATCCGAGGCCCTGACGGGCAGATATCTTTCGACATCCTTACCTCCGTCTCAAGGACCGGTACGAACCACGAGGAAGACCAGCCGTGTCATCTGCAAGTCAACGACTGCAACACGACATGCACAAACCGAATGGCCGAAGTACCGAGGCATTGAAAGCAGATTCTGCCCTGCGGGTGTGTACGATATATCGAGACGATGAGCTGAGACTGGCTTTAAGCTCCAGATAAATTCGCAAATTGCGTGCATTGCAAAAACGTGCGACATCAAGGTGCCGAGTCAAGACATCAAGTGAGTACGACCAAGTGAAGGCTGAGATCGATTCTCACTAACAGCCATGCAGCTGGCAAACCCCACAGGGCGAAGGACCAAAATACAGTTCTGACATAGGTCACGCAGGTGGAGACTAGATGAGGGAGAACCCCACGAGTATAGGCAAGCCGCCAATGGACTACAGTCGAATGGTCGCATTGTCGGTACGTAGCATGCAAGAGAGCGCAGCGAGACGTCATGGTACAACAATGAGAACCCTCATCTTCAGCAGCCAAAAACGAACAAACAGACTCTACATAGCTGATCTAGATGGCGAAAGGCTTTCCACACTAAACACAATCCTGACCGCAAGTCGAATGACCGTGATTCGCCTGCCACAATGTTGATCAGATTTATGATACGCAGCTTTCTCATACATGCCTTACGAGTCTGTCTACGAGGCCGAAAGTAGTTCTGCATGTGCTTGTGCATGCACGGTGTCCACCGCAGCGGCGTTGTTTTATGCAGTTTAAATGACTAATTTAGACCTCCGTGTTCCGTCCACAACTCTTCGTCTTACTTGTAAGAATGGCTGGGAAGATATAGGGGAGAGGAACCTGAGCCCATACTTTATGACCTTTGACAAGCTACAGTACCGATAATCCAATATTGTCGAGAAATGGTGATCTGAGGCAGCGCGGCGCGGAGCGTTCCAAAATTCCGACGAACCTGAATTTTCAGTCGGCGAATGCCAGCCGGAGCCCGAGCGTTCAACATCGCCTTCGGAGTTATGCCGCCGCGTCATTGTTTCTTGCTGTTTCCAGCTGAGTGATCTCGAGCAACTTGTTTGGGGATCACTTGTTTGGGGGATATATGAAACGGACGGAAGCCATCTCCGTGACCGCAGGCTGCATTTCTCGATGTCTGCATTCGGTCTGTTGACAAAACTCCTCGTCTCACTGGCTTCGTCACAGTCGATCTGACGTTGTCCTCTGGCATTGCTCAATCGAACCTGTCCGCGCCTTCTTCGTGCTTACCGACCCCAATCAAGCATTTCCAGTCGACAACCATTTGTTAAACGAGGATGTTCGGGGCGGGCAGAATGCGTGTGGTGCAATCGACACTTGGGAGTCTCACATTTCCCAGTTCGTCGTCTACAAGCCTGCGGAGGGCGTGGCACCCCGGCCGTGATGTCGTATATCTGACATACAGCCTCAGGTCGTTACATGGCGGCAGCCAAAGACCCGTGGAGCACAAGGGGCGGTACACTGGTTTCAGGTGGACCGTTGTGACAGCTTTGCTGGTGGTGCAGGCTTTCTCTACGTTGGCTATGAGATCTACAGTTATCGGAACCCTCCAGACCAACAGCAGCCTGACCTAAGTAAGAAAACGCTTGTCGTACTAGGTGAGTGGATTTGGGCGGCAGAATTTGGCGGGTGAATATGGAGAGCGGCGGCCACTGACAACGCGTCCACTATCGAAGGTACCGGATGGGGATCTGTTTCTCTGCTTAAAAAGCTCGACACCAGCAACTATAACGTCGTGGTAGTCTCGCCACGGAACTACTTCCTCTTCACGCCTCTTCTGCCATCCTGTACTACTGGCACCGTCGAACATCGTAGCATTATGGAGCCTATTCGAAACTTCTTGCGGCACAAGAGTACAGCAGTGAAATTCTACGAAGCCGAATGCACGAAAATTGACTACGAGAAGAGATTGATCCACATCAACGACCGCTCCGAAACTAGAAACGCAATCACAACGACCGAGTTGCCTTTTGATTACCTCGTTGTCGGCGTCGGCGCCGAGAGCGCGACCTTCGGGATTCCTGGAGTGCGTGAATATGGATCATTCCTGAAAGAAGTAGGCGACGCACAGACGATCCGGAAGCGTATCATGGACTGCGTGGAGACTGCTTCTTTAAAAGATCAGCCTCTCGATGAGATCAAACGGCTATTGCACATGGTAGTGGTTGGCGGTGGACCGACCGGTGTCGAGTTTGCAGCCGAACTGCAAGACTTCTTTGACTCTGACCTTAGGAAGTGGATTCCCGAGATACGCGAGCACTTTCGCGTGACTCTGATCGAGGCGATGCCAAGAGTATTACCAATGTTCTCCAAGACACTTGTGGACTACACCGAACGGACTTTCAAGGAAGGCCATATTGAGATCCGCACTGGGACAGCCGTGAAGGAAGTGGGCCCAACGCATATGAAAGCGGAAAGTGGCGATTCGGTGCATGGGAGGACCATGGAAGACATACCTTACGGTCTTCTGGTGTGGGCGACCGGCAACTCTATACGTCCGGTCGTCAAAGATTTGATGAATCAACTCTCCGCTCAAGCAGGATCGCGGCGCGGCTTGGTCGTAGACGACTATCTGCAAGTCAAAGGAGCCGAAAACATCTGGGCCATTGGCGACTGTGCAGCAACTGACTGCGCACCCACTGCACAAGCAGCTGCGCAGCAGGGTGACTTTATTGCTCAGATGTTCGACGACAAGGCTGAAGCGGCTGAAGTCGCAGTCAGATTAACCGCGTCAAGCGAGGGAAACTGCAGGGCTGATGGCCCAGCGCGCAGCGAAGTCTCAGACGATCTCAACATCTTGCATCAAAAGTTGATCGAACTGAGACAGGTGGCACCCTTTCAATACTCGCATCAGGGGTCGCTTGCATATATTGGCAGAGAGAAGGCGATAGCAGACATCACGTGGCTGACGAGTAATACTGTTGCAGTTGCAGGGCCTTTGACCTACCTTTTCTGGCGCAGTGTCTATTTGAATATGTGCTTTAGTACACGGAACAGACTGCTCGTCTTGGGAGATTGGATGAAGAGTTATATCTTTGGTAGAGATGTTTCTCGGGAGTGATGGGACTGTGTCTAGCACGTTTCCGAGACTTGTAGTCGCGAATACATCAACTGCACATCACATTCTACAAGCAAAGACTTAGCGTAGAATATTGCACGCCGTGCAGGAGCACCAGATTTATTCAAAGCCATAAATACTCTGAGATTAAGTGGTGGGGCGAATACAGGACCAAGATTCGTTTCCTGAGCATGAAATGGGTATGTGGGCAGCATGTGTAAGCTTTCTATATCAATCGCAGAGTTCAAGTTCTGTGTCGCGCGCATTATAATCCCAACGTTGCCTTCGCCTCTGTCATTCGAGTCGAATCGCTCGCTCATTGATCCTGCCAGGGGGGTCCTTCTTGTGGTCCCCGTTGATGGTCGATCGTGACTGGAAGATCAAAGCTCGCACGGTCTGGCGCCAATGTTGCCAGCCTGAGATTGACACACAACCCACAATTTGTGAGTGTGCGAAGCACGGATTCGTCCTCTTTATCCTTCAGCATCACCCTGTGGTGAGTTGGCGAGCTTGTGCCTTACCCGCAGAGTCGGGCGCGATCCCAAGGCTGAAGGGACCGGCATCTGGCTGTCAATCTGCGAACACACTTGCACTCCTGAATTGCTTCGACGTCTTTATGATGATTCCATGCGTACAGGTCTGGTCGAAAATCGATAGTGTCTCGACCCCACCTTCCAGCTGAGAGTCTCGTGCTCCTTACTGTGCCTTCGTGTACAATATTAAAGGAGAAAAGTAGTGCGGTGACGTTGGTGCTTACGAACAGATTACATCCCGAATTCGCTGTCTGCACCGTATCTTAGGCAATGGATGCGTCTGTGATCAGCTAATAACAACCGTGTGCATGTGTGCATATGTGCGACGGCTGCCACACATACTTACCCTACGTCTCATCCTACTTGAACGTATCTTCCCATGAATCAGACTGCTAGGGTATTAGCACAGTGCGTGTATGGAAGATCCTTGCAATTGACCGGTCGAAACGCCCCATGCGTCTCCCTTGAAACATCACGATCCTCAATCGCCGATGGCATGTTGACAATGCGATCATCTCATAAATATTGCAAGAACGGCACGAGTCGGAACAGAAATGGGCATAAGCAATGGAGTGACTTGCTCACGGTGTTCGGGGTCCGAAGGAGGGCGAAATCCTGGTGGATCGATCGTCGCTTCCGGCTTCGGTCCATCGGCATGACTGGAACTCATTCACGGAAATAGGATCGTCTCGCCCGGAAGTTCAGTGTCCACGATAACGGAGGTAGGATTTCTGGCCCTCCGGCGCCCAAAAGACGTCACGCATTTTCTCGAGGGCGCCGGATTTGACAGAGTTTGCGCGTTCTGTAACTCATCTGCCACCAGTGTTTACGCTGCTCGACGCCACACGCGTTTCGATCGAGTCACTTCTGCGGCTCGCGAACACAGACCATGGAGCATCGCCGATACAGTGCGACTTCGAACATTGGCGAATCGCGCCAGAATTCATCACCAAGGGCTGCGAAGGGCCACTGTCCAGGACACAAAAAGCCCCACGCAACGACAGTCTCGCCGCAATCTCGTCCTCTAGCTGCTTCCGTCGACCTCGAGATACCGATCTACGATGCCATGAGGATAGATCTCAACAACCGCCCCTTGGCCAAAAGAATAGGACGCGAGCTGTGTGAAGTTCTCACCCAAGGGCCTGGTGTCTACGTAATAAGGAATTTTTTCTACGATAGACAGTTGATCAACAACATCAGGAGAGCGTATGCCAAGACTTCCGATCCCACGTGCGCTCACCAAGACGTCAAAGGCCTCCCTCATCAGGTGGGCGAGCTCGAGAACAGTACTCCGGATTCTTTCTCTGGGCCCGCTGCCTGTGACATACAAAGCTTCAAGAGTTATTACTCAAACCCGCTGTTCAAACTGGTGTGTGAGTCCTACCTGGGACCGATGTATAGGCTGAAGAACCAGTTGAATATTGATCCTCTCGGAGATGGACTAGGCGGTGGTGGTCCAGACTGTCATCAGGAATGGTGCGGGGTCAGACACTGCTCAGCGCAAACCAACGACGAGTGCGAGCTTGTCACGTCTCGAACGCTGCAAGGCCTTATTGCGCATTCGGATCCGTCGCTACACGACAGAAGAGTGTGCGTCTTGCCTTACTCTCACCTCATCTTTGCCGAAGACGTTGTCAAACACCACATCCAGCGAAACTGCAGCTATTCGCCGAATGCATGGGTTAGTATAGCAATGAATAAAGGAGACGCGATGTTTCTCCATGCCAAAGTATGTCGCAAAATCCCTGTATTCAATGCCGATAGCGTGCATCGAGCAGATAATTTGATCGAAGCATCGGCTACGCCTCGAGCTTTAGGCTGAAGACCTGTCACCACATGCTTGCGAAACCGGATCGAGGGCTTTGGAGGGTTCGGATAGAGGAAGCTAACAACGAAGCCAAATAATTCGAACACGGTATCGAGCTAAGAGTTATGTGCGGAGATCGAAGCATCAATCGGCTTAAGAAAGTCACAAGTGCTGAGATTGAGCTTGCAGCAGACAGAATCATTGACAAGTGATGATTTTACACACGGAGTCTTTCGCTCTTTCGCCAAGGATACGAGTCAAAGGATACGAGTTGATGTAGACTCCGTGGCTGACGCTTTTTTAAAATTGAGCATTTAACGCTTCATATCAGATCAGCACTGGACGGAAAGGAAGGAATGACAGTTTTTGCATGTTCCACTTATCTAGTATCTGTGCTCACTGGGCGCTATCTTTTTGAGGCATGCCGCTGACAACGATTGCCGAACGGCACGGTCCAGCACCTATGGCGAAGCCACTGGCCTACATCCGATCCAGACCTTCGTGGCGCTTCCCCCTGCTCCTCTGTCACGGCGGCTGTCCGTGGAGATGTCGTGCTGTACGGAACACGGGGCAGAGTGCAAGCAGGAGAGTAAAGAAGAACCCAACCGAATGGGAGCATTCTCGAATTGAGACTCTGCTCTCGATGCAGCCAAGCGTGCAGATAGCCTTGCTGTCTCAATCCAGATCGGAGGAAAGAAACGCCTACATGTTCTAGATTTCGCCCATGTCACTCTACGGAGATCGTTAGCCGTGCGCTATTCTCGAGCTATCAATGATTGGTTTATCGGAAGTCTGTCCCAAACGCGACAGAACGTGGTTTCCCGAGGTCTGGGGACCCCACAGAGCTAATCCCGTGGGGTGTGCAGACCACTTTTGCGACTATATAATCTTCGCATAGACCCGTCTCAATTCTCTTCCTGCCATCTGCTTGTCGCCCGTCTGCGAGCTCTTTCCTACTATTTCAATTATTTCTAAATCGCCTCGAGGACATCAACGGTCTTTGTAGGATGGATTCAAAGATTGATGCGGTCGCTGAAGATCACGTGGAGCGGCTCGAGTCCTTGCCAGAACGCAGAGGTTCAATCGATCGTCCGGTGCACAGCGAACGTCCTATCTGGGATCAAGGGCGTACATATGGACCTCCAGGTATGTACTGCTGTCACCCGATGAACATAACATGTATGACTAACGCTTACGAGGAATTCGGGGTATTTTTACCTCACGCTATGTCTTCGCAGCCGCAGCATTTGCGACGTTGGGAGGCACACTATTCGGCTATGAGTGAGTATCGCGTCACTACCGCGGTATAATCAGACATGTTCTAAGTAGAAGTACAGTCAAGGTGTCGTGTCCATCACGCTGGTCATGCCGCAGTTCTTGGAAGAATTCCCAGAAATCGACTCACAGAACAGCGGATCCAGTTTCAAGAAAGGCTTGCTCACGGCAATGATCGAGCTGGCGCGTTCCTCGGTAAGTCACACGGCCTTCGACCACTAACCGCGACAGTGCGCTCGGTAAGGCTTGTTCGAAGTGGCGAATGGAACTGACCATCTCAAAAGGAGCCATGAACCAAGGCTGATCGCTGACAAGATCTCACGCAAGTGGTCAATCTTCTTGGCGGCATGCATTTTTTTGTCGGGTCCGCGCTTCAGACCGGGTCCGTGAATTATGGAATGCTGACTGGTGCACGCTTCGTTGGCGGCATTGGCGTGGGAATGTAAGTTTCCAAGAATGATTTATTGTCACGTTGCAAGGTCATGCGTGCGACCGCCGAACGTAATTACTGACAGGTGCCGCAGGTTTGCCATGGTGGCGCCTCTCTACATCTCGGAAATCTCGCCCCCAGAAATCCGTGGCACACTTCTCGTGCTGCAGGAGTTGAGCATCGTCACCGGTATAGTCGTCGCTTTCTACATCACCTATGGCACACGCCATATCCCCAACCATTGGAGTTGGCGCCTGCCGTTCCTCATACAGATGTTACCGGCGATTGGCCTGGGTGCTGGGGTGCCCTTTTTGCCTTACACGCCACGCTGGCTGTGTCAGAAGGGTCGCGACGAGCAAGCATTGAAGACCCTGGCTAAACTGCGTCAGGTTCCGGAGGGTGATCCTCGCGTCCAGCAGGAGTGGTTACGAGATTCGATCGGAAGTGGCCTACCGAGCAGAGATCGAACGTGAAAAGTACCCTAAGCTGCAGGACGGCAGCGTCAAGTCGAGGTTACTAATACAAGCCAATAATTGGGCAGACTGTTGGAGGGGTACCGCGTGGAGACGCACGCAAGTCGGCGTTGGCTTGATGTTCTTTCAGCAGGTGAATTAATGCTCCCAGAGCGTCCTCTAAGATGCATCCCCCAGCTGACTCGATCGCAGTTCGTCGGAATCAACGCTCTGATCTATTACAGCCCCACCTTATTCGCCACCATGGGTCTCGACTACGAGATGCAACTCACCATGTCGGGCGTGCTCAACGTGTGCCAGGTGGTGGCTTGTCTCTGGAGCTTGTGGGGAATGGACAAGTTCGGTCGGCGCAAACTGCTTTTAGGCGGTGGCGTTTGCATGTTCGCTTCACACTTCATCATCGCCGTTCTCGTGGGCCTCTACAACGGCAGATGGCCAGAGCATACTGCCGCGGCTTGGACCTCGGTGTCCTTCCTCCTCTTCTTCATGCTGACTTTCGGCGCCACATGGTTAGTGCATGATACTCGTCCGGATGCACCGCGCTATGCGACAAGACTGACTGATGCAGGGGCCCAATTCCGTGGGCGATGCCATCCGAAGTGTTCCCGTCCACCATAAGAGCCAAGGGCTGCGCTCAGGCGACCATGTCAAACTGGGGGAACAATTTTATCATCGTGAGTCGCAGTGTAAGCAGCACAAGAAGCGAAGTGATCAAGTTGCTGACCTCGCCGCGCAGGGTCTCATCACACCCCCTATGCTTACATCAATCGGCTTCGGGACTTACGTGTTCTTCGCCGTGTTCTGTCTTCTCGCCCTCGTCTGGGTGTACTTCTTCATCCCAGAAACGATGGGACGGACGCTGGAGCAGATGGACTACGTATTCAACGACAATCAGTCCTCCACGGAGCAGGAGCGCAGAGCGAGAATCGAGGCACAGATGATGGAGCGTATCCAAGCTGAGTCTACAAAGACGTAGACATTTGTCTGTCTAGACTCGTCCTTGGTGAAGTAAGCTTGGCAATCACTGTACGGTGGTGTTCGAGAACATGAAATTCGTATCTTCATCTCCTATATACACTTCTCGGGTCAGCACTTGTGTGGCTTTCAACTGACCTCTCGATGTGTTCACCATACCAGTGTTACCCTTCCAGCTCACCAGATGCTTGATGAGAGACTCCGTGATTTTCTAATATGACTATCTGGTGGGCGATACCGCGACACTCGATACCTGGTGAAGTGCTTGTGCAGGAGTCTGTCTCGGCGCATGTGGTCTTACGCTCTGATCATGACTCTGTGTGAACAGCTACATCTTCGATACCATTATCCTCGAAAGGATGTGACTCGTTGTTCAGGCTTCTGACTACTCCATCATTTCTGTATCTACCTCCATGAAGCATGTTTTACGTGTCATGACAGTATTATGATTGCACACCTGAGTTGACAGGATCAAAGGGACTATTGACAGCAAAGCTGATAAGAGCCACGGCCCACGATGATCATACAGCTACTTGACATTCCACCCTCCACGATATCAGTTATGAATGCTCGCTCGTAGATCAAATGCTCGACTCTTCTCGGGCGAAGTTTCATCCTGAGATCAGTGGCTGTGCAGACCGGTGACGCGGCCATATCGACTATTAAGACGAAGTTGTTCCGCACTTGTGCGCACATCTCCACAATCGTGAGAGGCTCGTGCTTGTTGACAGCAATTTCATCGTGCAGTTGGCCAACTGCAAAAAGGCCGCGGTCTTGGTCTGTACTTTCGGAACGTGTCAATAGTGTCCGGCGCATAATATGTAGGAGCTAGCCGGCTCACAGAAGCTGTAGCGAGCTCGACTTTGATTTCCGAACCAGCGTATGCGTGGCTTCCGGAACTTTCTTCTACATGATTGTCAACTCCGCACTCCAACACGAGCTTGCGATTAACAGCCCCCGAAGTCGGCATCCGTGCGCCGCAAACCAACTTCCGAAGATCAGCGGCTGACCCGAAAGCTGGAACGCCGTGAGCGCGTCGCTCATCCCGGCGACTGGAAGCGCGAGTGGGGACCGTTGGTATTGTAATCACTGTCCGGCCTCGACACAATACCTACGTGTGGTCCTACTACACATACCAACCGTACACGATATCATGAGCCACCACTTCCCTGGTTTACCGGGCCCACACGTAGCTGCAAGCTGCTGCACTCGAGCGATCGACTCTGGTGGCCGAAAGCCACAGCACAATCCGACAGATCGCCCACATGAAAAAGATTGGACAGATATCTGTCATCTGACACAGCCCCTACATCATATACATTCCATTCTCGGCACACATTGGAGCGTGCTTTCCGTAGGCGAAGAGATATCGGACCGACATAACAGGGAAAACGATACCAGGCCTAGAGAACCACGAAAAGCCGAAGGATCACTGGACGTTGCTTCACGTCGATTGATTCAAGAGCTGAAAATGAGAATCTGAGATTGCGGCTGATGATCAAGTCAGACGTGGTGACAGCCGAGCTGATCAACCCAGGAGGTATGTCGCAAGTGCTAAGTCACGCCTGTGATCCATAAAAGATACCTGATGACATTAACGATCTCCTTGATACCAACCTCAACTGACGTACCACCAGTTCCACGTTGCGATGAGAGGACACAACCATACGATCGAGCTGTAGCGACTGGATCACCAGCGTCAAAAGACACATTACCGCATCTCAGAGTTTCCAACACGACAGAGCGTCGAGCGCACCACACCTTAGGCAAGCTCGACACGGCGCAGGCATTCATGTCTAGTTGGGCCGGTCAACGAACTTTACAAACACCTCTTGACTCCATCAGCGCGCCAACTGGTAATGGTCGATGTTGCATGGCCGTGAGCGAAGACCCTCATGTGGTGCACGAGGTGGTGTGCTGCGGCGCAAAGGGGTCGATCGCACTGCACCCGAGCCAGGAGAGTTTCGAGCTCAAGCGGTCTTTAGCCAATAATGGGTCATTCGACAGCTTCTACCCACCAACAAGGCCCCTAAACGGACAAAATAGCTAACCGTTGGTGTGGCTTCGCCAGCATAACATGAAGAATGTAGATTACACGAATAATACAAGCAAAACAAGCTGCTAGGTCAATGGCCGAACGCGACAGCGAGCCCACAGCCGCCCTGGCTGAGAGGGGGCGTGAGCTGTCGGGCGTGATGCGTATGTTATGGCAGAGCGGGCCAACAGTCTGCATTTGCATGAGATACTACATGTCCAGATTGGACTGGGTCTGGTCGGGCAAGCATATGCTCAACTTGTACGGAGCGCTATCGTCCGACAAGGCTTCCATCCTGATGCAGACTCGGACGCGACACTGCGGGCTGATCGATTCTCTTTTCGGGAAAAGACTCACAAACAGGCCGACCTGTGGGTGCGGACGCGGCGACGGAACAGTGCTACACGTGCTGGCGCGCGTTTAAAGTATGCTGAATCCCGCAAGGCCTTACGGATAACGGTAGGGGACAGGCGCAGAGATGCTTCGTGCTTGTCATCAGCATGGAGCGGTCGCAAGGTTGTCAAGACTGGCAAGTTTTTAAGTGGCCCACGCAACGGTTGGAAGTCCCGATTCTCAAGTCATCCTGAGATTTCATTCATTTTCTTTATCAGACTAGCTGATTATCTCGTTCTGTGGACATGAGGGTCGGATGAGGTGTTGTCTGATCTCTAGGGTCACAAGGGCAAGGTGTTGTTTTTTGTAGTGTCAGGCAGCGACCAGGGACGGCCCATACAGTCCTCGTGCATGGCCTGAAGGAGGTTCGTCGTCATCATCATGGTGCCAACGCAAGCTATCAAATGCCTCAATCTCAATTTCGCCTCTATGCTAGGGATTTTCCTACGGAACGTTCCGAGGTGATCGCTGTCACGCTATCATAGTGACTTTAGAGCAGTGGCTGTCATATAAATTCCTACCTTCAGAAATAATCACGCCGGCACTTTATCAATTTGTTCATACCATATATCACAGCGGGTGTTCACTGCGGCAAGCAAACCGGTGTCCGCCGCATACTTTTCTTCAGAGCGTAGCTAGTGGTAGATGATGAAGTCCATAGTGGTCTGAATCTCATCAAGAGTGACGTCCTTGCCTTCAATTTGGAGTGTGACTTGTCAACACGGCTACAAGACATTCCCGGTAGCAAGTAGCTTCGCTGGCAAGGCTGCTATGCGCTAGCAATCAGAAGAAAAGGTTTCTTCACTCTGCAGCCGCAGCGTGGCGCAGCTCAGAACAGGTTCGCACATGGACAAAAGCTAATCGCAGAACATCCTTGGTATCATCTATTTGCCAAAGAGAAGGACAAGCCATACGCCACATCGCAAGGCTTCCGAATGTGGCGATACAACCCAGCGAGAATGCCTCCCAAACAGCCACGCGTGGTATAGAACATGATGATCAGAATTGGTTTGTAACAGGATGAGGACTTTAAACAGACAGTACATTTGATACCAAATACACAATGGAATGGTGGACCGAGAACGGCATGTCTGGCAATGCTGGAACTTCAAGTGTAAGCGGAGCAATGCCAACTAACGTAATTCACTCGAAGGTTGCGCACAACCCAGAGTTTGCGCAGAATCCACGACGGTGCCTCTTCCAAGCCCTGCAACTACATCGATGAACGCGTCAACACGGGCCAAACGCGTTTCATCCGAAGCTCAATTACAAGCTGCATCGTCTGATATACATGAGAACCCCGAGCAGTCGATCCGCGCCACAGCGGTCGCCCTTGCAGTGCCGGAATCAACTTTACGGAACCGTCTAGCTGGCCATACTTCTTGCTCTGGAGCCCACATAAAACGACAGAACCCCCCAAGCGCCGAAGAGAAGAAACTTGTGAAATGTCTCTCGAATCACCAAGGCGGGCTTTGCGCTCCTTGTCGAAATGGCCGAGGAAGCTAGGCGGGCGCGCTTCAATTTGAGCGAGGGACCACCGCCCCAGCTTCTACCGTTGGGCAAAGACTGGTCCCTAAAGTTCCGCACTCGTGGCGCGCGGCCGGTCTGTATCCACTGTGCCCTGGTGTCGTGCTCGATAAAGTGAGCACTACCTTTCAGTCGACATTTGTGAACAAAGCAGGCCATGACTCAACTGCAGAAGTGAATCTCGATGCTTCCTTGCTCGACATTTCTTCACCAGATGATACCGAACTACAGCAAGCAAATGCACTGCTCATGCGCAATATTAACGGCGCCAGTGATCTCACACCGCGGACGAAGCGTCACACCGGCCGCATAGCTCGCGGATTTGAGTGGCTACACGCGGAGATGGTAACCATTGTACAAGAGCGCGACGCTCAGAGACAACCATTGGAAGCCCGTAAGAAACGGAAGAAGGGTGAACGGGTTATGTTGCAAAACAAGTTTGTGTTCTCAACTCCAGAAGTGTTGAAAATCACAATGGAGGCCGAGAGTGCATCCGGCAAGAAAAATCGAAGTACAAAAGGCAAAGTCACTGTACAGACCACCGAGCTTCTGTCAGATCATGATGTATATATTGATGAATCGGATGTAGAGTTGGAAGGTAGTGTGATCGTTGAAGCTCGTACAATGCGATCTTAGACTCAGCGAGTTGAATTTCCTGCGCAAACTTTGGGAGTGCGCAAACTTCGGGTGAATGACGTTATTGAATAGGAGATTCTAGTGCCAGGAATCTGATCCGTCTAAATCGTGGACTGCGCAGAACGTGGAACAATGACTCTTTTCGCCTAGCTCCACTGAGGACGTCAAACGGAGGCTGGCGGTCGCATTGCTTCTTCATGCTCCCACTGCAAAAGGTGCTACGCATTCATCACAGATGCCCAATCAGAGGCGGAATCCCTGATCTATCAGCGGGTTATACTTCGGTCACTTTTTCTTCCGATTTGTCGCAAGTATGAAGCCACGTTCCTTGAGAAGCGCACAAAGGGCAAGCTTGTAAGGAAACACAATCATGGCGCAGTGGATGGAAGCAGAAAATATATTACAACCACGTCAAGGTCGGAACAGGGACACGAGCTCTAGGAAAAAGGGTAGAAGCGGGGGTCCTCCAGAAGAAAATCTGAACCAGCAAAAGTCAGAGCCTCGACCAACAAGACCAAGTGGTCGATCACTTCATAGAAGGCTACTGCATGCAAAACTTCCATCTCGCAATTGAAGATCACCTATCACATCGTGTCGTCTATCTCTCTCGAGGACTGAAAACCCGCGTAGAGTGCAGATACTTCCATGACCGGCTTACTCGAGCGTCGTAAGCAGCATCGACCTTGAAGACATGACTTTAATAAGCAGAATGTAACCACGAGCTAGTCTTCCATCCAGGCAGTCTACATAAGCACGTGCTTGATCTATGGGGCTTTCAAGAAAGTAGCACATCGATGATGGGGACCTCGCAATCATGTGCAACGTGTTTGGGTGTGAAAGCCTTGATTGGGCTACGTATCTGCTGCTGGGGCCATCACTGCTTCATACCTTCAGTAGGTCTGTGGCGGTCTAGAAGGCTAAGAAGCTATTGTGCGGCAATCTTCAACACGCATTAGTATCGTCAGTGGAAAATTGTCAAGCCTCCATCACCTGCTCTTCCAATTTCCTCCATAATCTCTTCATGATGATCATCTGTTCTTCATCACAAAGGTAGGCCGCGTTAAACGGGTGGGTCAATCTTCCAGCCTGTTCAAAGAAGCCTAGCACAACTCCAAGCGCTTCATATGCCTGACAAGCACTGACTGCTGTTCCCTTCCGCGCTGGCAGTAGGGCTGAGGAGTTGGAGTCCTTGTCGTCTTCTGTGATTGAAGTGGCTTTATGTGACGACCGTTCTGCTGACAGGCTGATTGTTGACAATAGTCCTCCGAGGGTTTCCATGGAAGAAATCGACTTAGGGTGGCGAAGTTTAATTCGCGCGAGCAACAACGAGCTTTTATGACCGCCGATGATGACCATTGAATCGTTTGAAGTGTGTGACTCGTCTTCCTCCGACGTTTCTTGATGAGCTTCGAAGCTGTCAGTACTACCCTTGGCCCAACTCAACAGTCGATCACCAACCTCTCATCATGTCTGATGTCTTTCCAAGACTGGACTTCGTTTGGCAGAGCGCGATGTCCGCGGTATGATGATATTGTCACAAACGAGGAAATTGGAAGTATAATCTGGAAACAGAAACGTTGAGATTCAACTTGAAAATATACATTCGTTTTGCGGCATAGTACTCTCGTCTGCAATTCAAGAGAACTCAAACTCTAAGACCGCCAGATATTTATTAGTTGAGCTAGCGAGTGAAGCAGATCGCGGTCCAAGTGCGATACGATCGATCGTGTCCGAGCCTATCGCTTGGGATGCCATCCATCAGCGCATGCTCCTAAGGTGCAGATCTCGCATTCTCGAATAGGATTCGAGGACTGACGTCAAACTTTTCTCATTTCCACTCTCCCGCGGATCCCACACTCCGTCCCGCCTATGTATCTGGTGGAATTAATCATGAGCCTGTCGGCAGACTCCGGCTGCGCACTGGCTGCCGCAGCGGGCGTTCGCCAACGGCAATACTCACGCAGAAGACGTATCCGGCAGGCTTTTCAAAGCTCTATACTGCATAGTGAAGGCTTTGCATCGACCGCACCAAGGACGCTGATGCGCAAATCAGTTGGGCCGCTTGACCACGCTTGCTTTACTATCACCATACGGATACGTGGTAACAATGCTTGCTCTTTCTCAGATGCAGTGGGCCAAGCACACGCGCAAGCTCATCCACTCAAGGCAGTGGGGTCATTGAATTGAATGGATTGGACATGGCATCAAATTAAATAATTTAACAAGGTGCAGGGTGTTCATCCAACAGATCCAATGAATATACACTGCCGGAATAGGAAATAAAGTGCATATGTTACAAGAGTGTTATATCGCTTTTCCATGAGGACCTTCCACTCGCACTTAACAGTATGAGAATTTATACGATCGACAAGCAGTGGCAAAAGCAGGTGGAATAATCGACAGTGTGTCCAAAGGCTGTGTAAATGGAAGACGGTCTGTTCACCAAGACCAAAGCAGCAGACGGTGTAAAAGGAAATCATAAAATTGAGAGACTCCCTCATGCTTGAAGTTACTCTGCGTTGCTGACCAGAAAAGTACATCATGGGGTCCAGAAGATTGATGATGCGGAAGCACTTCAGCCACGCAAGCAGATCAACAGCGTGAATATCGATAGTGAAGAAGGAAAAATATTTGGAAAAGGCTCGAGCAAATACGCAAGTGAGTGTATTGTAGTCGCAATGTCTGGATAATCTTGAATCTCGTCATCCAAGATTCGTCGCGTCGGAAGCGGGGTGCGCCCATAAGCCATCAAAATACATCACAGTCCTTACAAGCAGGAAGCCAGTATCATGAAACGTGATCTATAATCTGTGATCAAAACCCATAGTCATCCTTTACGTTCGTTTACAAAAGTCCGTTCAGAGCAGTTCTGCGGGGCTCAATACTACCCATTGCTTGTCAGCAGTAACCTCTCGCGAATTTCGAATCTGTCCCTGCTTTGCATCCTCGATCAGACCCGCCATCTCCTGCCATCTGCTCATGCTGTTGTTAACGAACAAGTGGATGCCTCCCTTCTCGGTATCTACGCCGTGCAAGAGCATGTATCCATCACTTTTCGGAGTATCACCGGCGACCAAAATAGGCTGCTTCCATTGGTCGATATAACTCAAGATGGCAGCCCACTTGCCGGAGAACCAGGTCGCTGGCGTCCAAAGGTACGTGCCATAGACAAGGTCAAGATTAGCTTCCTGGCTATACGCCCTATCTCCGATCTGCTTGCGCGAGGTTGTCACCTCCCCGCTAGTAGTATTCCGAAGCAGAGTTGTGACGCCAATGACGTTTTGGGGAGGCACGTTGTACCCATACTTCGGATCCGACGCTACCATGCGCACCAACTCCTCGCTAGCTGCAGTCACGACATATACTTCAATCCCGTTTGCCATGAGAGTGTTGTAGAGTTGTACCTGCGCCTTCATGGTTTTTGGAGGACTGACGAAGTCGTCGACGACATTGTCCCCATCATAGTATCTCACGGGAATGTCCTCGCCATGACTGAGAAGCTCATCGACATACACTTTAAGCTCGCGAAGTGTGAATCCTCCAAAGGACTGGGCAATCCAAGGATAGCACACCAAATCATCGATCTCGCAAAGGCGGTAGTAGTAACTGAACAGCGACTCTTCATAGACGTCCGTATCCTTGAAAGCGACGAGCTTGAGCGTAGGATCCAAATTTTCACGGGTGAGGATGCCGCGGTTCTCCAGAAATGGTAGAAGCGATTCAGTAAGGTCAAATTGGTAGCTGGTGTTGTCCATGTCAAAGACGGCATAATTACTGCAATTAGCATTGCCGACAATCAGGCGTCCAAGTTGGAGAGCGGCTTCTTCTGGCCATTCACTTAGATCGATCCCAGAAGCTTTTATGAGAGATGCTTTTGCGCCCAGCAGCGCAAAAGCACAAGCTGTGAGTGATTTCACGAAAGGTCTCATAGTAATTGAGAAAGTCGGAAGTTGAATAGAACGAATCACTAAATGAGGCGACGAGGGTGGATGGTGGCAGGTCGTAGTGGGAAACGTTTTGGCTTCTATAGTACTTCCCGTCACCTATGCTGCCTCAGCATGCACGGTTGCATGCCGGAAAATCAACCCTAGCCACGATAAGATTGCTGCGCCTGCTGCGCGCTCTTATCTATGCGACCCGTGTTGCTCTTGGAGATCCGCGAAACTGTGGCGCGCCAGGGGAACTCTTCGTATCTAAGCTTGCTCGACTGAGTCCGCGAGTTGCGCGCCAGGGTCACATGTCTACAAACGGTATAAGTGCACTCGAACGAGTACGATTTGACTCCCGGCTTGCCCCATTCCTGGCAAGAATGTTGGGTAGAGGCGCTGCCTCAACGCAAGATGGAGTTCAGGATGTTCATTAGACAAATACAAACTGCTAAAATGCCTTTCTGATCACATGTTCAGGCGATAAACAGCCCTCCAGCCATCACTCAACCAGACCAGACGTATACTCCCCTGTCTGTAGACTGTTTGCAAACATTGGCTTTGCAGCTGTAGAACTAGGGATATGGATGTTCCTGATCGGGGCGGAATGTCGAGATCCAGTGAGATAGAGATGGCTTGCGCCGGTTGGGGGAAAGATTCCTGGCCACAGGCTATCCAGTTCGCGTGCTCAGCGTATGCCGCTAATGTGCGACTCGGAAAAGATTACCGGTTGGTCGAATGCACGAACGTTGAGATTCCGAAGGCCTCGAGATTGAGGTCTGGTCAAAGTCTATAGGATTGGGCCGTAGAGTGGGGTGTGAACGCATATAGTGCACACGGGAAGTCACTGTAACGGACGCCAAGATTCTAGCGTCTCTAAGGTGTGGATGAGTGAACCCATTCTGATTTGCGGGGATGACTCGATCTTTTCTGAGGGCTTGCATATAAATTATCGTTGATCTTCGACTTGCGACTCGACCGTCAATTCCAGCCACGTATATATTACGTGGCTGGAATTAAGTATTCATTTGTAGTTTAGCATTCACGCTGGGGTCATCTAATGTCATTTTAAAGGCAGCTTTAGTGGGCTCTAGCTTCGAAAGCGATCTGAACCCCTCTGCCCGCACGCCTGTCATTTCGGATTCTGAATCCCGCACGTGCGAGCACGTGCCATACAGTTCACGACACATGATGTGTCTCGGTGTGATTTTCCGCCTGGGTGCCTCTCGTGAAAGATCCTCATAAACCAATATAAAGCAACACCAAAATCTTACTACAAGATTCGTTCTCGCGTTGACATCATGGCGGTTCTGCAAGGCAAAAAGTTCATCGTCACAGGTACGTTGACTTGACGAGCGTACACGGGAAATCACTCATCAATCAAGCAGGTGGCGCTCGCGGCATAGGGCTTGCATTCTGTCAGGCGATCGTTGCGGAGGGTGGGAATGTTGCGATATTTGACCTGCTCTCCAAACCGCATCCCGAATGTATCACTCTGTGCGAAAAGAATACTGGGAATCACTATTTGATGTAAGAGCATCCATCTTTGTCCATGACACATTGAGATATGTTGAAGGGTCTGATGCGTACCACCTCCTGTCGACTGACCCGTGATAGATGCGACATCACCCACCAAGAATCCCTCGAAACTTCTTTCGCACAAGCAATCGATCTTCTAGGCGGCACCATTGACGGATGGTAGGTACAATCTGCCTCCATATTATTGTGTCCCATGTCTAACCAGTCAGTGTCACGGCTGCTGGAATTGGCACCGACAAGCCATTCTTGGAGCATACCGTTGAGTCCACCCTTAAATCATACGGTCGTCAACTCATCAAATACTGACCTCCAACAGTGGCAGGACTTCAACAAAGTCATAGCTGTGAACGTAAGGGCTTTAACCCGCTATGCAATAAACGTCAAACGAAGTAATAACGTTGCAGCAAGCAGGAACTTTCTTCTGCGTTCAGCTTGCAGTGCGGCAGCTGATGGCACAAAGCCGACGTGATTCTTCCACGTCGAGAGGAAGCATCGTAATGGTGGCGTCGTCAGCTGCCTCTCATTCTTGCCCAGGACATATGTTGACCGCTTACGGAGGCTCCAAGGGGTTCGTGAAAACTTTCTGTGCCCAGCTCGCACACGAGATGGCGCTCGAGGGGATTAGAGCGAACAGTATCAGTCCAGGGTACGTTAACAACAATGGCCATTTTCCGTTGCGACTATATTGAATACAATCCAGGTATATCGAAACGGATCTCAATCTCGATTTGGCAAAAAGACGCCCCACGGCAAGGCATTATTTCGATCACGCGCCTCCAATGCAGCGCATTGGTCAACCTCGCGACCTAGTGGGTGGATTGGTCTATCTATTGTCTGACTCGGCTTCATATGTGACTGGGATCAATCTGAGCATCGACGGCGGCATGAGTACCGGGAATGGATTGACACGTTAGCACGACCGGACATCGTCTTGATAAGCTGCTTATTGGTGTAACAATATCACCCTCCAGCATCCCAAAAGCCAAATTGTCTCTGTAAAGAGGATTCCCATCAAACGAGAGCCGCACAAAAGAATTCGAGTTACTCATCGCTTGAGCATCTACCGATTGTTGCAAGTGCCGGCACCGTGGGCGACGTAGTCAGTCTGCTCTCTGTCTCATCTCTTGTGTCGCCCGTGACACGGTTCAAGACCTATCTCCGTTACCTAGCGATTTCAGCTCTCACCCAGGATTGAGGAAGTTTTTTTTTCGCCGAGGATGAAAAGACTGGGTCGTTCTGACGGATCAGTTGCCGCTCCCCAAGCGCCCTATCATACACCTCTTGCCCTGCCCAATCTATGCCCTCATTCAGTCTGGTTGATTCGATCTTTCGATATCGTGACTTGTCGTGCGCTATGGATCTGACGCCTTGTGATATGCTTCACCAGCCTGGATATGTGTCCTGCGAAAAAGTTCTTCGTGTCCGTATCTGTGAGTGCGTCGATGCTGCTGCATATTGTCTTTGCGCCAGAAGCGCTTTTCGCATTCTGGGCATCGGACGTCCTTTGTACCAGTGTGGATTTTCGCGTGCCGACTGGCATGACTAGAAGTACTGAACAGCATCGCGCAATTCATTTGGAATGCGTGAGGACAAGGATATTTCTTCGAAGCTGAAGCGAGATGCCGTATCGCGTCTTTATCATCTGAGATATTTGATGTGTTCGTAGAGGTCGCCAGCAGTGGCCTCACAGGTCGTGGATGCGTTAAGTCTCGTCCCGATTGGGCTTGTGAGATCTGGATCTGTAGATCTCTGAGTTTGAAATGTAGCCCACGAAGCGCTTGCGAATTGTGTTGTGAGGCCATCAATGCAGCACCAATAGGCTCGTTCCTGTCACTCGTGTGCATATGGCTTTTATCTTGCACCGTCGATGCATCGGCTTTCAGATACGTGCAGCTTGTTGGAAAACTGGATTGGTCGTTGTGTAACATGGAAGGGTGGTTTTGGTACCATACACCGGACGCTTCTTCTTCTTCGAAGTCATTGAGCCGGGTAGTTAGGGAGACATGACGTCCTTTACAATCTTTTCCAAGCATGTGATATAAAGGGTGATGGTTGAGTCGGGAATGTGTCCAGACATATGCTTCTCGTAGGCTCGTAGCTTTCTCATGCGACATCAGTGGTCAGCCACGAGAGCGGTTTGAGCAAATTGAAGGTCGTAGAAGATTCAGACGATATCTGCCGATGTCAAATTTCCTTGAACCAGACTGGGGAATTGACCGGGGCCGCGGCTGATCCACCCGCAATCTTTGCTTCTTCGTCACATGAGACACGCGAAATCTTATTATGTGCAAGGATTGCCAAAGCGACGGCGCTTCCGTAATCTTGTGATTGTTCTATCTCAACGATAATTCGCTGAAGCTGGTGCCGATAGGGGACCAGACTTTGATCACTCGGCAAACTTTCATTTCTGTGACCACCAACGTGCTGGCATGCGCATCGATACGTAGACAATCGATGTTGCATAACTTCAAGAATATTTGGCGCGCGGAAAGATGCTCTATTCTATCCAATCACTGTATTTCCAGATGGAGACCAGGAATGTTCTTGTCGTGGGGAAGTCTTGCGGCCGGTTTTGCGACGTGCAAAGGTTAATGGCTGGACGCTCGTCCTGGCATGGATTCGTCCGGTCTGCTTAACGTATTGACAGGCGAACTTGAGACTAAGCTCCGAATGGACAAATAGCAAATCATGCGTATTGCGCTTCTGGATACGAGATTCGTCGGTGGCGGACGGGACATTCGGACCGACATCTGCGGAGCACGCGGAAGCAGGCAGCTGTGCTTCCTCTGTCAACGCCAAGTCCAATCGTGCACACGAGTGCATACAGTACTGTATCACTGCTGAACGTGCTAGCTGCGACTGAGACGATAACGATTCTACGCAACTGCATTGGGTCTTTCAACTTCGAAGTCTTTACGGCAAACAAAGCGGACTATGATGAAACTGCAACACGTGCACAAATGATGGGGGACAACTTCTCGCGAGATATCGAGAAGTGGTGCTTTCACACCGAGACGGATTGTCTCCAAGTAACAGAAGCAGACGGTTCGGGAGAACTTGATCAGGGCAGACCAGAGGAAGTCAAACGGGTCATCTTGACCCTTCTTAACCGGTATCGCCATATGGAAGCAGCCTTTGAATGACGTGAATGACGAGGATCTCCAGCGAGACCTAAGACACAGTTGGAGAGTACCATGGCGATCGTGAGCGGGAATTGGACCTGCGTGTCGCACGAAAGAGCGATCAGAGTTGAGTTCTGCACTACTGCCACTGGAGTTGAGGATTTGATAGATGTTATCCCATTGCCACACTTTGCAGAAATTCAACCCGTCGAGCAAACACATGGCCCAGGCGAAGATGATTCTGTTCACGAGTCGAACACGCCGGACGAGATCGATCATGCATACCACTTTAGTGCTATGATAGCTCTCGGACGACTAATGAGAAGAGCGAACGACATCATCAACGCTTATGAGCCTATGACACACAACATTGCTGGACAGTCCTTGGAAGCGTCTACGGAAAGATCCGATGACACTCCCGGTTTTGCAGTACCTTTCAATCTTGTGGCCGCGCTTATCGAGGAGCTCGATGCTTGGCGCAAGGCGCTTTCCAGCAAGACTCCAATGGTCCGACGAGCACAAGTTCGGCTTCAAGGAAATTCATTCAAGCAAGATTGCCCGTGGTGGATCTTCCAATATCTTGAAGAGCGTAGGGCCTGGCGAGATGGATCATAATGTCGATATCGCTGTGGCGTATCTTCGCACCTGTTACTACCAAGCGCGCTTCCTCGTGCATCGCCCGTTCATCTACAAAGCTCTCCACCAGCCCAATCACTTGACCGACTCTGACAGAAAACTCTGTGCGTTCGCCATAGAAGCGTCCTGCCACTGGCCTCTAAGTCGAGCACCACCGGAAAACAAGAAGTATCTTATACCTCATCTGTTTCGCTGGACGCAAAATTTCCTGGCGATCATACTTGTCTTAGGCTTCTGCCGAAATGGAGAAGTGCTCAGTGAGGTTTGTCGGGAGCAGGACATAGCAGAGGAGGTTATCGCGGGGTCCATCGCTGCTATGAGAACATGGCTAGAGGATGTGGGCCAAATTGATGGAATTGCAGCATGGGGACTAAGAGTTTTCTTTGGTACAAGATAGGGTGATGCCACATGTTGACGTGCCGCTCGTACCTACCTGCACCCTTGAGACGGTCGAGTACTAGCCCTGCTTCGACGTTTCCATTGTTCGAGCCCATGAGACCTGGATGAAAGGGTTGCTCGTCGGAAGTATGGCACTTTGACAAGCACATACGCTTGCTGGCTGCCTAATTTAGCTGCTGAGCATCAGGTGACAGAGCGAAAGGATGAACAGCGCTGTCATGTAAAGATATCCTCGCTGTGGAGAAGACGTGTTGTGACTAATGCGCTCCGCAGACAATCAAAGATATCAGATCTTACGACGACGAGCCGAAAACCACGTGGCATCACAAAAGTCGACCTCTTTTTCAGCAACTTACACTGTTTTGTCGATCTTGATTGACGCCCCACCACATCCCTTAGCAATGTCAGACGTAAGACAGAAGCAAACTTTGACTCTCAAGACGGTCAAGGCCAAAAAGAAAGAAACTCGCACACGCATCAATGAAGCCGATGGAGAAGAAGCCATTCCGACATCAGAGGACCCTAGACCAACTCCCCCTAGACGATACAGATGCATCGCACTCTTATGTGTAGCGCTACTACCTCCCCGCTCCAATTGGACTCAATCAGGACTGGGACCTTTCCAAGCTACATTGCGCGACCAATGGGGTATCAGCAACGCGCAATTCGGTGTGATGTCTTCGGCAGATGCATTGTTAAACACAGTTTCTGCAATCCTGGGTGGTGTGATCATGGACTGGTGAGGTCCCAACCTCGTGACTGTTTCCTGCACCACTGTCATCTTCAGGGGTGGTCTTGTAGCCGCAGCATCGACGGTAACAAGCCTCTGGCGACTACTGGTTGGTGGACATGTGCTCATGGGTCTCGGTGTAGCCGTTCTTGACTCCGCACAGCAGAAGGTAAGAGGAAATATATGCTTAGCAGTCGTGACACGGTCATTGACGTGGACTGGTTCTTTTGTCATCGGTTTGGTGCCTCTGGACTTGCCCCTGCATTCGGTATGGAGAATGCTGTTGTTAGCATTACAGGTCTTGCTGCTGGAATGACGGCTATTCCTCTTCGAGACACTACTGCATGGTTGAACCTGGACCAACGGCAGTACCCTCTTTTGGGAGAAACGAAAGCTGTCCCCTGCATTCGATTGACCAGTCGTCTAGATACTTTTCAGGTGGTGTGGCCCCTGACCTTTCGTCGGGTTTGCCTTCGAGGGCGCACCAGCTTCCTGGGGTTGCCAAACCACCATTAAGACTGTTGGCCGAGAAGCGTCGACGTGATGAGAGGCTAGTATCGCTTCAGAAAGCGCCGTACAGAGAAGCAGCTCGAGTCTTCGGTCACTATTAACAAACTCAATGAACAAATCGATGCTTTGGAAGACATTGGCCAGTTTTACAAATAAGAATGTCTTGATCTCGAAGGGATTCTTCTACAAATGCCAGGAGGGCATTTATCAGTCGAAGACCTCATCATGTTAAGTATCTTGAGCGATACTGATCTGGACTTCTCAACCCGTCTGCCTTCTTTTCATCGGGTCAGTAAAATCATCTGTAAAAAACCGTAAGCCAGACTTTGTTTCGATGCCGCGGTAGATTGCATACATAGACGCGGAGGGCAATTCGCATTGAATACGATCATTGTCATTATTCTAGCTCTCCTTTGCATCTTTACAGTACGAATATCTCGTTTCCCCACATCGAAAACATAGTCCTATAGGATGGCAGATGGTCAGTACAAACGCCTGGCGATGGGACCCGAAGGCTCGTCGTGAGTTATAACAGAATTGAAATGCCCATCGGGCGCCACATGGCGAGCAGTCGTCTAGCTGTCCATGATTTGCCCAGGCGCATTCGTAAACTCTGGCAGACCCGGATACTGGAATGACATCTACCAATTCGAATGGCGACAATTCCAGCTGAAGGACCAGTAAGGCGAAGGCGCAGTAGACACAGACGCCTGTTCTGGCTTGAGTGATAAAGTAGTGAAGGGCTTCACCAGTAGATACAGAGCTCAATCGCCTCTTTCACACCCGATTCCATCGTAAATGCCAATATCGCAGGCCGAATTTTATCAAGGAGAAGAATGGGTGTTGCATTTTGTAATATAATGGCTGACCTGCTACAGATATTTGGCGGCGATGTATATCTTGCTCAAATTTCCTCCCGCGGCCAGTGTCATAGGAAGTGCGGCATCAAATGACTACCGCAACTCGCACTCGATCAAATTCTCAATACCACTGCCAGCATCCCAGAACTTTACAATCTTGAGACCCGCGATTCTCTAGCAAGTGCTCCACTGTGCAGTAGTCCGTTCTCTAGATGCAGAGAGCGCCATTCATCATCAGATCTAGCGCCGTCGCTTCCCAGTGCGCATCCTTGTCGGGAATGACATTTTCGTCGATAAGGATTTTGCTGTAGCCATGCTTCATTGCCTTCTTCGTGTTCAGAATGATGCGCTCGCAGACATCATCGGGCCAGTCGTGAAGTACGGAGTGCATGTAATAAGCTCGGGCACCTGCGCCAACAGATGAGTATCGGTCTTGCCACCACGCTTGCTTGACTTGGAAATCGGCAGACTCACCGGACAATGGTTGTTCGGTATTGAAGTCGTAGGGCATGCACTCGATCCTCTCATCGAGACTCTCAATTTGGCCCAGAACCGTTGGGAGATCTTGTAAGACCACACGACCTGGGATATCCCTGTGCTTCATCACAAACTCCGCCAAATCATGTCCAGTACTGCCCCCAATATCCACAAGAAAGACGGTATCCGCCCCAGAGGTCGTGCCCTGGATAAGACGATCTTTGACAGGGAAGAAATCCTGATCCATCCAACTCGGTCTGCCTCGGCGATACCCCGCCATATGGTGGTTGAATTGCAGTCCGTAGGGAGGATGTGCTTGTAGGTACGTGAAGAAGTTGTGCTCTGTGTCGTATGCATATTGGTAAGGCCCATGCTCAGCGGAACTTGGCTCTTGGTATGAGGTTTCTGACGCGTAAGTGTTGAACCTCAACAGCGACGAAATTGCGCCGCCAGCTCTGCAGTCGAACATTAGCTGATTGTCATTAGTTTACATCAAGTTGATCGACCATACATGCAAGGGTAGCCATCACCAATCATTGGAATAGCTAGAGCTTTAGAGAAGTTTGTCGGCTGATACTCATCGCTTGCCGTTTCTTTGATATAGTCCATAGCGGCCAGGTGCCGCATAATCCTTGCTCGAATCTGGTCAGATTTTATCGGGCTCAGTGCTTGGATGACACATACCTAGGAGCGATTGATCCACCTGCAGAGTGAAGGCTAGCTCTTTGACAGCTTTCGGACGAGCACTGTTCTCCAGCATTGCACTGAAAAGGCCAATATCGACACCAAGCGTGATTGCCATGTGGGCCGCAGGCTAAAGAATCAGTGTCTGAAGCAATCCTTTTTGATTGATAACTGACCTGGGCCCAGTTATGTTTGATCATTGTCTCACGGGGCGTTTCGAGTGCACTGACTAGTCTGCGGGCCTCCACGAGTAGCTCGAGTCTGCTTTCTCTTGTGAATGGTGAGAAAGTGTCCTTGAGTGACCAAACCTTCTCAATTAGAGAATGTATGGCATCGCCATCGTTCGGAGACACGACAAGATCTAGAGGAGGACGGATCGACGAGTCAGAAGACATTGTTGGGCGTCGCAAAGACATATCCGGACGATCATGGGAGCTCTTTCTTCAGAAACTGAAGGGTGTTGGCGGGCTATCTAAATAGCTTGAAAGAAGTAATGGATACGAGGCGATCATGATGATATATCAAGCAGAGAATTGTTTCCCGCAACACCAAGAGAGAAGACCATATCTTGGTGCTAACTCATTAGACTTTCGGGGCAATAGCGTTACCGTTCCGTAAGACGATTTGCCCAGTATGAGCAGCTGGGACTGTACAGATCATTGTCGTCGGGGCTTTTCGCGTCAGTGAAGTAAGCTAATCATCTTAGGCCATTTGAAACCGAATTGGATCAGCGGAGGATCACAGTGGCGGCTTATGCGGCGTCTTGGCTTTGTGTATGTATTTAGAGTTCGACGAATCCGTGTGGACTGTGGAGCCATCAAACAAAGTGCTGAGTGGGTAAACAGAGGTAAGTTTTCGACCTATTCTACATTAAAGCTATACAAAGATTGATCCAGCGTTGTAACCTTTTATATAGGCTGTAGTGGACGGTACGCGAAATGTAAGGCGTGAATTGACATAAATAAAGCTCTGAAGAGCCTCAGGGATTCTAGTCCTACTCCAACAGGGTTGCAGGGCGCCACCTGGCTCTTGCACCGATAGTGCAGACCAAGATACGAGATAAGAACGGCAAATGAGCACTTGCTGATAACAGACCTAGACCTTTCGGTCTATGTGAATTAGTGGCTCCGAGAAATCCCAGTGGGTAGTCTTTATGCCATGCGCATTGTTCAGATATTTTACAAACCATCTACCGAAAGATGTCGACTCATGAACCCATGGAAAAAAGGTCACAAACGCAGACAATGATCAACCACTGGCCTAGATCATCACCAAATGCATACCCTAATCACGTGATCCCACGATGGAGATACTATATATTGTTTGTTCCAAGGCTTTGCCGTTTCTGTAAGCATGGTCGCACGCGTGTATGTATGAACCGATCGGCAAGATTGCTTCGTTTTCTGGGCAGCAAAGGCCTTGGCTATTGCATCCCTGAGAAATGTTTTCAACTCAAGTAGCACACGTAAGGCGCATCCAGAGCGATCACGGCACGTGCGCATCGAGGCCACGTGAACCCTCTACTGGCAATAGTTCATGTTGCTAATGTAAGTTTGGTAAGTCCCGTCTTCTGAATCTTGCGACTCGATTGACTTTCGTCCATGAAAGTAGTCGAACATTTGACTCCCATCTCTAACCTTCGCTTGTCCTTCAAAGCTCTCTGATAAGGACGTCGTGACAGGTATAAGAATCAAAGCAGCTTCTGGCTCAAATTGAGGACTTTATCTTACGTTTGGCTACAAAATGTCGACAAGCCTATCGCCTCGCGACAATCCTCGCAACCATGGATCGTCTATGATTGCTATTGTGGGCAGTGTCACTGCGGTCACCACGCTCTTCGTCGCAGCGCGGACATACGTACGCATCAAGATGCTGCACAAACTTGGACTTGACGATTCTCTGACTGTGCTAGCAATGGTCAGCGAGCCCAACCCCATACCTTCGCTGGAATACGGGTTAAACTGACAAAAGCGCCCAGATGTGCGCTTTCGTGAACCTAGGGATATCTAGCGCAGCGGCAGAGTCCGGTAGCGGGCGACACTTTGAGTCTCTGACGCTGAAAGAACAACAGAACGTTATCAAATACACGATAGCAGCTTTTTGCCCCGGAATCCTGTCGCTCGCAATACCTAAGCTTGCTGTGGTAGCTTTGTTGACCAAGCTCATGAATCCCGGCCGCAAACACCGAATTTTTCTCTGGATATCATCTGGTGTGACGTCCGTCGTGCTTTTCGGATGCGTCATCGTTCTATACGCACAGTGTACACCTTCTTATTCGCGGTGGGACTTCTCGATCGAAGGAGAATGCTGGCCGATTTGGATTGTGGTAGATTACGCCATCTTTGCGGGCTGTTAGTCCATCTGTCTGCCATTCGAGTAATATATCAGCTGATTTATGTAGCTCTTTCGGCCCTCTTGGACCTTTATCTGGCCGTCTACCCCGCTGTAATCCTCTATGGTCTACAAATGAGCGCAAAAAAGAAAGTATCACTCGGCATTGCTCTCGGAATCGGGTCGGTTGCTTGCATTGTTTGCGGCATACAAATGTACCAGAATTCCTAGCTGGCGACGGGTGATTTCAGTCGTGAGCAAACATTACGATTAAAAAGGACAATATCAGGATCTGACCAATATCTCAGATGACACTGCAGATCTGGTCATATGGACGTGGTAAGCCTTACATTACATTCAGCCATACTTGTCAGCAGTCGTTCGTTGCTAATGTGTTGTACGAAAAAGCATCGAGGGATCAACCATAATCATAGCCTCTTGCATTCCCATCCTCCAGCCATTAGCGAAAGCGATTTCCCACAGGGATGCATTCAGCAGTGCTCGTCGCGGACGTTGCTACAAGAGCCGCGATACTGATACCCAAATTCCGAAGCCCATCTTGAACATGACCGGATCTGGTGATATCATAGTGACCATCTGATTTGAAGCCAGAGAAGAGTTCAGTATTACTCACCCAATTGAAATGGAGAGTCAGGAGAGGATCTTGGTGAAGGATTGTGACGTGGCAGACGTTAGAAAGTTGGATGACGGTCGATAGCGACAGGCGCAAGACTGAACAGCTCACAAAGATGGAGTATTGATTCGTCGTCTCTGACTGGAGCTCAGAACATCGGCGGTGAAGTTCTCACGTTGAAGCAAAAGTCTCAAAACAGCAGCAATAGATACGAGGAGTTTTGTTCAATTCGTGTCAAGAAGTAGTACAGCAAGATGCGAATTCAGCTTCCAATACAGAATTTGATTGGTCTCCAACCTCAAATATATCGAAATACATCAGCGACAAACGCCAAGCTTGCTTATGGCACACTAGAGAATGCTGACGGAACTAGGTAAGCTTGGCGGCACGATCGACGCTCATCATTGGTGCGGTATGTCGTCAAACTAGTGGGAGGCTTTGAATCACCCCATGAGACTGGCACTGAGGGAACGCGCTTTACACATCGTTCATCATGAAGTCTGGGGTAAAGGAATCTGTCGTAAAGTCCATACTTACTTTTGGAAGAGCATATATGAGCATGCGAAAGAAATGTGATCACAACATGAGGAAGCTGAAATCGAACTTACTGTAGCGCTACTAGCGTGTGTCCGCGAAACCTCACATGACGGTAAAGTGGTCGTGCTGGAGTGGCAGATGATGCTGCCGTCAATGCCGAGAGCTGACGACCCTACCACGTAGCATCTTGGACAGGCAAGCTTCGCCCGCCATCGATTCAGAAAGACGTTGGTAGACTGTTATGGCGCACAGGCCTTGGCAACGTCTCGGCACCTGTGACGATTCGGACCGAAAGTGCGTCAGGATACAAGGGTACCCCATACCGACGATTTCTCAAATGCCGACAGCTGATCGGCGTTTGTATCCTAAGTCCTTCCCTTGGGCATGCGTTTGCGTTGGGCAGCTGTCTTGGCAATGCTTCAGGCGACAGACGAATCCTTTTAGAGCCCGAGGTTCGGTCCGGAATCTTGAACCAAGTTACACACGTCCGTCGAAAGTGTACGATAGGAGAGGGGCAGGTTAAGGTTGACAGCAGATGCATTTATTATTGAGAGTGGACACAAGTCATCTCGGCACAGACATGATCACGAGAATGGTGTTCAATCAAGTCCGTCGTGCGCTATTGCTGTACTTGTTTTGATCCCGTTGGACAGACGTACACGGCACGCCTGTCAAACAAGCACCTTTCTCGAGACATCTGGGAGCGGTTGGATGATGCTGTATGGACCATTGAGACCCTGGAGCACTGCTGTACGATCCCGCAAGATGCAGCTTGCATTGACGTCGGTGACACCGACCTCGTCGCAAGATGCGGCATAGAACAAGCAAAAGTTGCGAGGGCTGCTTATCTGATATCGCGGAGGTCAGTCTGTCACCAATGCTCGCGTCTTCGGCCACTGTGGCTGGTCTGCGAATAGATTTGAGATCTTTCACCTTACCAATGATCCTGAAGCTCCGTACAATAACAAGAAGGTTCCAAACTCAATAATCGTTCCAAACATTGTCGCGAATGCGAGAGTCAGAGAACAGAGAACATAATCCCATTTGCAGGCCGTTCAGTGGCAAGAATTGCCCTTCTCGATTGAATATTATCGATCTAGCCGGAATAAGCTTTTGGATGCTAGATCAGAGAGTAGTCGTCGGCGACACCGAACGCGTCAGGCTTATCGGTACCAGAGGGCATATTGTGTCGTACAGTGGGCTAAAAGTGTATGTAAGACGCTGGGAACAGCCTCTTCCAGATGCGCTCGGTTCTGGTCCACGGGAAGGTTCCCCGTTCACGGGATAGTTCGGCGCCATCCACGGGTAACAGACAGCTCTTTCTCTTCGCTCTTCGCCTCACGGTTCGGATGATGGTAGTCCGAATCATGAGCTGTTTTGGGCCTCTGCCCCCCCATCATCAATGCCCTACCTGTGAGCTTGCATGACGGCAGTTCTAGCCCTTGAGCCGCTATGACCTCCGACTTTTCACTACTGAAGATCAGATTGATTAAGAGTTCGGGCCGATTGGTCGGAAGTCTGTTGCATTACCAGAGTAACGATGATCGGCTACTGGCCGCCACAGTCGCTCGCTTACAGAAAGGCTCAGAAATTGTGGGCGACCAATTCGGGAATGGTCGTCTCACTCTGTGCAGCAATCCCTCAGAGTGGCATATGCTCGACCAGAGTGTTGGCATCTCGATCTACTGATCATTTCAGCCGTGTCATACTTCTGCTAGACCGGATGGGTGCAGTGGGTAAGTCAAGCCTGGTCTATACCAGACCTCGTATGCAGCCACTTACGAACACGTGGCTTGATACTGGCCGAGACTGCCAGCTAGGCGCCATTTTCATGTCATGCAGCGTTTCCATACTAGGATTGTACTCGTGGTCCGAGGGATTCAGGATGTCTGGACAAAGCTGGAAGTCACTCAAGTGCCGCCGCCACCATTCTTGCTAACCCCTTGTCCGACCAAGTTAGACTTTGTAAGCACCTCTGCCAGTAACGAAACATTATCCGACAGATGCATAAGACCTCGCTCGCTCAAGGAGCCTCAGCTAATCGTTCGTTGTTTCCGATACCCAGCTACGAGCTAGGTACATATTTCTGGTCTTCGGAGGGAACTATGCATTGCGCCGGTAAAGAACAGCAGCCAATGCAACATCAAAGGAGGAAGAGAGCACGGAAAGCTTGCGATGCTTGCAACATACGGAAGACCAAGGTTCGTTACGACCGGGGACGTGATCTCATTTCAGTTGGGGAAACTCCGATAGACACTGATGTTTGGTAGTGTGATGATCGCACTATTCCATGCGGAGCTTGCGTCGCAGCAAATATACCTTGTACCATCGAGCGCATCCTCCATCGACGAGGTCCACCCGGCCGCTATCCTGAACTCATCAAGCGTCAATGCCTTGAACAAAGCGCAGGTCAGTCGCGATGTCGGAGGACGACTCATTTCGCTCAGACGTGCGTCTCATAACATTGAAGAAGCAGGGGTGCCGCCATATACTACCGTACCAAGCCTGAACCCCATAGCAGAGTCGCTATGTTGCGCGGAAGCACTCGACTCGCTAATTGACGGTTTTTTCCTGTACATTCACCCACTCCATCCCTTTCCGCACGAACCTAGCTTTCGTGATGCATGGAAACGACGTGAAGATCGGTCTGACAAGAGATTCCTTGCTTTGCTCGCATCAATGGTCGGTGCCCTAGTAGCGTCTTCTTCGCACAGCTATCTGGCACACATCAAGGATTGCAGAACAGGGCTACATTTTCCGGAACGCCTGAGTTTTATTCGCAATTGCCAGAACGTTTGCTCTGTTGCAAGAGGACCCGGCTATTTACGTGATGACCATCTCGGTGTCGACGATGCTGCCACGAGCTATTTCTTAGCTACGATGAGCATGCATACCGCGGAGTGGCTGCAAAGTCGACTTTACTTTGGCGAGTGCTCAACTATCATCAGATCACTAAGACTGCACAGAACATCCAGTAAGGGGGCTACTGAGCCCAGACTTGAACATTGCAGCTTCCCTGGAGCCAAGGAGTGGAGGAAACGACGCCCCAGAAGTTGCCGAAATTGACAACATAGCCAGACAGATGGGCCTGCGGATCTTCTGGTCTTTGTTCGTGTCTATGAGGTCAAACGAACAGCTTGGCTTATCCTTCATTGACATACAGATGTCGCCCCCAACTGCTGCCGAACCGCATCCGCCACTACCTGACGAGGTCGACGACTCGTACATCTATGCGACGCAGAGTGGGCCCCAACAAGGCAAGACGTTATCGATGATGGCCATGTTCAATGCGAATGTGAGAGTGTACAGCTCGTGCAATCCTATGGCGACGATGGAGATGGCCTGGGGTATTGACACTGTCGTCCAATGGGAGCGTCAAGAGAAAGTCTTGGGCGAGTCGCTCAGCCGGTGCAGGAACGCAATCTCAGAGCTTTCCATCCGAATTCGGCTTTCGTGTTAAGATGAATGGTCAAGAGAACGTCGGATTGCGAACCGCCTATCTACCACAGAACGACTTCTCCAGGTCATGTTCACACCTCCTCCTCGCTATGTCACTGCCCAGCAAAGTGACACGACACTCTGTGGTACAAGAGTCGCCAATTTCGGCGCGTAAGCTCATACAATACAACACACACAAGGCCAATATCTATATCAGCAGTCTAGCAACGCGCTCATATATAGTCAAGAAGTATTGGAGACTTGCAGCAGCGCGTGGCAATGCGCAACAGTCGAAACAGTTTTCTTTGCATCTTGTACATCAACAAACAACAAGTCCGCCATCGCGTCACATGACAGAAGGGCTCGAGAACCAGTTGGAGCTTGCGGCAACACTACGATAGACCTTTTCTTTGAGGAGTACAAGCATGTCACCGAGGAGCTCTCAGCTGTACTTCAGCTCATTGACCAAAATAAGACAGAATGTATCGGCGATAGTTTGGTGGGTTCCAAGTCCACATTTCACTCAGAATTTTGACACAACTACTGACTTGTATCAAGACGTCAAAGATTCGAAGTGTAGAAACGAGATGGCGCGACTCTCCTACTTGATGAGGTCATCAAGGTCCAGGTTCCCTGATACTATTTTGTGATGAAATTGGGTGTGAAAGAGTTGATTGAGCTGTGTATCTACTGCTGGGGCCATCCACTGCTTTATACCTTCAGTGGGTCTGTGGCGGTCTGGATGCTCTTGTCCGGCAATCTTCAACATTTTGAATACGTTGGCTCAGATTCCGCTTCAAGGTCCTGTGCTCCTTTATGCTATACCCATTCGATGGAGCCAGGGTCCTGTTCAGTAGCGGCTTCGTCGCGATTTTGGCGAGTGAGCGATGATTCCGTACGTTGATAATGGATGTTGGATTTCCGCCTCATAGCAGGTCCTGCGGAGCCAGTGTTTCAATACTTCATTATGATCGTTGCATTGTCCTAGGTAATTCCCTGGGCCCAGACCCACGATCTGTGGCCTGTCTTACTAGCAGGTAGTGGTACGTATCTTGGGAGTCGGCTCGCTCGGATCACAAAGCCAGTATCGGTTCGGCGTGAATGGTGCTCCGTTGCTAGCCCAGATAATTGATGCAGCTCCGTCAGATTGTCAGGTTCAGTACTCAGAGATGAGCATGTGGCCTCTTCAGGGTCCATATTGCATTATTCAGTGGTTACAAGCAAAATGGGGAACCCGAACACAGCTGTATGCAGTGGGCGCGCGTTCCTCGCACGAGCTGGTATTTGCCCGCGTTGCGGAGGTCTCGAATTCACGTAAGTGCGGCCGGAGCGCACTCTGATTGGCCGACCTTGTTCTTTCGTGTCTAGGGTTAGACTTGGGTTAATCGAGAGGACCGTATGCAACCAAAATTCTATCTATACCACTGGACCAAACAATCCAAACAAAGTACATTGCTCCGTTTGTTTGTTTGAATCGACAAGACGGTTTGGTTTGTTTGAATCTTGGCAAACAAACGGTTCAAATCTTGGCAGAATGGTTTGTTTGCTGGCCACCCTGGGCAGTGGAGATGAGACAGTTGAGCACGTCTTTCTCGCGTGCCCGAAAATGGCCAACCAACGGAGAACACACCGCGATCGGTAGGAGACAGGTGCAATTACGTTCTCGTCTGGTTAGGAGGCACCGAACGAAAAAGGTTGGACCGTCTGACTAAATTCTAGATGGGAAGAAAGAGAACTGGACACCTGATATCAAGGTCGTAAAACAACCGTCGAGATTGTCCAAAGCGCATGTCGTCTCGAGTACAGCCATGTATCAGATGGTAAGAAGGGAGCGGGAAAGGGGTGCTATTTGATAGCGAGCCTCTTTATTGTTCGTGAACCAAGTATAGGAAGAGGATAGGAAAGGAGGTGCGTAAATGGGAACCTATGGCGCAGATCAAAAACAGGGCAGCGCACACGGATGGCTCATACGGACGCCGTAAAAAGCCTGACAAATCAGAATCGAGTCAAATCAAACCATACCACTAATACCCGTAACCCGAACTAACTACCTTGCTCAGCCTATTTGTTTATTTTGACCAGATGGCTTGGTTTGTTTGCATTTTGGGAAACATTGGCAAGCCGGTCGATTTGCTGGCCACCCTGGTGTCTAAATCAATGATGACGACGCTGACACCAAGTCGCAAATTAGATGATAGCGATTGATGTAAGATGCGAGGGTGCGGTGAGAAATGCGGCTAACTTAATGTTAATATCAACGATCAAGATCATGGGTGAAAGATGTGATGGGGTTCTGCACAGAGCTGACACTCTGGGTGCTGCCGCCCGGAATCTCTTATCGCAATTTCATCCTTTGCCCAATTTGCGCTTGAATTTGGTACTGTGGTAAAGACTGTATGTGGAAAACAATTCCTAGTGTGACCTGCCTCAGACACTTGGGTAAGCTTTCGACACCAGAATCTAGTAGCAAGCTAGATCTCCAACTATGCCTGTGCTGTGGTCCATGTGTCCAGATCCCTCCCGTTGCTTCGAAAAATCGAATGATGCTTAACAAGGCCCCAGAGTGATGTCGCCGTAGCATTGCGAAGGAGCATTCTCGACTGGGGGTCTTGTCTCTTCGCCTTGAAATCATCAATCGACAACCGGATCGCATGGTCTTGCCAATGCCACATTCGCCATCCGCTGTCGTACTTCGATCTCGAAAGCAGCACCACACTCCTGTGGATTGGTCACAGAGCAAGAAAATCGAACTTCCAAACCGTTGTCCAACTTGTTGAAGCTGCTGTTGTCCTGCACTTTGTCGCAGGTATCCGCCGCGTAGTATCCAACGGGTGTGTTACCGCGGTCGAGTGTAGCTCTGATGACACACTGATCATTCCACCGATCCCTTGGGATGCAGAAATATCTTGACTGATATTTGTGACTCGAATTGCAGCGAGAGAGCCGCCGAGCAAAGCAGAAAGAGTAGAAATAGTGGTGAGGCGCATTGTTTATAATTGAGGAAAATGATCAGTGGGGTGAGTACTGTAAGCTTGTTGGGTGGGAGAGAATTGAAAGGTATTGCGCATGCACTGGAAGTCATTAAATAATAGTATGGCGACTTCAAAGCTCCTCTCGAACTGTTCAAACCTATGCCTGACGTCAGCCCAGCGACGACGCCCAGTAGAAGCCAAGATACTCTAGCACGAAATAGGCCATGATATGTATGAAGTGATTTGTTTATAGCCGGTAATAGGAAGTTCGGTCCGAATATGCCAACCGATCACCAACTTTTGGTTGGCTTCAAGTGTCATGACCTCAGCTCAGCGATGAGTGAACCATCTAATCGAGCAGCTGTGATGAGCCAATACAATACTTGTCGAATGTATGCGCCTAAAGAGCTGTTTCGTGGCCTACTTCTAGCTTTCCACAAGTTGACTGCTACGCGATAGTCTGCCCTTACTACAATATCAGCTGCTTATCTCTGGGATATGGCCATGCAATTCTGGAACAGCAACAGTTCTATCAGATCTCCTGCTCGGGAAGTACCCCACTGAGCAAAAGGTGCTCCGCCGTAGCGACGTGTATCCGAAGTGAACCTTCGTCTGCTAGTCCACGGCAGTCCCAATCCGGTTGTGTCATGTGCAAAGAATCGATCATCGCCATCGAGATTGCTTTTCCGCAGCTTATGGCAAGCTTCCTAGTGTTGATTTCGAATCCATCCGTGCAACGATAGGTCTGAAGCTGGCGCACGTAATTTCTCCAACCGACTCAATATGCATTCGCCGGGTGACCATACTGGCGACGTGCGCCCCATCACCGGCACTCCATGTGTCACAATTTCTGACCACGTCAATATCCATGACAGCATCGCGCTGCTCCTGCCCAGGGTGTTCATTAAACAAACAAACAAACAAACATACAGGTTTTCGAGGATCGTTTGGTCTGCTTACGTAAATTTGAGGGTCTTGTCTATTCGTTCGAGGGAAAACGTACTTGGCAAACAGGCGGATCACGCGAGCGGGCGGATCAACCCACGCGCAAGTATCGGATGACGACTGGCACGGTCAAGCAACGAGCGATGGCAGAAACTTCTAAGTGCTCACAGGTCAGTGCCGAGCTTACGGCCATACTATACGCAATCGGACATGCACGCGACACACTGCGCGAGACGGCGCATGTTACTTAGCGACAACAAGCAGAGACGCGCTGTCGGCCATGGAAGAAGGTCACAAGTGAAATGTGGCAGAGAAGTGACGCACAAGATTGCCGACGCCGTCCTTAAGATGTGGTGTGTTGACTATCGCGTTGTGATCTCCTCGTTCCTGGAGACAAAGGCATTCGCGGCGTCGCTGAAGCAAGAAAGGCTGCAGAGGCGGTCATGGGAAACAACAGCGAACCCACAGCCTCTCCGGCTGAGAGGGTGCGCGAGCTGTCGGGAGCGCTGCGCTTGGTCAAGGGAGAGCGGGCCAAGGGTCTGTATCAGGAGGACGATGTCTGCGTAAAGTACTACACGTGGGAGATGAACCGAGCCTGGTCGGGCAAACACACGCTTCGTCACTACGGAGCGCTGTCTTCTGACGAGGTCGCAGACAGCCCGGCGTGCGAGTATAGACGCGGTGATGAGACCGTGCTACACGTGCTGCTGCGCTGCGACAAGTATGCTGAAGCCCGCAAGGTCTTGCGGGAAGCAGCAGGTGACAGGTAGGGAAACGCGTTGTACTTGCTCCGAGGATGGAGTGGTCGTAAGGACGTCAGGACGGGGAAGTTCTTGGTCGGCCGCGAGAGTTGGAGCTGGTTCTGAAGGCTGTCAGAGTTTCCATCCGTTTCTTTACCAGACTGGCAGACTATCTCGTTCCTCGGATATGAGGATCGGGTGAGGTATTGGCTAATCTCCCGGGTCATCAGTACAAGGCGTGGTCTGTTGTAGTGTTAAACAGCGATCGGGGACGGCTCCTACGGTTTCCATGCACAGCCTGAATGAAACTCATCACCATCATCATCATTACGGTCTGCAGCACAATCAAATCACTCACACATCTAAACAATAATACAGTCTGATCCAGAGTCACGTAACGCAACATCAAGCTCTCCATCCGCCTCCGCCTCCGTGGGTTTCTTCGTACCATCTTTCTTCGGCCTAACAGTCGACTTTTTCCTCGCAGACTCCGCTTCTGCCGATTCAGCGATAACTTATCGAACACTTCCTCGGTGCTGAACACGAATCGCCCTTTCAGCGCTACTCTCTTACCTTTTTTCCGAGCCTTTCGCGCATGAAGAAGCTCGGCTTGTTCTTTGACCTGTTTTCTTAGCGTCACATTCTCACTGCTCGCAGCTTCAAAAGTGCGGGTCATGCGTTCTGTGAAACGCTTGGCTGAAGATGGATGCTCGGTACAAGGAATCACCTGATGACTACGCAGATTCGTATCATGACAAGAAGCGTGTACAGAGGGCCTTTCAGAGACTAAAACGCCAACCATATCGTCAGAAAACGTTCTCACAACCATGTTTCGTCCAAGATATACATTTCTTAATTTGCTATGAGGCAGCCAGATGTGTACAGTTGCCCGTCAGGTGCTTATAAGCAAGGACCGTACTCATGGTGAGGTCTTTCAATGCGACTGATAGCGGGTCCCCGGGGCATACATAAGAATGTTTTCGAGGCAGTCTCTTTCACGATTGTAAAAGTCGCCGAGCTCGATCATTTCCTCAATCTGTCTCCCGAGTCTTTCGATGATGGCCACAGATTTGAGGTTTTTTTCTTTGCGGCGTTGCCTAAAGTGCATACTCGCCCCTGCATTACGTCGTCGCTTTTCAATCGACAGGGTTGGGGGCAATCTGGTAGTCGCAGAAGGTTGTTCTACGTTCGCAAGTGTCTTCGATGTCATTCTGCTGTCCAATTCGGGTTGTAGACAGCGTTGTCATTACATGACACGTATCATGTAGGGACCACATGGAGCATGTCATGTAGCATGAGGAATGGACATGGAGCATGAGGTTTAGGACATGTAGGACATGAGGCTTGGCATCTTGGCACAAACTCACGACTCGAACCCATACCCTCGCAGAGTGTAGTGACAAGGTCACAAAGCCGGCGATAAGTGAGCATGAAGGTCTGATGAGACTGAACATGTTCCTCCGGGTGTACGCTAATCGCTGACTATGTGTGGATGGACTGACGGTGCGCCGAGGCCCTTTGGTATAGTGCGCCGCGTCGAGCTGTGAAAGACGGGGGACTGGCCCAGGTGATGCAAAACGTGCACCCGTGCTGAGAGCTGCGCGCACGCGGACGTCACGTGCGTTCACGCCTACACGTGTAGCTCAGCATGTAACATGAGGCGAGACCATGTAGGATGAGGATGAGGATTGGGCATGGAGCATGAGGGTCCTCATGTCCACCTACACGTGTCATGTAATGACAACGCTAGTTGTAGAAACGTGGAAGACTGATTGCCCGAACGTAGGTAATGATCTTCGCATGTTTGCTTTGCGTGCATCATCGTGAGCTCTTGTTCCCGCCGCACTGTCTCTTTTTCGTTTGTCTCTCCACTCAAAAAGTGTTGATGGTGATGCCGCATGCCTAGAATATCGTCTAGACCTCAAGTACTCTGCATACGTAGAGCCGGATGACTCATGCCTTTCAAGTATCGAATAATCGACGTGGCTTTCAATCACTGTGACAGCTGGTGTGTGCGAGCGCATATCTTGTGTTGTCCCGTCACGGGCCGAAGTCTGTGCCAGTTTGGCGGTGAACAGGCCTGAACGAGATGTCGTACCAATCTCGGCGACACTTTTGTTCGCCAAAGGCGCCCGTGCAATGTGTCTTCTGGGTGGAGTTTGCTCAAGCACTTGGTAAGACTGCGCACTGTATCCATTGCACTGATGTGGTGGGAGTCTCAAATATGCGCATGGTAAGGACTGGACGAGATGATCTGTATAGCACTCAGCCCTGCTTCTTGCAGTGGTAGTCTTCGGAGATATTGACTCTGTGATCTTTTCACTGTCTGAAAGGGTGGTATGTGACATTGTCAAGCTTACCAAGTGATGAAGCCGACAACGTCATGTTTTATACGCTGCGAGCCTATATTTGCGAGTCGAGAAAGGTAAATGCTCTATCCTGATGATGCCGTAGAACATGTATACCATTTGCACAAAGACTGGAAATCATCCGTCAGAGTCGGCCCGATGATAAGTGTTGACCCAAGAAGCAAAAGTGCCAGTTCGGTCTGGATCAAGCTTGTATCAGTGGCATTGAGGGCGTACGCATCAGGTCTTGCTCCTTCTGTTGTACACCTTTGGGCTAGTCTGCAGGGCTCGACCGCAATTCGCCTAGACAACACGATTACCTTGCGTTGTGCTAAATCAAAAACACGAGTTGCCGCATGTGGACAATGCATGCTCTTCGGGCTTCTGGCTGTAATCATTTCCGGCTTCTGGCCTTACTGAGCTTGATAGCAATTTGAATCAACAGCTTGTCAGCTCGTATCAAACAACGACTCCGAAGAATAAACGGCCGACTGGCCTCATACAAAGTTGCACCAGATGCCTCCATTTGGAGCGCTACGACCGTGTGGACCGAAGGTGGGTACTTTTTGGCTGGCAAGGGCATGCAGACAAGAGGCCAAATTTGAGTTTAAAGGTCGGAATATATTTTCCTTAAGACTAATTTAGACTGGCAGGCTGACGCGGAGCGTATTTCCGTGTCGATCGGGCCAGGATGCCGTTGTTCGGCAAGCAAGCCTCGCATTGACCACTGCCCTGCAGTAGACACAGTAACGTCACCCCACAAGCGTCTGCCCTAGAACAATAGTGTCGAACTTGGAATTTGTTTCAGTACTGTACAGTATACGAGTTATCTGTTCATCGCGCTGATCTGTGTGCCTACCACATGATCTCTTGAGGTTTAAACGAGGAGCTACGAGGGAGTTCCAACGCCCGTTGGCGCAAGTGAAGGTTTCGGAAGAGTGGCCTTTACGTCACTTGCGTTTTCTTATCGCGTTTCCTGCTGTGAATCTTTGCGTGCACATGCATGTAAACCCTGTCAGACGATACTTCCTATCTTGGTGACACTGGCTTGACATATTCTATTTCACGTCTGCGAAAAGCTGTGGAAAGTATGAGTCTTTTCTGCTCTACCGTGAGATGGTCAAGAATACTTAAGTCAGTGGAGTCGGGGGGACTTTTCATATCCGATATGTTGGTAAAATAAAGATGGGTACATGCCAACAATGTCCTACGCGAGATGCCAGGGCGAGCTAGTGATGCTGCAAAGAAAGTCAGACACGCCTCGTCAAAAGCTAGAGGCACTGATACATACCCTCGAACGAAGCTCATTCGCCAGTGTCAAGTCATGCCTATCCTGAGTAATTTTACCTCGTAAAGGTCGGATTCCATTCGACTATCTTGCAGTCCCTGCCTGTGATGGATACGCGTATGCCCTCAATGGTGACGAGTCACATTTGTTTCAAGGCGATAGCGTATCATCGCAACATGGGCACACTTGTCACGCGCGGAACGCTGGCACACTTGCGGGTCTGTGCCGTACACCTCAAGAACTGTCTACTCCGTCAGTGAAGCTAGCATGGGAAATCGGCCTATCGACATGAAGGCTCGCCGGTTTCTAGCAGTAAGCATGGTAGCTAGAGTCAGATCTGTTGCTATATAGCGTTTGCAGTGGCGTTCTGTACGGTGCAGACGATGACTCTCCACATCACGAGTGTCGCGGAATTCTGTCACCTTGAGTTCCGAGGTTGTATCTGCTAGTCTCGAAGCATAGCAAATCTAGGAGCTGGATGGTGAGAGACCTCCGGCCATTCAATCATGGTCTTCGAATTGATTTCAGTCTCGGACCGACTAATCAAGCTTCGCTAGAATGCCGGAATACTGGTATTATGCTACGCCACGAATTGTTCGCTTACAGAAACGCTTACATTCGTGGACGATCGATTTAGACATGGCTATCTCTTGCCTTACAATTTCTCAACTTGGCATCCGCTCGGATCGAGCATTACAGTAAGATCTATTCATACGAGATAGTAGAATCAGTCCATACGTGTCATACTTCTTGCAGACGGAGCAGGCGCCGTGAGCCCGTCAATCTAGTCGATACCGCGCCCTGCACGCAGACGACCACCGAGACGTGGCTTGGTTCTGGCCCACGTTGCGAACTCTGCGCCACTTTCCACTTACATAAATTCGTCATGCTCAGACGGTGCCTGTGGTCCGAAAGGATCAGAATCTTGAGCTGAAAGTCATTCAAGTATCTTCGTGGCAGTCTTTCTTGAACTCTTCTTATCCAAGCGGGGCCATGAGAGTGCCTCTGCCAGCGACAAAACGCTACTCTCTCGATCTTAGAGGGCTTTGTTTACTTCAAAAGACCCGAGTCGAGTGTCGATATCGAGGAGTTGATCAAGTCACCCTCACCAACGTAGCCCGCAGCTCGGAGTCATGAGACCGATCCTGCTGAGGACTGATGTAGTTGAGACCTCGCATTGTAGTCAACAGCGGCGGCGGACGGACACGAGGCTACAACATGAGGGACAAGAGCACCAGCGGCAACAGCAGCGACAGACTGGTGCACAATCAAGCGCTGCTTGATGCTTGATCAAGCGCTTGGTCAAGCAGTCAGTCAATCAAGCATCGTGTAGCCTGTCAATCAATCAAGCAAAACTTTGTCAAGCGCTTGATACGCTTGAGTGCTTGATCAGCCAGACAATTCTCGGTGTAGGATATCAGATTCCTGGATATAAGTAACCCAAACCCTAACCCCGTTGGCTCTGGAAAAGGAAGCCCCAGATTTTGGGATCTGCGGACCCCTGCACCCCTGCACCCCACGCATCAATATAGATGACCCCGCGTCCACCAAGCAGGTACTGCCTACGCGTTTCGCGTTCGGTTCGTGAGGAGATGGAGGAGCTGGTGTCGCAGCTCGCAGTGCCTTTGAACCATGAAATCCGTGTTGAACTGCTCGACGAGATCTCTGCGTCCAATCACACCGCACAATGGCGACACAGTCCTTGCTCGTGCCGCACCCGACGCATACCTTCTCATAAACCGTCCCAACGGAGTTACCATGCCTACTGAACAGCGCACAATTGAAGACGTCGACAGCATCGAGCAGCGTCCTGCGCAGCCAAGTCTGATTGACTTGCCGGGTTACGAGGGTCTTGTGTGGCGCAACGTCACGAGACAGAGGTTCCGGATTCCTGAAAACGATCGTCCCCGACTAGATTCCTGGGTGTGGAAGCAAGGAGCATGGTTGGAGGGTGTGGGATAGTGTGGTGAAAGTATTAGCTTTGCAAGATCTGCCACTGCCGCCGCAGCCCGAACAAGCACTGGTTTAAGTCCTTCAAGTCAACAACACGAGCTGGCGATCACATGAAAGCAGAGCATCGAATCAGTCAGTGCAAAGGAGACATTCCCATCGCCAGAGAGCCAGAAGAAGAGGAAACTCGATCAATACCTCAAGGGCTACGATGCCGCTACTGCTGTGGAGAACTCGGCTCTCGCAGGGTTCAACCTGCTTGAGTTCCGAGCACTACTCCTGCAGTGGGTCATAGCGGACAACATTGCCTTCAGAAAGGTGGAGTCCCCTCATCTGCGACGGCTTATGAGCTACGCGAACCCACGGACTCAGATGCCGTCGCACACTTCGATATCAAGATGGGTCGCCAAAGCCTATGAGCAACAGCTCGGGGTTGTCACCGAGACGCTTGCTTCGGCCATAACGAAAGTATCGCTATCTTTCGACCTGTGGACATCTGGTACCAGTGCCGCGCTACTTGGTATTGTGGCTCACTTCATCGATGCCGAGGGCAAGCCGACAAGCATACTGCTGAGTTTGCCGAGGCAACAGGGCAGGCACACAGGCACTAACATAGCGGACAACGTTGCTTGTATCATCGCCGAGTACGGCTTGGAGCGCTCTCTTGGCTTTTTCATTACCGACAACCAGCAACAATGCAACCTGTATGTCAACGCTTGCGGATGAGTTCAGTTCAGTGCCAGAGCAGATGGATCCGCTGCTCTGGCCATTCTCAACCTCGTCGCTCAATCGATCCTCTTCGGCGGGAACGCAGACGCATTAGAACTTGAGCTTCTCGGTACTCAAGACGAAGAGCTGCGTTACATGGATGTTTGGCGGCGTGAAGGGCCTTGTGGCAAGCTGCACAACATTGTCAGGTACATCAAGAGATCGCCACAACGGATCGAACAATTTGAGGATATTCAGCGTCGCCTGATCTCTCCGACACGGCCGGCCGGCAAAGCTGAGGTGTACAGGCTGGTGGAAGACAATGACACGAGGTGGAATTCGATGGACGACTGTATCGAGAGAGCACTTTACCTGCAATCGGCCCTCGATGAGTTCGTCGAGAAGGAGATCGACAACTGGCATGTGGCACGCCGGCGTCGGCAGAAAGCACTGCGACCTTCCATCGTTGATGACCGTCTTACTGCTGACGATTGGGAGGTCCTCAAGGCTTACCATGAGATCTTACAACCAATAAAGAAGTCCACGAATATCCTTCAGGGGCAGATCGGTGGCCACTTTGGAGCAATCTGGCAGGTCTTGCCCCAATTTGAGATTCTGCTAACTCATCTTGAGGAGCAACGTCAGCGTCATCTGCCACTACGGAGCCAACGCACAGTTCCAAGTCCGCCACAGCCTTCGCAGCTGCGTGCCGGTCGTGATGGTTGTATCGAAAACCAACAAATGCATACACAGCAGAGCGATGAGACCAGGACTGATGAAGCACGAGATGTCGCGCGCGAGTGTGTCACTTGTCTCGCAGCTGAACAGCATTACAGCACAAATATCAACGCTGGCTGGCAGAAGCTTGACGAGTACTACAAGCGCCTCGACGACAATGTGGTGTATGTCGCCGCGGTGGTCTTGCATCCGCGGATGAAGTGGCGTTACTTTAAGACCAAGTGGAGCAACCGGGAGGACTGGTTGAGCACGTGGAAGGCGGAGTTGGATAGGTACTGGCATCACAACTACGGAACAAGGTATCCTCGTCGTCAGCAACCTCAGCTGGGATGGACGGCGATACAGGCATGAAGAAGGTCAAGGATGCTGCAGATGAGCGGTCTGATGGCGAGGACTCAGGCCTTGATCAGCTCGAGCAGTACCTTAGCGAGCAACCCGATCGATCGTATAGTTCGGCAGACTCACCGATCAGCTACTGGTTGGCAAGACGGAAGATCTGGCCCCAGCTCGCTGCAATGGCGCTTGACATCTACGCTGTGCCCGCCATGGCTGATGAGCCAGAACGCCTCTTCAGCCAGGCAGGCGACGCTATCTCATCCCGACGACGACGTCTGAGCGACGATACAGTTGCTTCCCTAATGTGTCTGAAGAGTTGGCAGAGGTCGGGGATCATCACGATAGACCAGAGTCTTTTTGAGCGTGCCATAGAAGCTGTTGCGGTGGCAGAATGTTGAATGCTCGAATTCATTACATAAGCACTCAAGCGTAATCAAGCAATCAATCAAGCGCTTGAGTCTTGTCAAGCTCAAGCAATCAAGCACGCTCAACCGGTCAATCAATCAAGCATAGCCTCTGCGCTTGAGCTTGATTGATTGTGCACCAGTCTGAGCAGCGACAACGCCATCGAAGCAAAGAAAGCCCCGGAAGCATGTGATGCTCGCAATATACGTAAGGTGAAAGTACGTTACGATCGAGAACACAATCTTGGCCTCTATGGGAACTCTAATGAGGCGAAAGCGGCGATAAAAGGCTATTGAAGGCCGCAGAGGTAGATTCACAACCAACGATTGTGTCTTCACACCGTTATCGTCCAACAACCATAGTGTAGCTCAGCAGACTGCAAGCTCCAAGTGGTTCTGATATTCATGCGCGGATTAGCCACGACGATCGTCAAGAAGATAGGAGTGGCTTGTTGAACTCAGGATCGCCAGAGACATCGATTCGTGAAGCGCAAGCACGTATCTTCGGGCTGCATTGTCCCAGGTGACATATACCACCCAGCTTCACTAGCAAAGATAAAGCGAGACATGCAAAGCTTAAACCACAAACTACGCTCATGCTCGCTGCGCTCTCACGATCAACACTCTCGTGGTTCAGAAACTCATTATTACCTTGAACATAGACTCAAATCGACCAGCAAGAATCGGAGCCTCGACCAATAAGACCAAGTGGTCGACCCATTTCCCAAGATGATAGCACGTGTAAAAGTCCCATCTCGCAGTTGGAGAATGCCTATCACATCATCTCTACCCTTTATCGAGGACTAAAACCCTGCGTGGAGCAGGGTGTTCATCAAACAGACACAAACAAGCAGTTTGTCTGTTTGATCACGTAATCAGACAGACAAACAGCCATTCGCCCGTTATATAAGCAAACCAAACAAAATTAGCTTGTTTGCAAACTGTTTGTAAACATTGCCGTCGGCTTGGCGCAGAAATATGAGCACGCGAAGCGCACTTGCCTCACCCCAACCCCAACCCTGTAGAGTGCATTCACTTGTGATGGAGTCAGCCAACGTTGATGTCACGCCGGCGCGATTCTGTGGCACGCGACACGCGACGCGGGATTGTTGTATGATCTGCTCGGTCAGTCGGGTGGCTCACTGCCACCAAACAACAGATCCATATTACCGAAGACATCCTACCATGTCAACCGAACTAGCAGACGTGGCAGATCTACGTGGCGCATCGTCACAAATTGCTCAGCAAAATCGAGGCAGTCTACTTCTCGCTGGCGCGAGTCCGAGTGGTTATGCACCCGCTCCACCCTCGAAGAAGCCGCGGGGAAGCTGGATCTGGAAACACGGCGAACCTTTGATACGAGACAGCGACTTGAGCCTGGAGTGGCTCTGTACGATATGTCATGCTGACTCTGTCCATCACCCTCTCAAAGAATATGTCTTGCCCGTCGTCTCTACAACACTGGCGCAACGTCATATGGAGCGGCATGGGTTCGACCTCAAAGGACGGCCAATTAATCGTGGGCAGAAACGTCGGGCTGGCTCGATGCTCGAGTATGTTGATCGCCAGAACACAGCCGATAAGACGACTTTCAACGAGAAAGGCTGGATTGATGCTTTTGTGCGTTGGGCAGTGACGACAAACCAGTCTTTGCGTCAAGCAAGCTCTCAGTCGCATCTCTTTCTACTCACATTTCAGAACCCTCGAATAGACAATCTGATGCCGAGAAGTGTCAACACTGTCCGAGAATGGATCATGCAAGCAGCGTCCGATGCCAAGATTACGATTGAGAAGTCACTGAGACGGTCGGCTAGCAGCATAACGATATCCTTCGATAACTGGACTGCCAACAATGGCCTGGACTTCCTTGGTGTGAAGCGCACTACCTCGACGCATCTTTGAATCCACGTGCGATACTTCTCGGTCTACGGGATACCCGCGGTTCGCACGGCGGAGAAAGTATCGCCGAGGAGATTTTGCGAGTGATACACGATTACGACATCGGCGAGAAGGTGCGGTACTTCATGGCGGACAATGCGTCTGCTACGATCGAGCCATCAAAGTCTTGAGCGAAAGTCTCGAAATTGATCCGCAATGTCATCGTTTGCGCTGCGGCGCCCACGTCATCAACCTCGTAGCCAAAGCTGTGCTCTATGGCGTAAATGTCGATGCGCTGGAGCCGGACGAGGGTCAGGAAAGTTTATCGGACAGCCGTCGTGTAACAGCATTCGAAGCCGCAGTCCGCTCTGTGCCATCCGAGGAAGCGCTTCAGACTTGGCGTCGCAAAGGCCCTGTCGGGAAGCTCCACAACTTAGTCACCCACATCCAGAAGACACCCAAGCGTCGACGATTCTTTGAGATGAAGCAGAACGTTGACCCAGATTCCGATGACGGCCGTATCTACAGGGTGATCGTGAATGGTGGTATCAGATGGAACAGTAGCTGCGACATGATCGAGCGCGCCATGAAGCTTCGAGATGCTATCGAGCTCTACCAGACCCACTTCCGATCGCTCAGTGACTGCGACCGATTGCCTAGCTCAGACTGCCTTTACGCAGAGGACTGGTTGCAGCTGGAGCGGTTGCTCGAAGTACTGCTTCCTTTGAAAAGCGCCTCCGTGCGGCTACAGGAAGACAATGATACCAAACACGCGCTCTGGGAACAGCTAGCGACATTCGACAGCCTGCTCAGTGAGTTCGAACAGCTCAAAGAGAGGTATCGCTTCGAGCCCAAGAGCCACATCAAAACGTGTGTCAATCTTGACTGGAAGAAACTGGACAAGTACTATGGTTTGTCGGACGATACGTTTGCGTACAGGACGGCGATATTCCTGCACCCTCACCTGAAGATGGCTTGGTTCGAGAGGCACTGGACTTGCAGGCCAGCATGGATCGCCGCTGCCAAAGATGCGATCGACAAAGCGTATGCGCTTGCAAAGACGAGATGGCCGCTGGACGCACAGAAAGCCGTGTCGCTCAACCCAGTGGAGCCGACCATAAAGTCTGAGTCGAGCTTTGACGAGTACAATACATTGCCACAAGAGGTCGACTCGCCAGACGATCTGCAGCTTTACAAGCGAGAGGAGCGGACGCTGGGCCTCTATTCGCCACCTCCGCTCGAATGGTGGCGCCAAACCATACCAGGTTTCCACTCCTGCGACATGGCGTTTTCTTTGCCGATCCCTGCGAGTGCTGCAGCAACGAGAGGACATTTTCGATCGCTGGTAATTCCGTAGGGACACGACGGCGCGGACATTGTTATGAGCTCGCGGAAGCGCAACAATTGCTTGCGTAGTACTTCGATGTTGGTCTGGCTTGAGACACATGCTATATTTACACAGGATGCATGGATTGTTCCTGACCGGAGAACAATTTGACCATCTACGCCGACTGGAACAGTGTCTTGGCAAACATTGCAGACAGACAAACAAATTAATGCTATCTCTCAAACAAACGGACAAGACGCTTCAACTTATGTAAGCAGACCGAACAATCTTTAAAAACCTGTTTGTTTGTTTGATGAACACCCTGATATGATGAAATTGGGTGTGAAAGAGTTGATTAAGCTGTGTATCTACTGCTGGGCCATCCACTGCTTTTACCTTCAGTGGGTCTGTGGCGGTCTGGATACTTTTGTCCGGCAATCTTCAACATCATACACGTCATGTGCGAAATGTGCGGAAGATGCACTAGATCATAGATGTCGTGAATGGCGCCTATAATTGTCGATGCCTGAGGCATTTGAATCCTTTGATCTGTTTCAGAGAAAAAGGCAGAGGGTGAACCTGTACATGACACATGATGTGAGCAGGACGGAGTGGGCTCTATGCTACTTGACAATCGATTCAAATCACTTAGATCTTCATTGCCTTCCAGACACTTGCGCTACTCATCTTATGGCTAGTTGTGATTACTGCCACCCCAGACCCCAAATCTCAAGGTAACGCTACGGTCAGGATGCTTGTCTCAGTCATAGGATGCTTCGCTATAAGACGGCCGAGATAAATGCTGCCTACCAATCATTCAGGAACAAACAATCATCCCTAGTAGTCAATAAGATGTCGGAGAGCGGTCCTTGGAAGGGAAACGCCTCCGTGATTCTCAATATACTGATCGCACGTGATTTCTCAATGTATTTCCATTGCACGCTTGTTCAAAAGCATGAAATTAGCAGCGAGACAGCATATGCCAGACTTCATCAACCGATACCGGGTTACCAGGGTCATGATAGAGCTGAAACAATATGCCTCTTGTTCCGAATATCAAACTGTCTACAGCATCCTCTTTTGTGCAGATTACAGTGGCCCATGTAACCTTTTTCGGAATTGGCGGATGCAAACCCCAAAATGAGTTTCAACTAATGGTATCAACCTCCGCCAGGGGTTCCTGCACAGTCATGGTTCGTGTCCCGCCGCACGGATTTCAAAACACCGGGGAAAGCTGCCGATCAACTGTTGGCATCTTACCAACAGTCGCCGGGCCCGTCAGCCTTTGGTCTAGCCAAGGTCTAGCCGCTGCCTAGGGATTACATATCAGAGCTCAGCTTTCTACCCTTGAAGTCGGCCCGTGCTCAGTCGCCGACACAATGCCAAGACCTTGCTCAAACACCGATCGACTCGCATAATTTCATTGGTTGTCATTCACATGCAGTTGGTCGGCTGCCTCTGCTCTTGTGGCCATGCTCACAATCATGTGCTCGTTACCAATTTATTATCGGACCCATTGTACTGTACGCATAGGCATACGTTTTCTTCCCTGCAAGCCCCGTGTTGTCCGTTATTAAGTATATTTGCATTTGTGTGCCTCTCCCAACTGGTGTACTGGCCGAGATATCGTTTGACAGATTCCATCTCTAGGTCTATTGCAAATTCGGACACGCGTGATCGAAGAGGAGACTCCAGTGAATGACCCGTACTTATATATGTTCGACGGTGGTAACCGCCCATTGAATTTTCTTCTTGAAGTGTAACTTAGTACATTCTGTCGAGGTAAGTCAGCTAGATGGGTCCACGGCGAAGAAAAGCTAGGTAAAGCCAATGATTGCGGACCCCTCGTTGTGATCACCACTCCGGTCACTCCTCCCCTAGTGGCTTGAATCGTGTCTGGGGCGAACCCCATCACAGAGTGTATTGTAAAGCTAGAGCTATCAATATGATCCTAAATGGAGGTCTGCCCCCCTGCAAGGGGCTGTGGGATGTTAGCTCGGGCCCTTATCAAGACTTGGTATCTCCTTACATGAGCGTCTGCCACTGTGAGTCACGTAGCATTATTTCGTGCTGTCCGATCACTTTGCGCTATAACGAAGGAGATAGCAATCAGAAGCTTCACAGGCACAACTCCGAGGCGATAACGGTCATTTTCATCTTATTTTAGCAAATTTCTCGTGGTCCGGCCGAGCAATGCTTTAACTTAGACAGGACCACAACGAGTGCGTTTTATTGAACTAAATTGGAAACGCAGATCGCTCCGTAAAAATCTCGCGAAGAACCAAGGGACCAGAGTGCGCATCGGAAGTCCTCAAACACACAACATCCAGTGCCCTCTTTCCAAATCTCCCAGATTTGTACATGACAATCAGTCATACCGAACTACGGTGGATTCGATGACGTTAAACTATATACTCTTTTTCGAAGATAAGATCATTCTTTAACGCTAGAAATGGATACATCAGTGACAACTATCTACGGCTTGGAGCCATCGCTAGTCTTCATCCTGGAGTACCAGGGCACTCGGATGTCCAGACAGAAGGCCGTACGAGCTCAGGCCGCTAGAGCAAGCGCAAAGACTAGAGCCACGACCATGCAGCAGAAGGTGCTCTTTAAGTCGGCCCAGAAAAGGCGTAACACCAAGAGCAAGGATTTCGTAATGTCCAAAGCGAAGTCCAAAGGAAAACATATGGATGAGGAAGAACAAAGTTGTCGAGAGACTGTAGGCTTCCCCTATAGCTCTCGTATCAGTCCGGTGCAATGCTCCTTGGACGTCGACTGCTGTCCAAAGATCGATGTGACGCAGCAAGAGGACTCGCAAAGCACGCGAAGGTCCGCGCAAGAGCATGCCTTTGCCTTTCCGACAAGATACCATACACATCGACTCGACGGCCACAAGATGCATCATTCTACAAGCAAGAGTCCAGGGTCACCTACAGCTTTAGTGCTATTGGAGACGGTCAAGCAAGACAAATATCCTTACGATTATTATACTTCATCAAATCATATTCGGACGGCCAACAACTTGGATGGAGTACAGACGACTCCAAGATCCTGGACATGGAAATGCAGCGCAAAGCGCGCCCAGAGCCATATATACCCCACGAATTCGTCACCAAACTGTATAAATGCTTCAGACGTCTCAACAACCGGCCCACCAGCGGACTTCCAGCTGGATGTAAGCCCAGAAACCGATGCAAAAAGGTCTGGAATGCGATACGAGCGGGTCCAGCTATTCCGAACTGCAAGAAGGATCGATATTCGTGACTTGATCAATGTCTGAACCTGGCTAAATTCAGAGCGGTGAATGAAATTGCAGCATGTGCTCAATAGTACTTGAATTCCAAAATCTCCATAGACACACTCCAGTGATAGAGTACTGCTAGCCTCGAGGATATATATGCTACTTAAGTCGAGTATTCCATCTGTCCAGCGCTGTCATTATATGACACGTGTCCTGTAGGACCCACCATGGAGTATATAATATAGCATGAGGTTTGGACATAAAGTATGAAGTGTAGGACTTGTAGGACATGTAGAAAATGAGCTTTTGCGTCTTAGCATGGTCAATGTGGCCTTTACTCGGTCGCATATATCAATCGAAGCCCTAGCATTATGAAGTGGGTTCATGATGGGGATGCATTCTGGCCTTCCTAATGAATGTGAATTCTTGTTCAGTGATGTGAAGAGTGCCTCATGGAGACATAATTTACTTGGCAAGCGGGCCCATCACGCAAGCGGGCGGATAAAAATCTAACCCATCCTAACGTTACCTTCAACCATTAGCTATACAAGCAACATTGAAGGTATGAGGAAGGAATAATTTCTATCCCAACCTACAGAGCTTGTCACTATGCCTAATGTACGCTTGCTACACTTCGGTAGTACCATTTTGGCAGCCCTTCTTGGCGGCCAGCTTGTCAAACCCGCGCTCATGGACACATTTGTGCACAGATACCTGGACTTCTATGCAGGGCCATCGGAAAGAGTTCCAAGCGGTGAACGCGCATTCTGTAAGTTAGACGAGACCGGTAATCACCAGAAGGCACTTCTCGCACTGCCCGAGCTTTTCCAGGAACATGCAGGGAGCCATAGTCGCGGGAGGTAGTCTGCATCGATCCTGTTTTTCAACTAGACCACCATCGATCCTACTTTTGCCTTCGCGTCAGCTTTACTGAGCCACGTGGCCCTCATCACTATACATCCTGCCGTCTCTCAACTATTGCCTGCTTTGAACTCACTCGCGACGTCCCTGTTTCTTACCATGATTCACACGCAGGTCCAATACACAATGCTTCACAACGCTGTCGCACTTCACCGGATTTCACTGCTCACCTTTGACGCGCGCGCCACTCAGGCTCGACGTCAGCCAGCGAGTGTATCGCTTCGCCTTGTTGGCTTCGTCCTTGTCGGCAAATACTACGTCGATGCGGTCGCCCGGACTAGGCGGTATACTCTTGATGGCCAGCTTTTCCGTCACCTTGTTGACCTTGACTCCGTCTCGTAAGCTATCTCTGATGCCGTTTTAGTCTTTTTATGCGCTCTTGAACCTGCCCTTGTCGATTGGCACCGCCCGTTCGTCTAGCACCTGGGGCCTATCTTTGCGACTTGGTAAACTATCTGCAGACGTAGACCTGGTGTGGGAGGTCTGCAGGCTCACAGACGCGCCATCAGTGCCAGTGACTTCGCTGTACGTTCTTTGGCTCGCATTGTCTTGGATCAGTGCACGCAGCGCCTTTTGCTCCTCGCCCTGGGTCTTGATCATTGCCGTCAGCTACTTATTGCGGTTCAGGATGACCTTGTTGCTCTCCAGGAAAGCTTTAGGTTCTCGGTCATCTCCTTCTGAGCTGCCACCAGCTGTGCGGTGGTCTCTGCCATCGCTGTCAGCTTGTCGTTCACGCCGTCCTCGGCCTTTCTCCTCCGTGCCGCAGTCGCCGCGGCCTCAAAGCCGGGGGCAGCCTGCTGCAAGACCTCATCAGCCCCAATCACACTCGGTATGACCTTCATCATCGTCCTCCTCGCCCCTCCCGCCTTCGCCTTCTCTCTCGTCACTATCTACCACTCCGCGCCCCCTCCGTCCTCTGACCCCGCATCAGCGGCGAAGCCGGCGGCGACGGCGGGCATCGACCTTCGAGCTCCAACACCTTTCCCACATCTGCAACACCTCCCCCAACACTGATGACATCATCTTGAATGGTTCCAGTATGTTGAACAAGTCTACCTTGGTAGAATCATGACGTCGGCTGAACCTTGACTGGCCCGCTCCCCTGAGCGGCTCGCTTGCCAAGTGCGTTATCTTGCATAAGATACCAGAACGAGCTAGCGAAGCCACAGGGAAAGTCACAGACGTCTCGAGAAAGGCTACCGGTAGTGCTATGTGCCATCGCATTCGCATCATTCGCTAGTGTCAAGACCTGCTGACCCTGGGAAATTATACCTCGTAAAGCTCGGACTGTATACGACTATCCCGCAAACTTTGTATGCGAATCAGGCGTATGCTGATGGCCAATCTTGGACAGAGGTCAGCCATGTAAGTCTGGATTTGGCCATTTTGCACAACGATGCTCGTTTTTGGCATTTTTCGTTGCACACGGTCCCGTGTTTTTACCGCTCAGGGTACCTTACGGCAGCGTTGAAGGCGACAAATGTCGTAAGTTGTGCCGGCAAAGAGTTCCTTCGCGAAAAGATAAAGCTGGAGAGCCCGTATGAAACTTGCAGATTGTCGTCTGTCGGTGTACAACTCGACTTGTCTGCCGGACGGAGCAAGTGAAGCTTGAGCTTCCGACACTCCGCAACCTGCAGTCATGGCGATACAAGCTAACAATTCAAGCCTTGAACCTGGGAATCGGAACGCGCGATTCGAGGAATCTGATTCAGGATACGATGACGATTCATCTTCGACAACATCTATCTCATCTGATATCTGGGCCCCTGAACTGGAAAACGGTCACTCCTACTATGGCTTACATCGAGACAAGTACCTCATGCCCAACGATGAGCAGGAACAGGAGCGTTTACAGATACAGTACTCCAGTATACAAATGATCTTGGAACGCAAATTATTCTTGGCGCCAATCAGTCACCCTACCGAGATCCTCGATGTCGGGACTGGCACAGGGCTCTGGGCCATTGATGTTGCCGATAATCATCCTGTCGCCCGCGTTTTCGGCATCGATATCTCACCGATTCAGCCGTCATTCGTTCCGCCCAACCTTGACTTCTATATCACGGACGCTGAGGAGCCTTGGGGCTTCTCCAATCGCTTCGACTTGGTGCACACTCGTCTTATGAACGGGACTTCTATCCGAAATTGGCCTTCGTTCTACGGTCAAGCATTTGCGTCTATGCATTCTGGTGGGTGGGTTGAAAATCAAGAAATCGATTTCGCCCTTCGATGTGATGAAGTGGAAGTTTCCGGTACATCCCCAACCAGGCAATGGTTCAAACTTTGGCAGAGGGGGCTTGAGAATCTCGGGATGACCGGACGATGTCATCCAGCGATGATGAAGAAGCAGATGGAAGAAGTTGGATTCGTCAATGTTGTTGTAACAACCCACAAGCTGCCACTTGGACCGTGGCCGTATGAAGTTGAGCCACGCATGGCGGGTTGCCTCCACCTGGTCAGTTTCATGGAGGGTCTGAGTGGACTCAGCCAGCGAGTGTTCGCTCGAGGGCTTGGTTGGAGCTACGGAAAGTTGGAGCTCTTTCTGCGGGAAGTGCGCCGTGATTGTGTGCGTTCAGCTCACAACGACTATTTTCTCTTGTGAGTTCGTCTCGATTGAAATCAGCAACATTTCCGCTAATCATACAAGGCATATTATTTGTGGGCAAAAACCATGAACACCACTTTCCTCCGGGGGTCCTCCCTACAAGATGAGACGCAATGTCAACTACGATCGCTGGTGTAGGTGGGAGGCATCGATCACAGAGCTGTCCTATGTGCTGTATAAGCTGCTGCTCCTGTTCGTTGTTGATGAGGAATCTCTTGTCTTCGGCGGCTTGGGCTCTGTTGGTGGTGCCACCCTTCCATCTTCTACTAAGAGTTGTGCGCTGGCCCCATGTTTCCTCGCGACGGTAGCTATACAGGGCGACTCTATAGTATTCAACTCCACGAGTGCTGCATCCATTGCTGTGGTGTGATTGGTATAGTCTGCCGTTGAACGCGTTGCATTCATGACGCGCGACGCGTGCATTGACTGTCTGTGTGCACGGACTGTCCAAAACTCCTACCGTAAATGCGGACCGACGAAGTCTGGAGGACTCCGGGTTATGCTTGCTGAAAGTCAAAACAGGCCGCAGAACTTATATTTCAGCCCTAATCTTATGGGTAATCTGAACAATTTGAATGTAAGGTGATTGTTTAGAAACCGGAAATCAGGTTCAGGTTCGAATTCATAGGCATATGAATATTCAAGATTCCTGTTGAGTGCTATTCCGATTGAGACCACTATGATTGCCGCAGGCGAACGCCCACTGCGGCAACCAGTGAGCAGCCGTAGTCTGCTTCGTGTAGGCTGACGATTAATTTGACCAGATATTTAGGCGCAACGGAGTGTGGGGATCCGCGGGAAGGTGTAAATGACAAAGTCCTGACGTTAGTCCTCGCATCCTGTTCGAGAAAGGATAGATCTGCATCCTACGAGCATGCACTTGTGGATGGCATCCCGGGCGATAAGCTCAAAGACGATCGGTCGTATCACGCTTGGATCGCGATCTGCTTTACTCGCTAGCTCCATCTAAGATCTGGCGTTCTTAGAATTTGAGTTAAGTTATGTTGGAACGAAGACGAGAGCACCTTGTCGCAAGACGAACATATTTCCTCAACGATTCTATTCCCAGTTTCTGCTTTCAACTCCCTGGTACGTGGAAAATATCATCATACCGCAACAGCGTGCTCCGCCACTTCAAGTCCAGTCCTTATAAGAGATCAGACATAATGAGAGGTGGGTAATTGATTGTCGAGTGGGGCCAAGGGTACTGACAGCTTCGAAGCTCACCGAGAAACGTCAGAGTAAGACAAGTCACACATTTCAAACGATTCGATGGTCATCATCGGCGATCATAGAAGCTCGTCACTGCTCGCGCGAGTAGAATTTTGCCACCCTACAGCGGCTTCTTCCATGCAAAAACTCGGCGGCCTACTGTCAACAATCAGCCTGTCAGCAGAACGGTCATCACATAAAGTCACTTTGCTGCCAGCGCGGCAGGGAACAGCAATCAGTGCTTGTCAGGCATACGAAGCACTCGGAGTTGTGCTAGGCTTCTTTGAACAGGCTAAAAGATCGGCCCACCGATGTAAGGCCGCCTACCTTTGTGATGAAGAACAGACAATCATTATGAAGAGAATATGGAGGGGATTGAAGATGCAGGCGACAGAAGCTTGACAGTCTTCCACCGACGACACTGATGCGGTTCACACTGTCGATTATTTCTCAATCATACTGCATTCAAGCTAAATAGCTTATGGTATGCCAGCTATCTTCGCGACTACATCACAGACGTGGTGGGCACATCGTTCGGGGTCCAGATATACCGCCAATTGTCCATCGCAGTCACAGAGAAACATGTCAAACAGATCGAGCAACCTTTCAACAGATACAATGACACCACCGTTGGTGCCGATATTGGTGTGGTTTTCGCCTGGCAGAGTGGGCATCGTCCACTGCAGCGGGGCACATCATATGGCATCGACGGTGCATATCCCGACTCTTTGCAGCCCGCTTTGCTCAGAATATACAGGTGGGCATGGAGGCAATGGCACGAGTTTCTTGGAGTCCAAAACTCGGGTTCTTCCACAAAGCAAGTGGTAGATAGCGGATATCCCGACCAGTGATGTTATTGGATTGGATCCTTACTGGACTGGATGGATCCGGATAGTTATTGGATGGATTGGATTTGGCTCATGGTCGTTATTGGATCGATTGGATTGCTCTCAGTGGATTCAGTTGGATCCAATAGTCCGAAAATGGTAAGCATCTACACGGTTGCGGCACGCCGAGCGTGGCGTCTGCAGGCGTCAAGGTCACGTGCATCATCGTGTCACTCGTGCTTGGGAAATATTCGCTGCTTATTGAGGCAATCGGCCATCTACGGGTGGCGCAGATTAACCTACGATAATACGATGCTCACCGTTCTCCACTGTACCTTGCCACTGTGAAGTTCTTCGTGGCGGACGAGCCTTCTCTGCATTGTGCTTGGACTGCGCGCGCTTACTCGTGGACTTCTCGGCCGAAGCACACTGCGCTTCCATGGCAAGGGTTGGGGTAGCGCTCATATCTTTTGTCAAGGAGCTACCGCCGCAAGCACATGTCGATAGCGGATGCTTAATGCTCGCTGTGATACTCATAGATCAGATAGATCGTTTGCCGAGACATTTACTCCGCATCGCGGCACTGTTCAACGATTTGCGCCTTGAGAGAGGATTTTCTGTGGGGTTTGGGGTATGAGGCTTGAGGCGCGCGATGCAGCTGGAGATGTGCACCTAGAACTCTTGCCAGTGCGACGACCAAACAGTAACTGGGCAAGTTGAAGAGCATCCTACGAGGTATGTCAAGCACGAAACATATTTAGCGGTGATAAGCTGTCTTAAGACAGGAATCTACATTAGTGAACCATGGTGACTTTCCCAATGGGACGATGGAATCCAATGGATCCATTGGATCCACTGGATATCCACTGGGATATTGTTGGATGGATTGAATTTGCGGCAAATCCAATCCAATCCAATCCAATAACATCACTGGCCCACAACGACGACCGCATCTGCTTTGACGAGTACTGTAGGGTGAGGAACGGCTACTACTCGTTCATCCGGAGAACCAAGAGACTGGCCTGGGAACGATTCCTCGAAGGCGTCCTCCCGATCGACGAGGGTTCGCAAGCAGCAGCGGACCCTGCAAGGTGCTGGCAAGCGCTCAAATACACCAGGCCGCAGGTCCCGTCATACACACCAGCGATCAAGGTGGCAGGGTTCGACGGCCGGCCAGACAAGATCGCAGCGACGGCAGAAGAGAAAGAAGAGATTTTTATGGCACAGGCGTTCGCGCCCCAAGCAATGGACAACGAGGACAACCAGATTCCTGATACGAGTGCTGGCGTGAGTGCAGAACAGGTCCGCGAAGCGTTGTTCACACAGGCCGTCAACAAAGCCCCTGGGACAGACGGGATTGGCTTTAAAGCGCTGAGACTGCTGTGGCGGTGGGCAGAAAACCGAGTGGTAGCTCTCGTGCAAGGGTGTATTCGCACGGGGCACCATCCCTGCACGTGGAAGACCGCGAAGGGCATCCTCCTGCGCAAGCAGGGCAAACCCACATACAGCGTCGCCAAAGCATATCGGGTCATCAGCCTGCTCAGCTGTCTCGGAAAAGTGGTCGAGGGCGGTCGCAACGTGGATCGCATCCTATTGCGAGACAAACGACATCTTCCATCGAGGGCAGTTCGGCTGTCGAAGGGGAAGGGGAACGTCAGACGCTGTTGCTCAAATGGTTGCAAAAGTCGAGAATGCTTGGAGCCAGAAACGAGTTGCGCTAGCACTACTCCTAGACGTCAAAGGCGCATTTGACCGGGTCAACAAACAGAGGCTCATCTCGCGAATGATACATGTGGGTATTGCGGGCAACATTGTGGCGCTGGGTGGATTCGTTTTTGTCAGACCGCCGAGCCATGTTAGTGATCGACGGAGGACGGGCGAGACACGCAGCATCCAAGCAGGCCTGCCGCAAGGATCGCCAATATCGCCGATACTGTTCATCCTATCCGTCAGCGAGATGTTCCAGTGGCTAGAAGATAGACACCCGAAGCTTCAAGCCATATCCTTCGTGGATGACGTAGGCCTGGTGACGGAGTGTCACAGCGTAGACGAAGGCACAATACAGCTCGAGGCGATAGCCAGAGACGCGATACAATGGGGATCGGACAACAAAGTCGAGTTCGAAGTCAGCAAAACTGAGGTCCTCATTTTCAGCAGACGTCGCAAGATACTACAAAACGCAAAATCGAAGCCGTCCGCATCGGACAGCAGACCTTCACCATCAAGCAGGAGGCGACCAGATGGCTCGGCTTCTGGCTCGATCCGAAGCTGTCGTTCAAGACACACTTCGAGAACAGGATGGCCAGTGCCAAGGGGCTCTACAGCAGGCGTCTAGCCTCAGCAGAAGCAACGGCGGCTTGTCCGTCAACCTGATGCGGAGGGTGGTCGTGGCCGCAGTGACCTCAGGGCCATGTACGGATCGGAGATCTGGTGGAGAGGCCAGAAAGACAGATTGCGAAAAGTGCAGTTGCTGCTGAACAGCCAGGCGAGAGCCATCACAGGGCTGCTGAGATCGACTCCTCGAGCATTCCTACAGAAGGCATCATGCCTACCCAGCGCCCAAGACCTCCTCGACCACCGTCAGACCAATTTGCGATGCGGGCGCTCAATGCAGATGGGGACCACCCCACACACCAGCTCCTGCCCGCCAACTTCCGCTTTGGTGAGCTCCATCGTCACGAGGGAGCGACAGGGCAACCATCAAGCATTGGCTGGACAAGACCAGAAAAGACACACCGATTCGGAAGCGGCTGCGCAGCAGATAGTCAGACACGTCAGCTACGACACCGAGTATGGATTCCAGTTGCTACACAAAGCCGACCCTCTCACGGCAAGCCCGGTGGTTCGAACCCACGGCTACTTGAGCATGCCTCAAAGAATGCAACCAGACCACCCGCATCAGCTAACGCTGTTTGTAAGCACGAACAGGAGTAAGCTTTGGTGTGGGAGTGGCATGGAGAGAGCAATATGCGTGGAAGACGAAAGCGTCATCGCTAGGCAAGCACATCACAACAGCCGACGCCGCCTTGTCCGCCATCGCATGGTCACGAAGAACCTCGTCTCGACACTTTCGAAGGCAGATCACAGCCGCGCAGAGATCGTGACAGAGTCGCGGAGTGGACTGATGGCTATCGCAGGCGAGGACATGGACCACCGATCGTTACCAGCATCAAAAGACACGCGCAGCGTGTTGAAGATGCAGGCGGTCGAGTGGTCCTGACATGGCTGGAGAACGATGGAGACGTGGAAGGCTACGAAATAGCAAACGCCGCAGCACAACGAGCAGCAAAGCAACAGCCCAAGGAGATGCGATCGGCCTCGCTGTCATACGTGAAGCAAGCGATCGAGGCAAAGTGGAAAGCAAGAGCCAAGATCAACGATGACATCGCAAATGCTAAGAAGTCGGTCGCAGCCCGATACCTGCAGCTCAGATCGGGACATGCGGTCACCGGAGCCCACCTGTTCAGGATCGACAAGGTAGAAGATGCGCAATGCTGGTGGTGCGCGGGAGCAGTCAAACGGTCGCTCACCTCCTACTCCGCTGTCGGAAAGTGGCGAAGACAGCGAGACTCTATGATGCGGGGATTGCGTGCGAAAGAGATCACGTCAGCGCGAGACGAGACCGAGCAGACCTGGTGAGCCTGTTTAGAGATGAAGCCACTAAAGAGGTCCTCCGATTCATCGGAAACACAGAAGTGGGCAGGCCAATGGCCAAAGAAGAGAACAGGGATGACTACTGGGACATTGGACGACTGGACCAGAGCTCAGATGAGAGGGGATGATATCGAGACGGAGGAGAGTGAGGGGACGAGGGAGGTTGCCGACGGCAGGAAATTAGGAGGGCGCAAAGCCCAAAAGCTGTGGCGGCTTGGTGAAGTCGGGACGGCGAGCTGAACTGTAAAACAAAGGAAAAACAAGGAGCAAATTAGAGGTCACAGAGATTGTCGCGAAGATAGCCGCGTGCCATAAGCTATTTAGCTTGAATGCAGTATGATTAAAAAAAAAAAAAAAACCACCCCAGGATTTGCGGTATCAAACTCGATCAAAGACGCAAACACGCCCTGCGTATCGCTAATGGTTTGGACATGAGGACCCCGGCGTCGAGGTCGCTCTGTCAAACATGCTCAGCGCAAAGGCGTACGCTGGTGAGGACGTAGATGCTGCATCAGTATACGGCACCGTAAGGACGCAAGCGGGACTTCCATTCTGGTCGGAGAAAAGCAGACAGAAAGATGATATTAGCTTCGTCTTTTATAGCTCCATAAACTCGGGCATAGATTGAATACATCCTTGTCCCTTGCATCCACAGTTATCATATGACCTGGCGCATGACTTTTTTTTTTTTATTTTTTTATTTTAATTTTTTTAATCATATTGCATTCAAGCTAAATAGCTTATGGCACGCCGGCTATCTTCGCGACAATCTCTGTGACCTCTAATTCTGCTCCTTCCTTGTTTTTTCCTTTGTTCTTACAGTTCAGCTCGCCGTCCCGACTTCACCAAGCCGCCACAGCTTTTGGGATTTGCGCCCTCCTGATTTCCTGCCGTCGGCAACCTCCCTCGCCCCTTACTCTCCTCCGTCCTCAGATATCTCCCCATCTCATCTGAGCTCTGGTCCAGTCGTCCAATGTCCCAATAGTCATCCCTGTTCTCTTCTTTGGCCATTGGCCTGCCCACTTCTGTGTTTCCGATGAATCGGAGGACCTCTTTAGTGGCTTCATCTCTAAACAGGCTCACCAGGTCTGCTCGGGTCTCGTCTCGCGCTGACGGTGATCTCTTTCGCACGCAATCCCCGCATCATAGATTCTCGCTGTCTTCGCCATTTCCGACAGCGGAGTAGGAGGTGAGCGGACCGTTTGACTGCTCCCGCCGCACCACCAGCATTGCGCATCTTCTGCCTTGTCGATCCTGAACAGGTGGGCTCCGGTGACCGCATGTCCCGATTTGAGCTGCAGGTATCGGGCTGCGACCGACTTCTTAGCATTCGCGATGTCATCGTTGATCTTGGCTCTTGCTTTCCACTTTGCCTCGATCGCTTGCTTCACGTATGACAGCGAGGCTGATCGCATTTCTTTGGGCTGTTGCTTTGCTGCTCGTTGTGCTGCGGCGTTTGCTATTTCGTAGCCTTCCACGTCTCCATCGTTCTCCAGCCATGTCAGGACCACTCGGCCGCCTGCATCTTCAACACGCTGCGCGTGTCTTTTGATGCTGGAAAGGATCGGTGACGTCCATGGTCCTCGGCCTGCGATAGCCATCAGTCCACTCCGCGACTCTGTCACGATCTCTGCGCGGCTGTGATCTGCCTTCGAAAGTGTCGAGACGAGGTTCTTCGTGACCATGTCGATGGCGGACAAGGCGGCGTCGGCTGTTGTGATGTGCTTGCCTAGCGATGACGCTTTCGTCTTCCACGCATATTGCTCTCTCCATGCCACTCCCACACCAAAGCTTACCTCCTGTCTCGTGCTTACAAACAGCGTTAGCTGATGCGGGTGGTCTGGTTGCATTCTTTGAGGCATGCTCAAGTAGCCGTGGGTTCGAACCACCGGGCTTGCCGTGAGAGGGTCGGCTTTGTGTAGCAACTGGAATCCATACTCGGTGTCGTAGCTGACGTGTCTGACTATCTGCTGCGCGAGCCGGCTTCCGAACGATCGGTGTGTCTTTTCCGGTCTTGTCCAGCCAATGCTTGATGGTTGCCCTGTCGCTCCCTCGTGTCGATGGAGCTCACCAAAGCGGAAGTTGGCGGGCAGGAGCTGGTGTGTGGGGTGGTCCCCGCCTGCACTGAGCGCCCGCATCGCAAACTTGGTCTGACGGTGGTCGAGGAGGTCTTGGGCGCTGGGTAGGCATGATGCCTTCTGTAGGAATGCTCGAGGAGTCGATCTCAGCAGCCCTGTGATGGCTCTCGCCTGGCTGTTCAGCAACAGCTGCACTTTTCGCAATCTGTCTTTCTGGCCTCTCCACCAGATCTCCGATCCGTACATGGCTACCGAGGTCACTGCGGCCACGACCACCCTCCGCATCAGGTTGACGGACAAGCCGCCGTTGCTCTTGCTGAGGCTAGACGCCTGCTGTAGAGCCCCCTTGGCACTAGCCATCCTGTTCTCGAAGTGTGTCTTGAACGACAGCTTCGGATCGAGCCAGAAGCCGAGCCACCTAGTCGCCTCCTGCTTGATGGTGAAGGTCTGCTGTCCGATGCGGACGGCTGCAGATTTTGCGTTTTGTAGAATCTTGCGACGCCTGCTAAAAATGAGGACCTCAGTTTTGCTGACTTCGAACTCGACTTTGTTGTCCGATCCCCATTGTATCGCGTCTCTGGCTATCGCCTCGAGCTGCATTGTGCCTTCGTCTAGGCTGTGACACTCCGTCACCAGGCCTACGTCATCCACGAAGGATATGGCTTGAAGCTTTGGGTGTCTATCTTCTAGCCACTGGAACATTTCGCTGACGGATAGGATGAACAGTATCGGCGATATTGGCGATCCTTGCGGCAGGCCTGCTTGGATGCTACCGGTCTCGCCCGTCCTCCCGTCGATCACCAACATGGCCCGGCGGTCTGACAAAAACGAGTCTACCCAACGCACAATGTTGCCCGCTATGCCTACTTGTATCATCCGCCGGATGAGTTTCTGTTTGTTGACCCGGTCAAAGGCGCCTTTGACATCGAGGAGCAGCGCAAGCGCAACCCGTTTCTGGCTCCATGCGTTCTCGACCTTTGCGACCAGCTGGGCCACCGCGTCAGACGTCCCCCTTCCCCTTCTACAGCCAAACTGTCCTCGATGGAAGATGTCGTTTGCTTCGCAGTAGGATGCGATCCAAGTTGCGACCGCCCTCTCGACCACTTTTCCGAGACAGTTGAGCAGGCTGATGACTCTGTATGCTTTGGCGACGCTATATGTGGGTTTGCCCTGCTTGCGCAAGAGGATACCCTTCGCGGTCTTCCACGTGCAGGGATGGTATCCTGTTCGGATGCACCCTTGCACGAGAGCTACCACTCGGTCTTCTGCCCACCGCCACAGCAGTCTCAGCGCTTTGAAGCCAATTCCATCTATGCCTGGGGCTTTGTTGACGGCCTGTGTGAACAGCGCCTGGCAGACCTGTTCCGCACTCACGCCAGCACTCGTGTCTGGGATCTGAATGTCCTCGTTGACCACGGCCTGAGGTGGGAATGCTTGCGCCATGAAGATCTCTTCTTTCTCCTCCGCCGTCGCCGCGATCTTGTCCGGCTGGCCGTCAACGCCTGCCACCCTAATCGCTGATGTGTATGACGGCACCTGCGGCTTGGTGTACCTGAGCGCTTGCCAGCACCTTGCAGGGTCAGCTGTCACTTCCGAACTTTCGTCAGCTGGGAGGACGCCTTCGAGAAAGCGTTCCCAGGCCAGTCTTTTGGCTCTCCGAACGTACGCGTAGTAGTCGTTTCGCACCCTGCGGTACTCGTCAAAACCAATGCGGCCACTGTTGTGAGCACGTCTGGCGCTGGAGAATAACATTCTCTGCTGTCTGACCTCTTCAGTCCACCAACGCTTCGATCGCGCCCTCGGCGCTCTGCCAGCGGCATGTCTGTCAAGCACGTCTCGAAGGCTGTCTTGCACCATTGTGCTTCAGCTTCTAGCTCAGCCGGTGACGTGGCCCACGCATCAATCAGCGCTCTTCCTTCACTCAGCTCAAGCCAGTTTTCACTTGCGGCTTCGAGCGTTTGCTCGTCTGCGTAAAGCCGATCGAGATCCCAATTTTGCACGTCCTCTTTCTTCCCTTCGAGAATGACTGCGTTGAGTGGCATCCACTCAAACACAATCACCTCGTGGTCAGATGTTGTGGCGAGTGACTCATCAATCTCCCACTTGGCAAGTGCTCCGACCCCGCGGGTACTCAGAGTCAGGTCGATTATCGACCGGCAGTTCCTCCCACATCTCGTGGGCTGGTAATCGTTGTTGTTGATGATGAAACCGTGCCTGTCTATCAACCGCTCCACTGTCCCAGCGTGCTGTCTTCCCGACACCCACGGGTCCCAGGCGGGGCTGCGGGCGTTGAAGTCGCCAGCGAGAATGGTCCTGCTCTCGATCAGTCGCGACACGTCCATGTGGTCGACCGTGTATCCACCGCCCTGAACTCTGGCTCTATTGTAGATGTTGATGAGCCTTGTCTTCCGAACCTTCTTGCGGTTCGTTGTCTCCCAGACGTCGAGGCACTGTACGTGAGGGCTATCCACCAGGTCCGTCCTCTCCTCGAACACGTATCGGTTCAACGCCTCATTCCGTATTGCCAATGCTACTCTCGTGTCTTTCTTCACGCATTCCGGCCATCGGATTTGGAATCCCGGATGACCGATCACGTGTTTCTTTCCCACGTACGGCTCCTGTAGGCACGCCACTTCCGCTCCTGTTTCGATGGCCGCCTCCAGTGCGGCTATCGTTGACACAGCCGTGCCGTTGCAGTTATGTTGTATCACTATCATCATCAACGGACATGTGTGTCGGGTCGCTGGATCCGAAGATCTGCGCCGCCTTTGCCACCATCTTGGTCCTCGGCCGGAGTTCTCTTGTCGGTCTGGGCGATGGTTCGTTCTGCGGTAGTGGTTCTGGTTCTGGTGTGCTCATCTCGGAAGATATCGAGATCGCTTGTGTTGGGATGATTTGCTCCGGGTCAGCGGGTGTCTTCTCCCTATCCATCTGATCTCCGTCCATTGTAAGGTCATCGTTTTCTGCTACCGGTTCCATCGCTGGTGGGCTACTGCGAATCTCGGCCCCCTTCTGCTGGCGTGTTTGTCGGCTTGATCTTCTCTCGGGGCACCGCGGTGATGTCGCCGGGTGTGGCCCTTTACAGTTCGCGCATCTCGCCACTTGGTGCTCACATGGTGCTGACATTTTGCTACAACCTTCGGCCGTACATTTATGCTTGCTCCCTTCGTGGTCACCGGCACACACGAAGCACTTGGGATCTTCAGTGCACTGACCAAAGTGGTCGCGACCACAGCAGCGTATGCACATTCCCCCTTCCCCTCTTTCCCAGAACCTCTCTACTTCGTGGCGCTTACCACCAAAGATTAGTCCCTTTGCCATGATCACGTCCGCCGATTTCTTGCTTTTCACGGTCAAGACCAGTGTTGACCTCTTGATGCTTCCGCTGTCGAAGCGCTCGGCCAGCGTGTCGCCCTTGATCCATCTTGGCGCGTAAGGCAGCTGTTCACCTGTCATCAGTTCGATCTCCTCTCTCGCTACGTCCAGTCCTCCTTCCGTCATGTATCGGTCGAGTGCGACCCCGTGCACACGCAGCTTGAGCCACCTTTCGGTCTTCTCCATGTATGCAACCTCAGGGTCTAGCTTCTTAACGGCCGCCATAACGATAGGCGCGTAATCGAGCAGCTCTTCCGCACTTGCGTTCTCGCTCATCACGCCTGTCAGGTTGCCTTTCTCGGTGTATACCATCTTGATCAATCTTACCGTCACGTGGGCTCTCGCGTGAGCCAGGGCCTTGTTGACCTCGAACATGATGTCCCTAGGGTCACAGCAATGCGACTGTACGTTCCTGACGAACAGGACCGTCGCTGGCCTCGCGATGTTTCTTCACTTTCTTCTTACCTTTCGTGACTGTGGTCCAGCCATTACCTGTCCTGGAGTCAGCGATGCTGGCCCAGCTCTTCTGTTCTCTTCGCGCACTGGGAGTTTTCTATTGTGCCTTCTTGAGGAGCACGCTTCTCTGACTGTGGCGTTGTGACACTTGTTGCGGGCTTTTCCTTGTTGGCTAGCGCCTGTTGCAGGCTCTGGAGCATAGCGTCCGCTCGTCTGTCTGCCTCGGCCTGAATGCTTGCCATTGCTGTAGTCACCAGCTGCGTTAGGCTCAGCTCAACTTTTTGGAATTTCTCTCCATTTCTGCTCGAAGGACTTGCACGTCATGCGAGCATTTTGCGACTGCCCCGGCACTATCAACGCCGCTCAGGGCTTCTGCGATCATAATCTTGCATCGCGCGCAGAGTGTACTTCCGTCGATGCTGGCGTCGAAGCCCTCATCTGTTCTCCTTTTTTTGGGCACGTGGGCCCTTTAGCATGGCTTTGCCGTCCTTCATCCCCTTGGGATCCGCTGAGAAAAACTGGGGAGGAGAAATTAAACTGGCTTCCAATTGGTCCGGTGACTTCCCCGCGCGTCGTGGACCCCTGGACGTCACTTGAGGCTGACTCTCCACCACCTTTGCTGAGTGGTGACATGCCCGCCAGCGAGGCGCTGGGGGTATCGATCGGGTGCAATTGATCTGCTTGTTCCACACTTTCAAATGATGTAAAAATTGACCCTGTCCTTGACAAAGTCGAAAAGAAGTCTCCCCTGGCGCATGACTGATGACAAGCCCAGGGATCTTTGCAGACATAACGGCGAGTTGAGGAGTGACGCCAAATCCCCAGAATACCGGGACCACGTCGGGATCCATCCATAGGGAACCAACCGTCTTATCGCCCCAGTCAGGCTCCTTGACATCTTTGATCCCTAGGAGCTCAGCACCCTCCCAGCCCCAGGCGATTGGCTCGCCATGAGTAGCCGCAAAAGGTCTGGTGATGCTTCGAACTTTGTCGACGTCTTGCCTCCTATACGGTCGCATCGATACGACGTATGTGCCATGCTTGAACATACCCGCTGGACACAATGGCAAGGTGGTCTTGTACATTGGCACGATCGCCCCTTGGATCAGCGTATGAGCGGCTGGAAGGCCGGCGGCGGCAAGAGCTGTCTCGAAGCTGTAAGAGCATCCGATCACAAATGCAACATGTTCGTGTTCCAACCACCACTTCTCGATATCGAGCACGTCTTGCTCAAAGTTCCCGTCTTGATAAAGAAAGTATCGAGGGAAATCATGGCGAATATCAATATCGCCGGTGATCTCCTCGTCAGAAACTCCGGGTAGATACGATTTCAGTTTGTCGAATTTCCCGGGCGCAGCACTTTCGGCAATTAGGGGGCATGGCACTGGATTCCGTTGGCAGAGCAGACGAAAATCGTCTGCGTATGATGACGGCAATATCAGAAAATTGGCTTGGATGTATCCAGGTGCGAGTCCAGCCGTGCACCCGATGAGCTCTTTGCGTCTGGCGGCCAGGCGAATGGTCAGAGCCGTGTCTTGTCGTCCGGTCTGAAGCATTGGAGAAACGAGTAGAGTCAGCAAACAAAAGTATGGCCGGTGATGGCGTGAAGTACGAAGATTTACTGATATGCAATAGGATATTCAATAGGACAATCCATCTGTTGAGATGTGGTCTCGACTCTTGACGTGTACTTGCCCGAAGGAGGCACAATCTTGTCAAGAGGCGTTGCTTCGGCCTGTTCTGGAGGTAACCGACCTCCGATTCGATCGGATCGGCGCTGTGGGACACGAGCCCGACAAGGTTCAACAGATAGTGCGCGGGCTCGGGGCTACTCGGCAACGCCACAAGGTTAGATAACGCCCGCCCGGCAACATCTTGATAAGACCGATCAACCTTGACGACCGCCATCATCTATCCCCCGCAATACTCTACTATCTACGGTCCAGGATGGTGTCTTTGACAGCGCGCATACAAATTCAGCTTCATCAGCTGCTCTGCATGATCGACATATAACCTCAGTATCGGAGCCGTTAGTCACATTTTCATAGACCGCATTTGAAGTTGTACAACTCTACTTTGAACCCCTACCATCGAGCCTCAACAACACCAAGATGTCGACCACACCAGTCGCAGAGACAGAGAAGACCATGGTCAGGGCAGAGAGCAATGGCGATTCGGTCTCCGAGGGCCAGACCATTGACCTGAAGCGCACTCGCGCTCTCCTCGCTCGCCTCGACCTGTCCTTCATGCCGGTCATTATGTTGGCATATCTGACATGTTTCCTCGACCGCAGCAACATTGGAAATGTCAAAGCCGCTGGTATGCCGGAAGCCATCAACGCATCGACCACTCAGTTTACCACTGCTGTCTCTATATTCTATGCCACATATGTTGTCCTCGAAACACCTTGGGCCGTGGCTCTCAAGAAGCTTACACCCCGTTACCAGATGACAGGGCTGGCGCTCAGTTGGTCCGCGGCGACTCTTGGTTCTGGGTGGCTGAAAAACGTCGGTGGCCTCTATGCCACTCGCCTCATTCTTGGTGCCTGCGAGGCCGGTCTTTTCCCTGGCCTCAACCTCTATCTGACAATGGTGTACCGCCGAGAAGAGATGGCCAAGCGAGTATCATATCTTTTCGTGTGCAGTGATCTTTCAGGTGCCTTTGGAGGCCTTCTTGCCTATGCGCTTCTGCATCTTGACGGAAAGAGTGGATTGGAAGGATGGCAGTAGGTACTCCCGTGCAAGGTAATCATTCAGCGCCGATCATTTCACAGATGGGTATACATCGTCGAAGGAATCTTCAGCTTTGCGGTGGCCTTTATCATCTACTTCGGCCTTCCCAATGACCCTGCAGATGCCATACTGCTTCTCAAAGAAGACAAAGAGCTTCTTGAGATTCGAGCCACCGAGCGTGCCGCTTACATGGGCAGCGACGAATTCGACTGGGCCGAGGTAAAGAAAGCCGTCTGTGACCCCAAGGTCTATTTGAGGTTTGTCTTTGCCCGTTCTCGCGCTGAGCAGCTACTGACTCCCGCTCCAGTGGTGCCATCCAATTTTGCCAGGACATCCTGCTATATGGCTTCTCCACCTTTCTCCCGTCTGTCATCAAGGGCATGGGCTACAACACCCTGCAATCCCAGTATCTCACCATCCCGGTCTACCTCGTCGGAGGTGCGATGTTTGTCTTTTTCGCCACTTTGTCCGACAGATTCAAAGTTCGAAGCTACTTCATGCTCTTGGCCAACGTCTTCGGCATCATTGGCTACGTTCTTTTTCTGACTCCAACGCCTCAAGCTGTCAAATACTTTGGTACTTTTATGTGCGCAATCGCCGTGTACACTGGTCCTGGTCTTAATTTGACCTGGCTGAACGTCAACAGCGCCCCGCATTACCGTCGTGCTACCGCTATCGGTGTACAGCAGTCGATTGGTAACACCGCCGGTATCGTGGCAGGTCAGATCTACCGTAAAGCTCCCTATAAGCTCGGTAACGGCATCTCTCTGGGTGCCATATGTGTCTCCCAGCTCATTATTGTTGCCAAGATCTTTTACATCAAGCGTATGAATGCGCAGAAGAAGAAGATCGCTGCTGGCGTGATCGAGGACAATCGCAGTGTCAGGGATGGCGACAAGGATGTGGACTTCATCTATCATCTGTGAGAGCTATCAACAACATCTGCTTGGATGATCATGGCACAGAATGTTACTTAACTTTCCTTCGTGAACGACGCACCAGGCTTTATATTTTTATTCAAATGAATTTATTTGAGTCAAAATGTGATCTTTACGATGGTCTGATCACATATTTTTGTGTCACGAATGTACTTGACTTTTGGAGGGATATCTGTAGCCGAGCCAAATCAGTAGAAGATTTACCGCAATTCTCCAGGACCATCATGGATCCCACGATAGCTCCAGCGTCTGCATCCGACACACTACCGTGAAGGCCACAGCTCAGTCTGTCCTCAGCTGCAGTGTGCGGTTGTAGTGCGTGGGGTCATCTAAAGTGCTAGCTTCGCATGGCACATAAAACTCACAAATCAAGGAAACCTCGTATTGGCTCCATCATCAACGTCTTCACGGAGTAATCCATCATCAAGGTCTTCACGGATCCACCAGCTCGAGAGGCTGCTGAAATCACCGATTCGGACTGCCATGGACCTACTATGCTTTGCAACGCATCGTGTAGTCGCACACTAACATGACTCACGATGTGGGATGGACTGATAGATGTTGTCATACCCGGAACGCCACCGTCATAATTTATCAATACTCTAGGCGGATTCTCCCATCGCCATGATCATGCCCAAGCTCCCATTACCCGTCCTATCCAACACAATAGGAATCTTCTTCTCTTGATCCAGCTTGGGATTACCCCAACCTCCACCTCCTGGTGTCTCGATCACGACCCGATCGCCAGCGGCAACGTTGATGGTACTCTTGCCTCCAATGTTGACACTGCTGCCGTCCTTGGCTCTAATCCACGTGTTGAGTCCACGTTCAGCTTTGCCACCACCGTTCATGCCATATGGGGCGAAAGTGCGTCGCTCGCTGAGGATGCTGGCTTTCATGCTTTCTGAGAATTCGATCTCGCGGACTATGCCATCACCACCATTGTACAGGCCCTGGCCGCCTGAATTGGGCCGAAGTCTGAATTGACGAAGGATAACGGGGTATCTGAGAAGATACGTCAGCAGGAAAAAAGACAAGTATAGAGGGGAGCAGGACACACCTTCGCTCGAGAACTTCTGGATCAGTAATCCTGGTGTTCGTCATGTTCGTGTGGACGCCAGATGTGCCATCACCGAAAGGTCCTGCACCGCTGCCGCCGCAGATGGTCTCGTAATAGCCGAAGCTGGAGCCTGGCTCGTCAGAGCCGAAACAGAAATTGTTCATGCCTATATTGATTCGTCAGTTATCATTCTGTGGGTGCATAGTGGAGATACACCTTACAGCCCTGCGAGGCGGCCATGACGTCGAAAGCGAGGAAGATGGTATCGACGATTCGCTGTGAGGTGAGAACGTTGCCGGCACAAGTGGCTGCCGCTGGACCTGGACTGAGCAGCGACCTGTCCGGTATTCTGACATCGATAGGCTTGATCGCGCCTTGGTTGAGAGGAATTTCGGACCCAACCATGCATCTCAAGGCGTAGAGGATGGAAGAATGAGTAATGGCAATGGGCGCATTCCAGTTCGCTGACGAATGTTAGTCCGGCACATATATATCAATCGCAAGTCAACTTACCGTAGACCTCTTTGCCAGTCCCAGTGAAGTCAAATATGGCGCCGCCAGTCTCAGCATCAATCTCAACTCGGAGACAAATCGGGGTGCCGTCATCCATGTGGTCAACAGCAGTCAGCGCCTGTCCTTGATGTGAGGCGGCAATGCCCTTCAACAAGTTCCTGACAGCGAGTTCTGACGCTGCTTGAATCTCATCCATATACAAATGGACAACATCCATGCCGTAGTCATGGATGAGATCGTGAATAAGCTGAGCGCCCCGCTGGTTGGCGGCAATCTGTGCGCGGATGTCGGAGATGTTGTCCTGCAAGCAACGACTGCCGCTGCATCCAGGATATTTGGCTGGCTCTATGAGCTTCTCGGCCAGCTCATCTTCATTGAAGATCCCGTTCTCGACAATTCGGAAGGCTTCGAACACAGCACCTTCCTCCCACAGCTCTCTGGAGTTCGGCGGCATTGATCCAGGGAGTATGCCACCGACATCGGCATGATGGCCACGGGAAGCCGTCCAGAAGATAATGTTCTTGCCTTGAGCATCAAAGACGGGTGTGATTGTAGTCATATCTGGTAGGTGGACGCCGCCACATCTGGGCGAGTTGGTCAGAATGACATCCCCGGCCTGAGTCGGTCGCCCCAGTGAGCAATCTGCCACTTGACAGCATACGCCATCGACCCAATCATGGCTGGAACATGGGGCGCATTAGCGACAAGACTGCCATCCGGACTGAAAATCGTGCAACTGAAGTCTAGGCGTTCTTTGATGTTTGTGCTGATACTGGTCTTTTGCAGAATCCTACCCATCTGCTCAGCGATACCAGTAAATCTGTGACCAAAGACGGAGAGCTGTACAGGGTCCGGTTTGGAAGAAGAGACACTTTGCTTGACCGCTTGATGTACGCTAATGAGGATAACGTCCGAAAGCATCATGGCCGTGCACGCGGGTCAACCAAGATTGTCTGAGTAGCGTCTATGATGATGGCTGGACCAGCAATCTTGGTACCGGGGCAGATTTCTTTGCGCTCAAAGGCAAGTGCCTCTTGCCAGCCACCATCGAAAAAGATATTTTTCCGCAAACGAGGTGATGGAGTCTGCCAGTAGCTGATATTCTCGATCTCCGATTCCCACGAGCTTGCATGTTCTACGTGACTACGACCGATAGATCGTACTCGGATGTCCTCGACAATAACCGAAGCGTCCTTTGGCGTGAAGCCGAATTGTTGATGATGGACCTGGATAAAGTCGGACATGAAGTTTTGTTCCGGAGAACCGCCAAGGATCATCATCGCAGTGTCACTTCCACGGTACCGCATATTGAGGTAGTACTCGGTCGTGATTCGGTCCGCACCCACGCCTTGCTCAACAAGAGCCGCTTCAGCCTTATGTTGTAGGGTCGCAAACTCGGCAGCAAAGCGAGGCATATTTTCAGCTGTGTAGGGCTGGGCGGATGGCATTTGCTCTTCGTGCACAACATCGGCCAGCGACATGCCGTAAGCAGACAGGATTGAGGAGTATTTGTGGATGATGACAGTGGAGATCCCTAGCAATCGTGCAAGTGCTGTGGCATGTTGACCACCGGCACCTCCAAAAACACGAGGTTATGAGAGGCCGTGGCAAAGCCCTTTGCTTCTGTCAAAGCTCTGATCGGTCGGCACATTGCCTCGTTGCCAATGATAATGAACCTATTATTGCAGTATGAGCACGGCATCAGATATAAGAGTGGTGTATGACTTACCCAAGCGCCACTTCCTCAACGCTCAGCCGCAATCCCGCATCTTCATTGATCAGTTGAACCATTCCGCCAAAGAGTTTCCGGCTGGCTTCGACATCAAGAGGCTGGTCTTCGGTGGGACCGAAGATATTTGGGAAGTGTTCCGGCAAGATTCTACCCAAAATAAGGTTTGCATCAGTGATAGTGAGAGGTCCTCCTTTACGGTAGCAGGCGGGACCAGGATGACTCCCAGCGCTCTCTGGGCCGACAGTGAACATGCCGTTTCGCCATGCTAAAATGCTTCCTCCGCCCGCTGCGACCGTGTTGATGTCGAGTTGCGGACTTTGAACTGTGATGCCCGCCGTGACTGACTCGAAAATGTGCTCTAGATGACCAGCAAAACGGCTTAGATCCGTCGAGGTACCGCCAATGTCGACGCCGATGCATGGCGTGCTACCGTTCCCGTTGAACGATGTCTTCGAGTAGCCAACAACTCCGCCAGCGGGACCGGAGAGGATAGCCTTGAGACCCGAAAATCTTGAGAAATCAACCAGACCACCGTCACTCTGCATGAAAGAGCATCTGCAGCCAGAGTTCTCGAGGTCATCGAAGCCTGCCGTGAATCCTGAAATGTACTTGCGTACTTCAGGTGTCAGGTATGCGTCAGCATTTGCTGAATGACCGCGAGGTACAATCTTGCACATGTTCGTGAGTTGAGAAGATAGCGAGATCTGGTCAAAGCCAATTTCGCTGGCGATTTGACCAATCGCCATTTCGTGCTGTGGATAGGTGTACGAATGCATGAGACAGACAGCAAGCGATCGGCAGCCATTTTCGTAGATGGCTTGCAAGTCTCTGCGAACGGACTCGACATCTATCACAGTCTCAGCACATATAAAAGGGCGTAGAGTTGGGTAATATCGAAACTCACCGATGCGTTTGACTACCCTGACCAGTTCACCAGTGATGCCGCGAACGAGGTCATCACCCTCGACAATCTCGAAAGAGTCTCTGCTTCGTTTCTCGGTCCACTCCTCCAATGTCACTCGCTCATCGACTTCAACGACATCAGAGTAGAGTTCTCCGGGCCTGTCGATGGCCAAGTTAAACATTTGAGGTCTAGATTGATTACCGATGACCAGGAGATCTCTGAAGCCCGCGGTCACGACGAAAGCGGTCTTAGACCCCTTGCGTTCGAGCAGGGCATTCGTGGCGACCGTCGTCCCCATCGTGATGCTCTCTGCAATATCTGTGAGCACGTATCCGAACGTGAATCTAGAAGGAGATACGTACCGACTCCATCAAGGCAGATCTTGGTGCCTTTAGGATAGCTTCTTCCGGTGGCTGTTTCGAGCACTCGTCTGATTGCTTCCGTTGGAGCGTCTTTATAATTGTGTGGGTCCTCAGACAAGAGTTTGATAAAATATCATCTCGATCGGGCACTGTCGCGATACAATCTGTGAATGTGCCACCGCGATCTGCGGAAAGTAAAAGTTGGAGAGGTTCATAAGTCAAGATGGAGAGAAGTTTGTTGGCTGACCGATGGCGATGCAGATGCTCGTTGCTTTGCTCATGTTGTGTATGTGTATGGTGGGGATCAACTGAGCAGACCTGAGGGAGGCAGTTCCCAGAGGTATTTGACTTATAGCAATAAAGACTGGCTACCGTCGGCCTCCAGCTCCATTGACAAGCTCGGCATTTACAGTATTCGTAGATCGGTCGAGCGTGCCGACTCAGATCGGCCTCAGCGCATTATCAGCCGATCGCTGGGAGCATTTCCGGATCGGCTTGCAAGGCCGCCGACGGCCACAGCCGCGGCCCCACTGATCTCCTCTCTGCTCGGTGCCTCCACCCGCCGCCATCGAAGTAATAAATAATCCACCTACTCGGACGACCGTGTTGGGGTGGACATATGAATAGACTTGGATCTGCACTGAAAGAGAAAATTCGAGCGCAAAAATGACAGTGATTGGACGCAACGGAGCAATTCCACCCCGCGGCGTGTGGCAAGCAGCACTGATCTTTCTGATGTAGCGGCGAAACGGCTAACGCGTTGTACAGGTGCCCAGCGGTGACATTCTTCGATCGCGACACTGACACGCTAGACCTGACTTCACAAAAGCAATACTTTCACTACTTGTCTACCACCGGCCTAGCAGGACTCGTGGTTCTCGGCACAAATGCCGAAGCCTTCCTCCTTACACGCGAAGAGCGGAAGGCCCTCATTGCTGCGGCTCGCGGGGCCTGCGGTCCTTCGTTTCCGATCCTGGCCGGCACGGGCGGTCACAGCACCAAGCAGGTCCTTCAGTACATTGATGATGCATACGAGGCTGGGGCGGATTATGCTCTCGTCTTGCCGCCGGCTTACTTTGGCAAAGCTACCACACCCAGTGTACTGACTCGTTTCTTTGACAATTTGGCAACTAAATCGAAGCTGCCGATCGTCATATACAATTTTCCCACAGTCTGCAATGGCATCGACCTCGACTCAGATTTCATCGTGGGAATGGCAAAGAAGCATAGCAACATTGTTGGCGTCAAGTTGACCTGTGGAAGCGTCGCGAAGATCACAAGGCTTGCAGCTGCCCTTTCTCCTGATCATTTCAGCATCTACGGCGGCCAGTCGGACTTTCTTATCGGCGGGTGAGTGCATGCTATCATCGGGAGTACTTGGATTTACCAGAAGACTGACGACGAGACCACAGACTCAGCGTCGGATCAGCTGGCTGCATTGCGGCATTCGCCAATGTCTTCCCGAAGTCAGTCTGCGAGGTCTATAGGCTGTACAAGACTGGCCGTGTGGAGGAAGCTCTCGCGCTGCATCAGAAAGCGGCATTGGCTGAGGTTTGCGTCAAAGCTGGTGCGGCAGCAACCAAGTTCGCCGTTTCAGTTTTCTCTGCGAAGGCGGCTGGGATTACTGCGCTCGACAACCTGCAGCCGCGTACACCGTATGAGCCAGCGACGGCGGCAATGCGTGAGAACATCGAGAAAATGATGGCGGAGATGGCCAAGATCGAGGATAGCTTATGAGATCAATGACATATCCATATTACTGGAGTAGTCCCATGACAACATCTCTGTGTCTGTTCCCATGACCAAAGTACCAGGGCTCCAGCCTGTAGTGTTCTGATAGTGCAGAAAATCTTGTAGCGAAGGATCGTCGAGAGGCGCACCGGTGAACAATGGCGCCATCATCATTTCCATAGCCTCAGGTGGCGGCATTTGAGCTTGTGGCGATGGGGTGCTGTCATGTTCTGGCAGCTGCATGGTCTCACGGTGCAGGGTTGTGTCTTTGGTCAAGTCTTCCCGCAGCAACCTTAATCGATCCAGATACTCGCTAGCGGGAGTATTGCCATCTTCGGACATGGATATGAGCAGCTCTTCTCCGGTCTCGATGAAGTCCCTATCTTCCGGGCTTTGGTATAGAGCGTAAGAAACGGCGAGGATGATCAGAGATGAATAAAGATAGTGAGCATCGAAATAGCCGAATATGGCAAGGCTCCCATCAATCCACAAGTGTGTCAATATCTTGTGCGATTGCCGGGCTGAGGTTGTGCAGGCCTCTGCTAGTGCTTGGATTGTCGGCGATGGAGGTGGGCTCTTTCGTGCAGTCGAGGCAGCCATTTGCAGGAAGTATCGGTAGACGTGCAGCAGCAGTGGTCGAGTTGTCAAGATGATGCATTGATTGAAGTGCAATCGGAGCGAGGAGATGTGCCGAGGCTGCCCGGGTGTTGCAAGAATATTTGTCTGGTATGGCTCTGGCAGGCTACGGTCAAGATCACGGAGCTGAATCAGGATCTCTTGTACATTGCGTACGAAAGCGACGCCTCTCTTCGGAGCGGGTAGACTGTAGATATTGTTCATGATTATACCGGTGATCTTTGAGAGCCGAATACTGGCGAGCAGATGTGACGGTTCGGCAAAGTCATCAAACTTTGTGCCATCGGGAGCAAGCTCTGATGGGAGAGGGACCTTGATGTCCTCATCTCTCAGCGGGAAGCCAAGTTTCGACGTCAGCATCCTATCGTATGTGTACACAGTCCACCAAACCCTGCGTCTGGTTTCGACATCCTCTGGGTTGCCATCGGAAGGATGTGTTACATCCCGATGCAGGCCAAGAGCGAGGCTCATCCGAAGAGCTGTACCGACGTACGCATATGCCGTCTTCTTCCTATTCAGCGCCAGTGAATAGAAGCTCTACATACACGTTAGCTGCAGTGCTGAATACATTTGGAAGGTGCGAGGTTCACCAAAGTTAGGAGTGTTTCGATGTAGTCAATGTCGCCATCTTCCTGTCGGTCCTCCAGCAGCGCCACGGCTTGCATGAAGAACGAGGTACCCGGCACAGAGCTCCCAGACGCACCGCCCAGCTACTGCTCCTCTTCGAGTACAGTTCTCCGAGAGCCAGGATGCCAAAGAATCGACACAAGAAGTTGACGTTGGATTTCGCAGGGCTGTGTAAAAACTCAATCCCTTGCACAAACTTCCCGAGCCGCATGAAATGGTAGTCTTGACCTACGAAGCGGTAGGTGACGCGGACGAGTATGAGCGCGTACGTCCGACTCGGCAGCTTCACTTCCGCTGCGGTCGATCGCTGTCGGGCGAGAACATGACTGGTAAAGTACTTTGCGGGAACTGCGCTCTTGCAAGCATCTTCTCCTTTGACCAAGTGTCGGAGTCGAGCGCTGAAGGCCGCACATGCAGCGTCGCCAATATAGACATGGCCCTCATTGGCAGCATTGGCTTCAATTATGGGAGGAGATTCCTCCCTACTGTCGCGGCCGTCGGCTGCGAGTGCGGTTGGTATTGTGCCAACTGGAGCAAGGTCAACAGCGGGAGCAATCATTTGCAGCTGCCTGCGCGTCCTGACCGGTTCGCCTTGAGCAACCGATTTTCCTCTCCAGATCCCTCAGATACGTGTCAAGCACCTGAATTTTACGGCTTCGGACGCTGTAGACGCATTCTGTGGGCTTCGACGACTTCTGGCATCCTCTGCATGGCTGTCCGCCAGAGCACTTGATCTTGTGGGTGTGACATCTCCGACAGCGCCGTCACTTCTTCTAGGAGCCCTGACCCGACAGGGACTACCAGTATGACTCGGTACATCATACATCGTTCATCGAGGCAGCAACGTCCAGCTGTGTCGCCAATAGTGGAGGCCAAATCAATCGTCCAAATCGGCTACAGCGCGAATGGGTAGTGCAGGGGAAAGCTGACGTATATGCCGACCCGCCGCGCGCAGCACGATCCGGGGAGGCCAGATAAGGGACCGCCACAGCTTATCAAGCCCCATCGGCCGGCGAATCCCAGCGTATTGCGAGTCGTGGAAGAGGGTCCTTGACCTCCGTGCGCGCACGGCCTGGACGATAGCGGATACTGACACCTGCGAGCCAGGCATCCTCGGCGCGCTCTGCCTGATCGGTTGGAAAAATGCGCGCCACCCGGGTAATGGCGCCCCTCCCAGCCGACCCAACGGCCCGGCCATCAGCATCAAGTGGATATATATCCTGCGTTTGGCACACAGCTCTCGACTCACTGCTCATACACACGCCCTTCTCCTGACATCGACCAGCGTTGAACATGCCTTCTGCAGATGAAGGTGTCAGAATAGCCATCGACCGGGGTACGTTAAACCCACGACATCGTCCGAAAGCATTGCTAACACCGACGCAGGAGGCACATTCTGTGACTTCTGGGCAAGGATCCCTGGCCATGACAACGATGTGATCCTCAAACTTTTGTCTGTCTCGTCGGAGTATCCAGATGCACCAACGGAAGGCATACGTCAGATTCTCGAGATCGCGCTTGGCAAGAGCATTCCAAAAGGAACTCCGCTAGACATTGATCCTGTCGAATCAATTCGCATGGGCACGACTGTTGCTACAAAGTAAGCTTATTACCACCGTGCCATTGCGTCGCGACGTCTCACAGAAGATCAGTGCTCTACTGGAACGAAAAGGCGAGCGTGTGGCTCTCTTGATCACCAAAGGCTTCGGCGATCTCCTCGTGATTGGCAACCAGACTCGACCCAAGCTTTTTGACCTGACTGTTAAAAAGCTCGGGAGACTGTATGAAGCAGTTCGTGAAGTCGATGAACGTGTCACGATTGAAGGCTTTACTGAGGACCCGGTCTATCCTGCGTTGGTCTCCGGACTGAGCGGTGAGGTCGTCCGCGTTCTCAAGAAACCCGACCTATCGGTCGTCCGTCGTAACTTGGCAGCTCTTTGGGCGGAGGGTTATCGTAGTGTTGCCGTTGCTATGATGCACTCGTACACTTTCCCGGACCACGAGTTGGCCATTGCGGAATTGGCCGAGAGCATGGGCTTCGCTGCTACAGCATCTTGTCGCGTACAGACCGCCATCAAGATCGTGCCTCGAGCCCAGTCTGCAGTCGCAGATGCGTATTTGTCACCTATCACGACTGCCTATCTTGATAGTTTCCGACGCGGATTCAAGGGAGAATTCCGGGGCAAAGATGCTAGCAAGCTGCTCCTATGCCAGTCAGACGGTGGTCTCACCCCGTACGCTCAGTTCACTGGCGTCAAAGCTGTATTATCCGGTCCAGCCGGTGGCGTCGTTGGATATGCAAGAACCTGTTTTGACCCCGAGGAGCCAATACCGGTCCTCGGTTTCGACATGGGCGGCACCAGCACCGATGTTTCGAGGTACAGCGGCGCCTATGAACATGTCTTCGAGAGCACAGTGGCCGAAGTTGCCATCCAAAGTCCACAACTCGACGTCAAAACGGTTGCTGCAGGAGGCGGTTCGATCCTGTCCTGGAGTCACGGTCTGTTCAAAGTGGGGCCCGAGTCCGCCGGCGCATTCCCAGGACCCGCGTGCCTTGGTCATGGAGGTCCACTGACGGTGACTGACGCCAATCTGTTTTTGGGCCGAATCGTGCCAAAGTTCTTTCCCAGGGATCTCGACATCAACCTGGTCAGGAAGAAATTCTTCGCTCTCACAGCACAAGTCAACGGTGAGAAAGAACGCAGTCGCAAGAATCTCTCGCCAGAAGAGGTGGCCATTGGATTCTTGCAGGTCGCAAATGCCACTATGACGAGACCGATCCGTACTCTTAGTGAGGGACGAGGATTCGAGGCATCGAAGCACAATCTGGCATGTTTCGGTGGAGCAGGTGGACAGCACGCCGTGGCGATCGCTCGCGATTTGGCCATCAAGACGGTGATCATTCACAAATTCTCCAGCATCCTTTCGGCATATGGAATGGCTCTTGCAGATGTCGTTCTGGAGGCACAGCAACCTGAATCTATCGTGTACGTCGAAGGGTCCGACCGCCTCTCACGACGATGCCAAGCTCAGATTAGTGCCAACAACGACAAGCTTGCAGCTCAAGGTTTCCACGCGAAGAGGATCGATCACGAAGTCTTTCTGAACATGCGGTACAAGGGCTCAGACACTGCCATGATGATTCCACAACCCAACTCTGGTGATTACAGAACAGCATTTCAGGAACGGCACCGCCGAGAGTTCGGATTCGTACAATCTCGTGAGATCTTAGTCGATGACATCCGCGTTCGATCTGTCGCAAGAGCGGTAGACATTCGCCCTGAGAGTCCTTTTGATGCTCTCAGTGCTCCAATCGCGCCTTCCTTGGAGCCGGACGGTGTGCAGAAGATCTACTTTGCCAGCACAGCATGGACCGATTCTCCAATGTTCCGTATCGAGTCTCTGCCCATCGGCTGTAGGGTTCAAGGTCCTGCCGTCATAATTGACAAAACACAGACTGTGGTTGTAGAGCCTAGAAGCATAGCCATCTCTGGCCGTGATCATCTGATCATACAGGTTGAAGACGAACAGCAGTTGACCCTCGACAAAGTCGATATGAACTCTGTCGATCCGGTTAAACTTTCGGTCTTTGGACATCGATTCATGAGTATCGCTGAACAAATGGGTCAGACCATGCAGAAGACCTCGATCTCGACTAATATCAAGGAGCGTCTCGACTTTAGCTGCGCAATCTTCACTGCTGCCGGCGCGCTCGTGGCGAATGCCCCTCACATCCCTGGCCACCTTGGATCCATGAGCACAGCCATTGCCTTTCAAGCACGCAGATATGCAAAAGGCGAACTCAAACCAGGCGACGTTCTGCTCTCAAACCACCCCATTGCTGGAGGGACACATTTGCCGGATCTCACTGTGACGACGCCTGTCTTTGATGTTGACGGCAATATTCTATTCTTTTGCGCAAATCGGGGTCACCATGCCGACATTGGAGGAATATCCGCAGGATCTATGCCGCCAAACTCGACCGAGTTGTGGCAAGGGCGCTGCCGTAGTTTCATTCAAGATGGTGAAAGAAGGTGTATTTGATGAAGCTGGCCTCACAGAGATCTTGTACAACATCCCTGGCAGCTATCCTGGTTGCAGTGGTAGTAGGACTCTGCGAGATAATATTGCCGATCTCAAGGCTGCTGTAGCCGCCAACAATTCAGGTATCCGCTTACTCCACGCACTAATTGCGGAGCACACCTGGCCGGTCGTCGAGTATTATATGGAAAAGATACAGAAAAACGCTGAGCACAATGTGCGGAAACTGCTCAAAGTCTTCAGTACAAGATTCCGTGGTAAAGCACTCGAAGCTGTTGATCACCTCGACGATGGCACAGCACTGGCACTGAAGGTGACGATCAATGGAGAAGACGGCTCAGCGAAGTTTGACTTCACAGGCACAGGTCCTGAAGCGTTCAACAATCTCAATACTCCTCCGGCGATCATGTACAGTGGCATCATCTACTGCCTGCGGTGCATGATCTCGGCAGAGATTCCCCTCAACCAGGGCTGTTTGGCACCCATCGAAGTCTATTGCCCTCCCAACACGATTCTTTCTCCGAATCCAGCGGCTGCGACAGTCGCCTCCAACGTCGAGACCTCTCAACGTGTAGTGGACCTTATATTCAAGGCATTCCGGGTCGCAGCAGCTAGCCAAGGTACCTGCAACAATCTCACGTTCGGCTGCGGTGGCACAGACCCGGACGGCAACGTCACAAAAGGCTTTGGATACTACGAGACCATTGCCGGGGGCGCAGGAGCCGGGGCAGATTGGGAGGGACAAAGTGGCGTCCACACTCACATCACCAACACTAGAATGACGGATCCAGAGGTTTTCGAGGTAGGGCAATACCTCCATCGTTGTTACACACACTGACAAGAATCACAGAAACGATACCCGGTCCTGCTCCGGGAGTTTTCGATCCGACGAGACAGCGGTGGTCGTGGTCGGAACCAAGGAGGTGATGGTTGCGTCCGTGACATCGAGTTGCGCTCGCCCATGCAGATGAGTATTTTGTCTGAAAGGCGAGTACTGGCGCCATACGGCATGGCTGGTGGACAGGAAGGCAAACGTGGAGTCAACCTCTGGGTCAGAAGATCGCCGCTTGACGACTCCATCAGGGTCATCAATTTGGGCGGAAAAGCCACTACCGCCATGAACTCTGGTGACCGCATCATAATCAATACACCTGGAGGCGGCGGTTACGGCATCGACGAGACGATAGCAACTGATGTGACAGTCGATGGAGAATTCTGTGTCAACTGGGGAGCCAGCAATGGCACTCATGCATATCGTACGGGTGGCAGTCTCAAAGAGCGAGCCGCAGTAGCCCAATCCAACTAGATAGAATGTATAGCTCGAGGAATTCCTTCGGCGATTTATGAAACAAGCCGAGTCGGATCGACTTGACCAAGTACGTAAAGCTGTACTTTCGGCGATACGTGGAACAAGCCGAGGCGCACCCGTGGCGGGCCCCAGTGAACTTATTGGTTCGGTTGGTTATGGTTTTGGGGTCAAAACCGAACCAACCACTTTACGAGAATTCATGAACCAAAAGGACCATTGGAAACCACTTCTCAAATAGGCAATTACCGCAGATTCCTCCATTCTCAATCTGGTCTACGTACCTCCTGTCGCAATACCTATTTCTTCGTCTTTCCAGACGCAATTCCCATTCGCCGAACCTACGTCTGCTTCGGGACGTCCGTACCAATTGTGAAGACATTCGGAGGCCTCTACTATGTCTCCTTTCAGACGATTGCGGCGGTAGCTGATCAAGTCTCGCGCTGAACTGAACGATCGCTCGTTGTCGTCAGCCATTGGAGGTATGGCAAGTGTGTCAAAGGCCAGCTTTGACAGATTCGGGAATTGGAACTGTCGCTCGAGCCAGTATTGGATCGGGTCAACAGCGCCTTCTTCAATTGGATCGAGCGCCAGGTAGGCTGTGAGCTCGTCCACGCTGGCAGGGCTGTGGGAGAGCTTCAAACGTTTCGCTTCCGCTTGTCTGGCGAAAGGCGAATCACGGACGTTTGAGGGCAAACTCGCGGCTGCCAGAGGCTTCGGTCTCACATTTGATGGCTTGTACTCAGACTGCCACAGCTTCTCGACGTAGCCACGTACATTGGACACCCAGCCCGCCTGGGTGCTGTCCGTCCATTCTTGCTCACACCAAGCAAGCTTATACCAAGGCCAAAGCATTGTGGCCGCGTACAGTAACGGCGACTCGTCGGCGCTGATGTAGTACTTCTCGCATTTGGCCCAGGCGGCCTCACAGCTTTCGGCAAGCTCTTCGAATCCCCGCTCCCTAGCCAATATGATCCTTTACAAACACCCAATGAGACGTCCGAAATTGGTATAGCGTGCCGGATGAAGACCATAATCGCACCGAGGTGGGTGAGCGAAAGGAGAAAAATGAAAAGTGATTTTCTGCGTATTGGCTTCAACCTTCGGTCCTGTAAGCCAATGGTGAATTCAAGAAGGTCATGGGAAATGATCAAGAGCACACGCCGCTCGTTCGGCAAGCGGACTTGAGTAGCTTCCTTTCGGTATTCGAGATGTCCCAATCAGGGCTAGCCAGACCGACCGAAAGGAGACACCCACCCACCCAAAGGAATTTGTAGTGTGGGTATCGCACTTGAAGGGGAGAATGAAATAAAACGACCCAAGAGTACACTTCTGTGTACTAGTTCGACAATGTGTTCGTGTCAGTTGACATCGGGCTTCATGGGCCGATTGACAAGCGCATTTCCATTCGGTCTCGGAAATGTCTCGATCGGGACTAGCGAAATCCGCATTTAATAAAAGCGTCTGTTATAGGTACATGTTGGCGAGAGAAACAATCACAAAGCCGACTAATCGTCGTCCGATGAATTCTCAACGAACAAAGAGGTATGCAAACGATGCAACGGCCGCTTTGGTGGAGACACGTCTGCGATCTGGCTCGTCTCCACGCTGTCACCCCCGAAGACATGTGTGTCTACGTTTTCCAAGTCTTGAGCACATGGCAGCAATGCTTCTTCAAGAATCTTGAAGACCCGCAAAGCTTTAGGCCGGCACGTTGCGCAGCAGCCATGAGCAGCGTCAGGGTCGATGTCGAGGGCTGGCATCTCCCCAAAGGCGTCCACAAACTTGTGTAGCAACAAAGCGACACTTGGCCCGTCACATGCTCGCATCCGAGCAACAGGAGCACTTCTCTGAGGTTGTGCAGAAGGTGGTTGAATCTCTGGCGACGAAGCCTGCCGAGCGAAGCTGGCGTGCCAGACTCTGACACTTCGATGGGCTTTCTCACGAGCGTGTTGCCCACCCGTTTGGACATTTCTTTGCCGTTGGCAGCAACCCGCCATCCATCGTTGTCTTCGGGCCCATCTTCGTCGACCACGGGCTCATCTTGCTGAAGTCGCTTTCGTTATCTCGGAGGTCTCGTGGGCTTTGCTGCTGACCAGTCCGGCTTCGATTTCGGAGCAGAACTTGGGGTTTGAGCGGGGACGAGTTCGACTCGCAATCGATCCTGCCGGGGGCTTTCAGCTTCTTCGATCTGTATGTCGGTATCGGCTTGCTGGTTTTGATTCAGTGAGCGTACATCGTCGAGGATGATGTATGGAGATCGCGGCAGGGTGATGCCGTGCTCTCGGCGGGCCGACTCGTTGGTGCGCCGATGCACCGAGGCTGTCCAGAGCTCGATTGCATTGTCGAGAGAGTATCCCCGGCGTACGTTGATGGTCATCTGCCCCAGCAAACGCTTCGAGCACTCTTGCGGTCGGATCCACCGCGGGTCGCGCAGCTCATCCGGGATCTTGTCGAACCAGTCCGCACCCCATTTGCTTTCGATGACTTTCAAGCTTCTCTGCTTGGACAAGTCCGCCGACGAACCGATGACGATGTTGGCTTTGACGTAATCGGCATTGTCCAGGGTGTCGAGGAAAGATTCTGCAGACGTCACTCTGGCATCTGGGTGTCCGCGCCAGAGTGAGTGCGCTTGAACATAACGGTAGACGAGGGTGGATGTGAGAGCAGCTTGCTCAGTGGAGTCCGCCAGCTCTTCCAAGATGGTCGATGCGGCTTCATGCCCCGTCGTTGCGCCATTGTCACTACGCAGGCAGGAGAGGATTGAGCATTCCGGGTTTGCCGTGCGAAAACGGCGAGAGAGCTGATCTTCCACAACGCTGAGGGGGATCAGGTCGAGACGAGCTTGCAGATCCCCAGCGTCTGCCCGCGCACGACGGTCCGACTGTGATCTGGTGTCTAGGTTGGTCTCTCTTCGCACCACCAGCGCATCATTGACGGACGAGGATGCCATGTGGAGGGCGCAGGTGGAGGATTGTAAAGGTGCAGATCTCGCGTGAGCTGGGAAAAATATGATTGCAACCAAGAACATGCGAGTCCGTCGCCGACACGACGAGACTCTGAAGCATATAGATGGGTTGTTGAGACAACCGAAGGGGGTGACAAGGAGGGACCCCGGCAGCCGACGCGCATGTCAAAGTGATGGTGGCTTGCTTGCCGCCAAGCCCGGACATGGGTCCAGGCTTGGCACCGAATCACATGTCTACCGATAACGCATCTGAGTATGGGAGTGAGAACGCCCCTAATATTAGTATCCGAAAGAATCGACTCGATTCCTTTGAAAACAGGTGAGAGCTTAGGGTAAGGGTGAGAAGAGAAGAGTCGATTCCTTTGCTTGACCCGAGTCGATTCCTTTGCTAAAACAGGCTCGAATTTGGCCAAACCTTGTATATGTGAAAGCTCTAAATCAGTTCTCGATGCATGCGAGATATCAAATGCATACATGATACAATGGTGCGACAGTGAAATGGTGATTACTACGCCTTTCCGTTTCGTCAGGCGTCGAAGACAAGGGTATGCCCCGCAACAAACCCTCGTAAGCTCTGTTTACAGGTGCGTTCCCCAGCCTAGCAATGCATGAATACATGCAAACAGACAAGCGTAGTATACTTGTAGCGCAAAAAAACGCCTTGCCGTGCCTATGAAATTGCAGGAACTTCCGTCAGAAAGATCCCTCAAAGCGAAAATGTTCGCAGCAAAAAAATGTAATGGACGTTCAAGCTGTCTACAGCCATGGACGAATTCGATCGACTCTTCGAAATAAGCGAAAAGCACCGGATCCTCGTATGTTTAAGTTGCCAATATGCCGTGATCCCTTTTCAGATCAAGACACATTTACAACAATACCATAAGCGTGTCAATCTCGAACAACGCAACGAGATCGTCTCGAAAGTCGAAGCTACAACGGAACTCGCAAGAAGCCATGCAGAAGTCGTCTACCCGATTCCCACGATCCTCCAATAACCAGGCTGCCGATCTTATCTCGATGGGCTAAAGTGTCAAGGAAGCCAGGGCAACGCTTGTTCTTACATATGTCGCACTCCACGAGGTATCCGCGAACACTGCCAAAACGAACACGGTTGGAAGAACCAGCAAAAGCGAGGGGGCGACGTTCGCTCAAAGCAAGTTCACGCCAGCAACAAAATATGGACAGAAAACCACGCCTGTCAACGATTCTTTAAGACCTCGGACTGGCAAAAGTACTTCGAAGTGGCACACCAGAGTAGGCAGAGCCATGTACAACAGACAGATCAAAAGTGTCAATTCTTCCGCGCCCAAGAAGACGACGTCCGACAAGCAGAGCGCGATGCCACCGAAGATGCGAATCGGGTATATGGATTCGACGACCATGTCTCCGCCGTAGTCCCTTGGCTAAGAGAGACAGGCATTGCCGACCATGTATGCGGCCTCAGAAAAGACGAAATTCGAACAGCAATCGCTATGCCCCCACCCGGAGAGGAGAGCAATCTTCGTACCATCGTCGATGCGATGCAATCATTATTACAGGACGCCCACAGGCTGTGCTTCGATGGACCTGAATGCATGCTGACCTATCAATGCCGAGTCGTCCTTAGCCGCTTCCAGCCTTCGCAAGTTGATCTAACAGGCAAGACCAGACCATTTGATCCACACAAAGGGCCGAAGAGTCTCGTAAGCTACTTCGGAATAGCGCTTCGATTCGTGTCATACTTCAGCAGAGTTGTTGCTCCGGATGAGTACCATTTCAGCGCAACAGCTGAAGATAACGACGACATGCAGAGGCCGGAAGACACCATCGAGGCGACAGAGGAGCAATTGGCGGTATGGCAAGATATTTACCAAATCGCACAGCGAAGACGAGCGAAGGCTGTCGAAGAGGACAAAGAGGAAGGCGACGAGGACGGAAATGGATTGAAGGAACGACTTCTGGAGCTATGGACCCTCCTCATCTGTCACACGACTGGGGCTCGCCGGTATGAATCACCTCTGTTAAGCTTCTGCGCCATGCTGAGCATCAAACCATCGACGAACGGCTGGATGGACCCGGCAACTTCAACAGTAGTCTCTCGGCCATCATCTGGGTCGTGCAGTTGCTAGTGTTCTACGATAGCGCCTTGAAGGAACAACAAGGCTGTGGGAAGACGCTAGAGCTTGTGAGATCTTACTGCGACCGGTACCTCCAGCAGACCGTAGAGACACCGATGGGAGAGATCCTCAGATGGCGTCTGCTGCTGTTCAAGGTGTCGGGGCGACCGTTGGCACCATGAAGCGTCTTGGGACGAAAGTGAAGAGGTGCTGACATACGAGGACACCGAACTACGGATGGATCAGATCCCATCTTTGCTTGCATCGAGTACCAGGGGTGTTGTCAGCTTCTTTACGACGACTTGATACTGGGCCTCAAGAGTCTCCGCCGAATAAGCCCTCGCTTCCTCAAAGATGGTGTTAACGTCGAGACCGTGGGTTGGAATTTACTCGCACAGAGATAACGTAACGACCCTCGGCGGTACAGGAGAGCTCTGACGAACGCAATCGAACATCGGATCAACTGTCTCGCATCTTCCTTACCGAAGACAATCGATCACCCAACGGATGGGCATGGAGGGAGAGCGCAATGGCTGGTTACGAAGCCACCGTGCAAGAGTTTCTGAAGCGATTGAGCGTTCTCGTACACATCAGCGGGGGACAGCCTGTGCGAGAGAGCGAATTCTTCTCGATGACATATCGCAACACGCAGCGGCGACGATCCATCGTCATTCGCTTCGACCGTATAATGGTACACATCCAGTACCATAAGGGCCAGCAACAAACGAGTGACTACAAAGAGAACGTCCGGTTCCTCGCTAATCCATCGCAGAGCTACTGCTCGATTATATCGTCTACGTATTGCCACTACGGGAGAGATTCCTCCGACAGACATCGCCTGGATCGTTGCTCTCTCCGTACCTTTGGGAGAAGAATGGAAACGTGTGGCCGGAAGGTCATCTAAGCCACTACCTGGAAGAAGCATGTGTTCGGGCATGCGTGCCACGGCTTCACGTCGCCAACTGGAGGCAGATCACAGTGGCCATCGTCAAGACCAAATTCGCCAGCCAGATCGAATGTTTCGACCCTGACGAAGGCGACGAAGATGCGGAAGAGATCGACCCGACAATCCGAAGCATGACGGAACAGCGCAACCACAAGACGCGGATGGTGAACCGGGCGTACGCCAACCAGGCCGGAGCAGTATTTGCCAACTTGTGGGATGGAAAAGTCCGGATGGGGTTACAGGCTTCGACCCTGTGGCAGGACTTCTGGGGGTAGAAATGATGTTCAAGCAAAAGAAACGTGGGAGAGCCGAGCAAGAGTCTCGATGGCGAAACGGGTGGCTATGGGCATCTACCGTCCTCGAAACCTTGGTCCACCGAAGCTCTCCTAGGAGGAGTGAAGAAGCTATACGGCAACAGGGAAGCAGGCTGGAAATCTGCCGAGCAGGAGCAAGCTCTCACCACAATCATGTCTTGGACCGAGCAGGTTGTCGCCATCCTTCCCACAGGAGCCGGAAGAGCTTGCTCTTTATGCTTCCGTGTACTCTGCCTGACGCTGGAATAACAGTACTCGTAGTACCGCTCGTCTCGCTCTATGGAGATGATCCGGCGTATAAAAGAGATGAGCATCGACCATCTGGAGTGGCGTCCAGGCGAGAGCCGGGAGGCCGCCCTAGTACTCATCAGCGCTGAGGCCGCCTCGTCCAAGGATTTCATCAAGTAGGCTCGGAGGCTAATAGCAGAGCAAAAGCTCGATCGGATCGTGATTGACGAGTGCCATCTGACTGTAACAGCGGCTGAGTATCGACCAAGTATGGTCGAGCTAACAACCATCCGGAGCTTGAGAACTCAGTTTGTCTATCTGACAGCCACTCTTCCGCCATCCATGCGAGCAGAGTTCGAGGAAAGAAACTATCTGTACCGTCCTACTGTTGTCAGGGCGCCTAGTAATCGACCAAACATTTTCTACATGGTGCGAAAAATCGACGCCCACAACGGAAGCCTTCTCAAACAGGCTGCCATCGAGGCCAAACAGGCGTGGACAGAATCGGGGTTCTTCGACCACGCCTGTGACAAGATCGTTCTGTACGTTCGGACGTGCAAAGATGCAGACGATCTGGCAGAGCTACTCGGCTGCAATGCGTACACGGCAGAGAGTGGGACACCGGCAGAGAAGAAAGAGATACTCGATAGATGGGTTGAGACTTCAGGCACGCCTTATATCGTCGCCACCACCGCTCTCGCTGAAGGGTTCGACTACCCTCACGTCCGACTCGTCATGAATGTAGACGAGCCGGAATCCCTAGTCATCTTCGCCCAAGAGTCAGGTCGAGCAGGGCGAGACGGAAAGCGTGCATACTCGATGGTGTTGCTCCCAGCAACTTGGCAGCCCAAGGCTATAGATGATTCAGTGGCTGAGCGGAGCGCGAGCAACCACAGGGAGGACGCATCGCTACGAAAGCGCCAGGACAAACAGGCGGTGCACCGTTACCTCCAGAGCGAGCAATGCTACCGGACCTCCTTAAGCGATTACCTGGATATCTCCCGACATCGAAGATGGTGTATGCCAGAAGATGAACCGTGTGACATCTGCAAGGTGGCCCACAAGGATACCATCGATCCAGTCGAGAGCGTCCAACAGGACACGTCACACACTGGGCTCGGACTCATCCAGCAAGAGCGGCTGCGGGCTCAGACAGAGTTGGCGCAGTACCGTCTCGACCTGGCGAGCGTGAAAGGCACATGCTTGCTCTGCAGGGCCAGTCAGACAGAACTGGGACCATGCTTTCTCAACGTGCCCACGGCGATTCGAGGTGTTTGAACAAAGGAACGAAGCCAGACGACGACACGAAGGACGAGGACGGAAATGGCTACAGGCATACACGAGCTGCTTCTGGTGTCTAAATCCGCAATCGATCTGTCAACAAGCAGAGCTGGGAGGTAGAGGTGGTATGGATTGCGAACATAGAGACATTGTACTCCCGCTCTGCTTCGGGGTATTCGAGAGCGTTGAAGGGCCAGGATGGCTAGACGAGCAATTCGAGCGAAGGTTCGAGAATATCGAGGATTATTTTGACTGGCTAGGAGAGGAGAGTAAGTTCGGAGGAGGGAGTGCAATCCAAGCAGTGCGAGTGGCAGGCTTAGCTCTACGATCAATGCAAGGGTGGTAGAGTGTATCTCATCCTCTTCTTCAATAGGAAAGAGAATGTAGAAGGTCGGAAATAAAGCATAGCCCAACCGATCCAAAAATGTTCAATCCAGTGATGGTTGACTGGATTCAGACGCCCATACAAATAAGGTTTTGCGGGGGGCCAGAGTAGGTAGACTGCATTCATGGTAGACTGCATTCAGAAAATATTCCCAAATTCAAGCATCAATAGCACAGTTATATAGCCCCGACGAAACAAAAAATAATTGATATTGGTTCCAACGCGACACAAGCAATATGCGTGGAGTTACATGCGATGGAAGCCAAAAATGATCAAAGCCATTGGCAAGAAAAACCGACAAGGATTAGAAACCGCCAAGCCGCGTTCAGGGGAGCAAAACCAAGAGGCAGCGACATTGTTTGAGTGACAATAAATACAAAAATTGCGCGAATAAAGCAGGAAAAAAAAATTCAGAGCGGAGTACCAGCAATAATGGAGCGCGCAAATGATTTTTTGAGCATTTGCCCGAATGGCAAGTGGTGGTTTGCAAAAAGTGTCGGTGTGCAGTATGGCCATCCGAAGTGGCCGGACATTTGACCAACAAACAACACGGGCGTCCCCGAAAAATCGCAAATGCCATCATGGAGGAAGTAGAGGCATGGCAAGGAGTCATAATGTACCCCAGTGGATTTGACGTCCCGCCGTTCGTCACCGAGCCCGTGGAGGAGTTGCCGTTGTTCGACGACGGTTGGCAGTGCCGATTGGAGAATTGCAGATACATAACCCGCGAGACAAAAGGATTGAAGAAACATTGGCGTGAGGAGCACGGATGGGTGGTACAGCAGGGCCGTGGGGGTCGGGGCCAGCCAAGCAACAAGCCGCGCAGAGACGTTTCGAGGAAGCCAGTAAGCGGGTGAAGTGCCAACGGTTTTTCCGCAGCCGAGCACATTCGCAGTATTTCGAGGTCAGAAGTGCAGAAGACGATCCAAACAAGACAGAAAATCACAGAGGGAGTGCCGACATTTGGGAGACCGCGTGGGAAGCCGCATCGGCAGATTATGAGCAAAAGAAGAAATGCGACATCATCCGCCCGGGTGAAAGCGACGAAGTGAACCCGTGGTTGCGCCGCACCGGTTGGATCCCGTATTTGACAGGATGCCCCCAGAGCGATTTGCTGGCGGCGGTTCGAAAGCCAGACGAACAGGCCGAAGGGCAAGACGAGGTCATCGCCAGCATTGTTTGGGGTGCGGTGAGCGACATGGCCGTGATGGCCGAGGGTGCCGTCCGTCGCAGCGGTGTCATGTTGCGTTTCGAAGCCATCCGTACAGAGATCAATCAGGTCAGGTACACACCGTTGGAACCATACCGTGAGCAGGACCGGGTGCATGAGCAGTGTCAGCCATGGCAGCAGATGGTCACATTTTTTGTCCGGACGCAACAAGAACACATTTGGCAAACACCACCATACCGTTTCAACAATCGTCAAAAAAAAGCATTCGAGCGATTGATGTCGGTGGCACGGCAACAGGCCGCACAAAGGGGTCGGAGAGCAGCAGTAGCAGTGATGATGGCGACAGCAGCGGTGAAGAATCCGACATGTGCCACGACGCCACGATGGAGATGGGAACAGGCGCGATACAGTGCCCGGAGGGATGAAAACAGTGCAATTGGCGGCATTGGAATTTTGCATCGAGTTGTTGAACCAGACGATGCAGCAACGCGAGACCGAGATGGCATTGGTGTGCGCGTTGGCAGTTTTGGGCGTGCGACCGACGGGAAAAGGGTTCAGAGACGAACAAACGTTCCCATCGATATTGTCGTCCATCATCAAGGTTGCACATTTCATGGTGGTTTTGCAAGCCGAGCGATTAACAGGCCACATCGGAGAAGAGGAGTGGGCGGCAATAGACAGCCCGTGCACATTCGACGACAGCGGATACGAGAGCGAACAGGCAGGGCGCCACACCCAAACGAGGTACCCGAAGCAGTTTCCGGTGGGTGATAAAAATGATGGATTCATTCATGGTCCGCGGGACAGCCAGCCCGATGCAGTGGATGTTGGATTTGAGAGCGTACGGCATGAAGATTGCGTTCAGCACGACCAGCGAAGGACACGTCGGTTGGCGCAACGGCGACGTTTTGCAGTACAAAGACATACATTTCAGCATGGCACAGTTCCGCGGCATGGTCGACCAGTTACAAAGGACGACACGCAAGCAATTGATGGAGATCATGTTTGCCACGGACGAGCAAGAAATGCCCGCCGTACCATGGAGAGATTTGTTTGACGACCCCAGCAACGACAGCGACGGGTGGAGTTTTGTGACGACATCCGCCACGCCGTGGCCCGTAGACGGACGCCGATGGTTGTTTGAACGCATCCAGAAGCGCCCCGAATGCCGGCAAAGATTCGTGAGCGATCAGACAGCCAACGGGATCAACGAGGCCAAGTTGAGGGATTGGATGAAGACGATTGACGATTTCCGCGGTCAGTTGTTGGCATTGATGCACATCACCGGCGGCCAGCCCGCGCGAGGGCCCGAGATATTGAGCGTGAGGCACAGCAACACCATGCAAGGCCGGTTTCGGAATTTGTTCATCGAGGACGGCATGGTCGTGTTCGTGACGCAGTACCACAAGGGCGAGCAGTACAAGGCGGACGTGAAGATCATCCACCGATATTTGCCACGCGAAGTGGGCGAGTTGGTGGTTTGGTATAGATGGTTGGTCGTGCCGTTCGTCCAGCGAATGAGGTCGTGGTTGTGGTCCAATTCGGCCGTATCAGACCATTTGTGGGGCCCGAGCATCGATGGGAGGCAGTGGACGACGGAGCGGATGAAGAGACATTTGCAACGAGCGACCGAGGCGGGGTTGGGCCATAAGATCAACGTGGCCGCGTACCGACACATAGTCATCGCAATCAGCCGCAAATGGGTGCGGTCCAGCAGCGCATTCACGGACGAAGAGACGATCGAGGACGGGGACGAGATAGCCGACGACCAGGCGACGCACAGCCCGTTCACCGCCGGCGCGATTTACGCACGTGAAATGCAAGAATTGCCGGGATCGACGGCGAGCCGACGACAACAGTTTCGGACGGCGAGCGTGGATTGGCATCGATTTTTGGGGTTCAATCCCAGCATCAAAGACGAGGTGCAGCGAGGGATCAAGCGGAAAGGCGATCCGTTCCAGGCACACAGCAAGCGGTCGCGCATCGAGCGAGAGCATCGCGTGCGGCACATGAACATCATCGAAGAAATGTCGTGGATGATGGGAAAGGACGTGTCGTTACGCAGCGCACAGGGCGAGGCGTTGTCGGCCATCAAGAACGGCGAAGGTAAAATCGTTGTCGTCATGCCCACGGGCGCCGGCAAGAGCATGTTGTTCATGTGCCAGCGGTTGTGGGCAGAGGGGCGTCACCGTCGTCGTCGTACCGTTCGTCACATTGCGCCACGACATGACAGGGCGAGGTGAGAGGATGGGCGTATCGGTGGGCGAGTGGGACGGCAAGAGATCGATGGATGGCAAGTCAGTCGTTTTCGTCACACCCGAGGCCGCCATGCGCGAGGGTTCCAGACGTTTTTGCACCGGTTGAGACAGACAGAGAGGTTGGACCGGATCGTGATCGATGAATGCCACACGATGTTAGGAGATCAGGGCGGATTCCGTGAAGGGATGACGCGGTTTGGGTTCGTTGGTTTCAGCCCACACGCAGATGTTTTGTTGACGGCGACATTGCCGCCATGCGACGAGCCCCAATTGATGAGTCGCATGTTTTGGCAGCTGCACACAGTCGTCCGGTAAGTTACGGCGCGTTATGAGGCGATACAGCGCGGCTCTAACGATATCCGGTTTCGCAGCAGCGCGCAGCACCTGCTTTTCTGAATTCAGAGCATCTCGCTCTACCTTCAGCTGTTGCTGACCAAGCAACTTCACTATGTCGGCTTGTTTGGCTTTGGCCACCCCTCTGACTTCTTCCTTCGACACTACGGTAAAGTGGACTGCAGCTATGTGTGCCCTGGCACCAGAAGTCGAGGAAACACTGTACGACGGGCACTGCTTGCAGTACCACAGCACACGGCCATTTTCGGCTCGTTCGGGCTCGACATGTGGAATGTTTTTGCGTGAGAACGACCATATCCTGTCTGCGTGACGCCTGGTCCGGCGGCTGATGCGCGCGCGATCGCTTGAGTGAGGATGATCCGCGGCAATGCGAGGTTTAGATTGTTTTGGGCATTACCTATCCTCACATGATCAAAATCGCTTCCCTCGTGTCCACTAACACAGGACGAATCATCCGACATAATGCCCATGTCAGCCATCGTCAGGTACCGACTGCGTTGTTGATGCCGAAGCTAACTCTCGACGCACGCGTTCACGCGTTAATTGGACGCGCTTCGTCGTAGATTTCCCGGCCGGACGGATTCAGCCACATCATGAACAAGGGTAGGGGTTGGGGTCGCTTTGGATTCCGACATTCCTGACGAAACGTCTTCCAGATCACACAAAATCAGACCTTCCAGAAATGAGTATCGGAGGCTAGCTGTTGTGTCATACTGTTCGTTAAGAGAATGTCCTACCCAGTTCTCTACCCTTTAAGAAAACGCCTACCCGCACAGGGTACCCTTTAGTGTTCGTACCATTAGCAAGCTTGCTATAAGGTGAGACATGCGAAAAGGTAAATGTTGATGGCGGAACGAAAACACGACGCGATTTCCAAGCGCAACAATGCGACGCGCGCCTTTTATGGGAAGAGGAATCTCGGCGCGTTCCTTCAGTGCAACAAACGCCGGGCCGTGCGCGACGCGGGAAACACGTCGTGATTCCCGTTGCAATGATTTAGTAGGGTTAGTAGGAGATCAGTGTTCTCTTCCGTTGCCTTTTGCGTTAGGTCATTGCTGGGCACAGCAACTTTGCATTGAGTGCAAAGCAAGACTTTGTGCTCCGGCAAGTATGTAATAAGATCGCGACTCTTTGTGAGATCAACACGCTGCGACCCTTGAGTCTGCTCTTGTACTGGCTGCCAGTACACGATATGGTCCATGGCTCGGGTGATGTAGTCCTCAGAACAATTCGCACGTGTTCGCGTGGCAGGTGAGACAAGACTTGCGTGATGCGAATCCGAAAGTGGTGCGGAAAACAGTGTTCCCCGGGTGATCATTAGCGCAACGCAAACCACCGTCCACGCTAGGCCCGATGTGTAGACGCTAGTGTCCTAAAAAGTCGGGGAACACTGTTTGACTGCGTGTAATCATGTACTAGGCGGTGCTTTTGATCATCACCAATATGGACATACCGGTATAAGTAGGGTTTGACAATACTCATCACGTTAGATGTTTGCGACCTAAGAGACGAGAACAAATTCCTTCGGCGTTGGGTGAGCGGCAGTCATTCAGCCATGCAATTGGTCATATCCTGTGTCTACAGGCAGCAGGGACGCTTTAGCATCCTGGATTTGCTCCCAAAGATTTCTCAAAAGAGATATATAGCCCTTGTGAACACCAAGTTGAGCTCTAAAGGTAAAGCCAGTGATGGTGGTTGTGAATTGAGCTTGAACTTCCTCACCCGTTGCGTAAGAATTAACCTAGATATATCCAGAAGGCTTGTCCATGTCGCCCATGTCGCACATCGCGCTTCTTGACACATTACATCACGCTATGGTGCGTTGAACGCTCAGTATAGAGCGTTGTCCGCTGCCCCTAGTCATGCATCGACACTTTCGCGCATCGTTCACAAATCTGCTGTACTAGTGGCAATGGCATCTCATACGCAGGTATTTGCGCGCAGCCGAACTTAGCTCTTCCAATCAGCAAATGGTGTGCGAGAGTATGTATATGTATCTGACTCGTGATGCCTGATCATGGTTGAAGACGGATGTCTCCCTTCTGAATCTGCCCGCAACAAACGTTCTCCAAATGATTTGGACTGGTATGAATGTAAATGTATCAGATGTCACGCTGACATATCAAGGTCTAGAGTTTTTTCCAACCAACGAAATTACAACAGGTCATCCTGACATAATTTCCTTTCTTCACCTCTAGAATCATTTCCTCTCTCCAGGCTCCCAGATCTTCTTCTTTGGCGTGACTACCGAACGCACCTTCCATCAATGAGATGGTTGCTTCGACGCACATCAAAGAATACTCCTCCCGTAGTTCAGGTAACGCATCCGTGCTATACGCATCGACGAGAACGTTTTCGAGGTTGCCGATTTCCGGGTCGGCAAAGAGTCTTGGGAGATTCTTGAATCCGTACACCATTGCTTCAGCACGTTCAGGAACTGAGCCAAGTAGAGTATCCCATGATCGCCTGAAGGCCGCAGGATAAGTAGGGAAAATTTGGGGTGTAGCGGTGTCAAGAGAGACTTGGCCAGAGGTCCACTACGTAGGGTGTACCGCGCAGCGACAGAAGTGTCGTTCTCGCACCACTGAATGGCGCCACCTGGCTTCAGAATCTGTAGTACGTTCTTAAGTGCAGGAGCCCAGTCACTCTCTTTCATCGCCGCTTGTACAAACCGGATATGAATGACCTGTCAGTTCTTAGTGAAGCCTTTTGTTGCTGCATTGATAATTGTTACGTTACACACATCGAAATAGCCATGCCATTTGAGGGGAAATGGTAATTTCACGTCTTGCAACTGAAGAGACAAGTTGCCTGGTCTTTTATCAGGCGCTGGGAACATGCTATCGCTGATGTCAAAGCCAACGCATTGACTGGAAGGGATCGCGATAGCAATCTCTTGTAGAAAGATGCTGGTCCCAGTCGCTACGTCGGCAATTTTGGGTGCCGCTGGCAAACGAATCTGAGGGTGGAGGTAATAGCCTTGACACCTTTTTGGAGAGACTTTAGTTGCGCGTACGTAAGAACATCCGCTCGGCATTGCTCACCTCATGTAGAGTTGATGTTGCGTATCAAGTCTATGGCCGAATGGTAGTAGATCAGTTATCTGCGCGACTCTGTTGCGGCTGCGACACGTGATGCACTCACTACCCTCGCGCTCATTGCGCGCAAGGCCGTACGAGTCGGACATTTCGTTGTTTCGTAACATGTGAAGGACACGATGACGAAAAAGTAATCCAACTCAATTTCAGCACAGGATGAGACACAATCTATTCTGGTGGAATTGGCTTTGAGAATAAGACCAGTAGTGCAAATCAACAGAGCTTGCGGAAAGCTCCCTTGACGTCACGAATCCGAGAGCTCGCAATCTCAGACTGTGGTCCTTCGAATTTGCCAAAGCTTTCCTGATCACGATCTCTCTGGCTGCACCTAGGGTGTGACGGCGTCACCCTAAACACAATGATTTAGTGCGGGCCTGATCTACAGAGGCGCAGCAGTGTGGGCTTAGATTACCGCAGCATGTCCGCTCGTACAGGTCTATACGAGCAACAGATCAGCAGCTTGACGTTTCCGATCCGAGTGACGTGTAATGTGGGCTTGGCTGTGACCCCGCAATCTACTATTTTTCAACGAAATATACTGTTGCGGTGGAGTGTGATGTTTAGCAGATCGTTTCCTGAAGACGCATCCCGATCAAGCTGCCAAGACTATCCTCTTAGCCTCTTAGCGCAACGAATAACGTGACAAGCTCAATGTGCAACCATACAATATCATGGCTATAAAATGAGTACAACCAGCGAAATACATACTGTGCTAGTCGTGCCACGACTTGCATTCGCCATCATTGCAGATATCATAACCATTGTGCCCCCCAGACCTTTGCTATACAAATTCTTGATACAATCCACTTTGCGCCATGGTTGCTTCTGGCGTCGTTGCTGTGATAGCAATGGGTCTCACCACTATCGCATCTGCAGACTGGTAATTATTGACCTTGCTTTTCACTTGTCTGTTTGTATCGTCGTTAACTCCCGTTGAAGGACTTTATACAGCTCTAGTTGCGCCACCGGACTCTCGGGTCTCGGCGACGGGTTCGGTGGTGGAGCTGTCGCAACGCCTGAGGGCGACCCTTGTGAAACAGGTGGCGATGACCGCTTGGGACTCGATGACATGTCTACTTTCTCAACGGACAATCCTTGCAACAAAGATGAGACATTCGTGTATACGCAAACTGACGGTACACATTGGGATGCTACCGTGGAAGGCGGTGATGGATCGGTGATTTCGTCGTGCGAGGCTGTTGGGGAGATTTCGTTGCCGGCAATTGCAATGCGGCATCCTGCTTGTTCTATCCAAACACCTTCTGCCCTTCAACATACTGTGTATAACTGGTCCCAAACATTCGCGCCAGAGTATCAACGACTCCTGTACTTATTCTTTCACCGTCGCTCTCGTCGGATAGCCCAGCAAATCCGCTGCGCAAGCGAGTTGTCATCCAATATCCATCGAGCAAATTCTCCAACATCAAGTCTCTCCCAAGGTCTGCGATGATCCCATCCGGCATCATCTGCCCTTTTCCCCGCATGACCATGTACGACTTCCCCACACAATCTCTTGACATGGTCGACGGTCTGACAATTTGACAGTTTCTCTTTCAGGTCTCGCAAAGATTTGAAAGGGCCAGGCTCAGTGAGGATGGCCCAATCCCAGTGGTGATGGCTTGAGACTCCATCTCGCGGGCTGCAGAGAGTGTCTAATGCTATGTAAAGAGGGAGCAAATTTTTGATGCGCAACAAGTTCCAGTCGCCGAGCTTCAGCCTACGCAGCTTATGGTGCATACCTTCGAGCATGATCAGTGGAAAGACTCTTGACCCTCGGCTCAGATCAGCGGCTGGATTGGATATAAAAGCAAGTCCGAAGGGAGACGCCAAAGAACATTCGCAAAAGCGGATGTATGGACAATCAATGCCCAATTGACCATCAGAGTTATATTTGTGTTCGAAGTCCAGCAGAGTGAGATCTGTCAGTTGTTTCATGAATGTGGCGACCGTGCAATCAGCTTCTTTGGTCTATATATCAGCTCGCATCCTCGATCATGTCAACGGTGCATGATCTTACTTTCTTCCCAACCCTCATGTATCAGCACCAAACTTCGCAACACTTCAGCGTACGGAGGTACCCATTGCGGAAACGACAGCAACTTAGAGCTCCAGTCGAGATGTTGAAGGCTCGTGGTCCTTTCAAATATTCTTCGAAGAGCGCTTCTTACATCATGTATGTTGGTTAATCCTGGTATCGGTCCGCGCCCATCGGGTCCTCCTTGATGTCAAACATTGTCTTCAATTTCGTTACTGGGTGACTTACCTAGGTATAACCGTAGTCACTGGTCGCGTTGAGCGCTTGGTATATATGATCTTCCGACCATTGGGGATGCCATTCTAGAGTTGAGTCTTCATACCCTTCCACCAGACCCTGCGATCTTTGAATATCCATTCGTGAAGTGTGCCGAGCCCGAGATTTTGTTCCTCATGAATGAATATATCGGCTTCGGCTTGGAAACCATTGCCGACTATAGAATCCCACCACGAGAACATCAAACTTCGAACGTGTATCCCGTATGGAAGTGCACCATTCTTGGCCATGAACCGGTCTAGCTTCTCCACATCTGAGATGTTGAAAAGCGTCACCTGCTTCCACAGGGCCGGAAAGAAATGGTTCCGCAATAGTCGACTCGTTTGCGAGAGATTCACCAGTGTCCGAGAGGGGCTTCCGTTCTTGACGTCCTCACTATATGCGTCCGGGGGAAATTGATTTCCTCGTAATTCGTCATATCCTTCAGCCTGGATGGTCTCTAGGATTGTGCTGCCATTCGTCAGGAAAGTTCCTTGATAGAAGCTCAGATCAACGTACTCAAGAATCTCGGGATGCAAGTCGAGCAGGCCACGCATGATGTTGGCCAAGGGAAATACTGTGAACAATGTGAGGGGCAGGACGGCTTAGATGATAACGCTGGACACGCTCATCGACCATCGAAACTGCCTTTCTGGGTATGCCGGCTTAGCGCAGCCGGTCCCGCGTTGCCTGTGAGCCTGAAGTCATTGCGCCTTGGGGGCCCAAGCGCTCTGCAGAGGCGCTAGAGATGTAGCACGTCTGCGATCCTCATCCCAAAAGCTTCCGGAGCTGACGTCGTCATCCTAGTGGTCCTAGATCAAAAACGTGAGAAGACAGAGTACTGTCAATATGGTATCCAGCATCCACGACAGTGCTTTACCGCTGGATTGGTGAGTGACATGCCTGGACAGTGCCCTCTGGAAGTAGATTCTCAAAGTGTTTTACCCAAATGCCCCAGTGGCCGCTGAAACGTAGACAAAGGCAGTAAAAGATAACTTGCACTATCTTGAATGGACATGGCTGGATGGACGATCCTGTCATTTGGCTTACAGATACACATTATTGAGTGACACTGGCCATTGCTCGGCCGTTATCTACAACAAATTCCATCGTGGCACTGCACAGTAGATTTTGCCTCATCATTTTCCACGGACTCGCTGCGATCCAGACGATCTATGCCCGCCAACGGGGTTCTTTATATGGCGACGTGCCTACCTCCACAGGGACGGGCAAATTGATATCGGGGTCGGATGAATGCAAGTCTCCAAAGCTTCCGTCATGGCTGCAAAGATTAGATAATGATATGATGGTCATATCAGGGCTCGACTCACCACCGAATGCTCTCCACGACTTCATCCCATTCCCCATCCATGCCATTCATTCGTCTCCGAAGCCTTGCCGTGAACACTTCTTTGTTGGCGGCCCCCAATACCCATTCGTCAAACCCGGAACTATGCACTCTTCGCCATTCGGGTACATCCTCGCAGCTGGGATTGGGGACTTGGCACGATTCCTCCTCCCGTTGAATACAAAGCTCGGCACTTTTGATCATCGCATTGACATGCCATACCTGACCGTCCATAGGTACAGCTTTCAAAAGCTTGAGCGCAGAGTGACGAATTTTCGAATCCCTGCAGTGTGTTGCAATGAACCAGAGACTGCGCAACAGGCTGTTGTCTGTGCTTGCCGACAGTATGCGGCACGATAGATCCCCAGAATCGAAGACGAACCTGCAGATGGCGTAAATTTCTTCAAAATCAGGAAGGTATGGGTCGTATATGCATTCCTCACTGTACAAACATCCCGCAGCAACAATGCGGTGCTCCGCGGCTTGTGCCCGTAGTAAAGCCAAACCGCATTGCTCGCGGAATGATAACTTGATCCCTGGTTGCTGCGCGAAGTCACGCAACAAAATTCTGATGATCCCGAATGATTTCTCCATCTTTATGGATTCGTCAAGAACTTCCAGGGGGACGAATCCTGGAGAGACATACTTGAATCTGTCAGCAACAGTGCGCATGAAGTGCAGAAGACGGCTTGCCCAGGCGATACAGAGATGACGAGCATGGGTCACGGATCGCACCTCCTGTGGAAGCTCAGTATTGGTGGGAAGAAGAGAAATTAGAGCCGGGACACGCATGCCGATGAAAGCAGATCCCTGGAAGTCGAGGTGCTGATAAGCACTCAAAAGACCGGAATCGAGTTCCCGGTTGCTCAGATTCGATTGATTTCGGAGAAGTGTCATGGCGTTCTCTGCGTGCATTAAAGCAGGCACAAAGCGTTCTTGCAAGGATTCGAAATGGACACAGAGCAGCGCCCCTATCAAAACCACATCGACGGAGGTCTCCTTCAGATCAAGCAGACGTCTGAATCCTTGCAATGCTTTAGCATACTGACTTACAGCAAAATGCTGCCCAGAATGGTCTGCCGCGCATCTATTGTAGTTTGGATGTGAGAACCGTTTCTCATGCATAGCACTAACAGCATTGACGGCGTGGCGCACGGCGGGCTCGGCATGGGCGACCTGTAATACGGTACGGTCCCAAATAGAATCGACAAAATGGCCGGCAATCCATCCAGCAGTTTGTGCCCGAAAGAAGTCGAACGCTCGGCGTTCTACTGTGTCGATGAACGCGCTGTCGGTCACGGTCACCGCCGGGGAGCCGGAGTTCGTTAGGATGCCGGCAACCGTCTGCTCAAAGCCATCGCACCTACGATTGGCTCTCACGCAGCGCTGACAGAAAGGCTTTGTTTCATCGCACTTGACTCGGCGAATCCTTGAGGTATATCAGGAAAATAATGGACGGACTAGCTTCGAAACCCTTCGTTACTCACTTGCACGTGATGCAGCCACTCCTAGCTTTGGGGGCATATCTGCGTCGCCCGGCGCGACTCTCGATCTGTTCCGACATGCCAGTGCGTCAAAGGTTGCTTCAGCATTGCATAGCCTTCTCGTACCACCGCATGCGAGCGAAGGTCGAGCAGGGAAAAGGAGCAAGCCTGGGACAGACCTGACGTCACCTCCGCTGAGCTCGGCCAATAGGTCAATCGCAGCGGCTGCGACGCACTTTCAACGGCTCGTACGAAGCGATACGACGCAGGGTCCCAGGGCAATGGATCAAAACTTGAAGTCATGTCAGAATAAGGTCTAAGGCGAGTTAAGGACATTCGATCGACCTGCACACTGCGTGCAAGCACCATATTTTAGGCGTATCCTCTGCCAAATGCTTTTGCAGCAAGCAAACGTGAAGCACTAATTTCTTACTCATTTATCCATTTCAACTCTTCAACACCTTTTCAAATGCTATCATCACTTCTCTACACCAGCATACTAGTCAGCCCTGGTTGGGCTTACTCGTACACAGCATCCTCAGGGAGCGGACCAGGACCATATCCTAATACCTCATTTTTCGAAACGGAAAACCAAGATCCTGATGCTAGCAGATCACTATCGTTCTCGCCGTTCCCCACTGGCGGGAATGATTGGTCGTGGACGATCAATATCACAGTTCCCAGGATATACGATGAAGAGCCCGTTCTATCGAACGCATTGATCCTAAATACTGTATATGGTATTGCGTGACCGGGAAACGCCACGTTGGACGAGACGCTGCAAGGAGAACCATCCACATTCGGCCTCACCGACCAGCTGTGCATTACGGTTGTTGAGAGCCTGTTTCCCATCAATGTTACCAACGCGTACGACGACAGCGAACCTGGTAATTGCGGGCCGCCTCTGGGAGACTCGTGCGTGCAAGCTATTGTTGGAAGCTTCGACAGCGCGGATATCTCAAGCGACGGTTGCAAGTCTGGTCACATCTCTCCAGCCAACTTGCCTGAATGTCAAGGCAGTTTTAGTGGATATACAACTTCAGCGCTTCGTGAGTCGTCTGCTCCTATCGATGGAGAGGCAATATTATGGAGAGCTCTACTAACTCTTCCAGCACTAATCAGCAACGACACATCCACATCGACAGAAAATGGCTCTGGATTTTTCTAAATGGCGACGGGCGCGTTCGATGGCCTCAATCGGACGTACCCAGACCAGGCTTACTTACGAATGCACATGATCATCGTCGAGGGCAGTAAGATAGTGCCACTTTGTGCAAGGGTAAACACGACTGAGAAGGCTAGTACGGATAATCATGCTGCGACGAAGATAAACTCTACTCCAAGCGTTCCGTTCGTGAGCTTATGGTCTGCGGGAATTGTGACTGTCGCGGCTCTGTCGTTGTGGTTCTAAGTCTTGCAAATTTGCATGGGGCACAGAAAAGCTTTTCGAATCATTACTGCACAACGGTCAGATTATCGCTCAAATTTGGTTGTTCAATATGTTCAGGATCGCAATACCCTGGTGCTGGGAAACACAGTATCCTTGCGGTAGAAGTCATAACAATTCATTAAAGAGAACCGAGGAGCTAGGAATTGATTGAGCAGAGCGGTCGTTCGATGCTGAGTGCATTTCATGTATATTCAACAGGCAAAGCATATCGTCTCACTTTATCCACTTGCATGGTAGTGCCATGGAGAACTGGGCTCCTCGATTACAGATCAGTATAGTGTTGGTGACCACTTCGGGATTGTCGCGCTGTGTGATGGGTCACTTTGTAATGGACCTCGTACCGAGACCTGGTGTCAAGCTATTCAAGGTTTTATGTCTACGCTGCAAGATAATCTCTCCATCCAATTTTCGGTCTCATATTCGTGCTTAAATAAATCTTCGTTTTCCGGTAATGTCGGTCCACGTCTCTGGTCTTGTTCAAGTTGTGGCTTCTGCCCGTCCAATGCGCGCTGATGTGTTGTCGCAATCGATCGCACTCTTATCATTGCACTCGATCCGCCTGGAGGTTATGGCGTGGGTGCACCGCTAGCATCGAGGTAGAAGTCACCATAGTACGAACGATATTCTCTTCAACATGCCCTGCGATCTTCAGTCAGCTTTCTGCGGGTATCCTGGCATTGGGAGTCTAAACGCACGAATAAACCGCCATCCTAGTCCCCGACATGTGGTACCTCTTTCCAAATTGAGGCACCTCTGTTCCGTTGCCGATGGGCGTGTTGATTTCTCGTGCAGTAGGGTTGATTGGAGCGCAGGCACCATAGCTAGGCTGTGAAAAGCAATTACCCATAGCGTTTCCTGTTTCCCGACCACCAGGGTTACTTTTGATGCGCACTTCGGTCCCTACTGCAGGCAAAGCAGTTTGACAGGCTTGTGGCTGGAGAATGGCTCGGCCTTAAGTTCAGCTTGTAGACCTATATATAGCTCTATCGTGTTGACGCAAGATAGTTATGAGGCTGGTCGTTAGCTTGTGGCCCACTTCAGGGGTTCCGTGGCTAGTGAAGAGTGAAGAAAATAGCAAACATGGCGCAAGGTGGTTTACGACCCTAAGTGCTCAGGGCTATGCTGGGGGGCAGTGCGACGTCATACCTTAGTGCTCGGTTCGGGGATCGGCACAGAGGCGCAGTGACGCTTGAAATGCACAAGCCGCTTCGGTCCACGGTGGCCAATCAGCGCAATGCGAACGCGCGGTTGAACATTCACCTTTAGAATCGCTTCATCACAGTACACTGAATGGCTTGGACGCAGTGGTCACTGGATCACACCAACCAAAGCCTCCCACCTGTACGTGGCGCCGCGCGACGAAACTATCACTGGCAACAATTGGCAGAGCCAATAGACCTCAACGACTTGGGTAAGGTGCACCCAGTGACTGCGAAAGAGCAAGGGAAAGCCGAGCAACACGGCGGCCAAGGCGTCCACGTACGACGACGATGTGCTCTCCGGGTCGCCACGAGACTCTCTGCGTGCGCATATGCCCTGCAGAGGATCTCCTGCCAACACGGTTGACAATGCATGCAGAGCCTCAAGAGCAAGCCACGAAACAACGCGCTCCTCGGCGTCGGCAGCAGTGAAGTACCTCAATGAGAGTGTAAAATATTTACGTACGCCGACTGAGCCGAGACACCTTTCAGCAACACAGTCACAATACACAGCCACGGATGCGCTTGGAGGAACTCCATCAAAACAACCGCCAAGGGGTCTGCGACATCCTCGATGGCAGGGTTTTGAATAGAACGGAATCATCTCTACGCAATTCGAGCTCCGGGCATCGACACGGTACTTGTTGGTGTCATGCAGTACTGCAGACACACGGACAGCCTCGCACATAGTCGCCCTCCCCAATCTGGCGAATGACTGGTCGCCCATCGCCGCACGACAAAGCCCGGGGGGCATTCGCTTCAGAGCTCTCATGCCTAAGATGAAGAATGACGCTCGCCAAAAAAAAAACATAGCCACATCATGAATCTAGCAAGAGGCAACAAGAACACGCGGATTACATTGAGCGAACTGGCACAAGCCCAGATAGTAGAGGGGTGCAACAGAATAGACGAGCTAAACACTAGGAGACAGGTATACGAGCGCAGAAATTGTGCTATGGCGTTCCAGAGCCATAGCATATGGACACAAGGCAAGCGGAGTTTACTACGTTTGGGTTAGGGAAAGCACACAAGGAGATGACATGAAGAGGAGGAATTACAACCTGTAGCACAGAGTTCACATTGAGATTCTATCACCGTGAAGGCGGGCCGGCAGCTGTTCATGCTTTTGCTTTGGCGAAGTGGGTGGCGCCGATTAACTTAGCGCGCGTCGGTTGCCAGCCGAACCTCTACTCCCGGGCATAGCCGCAGGTTATTGCGGCAGAAATCGAGTAGAACACAGTCAAATCATATCAAACCAAACCAAACCACTCAAAAGGCCCCTTGTGTAATCGATGCCACCAGGGACGGACCATGGCTCCGTCGAATCGAGTTTACACAAGGAGAGAAAAGGATACTACCGCTACCAAAGGTCGATGATTGTAGACAAGATGTTTCCCACGAACTTGCGCGGCCGTACATGCAATGAATTACCAGCTCACCGCGAGAACTACTGCACCTTGGTAGTGCTCAGGGCATCGTAAGGCGCACGGAAATGGATGAAATAGACGACCCGATAAACACCAGGCTGGCTCCATGACGTTTGTCAAGCATTATTTATCTATCATCGATGATAACCTAAATGAACGGGGCATACTCCTTGAGATCATGTTGATGGCACAGCAGCAAATTTTCACGCTAATTGTGCCAAGTATTGTTGTTCGGTCGAGACTTGGCCGCAGCTGGTCTCTCGAACAGTTATGGTAATCAGCGGCTCGCCTTGACGAGGTTTGTCTTTGTGGTCCAACCTTGACATTCTGGAAGCCATTTTTGTTCAATGCATGCATGTTGAATTTTTCCAACGAGAATACGAACGCGAATCTCACACTTCAGGATGCTCGTTCAGCCATTCTTGCAAACTTGTCCTCCGGATTTCGGGGAATTCAGCACAAATAGTATCCTCTTCTGTCCAAATCCAACTTCCCGTAAGAGTAAACAGCTGATAGAAGAGCCCAATATACCGCCAACATTCTCGCACATTGCCCTCGTGCCTAGCTTTGAAAGCCGTTTCTCTGAGTTCTGTGACACTGCCCAATCTTTCCGCGTCCACCCCACAGCCACGGACCGATTCGTAAAGCTCTTTTACTTGTAGGGGGCTGTAGATTCCGCTGTGAACCTTGAAACAGCCACCGTTCTCAGCACCATCCCTAGAGATGAGCCCAATACTATACCGAGCCGCATCATACTCGGTGGTAAAGTTCCATGGTTCACTACCATTGCCCCAGTATACAATCTTCTTGTTTTCTGGGTCCCACAACCCATTGTTCGCCGGAGTAAGATCGCCATGGCCGGGGAGCGAGAAGAAAACTTCTGTAAGCACGCCCGTGAATAGGTAGATTGGTTTGATAGGCGAGGAGAGGAAAGCTTGGTGTGCAAAGCATAGGTAGCTATCCATCATTTCGTGGTCTCCTAGGGCAAGATTGGGCCAATACGTGTTCCAAGAAGCAGCATGAAATCGCTTGGAAAAAACGAGTGATCAGCAGCTACTACTTCTGTGTTCGAGGTTGAAGACTTACTCTTATACCGGCCCTCTCCGCGGCTCGGAGCAAGGTCAGCTGCCCTTCCAATTGAAGTTCCGGCTTGCCACTGTATGCGACCACAATCGCGTCTGCTTTGTGGCAAGCTGTCTCTATGGCAAGCACATCGTAGTACGATGTCATCTCAACAAAAGATTCTAACTTATTTCGGAGTGCTCGATCGAGTTTTCTGGACATCGTCCGAGCCCACGCACTTGATGGCCCCTATCGAAAGCTGCGAGGGCGAGATATGGCCCATATTGCCAGTGATTCCAGGTATAACAATCAACATTCCGAAAACCGTGTCTCAGATAATTGTTTCCGAAAAGGCGTGGTGGGGCATGTGAATTACTCATGTATAACTCTCTCGGCCTTAAGCGGCCTCCTAATAGCACCGAAGCTTTCGGCTTTCGCGATTAAGTAGCACCGCGAGGGGAACATGATGCGGCGAAGCACCTTGACACAACACATCAGTCATGGCAACATGGGCCCATTGAAATAGATGAATTAGCAAGATCCCTAAGCTATACGATTGTTGCTTTTTACACAATAGTGCAGGGCTTGATTGTTTGGTCGAAATGGTCATACCAACCTCAGAGATCGTCAGACACTCACTCTAAGTGCACTTTTGGTTTGACACATAGCATGTCTTTTGGATTTACTCTGGATGCCAATGTCCAACTGACATTGAGTCATGATCACTTTGATTGAGATTGATTTATGTGGCAGCGTCTCACTGCTATAAGCACAGGGTAAGATTTGATACGAAACTGGTAAACTGCACAGGGTCGGTCCGGTCCCCCGGTCGAGGAGCAGCGATCTCGAGTGTACACCCATATAGTTCGAGTCATATGAGCTTTGGGATTCGAGCCGCTGGCCCGAGCTCTTGAAAGCCAAATCCAGCGTCCCTGAGTTAAAGGTCGCCCAAGCTGCTCTCGCATGCAGAAAGAAGCATAAACCATTACTACCACAGATCGGCATGTCCTAGCCGGTCGAGCAAGAGCTGGGTTGCGAAAATGCACATGGCTATATGGACGTCGTGTTTCGGCTTGCCACGTCGGTTAATTCTAGCATTATTCTAGAAACGCTTCATGTTGCGGCCCTAACGCCAGAGCGGATATCAAGCACACCAGATTCCCATTCGAAGTCATACCGATTAAAGTAGATATGCTGCCTGATCTTACAAGTACATTGATAATTTCTATCCGAGTTAGCCAACAAGGCCGAAGAGTGTTTAAGCAAGGTTGTTTCAAATTTGCGACACTCGCTATTGCGGTCGAGGCTTCTCCCACTAATATCATCTTCAATCTGCATCCCGTTCGATGATTCTAGTAACCACAGGGCCACGTGTAACCACGTTGTCCAAAATAGTAGAGGTCTCGACTGACCATTTCAAGGGTCGAGTAGCCATCGAATACCTTGAACTGTGTCTTTCTGTGCGGCCACCGACTCTGCTAGACCAGGGCAACTCCTGGGTCGACAATCTAACCTGGACCAATGGCAGCAACTTTGCGAAAAGAAGATCAGCGAGGGACGTGAACCAGCCATCAGAGGCCATAGCGACGAGAGAGTTCTCACGAAGGGGCAGAAACGGGCTGACACCAGTTTGCGAATCCCGATAGCAGACCAAGAGAACGAGCTGCCACGGGGCATGGGACACCAAAGGCCGCAAAGGACTGCCAACCCGTCGAGGAGGGCGCTCGAGGCTCTGGAAAATAACACCCTGATCCGCACCAACAGCCAGCATATGGAGATCGACTCTGACGTGGACCCATGAATCTGACAACCACCCAATGCACACTAAAGCTACTACAGTACAACGTCCGGAGGTCCAGAGACAAAGTCATGGCAACTCTGTTGCGCGATCCGAGGATACTAGACTACGACGTTCTCGCCACCCAGGAGCCGTGGAGAAACCCGTTCGTATCAACGACACACCACCCGCCAAAGCTCACTTCCACCTGTGCTGTCCAGCAGCTACTGAGAACAGTCCTGCCAGAGTATGCTTCTTTGTCAATCAACGACTCGGTAGCACAACATGGCGGTTCGAACCACACACGAGAGACATGTGTTCGTTGCATATTCGGTACGACGGAGGTTGCCAGACACAAGGTCATCTTCACATCCACAATATCTACAACCCCGGGCAAGCGACAGAAGACCGGGACAGTGTCTTGCCTCTGATCCTCACGATGCTCGAAAGATATCAACCAGATGATCAGATTAGCATTAGCAATGACGGAAGCAGAGGTTGACTTAGGCGTATGCCAGATACTCATCAACATTTTCGCAGACAACCGGGCAGCAATCCGTTCCCTGACTAGGCCGGAGGGCAGATCGGGAGCGTACATTCTCAAGCAGATCACTACAAGGGCTGAGTCACTGCAGAGGGGCGGGTGCGCGGTGGTGGTGCGATGGATACCGTCGCACGAAGGCATTGAAGGAAACGAGGCCGCAGACATAGCCGCGAAGGAAGCCACAGGGTGGCGAGAGGGAACAACGATGGGACCGAGAGCAGATCCACCATCAGAGCTATACACACTCCAAGCCACATCTAAGATGTGGACACGTAAGAAGGCAGACAGAGACTGGCTGAGCAGTTGGCAGCAGGAAACGAAAGGCAGAACGACGTTCAGGCACACGCCAGCACCGTCGAAAAAGGTACTGCAGCTACATGAGGGCCTGATCAAGACGCAGAGCGCCCTCCTGGTGCAGATGAGGACCGAGAAGATAGGACTCAGGGACTTCCTCTACCGCCGGAAAGTGCCTGACATTCTGGATCCAATGTGCGACTGTCAAGAGGGCCGCCAGACGGTACGTCACGTCCTCCTGATATGCAGGAGGCTAAAGGATATCCGGAGACAGGAACTTGACCATCTACCGGAAGGAAACGACCTTCGGGCAATCTTGAGCAAGCGCAGAGTAGCCACCAAAGCCATCAAGTTCACGGAACGTGTGCAGATCCTAGGGCAGAGCGGGTCGTAGGGGAGTAGACGACGCCAGGCACTGGGGGGAGACTATAGGTAAGCGGATGACACAGTAGAAGGCGAGAACAGGTAGGTAGTGAGCATAGCATATGACGCACCGTCTGTGAACGCTGCCAGGCAATTGAAGATGGTGGCCGAAGAGAAGATGGGAGAGCGCAGGGGGCAGCTGGCCTGGGCGGCATCTTGATGTTAGACCGGGCGAAGTGGGGCGGCCCGTACGGGACGCGTCGGCTGAATGGTCTGTGAACATTAACGCTCAAGTAGTGTTAGTCTGACGTTAGATTATCAGACCCGCAGTGACGTGGCTCAAAACTTGCTACAGCGGATAATGAGCTTCCTTCATTCTGCGTTATGCTTCTCAGAAGGTGGGCTTGCTAGGCTGGAACCAGGGCTTTGACGTGATGGCGACACGCATTGCGCAGTCAACGCCTTTCGACACAGACTGAAGAGTCTTTGTCTTATCTTCAGCTTTTCGTAGGAACCTATTTTAGCGAACAGACCAAAGAGACAATCTACAAAAGCCAGGGGCGATTTTCAGCCGCACGCTACGGACAAGCCCTGGGTCTCGGCGTGCTAGAGGCTTTTCTCCCCGCAGCACTGTTCACCCACCAAATCAGCCACTCTGCGTGCGCCCCCAAAATTGGCGAACCAACCAACGAGGGTTTGCAAGAGTATGAATGCCAGAGCTGAGTAAATGAAAATGGCCGCCATGCACAGCTACGATTTGGTCAACGGTCTAGCGGCACTATGTCCCAGCTGAACTACGCTCGGCCTTATCGCCTCAAAGCGGAACATCGTCGCAAGACCCTTGTGCATCGCTAGGCCTAGCGGCATTGAACCAGTACGATCCTAGGCAAATCAGACTCAACCTGCGGCATTATATGTGCTCTGATGTATGTATGCTATAAAGAGGTATGCCGAACGTCTGGGCGCGCGCAAGAACTTGTCTTACTTCAATCCAATTCAAACCGTGCCCGCATCTTTATCAACAGCGACAGGAGTGACCGCAAAAACGATGGCAGATGGCGTCTGAAGCTTCACTGGCTGTGGCCGCTCGTGTTTGTCAATACAATCGCTACAATATCGCTCATTCTTCGCAACCAATCGAGACTACTGTCGCAACACTGCACCATTGCAATGGAATGACTGCAGCTCTGTATACGGCTCTGGATTCAGCTGTGCAAACCTCACCGGTGCCTCTGGATTGGGAATGTCCAGACGAAGAGCAGATCTTGCTTGGCATGGTTCGCTATCGAACCAATCCATCGAGACCTAGCCGTCTTGGTCACCTATTCGTTAATTTCGGAGGGCCCGGCGGTATAGGCACAAACAGTCTCGCTCTAAGTGCGCCTGCCTTTGCAGCCGAGATAGCGGAGAACTTCGACATCGGTACGTAGACTGGCAAATCATCTGACCATATGACCTGGCTGATTCGATGTAATACAGTTGCCGTTGATCCACGCGGAATCGGTCTTTCCACGCCTTTGAAATGTGATGTTGACCTTTGGAATACCCGTGTATCGCTGTTCCCTACCACAGAAGCCCAATTCGATCGTTTAGTCGAACAGAACGAGGCTATCAGTAAGAGCTGCCAACAGCTTAGTGGAAACCTTCTCTTCCACATGGATACTGTTAGCGTCGCTCGCGATTTGGAGGCTGTACGGATCGCACTGGGTGATCAACAGCTCAACTTTATGGGTTTCTCGTACGGGTCTCAGATAGCTTATCAGTACGCCGAGCTATTCCCTGACAACATACGCGCTTTGGTCGGCGATGGTATCACGGATCACGCCTACGCTGGTACTACTCCTTTCGCCACGGAAGGCCTGACGTATGAGAATGAGTTGATGCGTTTTGCAAACTGGGCGAGATCGAATAACGATTCTGCACTTCGTGGCCAGGACGTCTTAGACCTCATCGATGAGCTTGTCAACCGGGCTGAAATCTCTCCCATCCAGGCTGGATTCTCACCGAACTATCGCAGTAATGTTACGGGCGAAGAGATACTCTTCAACATACAAGGTGGACTGACCTCTGTTGATCCTGGCATCGGCCCCGGCTGGGCAGCACTTACACAAGCACTGGCTCTTGGCATGACTGGCAACGCAAGCGCACTAGCGACCACAAAGGCTGTTGAAGGTGACATAGCAGGCAATTCGGCTCTTTTTGGCGGCCTCGCGGTTGGTTGTCAGGACTGGACACATCCTGCTAGAGGCATATCTGATCTCATCTACAAGAAACAGCTTGCCGAATTCTTAATGCCTCATACTCGGGGTCACACTCAAAGCTATACTTATCAGGCACGCTGTCTTGGATGGATCGCTCCGGTAGTCAATCCCCCAAAGTTGGCTTCTGTTCGAGACGACGTGTCTATGCTACTCGTAGGATCTTCTCATGATCCAGAGACAAGTTACACCTGGGCGGAGAGTGTACGAGAGCAGGTCCGTGGTGCCAGACTGTTGATGAGAGATGGCGATGGACATACCTCTTATTTCCTGGGAGGCGCCACAGCAGCAGCAATCAATGCCTACCTCTTGAATGGCACTTTGCCAGCTGAAAATACGGTTCTGTTCTCATAAACGAGAGCCCATGCTTCAACGCACTCAATATAGGGTACGTACGACGAAGTGTACATAGATATGGAGGCACCGGTTTTGGGCGGCTGTGTCTGAGAATGATATTCTGCGGCCGGGGTCACCTTTTTTAGTCATCGCTATCTCAATCGCGGCAGTTTCATAACCAGCAAAGTATATTGGCGGGTTCTTGAGTTTCTTCGAGCCGTACACATCAGAGAGCAACATCGGCAGAGCGCACAAACCAGAGTGATAACTGTAATGTACTCGAGCAGAGTGTTCGATTTGTCTGACATTGCAAATGAAACACTTCCTTCAGCATGTCAGATTGCAAAATGGCGTGTTTTAAATGATCATTAGCTTTGTGCGCAAATCGCAAATTCATGCCCGTACATTCCCTACGTAGTCAAGATAAGTCCTGTGCACATGTAGCTAATTAATATACCAGCGTGTGGTAAGCTGATAACAGCGCAGTGTCCAGAGCAGGTCTTTCATTTGGCAACAAATTTTGTTGTGACGGAATCCTCGACCTTGAAAGGCGACTAAGCTTGTGTGAAAGAGATAAGTCTGTGCGCCCCATGAGACGGACTTTCACGGATTTCGAATCCGCTCAGCTCGCCATTTTCTCCATATCGGGTTTAGCGCGACAATCAATGCACTGCCACCAGCAGTCGGTGCACACTCACACGGAATCATTCACGTATATGGGCTCCGAATGCCGCTTGATATGCGTATAAGTGCTCTCTTAACTCAATCTCTGTGAGGCATGAGCTCTTCCATCTTTCAACATCACACTTTCTCTTACAATAATGGCAATCATGATCGCAGGCAAGGCGGTGGGACCCGTGGGCTTTGGTATGGTCTCCTTGATGCATCCCGGTCGCGTCAAGACAGAGGATGCCATCAAGGTGCTGAAAGCCGCATTCGACGCCGGTTCGAACTTATGGAACGCGGGAGAACACTATGGGACAGCCAATTACAACAGTCTGCACCTCCCAATGCCTACTTTACCAAATACCCTGATCACGCCAGCGAGGGTTGTTAGTGTCAAGGGGTGTCTCGACGCCAGTCGAGAGCCTGCAGTCGATGCGAAAAGTGTCACACAAAGCATCGAGCGATGCTTGAAGATACTGGATGGAAAGTGCCGAATCGACATCTTCCAACCGGCGGTCTGAGTCACGACGTAGCTCTCGAGGAGACTGTCAGCGCTATCGCTGAGTATGTGAAAGCTGGAGCGATAGGCGCAGTCGGATTGAGTGAATGCAGTGGAGAATCAATCCGCAAGGCATCTACCATAACGGCACTCGCCTCGGTTGAGGTCGAACTGAGCTTATTCGAGACTGGCATCTACGAGAATGGAGTTTCAGCCGTTTGCAAGGAACACAGCATACCCATCACAGCTTACAGTCCCATCAGCCGCGGTTTTTTGACTGGTCAAATCCGCAGGTACGAAGATATGGCCGAAAATGATTACCGCAAATCATTTCCTCGCTTCGCCAAGGACAATTTCGACAATAATGTGATTCTTGTCCATGTTGCTGAAACAATTGCCAAGAAACATGGCTGCTCAGTCGTCCAGGTTGCGCTGGCGTGGGTAATCCAGCAGAGCGGAATTATTGGTGTTCCAGTCATACCCATCCCTGGTACAGCTTCTGCTGAACGTATAGGAGAGAACACAGCCATTGTTACTTTGGGACGTGAAGATCTCGACGAGTTGAGGACTGTGTTGAAAAAGGTGGAGATCAAAGGTTCTCGATATCCAGCAAACCAGGTCAAATTGCTTAGCATCTGAGCCAGACCAGGATATCAAAAACGAGTGATGAAATCGGGTGTGATCGTTATGTGAACACACACGAATGAGTCAGAGTTCTGTGGTGAAGAAGGTGTAACTAGCTTGACTAGTGAGCTGACCCAAATGCAAATTGAACAATGACTTTGAATTGAGTGCTCAACTTTAGCACGGTCCTACCATATGCGATCGACCTCTGACTACCATAAAACCATAACGTTAGCACACCCAAATGGTACTCATCAAGAGCGACAATTCTTTTGAAGTACGACGCGAATTGAAGCGCTGTTCCGATATAGCTCACAAGACTTTTCGGTCCGGCACGAGACCTTTCTGGACGTACAAGGAATCGACGGATTTGTCCACCGATCACGCGTACAACTTCCGTCTGCGTTTGGAAGCCCAGCGCTCACATTCTTCATACGCTGGTGTGTCCCCCCGTTGTTCGCTTCCATCTGGCCGAGCTGGCCGACGAGGATGTGCGAATGTCCAGACGATCGATGAGGATGTGTGGAAGAATATATGCGATGCTTTCCACGAGAGCGCAAGGTCGTTCGATCGTTTATCCGCTGTTTCGTTTGATGCCGTCGCTATGAATTGACGCTTGATCACCCTGATCCAATCGATGTTTCCGACTATGTTGGCTATAGTATAATCGATGATTTCGATCGGTGCACGACCGCAATGGGATAGAACTATTCTGGTCTAGTCTATTGCGACCTCGCTACGCTCATCAAGTCTGCTACTTAGGAACTCTGTGCCATGGCAGTCTGTTGGAAAACGATGCGACCAATGGAATAAGTGTGCAGTATCGAGTGAGTGCTTCGGCAGAATTTAGACACATACTTGACTGTTATAACTTATTACCCAAGCGATAGGCCTGCCCAGTAATCTCCCCAAACACTGCCGTCGTTGTGGAATGACTTGTAAGATCGATCATGTCTCTGCCAATTGCGCACATCGTCTAAACTCTCAACCTAACGCAACGAATGACGTCAACGCGGTGCACTGCAATACCAGACCTGATCATTTTCGCAAAGCTTGGACAGGCAAGTCTTGAAAAGGCAAGTCTTGAAATTCTCTCGAAAACACTCTTGAAAACACTCTTGAAAACACTCTTGAAAACACTCTCGAAAGCACTCTCGAAAATACTCTCGGAAGCGCTACCGGGAACACTCATGAAAACACACATCATGGAATGCTTGACATGAAGTGAATTTCAGTCTGGGTCTCACATAATATGATTTGATGTGAGTACATGTGCGGCCAGGCCTCACCACTAACCCTAGACTGGTGCGTGTGGCTTGTGTGGCGCATCTAAGTGTGGCTTGCAGGGTCTGTGAAGTGAGACTGGCAAGTGCCAACGGCTTCACTTGAGAATTTATTGTCACCGCGACACCACAGCTAAAATTCTGAATTGATTTGTGCTGATACTTCTTGCTGTTGCGGACGCTTCAGATTTTTCGCAAACACTCTTGACCACAGCAACGTGATGTATGAGTATATGACACAGAGATATGACCTACAGCCTCGGTAACTTATCCGGAAGTGAGCATGAGACTCTTGGCTTCCAGAGCGGCAGGCGGCAAACTGCGGAAAATCCCAGCCTACGCGGGACAAGAAAGTGGGGTCAGTACAGCGTCTGACAATGCGCCGGTGCCCAAATGCATGCAAGACATTATTGATTTTACCGCGCATAGCTTCGTCGTGCCGCTATCGTGCGGGTGTGAGCCTTCAGAAGCAACCATGACTGGATAGTCAATGCTAGTGGCGCGCAGGACGGTCTCCACTTGTGGCGTCGGATGCAAGAGACGCGTCCGATCATCGAGCTCGCTCCATGAGAAGCATACGGACCAAATTCATACATCGGAAAAGCCAGGGCGCGTGGGAGAGGGCAGGAGGGCTGTCACGATTGCGTTACGAAGTGCACTGCTAATGCACTACGCGATAAGCTACGAGAATGCGTCCTCGACCATTGTGGGTTAGTTCTATGATCGCCTATCATTGAGTCGCAACAACAGCTTGTTCCGCAATTGCTTCTCCGTGCCCTACGTGGATCAGGCAGAATATTGAACTGTTGGAGAAGAGTTGTGTCGGCGTCGAGATGCAAGCCAGCTATTAAAATCGTCGCATTTTCTATTTTGCTTTGCTGAGTAGGAAACAAATGGCTCTAGTTCCATAAGCTAGTTCCAGGTGCTGTGAAATTTGACAACGCATACTTGCGTGAGATATTGCATGGCTTATCTTCGACCATTCAGGCAAGTCCCTTGAGTTGGGTACAAGTGTACATTCGTATGCGTTGCTTGCACCTTAAGGAACACTGGTTGACGGGTGAGCTTTGCCAAGATCGCAAACCAGACCCAAGTTGTACATCTTGCGATGCATTTAATCAAGGTGGGTCAGTCTGCGCTTGCCCATCATTTGCCATAGCTTCGGAGAAAAAGTCGAATTTGTGTCGAGATGACTTTCAGATGCTGTGACCAGAATTTCGCCACTTGGCATTCTTTACAAAGTCACATTCGTTCAGATCCCTTTCACAAGGGCTGTCGCAAATGCCGTAAAGGCTTTATGGAATCGGCTCATTTCAATCAGCACATACGCGATGCCGAGTATCACGCGGACCGAAAAGCCATAGGTCATTATTTTGTTGCGGTTGTGACAACCAACCTTCGACTGGACATGAACGGAATCTTGCTTGCGGAATGCTCACAGCAATCCAGGCACCCAGTAACTCGATCTCGTATAACGGCATCCCGGCGGCTATGATCAAACCGGTGTTCCAGGCAGCATGCAGAATACGGTCTGCGAACCCGACAGTCGAAGACCTTGTCAGGCTGACGAGGACCACGTTGGCTACACCGATCGTCAGCGCCATATTGGAAGGTGCCAGAAGACTCCTTCCACCAGACAACAGTCCGGAAGGACAGGATTTGCGAAGGGCCGAAATGGCAAAGAAAGCGTTACAGGCTCTTGTAGCCGAGACAGCTCTTATTGCACAACTACAAAAGCTCCAGCCACTATCTATGACTGAAGAACAGCAAAACGAGAGCATTCGTATCAAGGCTGAGGCCGGAACGGTCAACTTGGTGAGAGCAACACCGGATCTGTTGTTTTCGGAAACCACTCAGCTGTGTGGCTTTCGGGCGAATTGGGTTGAATACAAGAATATGTTCGGATTCAAGTCTAATCCTTTCGTACATGCTAAGATCAAAAAGCAGCTGAAACGTTACACCGAGATTTATGGCGATGGGATGGTGTCAAGCTGGGCTATGAAACGGAACATTTGAGTGTCGAGGGTTTGAGGGTTATGAGGGAGGCAGAAGTACTGCAGTGGCTGGGATCTCAGGAGATTCAGTGAGTGATTGGAACAGCTTATGTTGGTCATTTTCTGATCAGTAGCATCGTGCGCATACTCATTCCCATACATTCTCTACATATTGGAGGTAAGGACTGTATATATGTAGCCAACCTGAAACACTAGCGTGAGATAAGCTGATAACAGCTGCAGTGTATAGGGGCAGGACCCTTCTTTCACAACAGCTTACCTGTGTCCACCCTATGCCTTGCTTGCCTGATATATAATCTGTGAGTCTATGAGCAGAAAGGTCAGCAAAATTCTTCAAATCAAGCGATCTCCGTATGCGAAGCGCTGATGAAACGTGACCTGATCAAGCTTTGTCAGGTCTACGCGAAGCGCGCGGCTTGTTGCGGGGCAAACAATTCTGACGTATTTCTTGGGGGCAACAAATGTCGCACGAGAGACCTCTCGTTGATACTGTATGAAATTGTGGGATAACTGTTCGTTGTCCTAGTTTAGGCGCGCGGTCTGGTGGACCGAGCCTTTGTATCTAGTGTCTTGGCAAGCTAATCCTGCGATATGCGACTTGGACTCTCAAAGTGCCTCGGCCTGCGACAGTCTGTCCGGGGGCGTTCAAGGAAGAGGTTGAGCCGCGCTCACAGCTAACTTTCGGCCAATCGCTTGGGGGCACCATAAGTTGTGGTAAGACGGGTTAGCTAAGCGCCCAAATAGGCTAGATCCGGACACTTCGGAGTTTCATACATCAGCTGCGGAATCAAAATCGCCGCGACGCGCATAGTGATTGGTTGCAGCGTGCCACTCGGCAAACCGAATTTTATTGGTTCATGAGTTCACCGGTAAATCACAGCTACAGTGGAAAATGAAGTCTTGTAGAAGAGAGTCAAGTCTGTATTTGTTGGCAGATTAAGCCCCGTCGCAGGCGGCTAACGGCGTACCGCACATGGTTCTTAGTGGGGCGCTTAGTTTCGATCTTCGCTACGATTGGACTCTCTATGCCTCTCGCTGTATACACCCAATATATCCATACAAAAGCAGAGCACAGCCTCGATTTCATGCGTAATTCTATGCATGACGGCAGGCGCTACTCTGAACCAATGGATACGCGCGCTGCTGCCTAGAATTCTTAACTCAGTAAAGTGCTGCATACTAGACTCTGCATTCGGGAACTACATATATGAGACAGCCATACCGTGAAGCAAGTTCTCTGAAACGACAATCTCACAGTCACACTTTACTATGGCTGATAGCTCTGTAAATGCACGCCCCAAGGAGGATGTAACAGTCTCCTGGAATCCATTCACACATCGCTCAAACGGCAGACCGAGCAAGATCTACGATTATTGCATCGATCCACAGAGAGAGGGAAAACCTGTGTCTGGCTCTGTCGCAGACAGGGCTACAGTTTTGTTGCTTGGGACGTCGCGGGCGAGGACGTGGAACACGGTGACACTTACTCTTTCCGTCTGCTGGCCGGGGAAAAGTGGTGGCACCGATTCACGTTCTACAACTATGTGGGCATGAGACATGTGCAAGTACTCCTCCCCAAACATTCGGCGCAGTAAACAATAGTGACTCCTTCTGACCGAAGACCACGTCAGATCATATTCCTCCGAGAGCAGAAAGAAGGGCAGGGATTTCTCGTGACAGCCAGGGATGTCAACCACAACGAAGAGATAGCCCGCACTCAACAAATTCTGAACGGTGTCGAACTGCAAAATCCGCTAGATTGTGGTGTTGATGTCAAGGGTAGGCGTCATGCTGTCGATGAGCGACATTGCGGAAATCAAGTGGAGGACGCAATAGGTGGAGGTATGTATTGTGAAGCACTTCACTGCGCATCGGAAGCACAAAAATTCGCAAATTGACTTGGATGCCTGAAATGCTTGATTACTTCTGGAGACACGGCTTGGGACAAGACGGATTTGAGTTTCTCGACGGTAGCGGATTTTTACTTTCTTACGAGTAAGTTACGCGTCATTCCCACCGAAAGACCCTAGAGGAGCAAGGCTTCTAACATCTTTGCTTCTCAGACACTTGGCGTACGAGACTTACACTGACGCCGAGGATCCCTATGGAAAGACTGTGAATGCTCTAGAGCTGGTCAGAGGATGGCGAATGAAAAGGGTACTTTGGACTACTCTTACCGCAATCGTGGTTGACATTTTTATCGTTGCAATCGTCATACTGTTATCTAGATCAGGGGAAACAGGGCTTGCCGCCGGGAGCTATGCCGCTGCCATCCAGGCTCTTCTCATGGCGCTTATAACTCTCTTAGGCGCAGTTTCGAAGTAGATGATGATGATGATAGTTTATTACGCCCGGCTTGACCGCCTAGAGGGCTCTAACCTTGTCTTCTATTTACATCGCATTCGATTGTCCCATGATCTTATCAAGTCTCTACGTTTTCTCACATGTCTCTATCGCTCTTCCGTTGATATCTCTCAACATTTGAATGCTCGTAGCTGGTATTGTGCACGTACTCTTAAAGCTGTGTTTTCAAGTGTTCATCATCCTATCTTCGGCAGGTGAAGCGGTTCTGTGCGGGGAGTACGAGTGTGCGTGGGAGGATTGTCGGAGTTGAGGTGGGGTGGTTGATGCCGTTCTGTCCGGTCGGTTCTTTTGTGTTACAGAGCCTCGCAGGCTTGCTGTCTCTTTCTTAAATCATTGCTGCTACTGTCTCTTCCCGGGGAGTGCATTGGCGGTGCGTGTTCTCGACGGTGCATGTTCTCGACGGTGCATGTTCTCGACGGTGCGTGTTCTCGGCGGTGCGTGTTCTCGACGATGTTCTCCTTAACGGTGTTCTTCTCAACGGTGGTGTTCTCGACGGTGGTCTCTTGACGGTGGTGGTTTCTTGGCGGTGCTGGTCTTTAGTGGTTTCTTGACGGTAGTCTCTTTTGGCGGTATTCTTGACGGTGGTATGCTTCACAGTATGCGTTCTGTCGTTGTTTCCTTCTCGCGAAAAGTCGTTCGGTGGTGGCCGCGCGTCGTCAGGTCGTCGCTCGCGACGAACTTGGAGCCACCTTGCCTGAGATCTCTTGGCTCTGTCGACTGCTACACACAGCGACAGGTTCGTAGCCGGCACCACGTACAGGTGGATCTCGTCGCCGACGTTTCGAAGTAGAACTAGGCAAGCGGCCTTGGCCCGTGACGGCGCCAGTATGCACCGTACAGTCAGTATGCATACTGCGCACTCGTTATCCTTTGTCTGAGGTCTCACTGCATTCCATCGCGCACTCTGATAATTTAGCAATTATCTTTGTATACTATACGCGCCCGCGAAAACATGGTGGAAGAAAACGAGATGTTTGGAAGCATGCTGCAGCCGGCCGCCTTCGAATATGTTGCAGCGGGCTGCAGCCAGCTAACTCAATCCATGAGGCTTCATATCGCCAGAGTTCGGACCGCCTTGGAGAAGTCGTCTGTCTAGTCACGCCACCTTCACATTTCTTCGTAGTACACTCAAACAGCACATTAGAAACCTCCGTGCCTCAGAGAACTCTCGCACAAAACTAGTCGGCGATGTGGTGATTGGGATTTGTAACACAGGTGAACCGAAGCTCACGTAAAGTTGGGCGCTGAGGAGTGGTGGACCCTTTCTCCTAAGCCGAGAATCGCAAAGACAAATTCTGTCAGAGGTTTCATGATGATGTTGATCAATCATTGATTACTAGCATCATGCGCGAAATCATTCTCATGGTGTCTCTACAATCTGGTCGTGAGGACTATATATATGTGACCAATCTGAAACACAAGCAAACAATAAAATCATTGGAAGGAATTTGTTATCTGCCCTGATGATTGCCTATAAATTTTCAATCCTTTTCACCATATCAGAGGGAGCATAACACTTGAGCATCGTGTACTTTCTCCTGATCTCGAACTATGACTAAGAACAGAATAAGCTCGCAGAAAGCCATGAGCACCGTTTCCCAGCAGCTGATGATCTGTGACGAAACAAAAACATGAAAGCATCGGTCCTTATCCACCACAGCATTCTGTGACGGCTTTGCTCATTTTATACGGAGGACATCTGGGAAACATCATTCTCTTCTGTTTCAACGCTGGTCCGATGGCCGCAGGTTTCTCTTCAACTGGTTCCATAACTTGCATGTAAAAAAGGCGTGTCTGACGGACCATCCCCAGTTGAGTTCTGCCTTGCAGAAAGTCTCCTGGATCGTGTAGGCCTGTCGAGAAAAGACATAATTCTGCCATGCCCGCGATTCAATCTAAGGCATTCTACCTCCTCTCGAGCTTTCACGGTCTGCGAAGCCATGAGTAGTGCCCCATGGGTCTCTGGGTAATCCTCCTGCGGATCGGATATGCTGAAAGCGCGTGGGAAGACCACAAACAGAACCTCATCAACCCCGGCTGCAGGATATGGATGGAGCTCTGACATCTGCAGCAGTCCAGATTGGAATGACAAATGACGCCAGTTCCAATCTTTGTAATGCGAAAGCTCGAAGCTCAGCTCAACGCATTCTTCCAGGCTACAGACTTCCCGCCAGACATCGCTCGCGTCTTCCGCTATGTCTTGTAACACCTTGCGAAATCTTGCTCTACCATCGTGTGAAAGCAGACCTGAGACGGCAGCCATGATCTTAGTGCAAGCCGTGTTGATGACCACAGAAGAGGCCATCTCCTGCTCGTCAGGTAGAAGTGCTAGGAGTGAGGCCCGGAAGGAAGCTTCTTTGCTGGGGTGACTTCGTGCTTGCCTGACAAGCAATTGTTTCATCTCTCCTTGGGACGATAAGATGCGTCGGCTGAAATATGATATCGGTGAATAATCGAGCTATTATTGCCATGACCGCTGCACATCGTGCCTGCTTGGCCGCTTCTGTGTTACTTTGTGGAAGAGGAAAGGCGACTCCCCCAATGCCCTGGGGTCTGAAACTGAGTTTGGAAGGCCTGATACATTATTGTAATGTTAGCAAACTTTAGATCTCGCCGTGGACTCATCCATACCTCGATAGCGGACAGATCCACTCTTCGGAAAACGGTCTATCACAATATCAGACACTTTCCGCCACACGTCGTCCAAGGCCTGGATGCTATATCAGTGGTATCAGTACAGAGTGTCGGAGTAGTGCTTCGGTGTTATATCTTACGTATCGGGATTGTGCTTCAGTGTTGTGGTCAATTCTGCGGCGCGCTGTAGTCTTTGAGCATCCCAGTCAGCTCTCTTGCGCAGTGTTTCATGGGTTGCCGACATGTCTCAAAGTCGTCACGAGCCTTCGATAAATGGCGTTTGTTCCTCAAGTAGAGTAGTCAGTTCGATCTTCTTTTTTCTCTCCACTTCGATAGCTCTGATCAACCCTTCGATCTGTTTTGCATCACGTTGTGCTGCCATGTTGCCTGCCTCGATCGCACTCTGGAGCTCTTTCACCCTTGACACATGGCTGGCTTCCTGCAGTTTACATTCTCGGTTGGCTTCAATTAATGCCTCGATCTCCCTTTTCGAAGCGACTTGGCCTTCCTGTAAAGCATTTCGTTCGTTTAGAAAGGCCTCTCGATCTGCATTGTAGACATCCAGCTGTTCTTTCACAGAAAATCTCTGCATCTCCTTCTCTTTTTGATTGCGCCCAATTTCTTCTTCGAGCACGGGTATCCTTTGCAATCCATCGACGATAGTCGAGAACACACGGTCCTTCGAGTATACTTATTGAAGTGAGAAGTGTTTCAAATGCCGCTCTGGCACCTTCTGGTAAGCACGTAGGTGTGCTGCCGTGGCGTGCGAGCCAGGGTAGGAGGGCTTGGAGACTTGGTTCCGTTCACTCCAGGCATGGTTGTCCCGTCAAGTGCGCATCAAAGTGTGAATGAAGACTGGCAAAAGAGCAACATCAACGATCGAGTAGACAAGTCTTTATAGCTTGTAGTCACCTCGTCTTCCAAAGAATAGCAACTCGGTCCGCACATGGACGCATAAGTGTGTGTTGGGATTGGCAGCAAAGTGTGGTGTGTTGCGATACGCCCAGGCTTGGTGTGCAACAGTGCATACAATATCACGCTGAAGAAATCTTCGGAGCTACACATTGGCGCGCATGGCTGAGTTTTGGAGCTGCATGTGAGCCCAATAGATGAGGCCCGACCAACAGGGAGAATTGCCGCTGCGTCTGGTGGGATATGCACTTCGTGAATGACAGCTCATGCAAGCGATGCGTGGCTGTCCGCCTATGGGATTCGCGAACCGAGCTCCACCCGTCTTCAAGGCCGGGGGAATCTGCAAGCTGCTATCAAGATAAGTCGTGCGTTGTGAATCCACGAAGACAGGATATGGTCGGCTAAACTTGCCCAACAGTCTGTGTCCACACACGTCTTGATATCTCGTACACTATCCTTAGTGATACAAATCGTCAAATAAAAATACTGTATGTAGCCCAGTCTCCGATCTCTCATCAGGCACGTCCCGCAGTAATTCCAGCGAGTCTACTGCATCAATCTCAATAGCCTGTGATGATTAGGGTTCGGCCCCACAATGTCATTTGCCGTCTTTCCTTGCGAACTCTTTTCGCCTTTCTTCCTTCAATCGAGTGCCATGGTATGGCTTAGTCATCATCCAAGAACTCCATCTCTTCACGACAGATACTGCTCGGTCTTCCGGAACATCGAACCACTCGTCATGTCTCTTCATACAGTTTTGGCAATAGATCCAGACTCTATAGTCGTCAAGCTCAGCGTGGCAAAGGGCTTCTATGCGATGAGCATTCTCGAACCTGTCAGGAGCGCTTGTTTCGAGAGGGTATATCGATAGAACCTTTCTGTTGCAATCTGACTCCCACTCTGTGCCGTTAGCAATGGGCGGCTAGTGTAACCAATCTTCAACAGTTTGGGCTGCCCGTGAACGCGGTAAATGTAATTTGTCCCGTCTTCTGGTCTTCTTCGTCCAAAGGCTCACAAGCCACGGATTTCACCGAAGGGCTTTGCACGTGGGGCTCATTTGTTTCCAAGGTGAGGTGTCCATGGCTTCGGGCCAGAATGTGGCTGCATCCATGCTGGCCACACAAGTCATTGTCGGCGAAGACAATGTCCGTATACTTCTGCTCTTCGTCCTGGCATAAGCCGAATTGCCATGTGGTTCCTCACAGACAAGCCAAGCCGATCGATATGAAGATGCTCGCTTGTCTCGTTTGTGACGAACGGCTCCTCACGAGCCACCCGATCGCTGACTTCCAACTTCCTTGCAATCCTGGCGATGCTGAGTTGTATGGTGTTTGCAATATGAATTGGCTTCCATGATTTTAAGGAATGTGTCCACGAACGGTTCGCTACGATATACTTCCGGATTGATGAGTCGTTCCAGTGTGCGCCTACAATTATGGACTCGTTGGCCACCAATTATATTTACAGCGTTTTTTTCTCCTGTGTGAGTCCAATACATCTCGTGGATAGATTCAGTACTCTGGTGATGTCTCTAGATATAAGTAGAACTGGTTTTGGCACTCCGTGCGGTCTCGCGATGAAAGATATCCATGTGTCCAGACGAGATTCCTTCCCAAGTCCGGTTTTATGTTGGAAGCAATGTACCTGTGAGATGAGAGATTCAACAGTTCCACAAGCTCTTCTAGCAACAATCCTTGCTGATTCAAAGCGTGAAGGAGCTTCAAATCGATGTGCTCATTGCTAGATGGGCGCCTGCAAGGCTTGTCCTTTGTTGCAGTTGGAGAGCGCACGCATCCATCCAAGGAGAGATCGCATTTCAATTTCTGCACGTCTAAGATAAATCCTGTGCTTCCCATAGTTCGCCATTCAAGGTCACCTTGCCTGCGTCTTCTATCTCTCTTTGTCCACTTTCTCTTCTTCCATACATAGCAGCGGTTGCGGACTGTTTGGCGGCGTAGGCAATGAGTAGCGTAGGAGTCATGCTCGATCTTCTTGGGATAAGCATTCGGATGCTCATTTACATCGTATTTCCTCTAGCAACATCAAAGCCTTGCTTCAGCAGCATCGCATACTGAGATTTTTCCGGTATGAACAAGACTGTAAGCACAAACGGAGGAGCTTGATTCCGTGGTTGCCATGCTCGACTGGAGTATTAAGACGACAAGGAGGTGCGGCTTACACTTTCGCAGAATCGATGACATTGATGAAACAGGATGGTGGCACCTTAGGCAAAGCTGTGGGGCTCAACAAAGCCGAGGCTGCGTGTGATGCAGCTGTTTTGGCGGGGTAGGATTGGGCGAAGCTAGGGGAGCATTGTTGCAGCCTCATACCAAGGTGGGGTCTGATTGCTGCGAGAACTGAATTCACAAACGCCGATGCTTTGCGGGGCATATCCATAGCTGGAACAAAAATGACCCTGTAACAACACTCGTCTGAATATGGCGGGCTCTATGATATAAGAAACCTTCATCGTATCGTGCTCCGACACATGACTATAGCGTTTGTATGGTATACGAGATTGTCCTCGATGCTGTTTGAATTATTCCCATCGATAGTCACCTAAGGCAACCAAGCCTACTTTTCACACCTCATGAGCCGGCAGTAGCTCGCGCCTGAGATTGCGCACAATGGCTGCTCAAGAACAAGTACTAGTCATGCCAACTCCGACGCTTACGCTCAATATATGCACCGGCTTGTGGCAGGCTATATGTGCAAGAGAAAGCAGCACTGTTACAGTACAGCCGAGCTATCGCGTATATTCGTGCAGATAATACAGGGATTCATTGCACGTACGCCTGCCCAACGAGGCCCGGGGCTTCCGTAATCTCACCCAAATTCGATCCGTGCTGCTGTATGCAGTTGTATCGTAGGCTGTGTCGCATTGCGAGGACCAGCGATCCCCACAGCAGGAGAACAAGGTTTAAACTAAACTGTCGAGTGGCAGTTTAGCGCGGGGCCACCACTCTGCTACTCGCGCATATGAGACAGCCGGACTGGGATCGGGCGACACACGCCTAGAGCTGACCGCATGACAGGTGGCTTCCTTGCAATCCCATGTGCGTTGGCATGAGAATCATACCCATTGGCGACCACGTCTGCGGAACAATTACTGCATTCGAACTAGTCGAGTGGCTGCGCTGGCTAGGGTCGGGGGGCAAGTCTTTCGTGAGTGTCGGGCCTCAACTCGCGCGATCGGATGATATGTGCAGGGGAGACATAAATTGTCATACAGACCATCAATCCTTTCTTCCCGTCCATCAGTCCCCTGTTCTGCAATGAGCACCGCCATCACGATCGATTCCGAAGCCGAAAGGCTCTCCTCTGGAGATGAGATTGCCTCCGACACCGATGTCGAACACTACATCTCATCTGAAGACTGGGCCTGAAAGAATATCATTTAGGCGAGAAATACTTCGATTTTACCATAGCAAAGCAACTCCTTAAGCTGCCCAACCTTGGCAGCAATTGGCCGGAGCTAAACGTCAGTGAGAGTTTGGCAACAGACCGCTGCATTTACTGACGTTCGCCAGTCCCGTATGGAGAGATCCAAGAGAGAGTTCCCCTTCAAGGAGACCTTGGTGACCATTCAAGAGCAATGCCCAAGAAATCTTTGGCGTCAAGGTTGCGACGACCACGAAGAGCTCATGGCCACCTTAGGCGCAATTCTGCGCGACGGCAATCCGAAAGTCCAAGCTTTTGCAGAAGAATTGCTCAAAACGGGAAGCCACGACCCCCTGAATCTGCCAAGAAGAAAAGATAGCTTTTCCTTCGTTTTCCCCAAGCCACATGCGCAACCCCAAATTGTAGCTTCTGGAAAAGACGTATCAGCAATCAAGGAATTCGGTGATCGGATTGGAGAGATACCGCAGTACAGAGCGATTTCCGTAAGCGAATACCCGCCGTGCTTTGAAGCGGTTCTCCAATTTAATGGAAGCAAATTCGTTGGGAGGGGAGGATCAAAGCCGAAGGCAAGGCAAGAGGCTGCCTTCAAGGCATGTAGGAAATTCGTTGACTCGATGAAACAATAGCCAAGATCTATGCTTAGTCAAGTCCGTAGAATTGCTTCATTCCAGTTCATTTCATATCTGGTGGAGCATCCTATCTGAGTTAACCTGAGTTAATCCAGCAATGACGTACCTCCATGTGAGAGTTAGGCAAATTGAGATGGAAAGCTTCACTAGTCATGACTGGGTCTCGCAGTCCATGAGCCTGTTGAAATAAGTTCTGCCCTCTTTCCAAGCTCCAGAATCCATGATTCTTCCTATCATCACTTTCGACTCACGATTTGCCCAACCATGCCGACACGTAACGAATTCTATGGCGACCTTGCCCTTTGGAGTACACTGGCTGTTGGAAAAAACCAGCGAAATGATGTCAAACGAAAATTATGGCAGCGTTTCTTGGATGACCTTTGTTATCTTTGTGATACAGAGTGTGGCGGCAGAACGACGGTTTCCATAGCAGTGTCTGAGTCACAAAGAGGCCAGTGTTTCTGGATTTCAGCGAACGGAAAGTTGCAAAAAGCTGTCGACCAGTTGAAGTTGATTCTGAAAGAGCTGGACAGTATACAAGAGAGCCAGAACACCAGCCTTGAGGAAGTCAAAGACAAGGTATTGGTTGCTGGGATAGGCCGAAGTCCGATGAAGGTTAGAAACTATCTGCGGGAGCTACGAAGACACATCGAACTCATGGAGAGACGAATTCCTCTCGGCAAAGGTGAGCGAACATTGTCGCTCAGTGTTGCCCTGCTGACTGAATAGATGCAATTTCGGTCAGGGCTTTCCGCGGGGTATTGGAGACGACGACTCACGGAGATGCTTCGATGGAAGCATATCGTCTACGATCCAGCCAAGACTATCGTGATCTCAAAGATTACATCACGCGAAATCCAAGTGATTCCGCGAGCCGTCAAGTGCGCCATTATCTTGGACGCGTAGCCTCGTGGGCAAAGTCAGCCAGTTTTGTTGTCCAGGCGACGAGTTCTCATGACGTACTTCAATACCCCATCAAGATTCGGCAGCGATCACCTCAACAATCGACCATTCTCGACGGTTCAGTCCGACGAGACGCCAAGGATGCAATGGTCGCTTCCCTCATTCGAGCGGGCGTTGAGGAAGCACCAAGATCGTGTGGGTCTAAATGGCTTCCACTCTTGGAAGTTTATGCAAAGAGGTGGGAAAGCCTCAAATTCAGGACTTCTGTTCATGCGGAGATGACCATACTGGATCTGTTCCACCGTCGAAAATTACAGTTCGCTCACGGGAAGCGATACATTGGATGCAGCAAACCTTCCTGCTTCTGCTGCGGAGTCTATATGGCCAATCACCCCTTGAACATCGAGGAGAGGCCTTGCCACAACAACGTCTGGGTAAAGTGGTCTCCACCTCGTACGACAGGACGTGATAGTATCGATGTGTCAGAATGCAGTACTGACACGATTGTTGGTCTGGGCAATGTGGTCAAACGAAAGATCAAAGAAGAGCTTTCGTGCGGTGCAATTGTCACCCGGCAGCGACTGTTCGACTCTACAACAGATCTCTCTGCTTCTTTGCCGACCGTCTTCAACTCCATACAATTGGGCTCTACTTCTTGGGATCTTGGTAGGCCCTGAAATTCGGACGACCGATGGCATTTGTTTGGCACAGCACAACGTTTTCACAGAAGTTGTAGGAAAAAACTATGTGTTTTGAAGGGTGCAAATGTTGTTAATTTGTCCACCCAATTGCTGATTTGCAAGCCTCTCATAAATGAATTGAACACATCCAAATAGTCATCTGCCTGCTCGTCGTCTGCCTTGCTTGGAGGTTACTCCCAATTTTGCCATGACCATCTTCGGCAGCTCACGAAGCGAACACGCGTCGGATATTGACTGGTACAAGAAGCCACAATATGTTTCAATCTCTTTGATGAGCAATAGTGAGCAAAGATAAATCCCCTTCTACATCTCGCCCACTTCAACTGTACAGATGTGCTTTCGTGACTGACGTAGACGGACTGAGTATGGTACGAAGATCGTCACTGATAAGAGTTGAACAGGGTTGGGGTTGGGGTGTCACCATGCACTTGACACACAGCGCATGTGGTTCGCGAGTGGCGAGTCTCGTACAGAGCTGACAGTCATCGTATCGCATGGTCGAGGTCCGGCGGTATTGTCGACGTCATTCCCCCGGGTGCATCTAGAAGAGCAGTTTGGGGCTGCTAGATACTGGTCAGCAATCTGAGTGTTGGAGCAAAACGACCTAACAACGCAAGCCGTCAAGACTGTGGCTGGACCAGGCTCGGAATTTCCCCCACTTCGGTGGAGACAAAGGCTGTAGCCTAGCCAAGGTGAGAGCTCTTTTCTGCTGCCGTTGACGATCTCTTTGGGTGGCACAACTGGTTTGGCGAACTTGCAGCTCGTATTGGGCATCGATGCATCGGACTACCAAATCCTGCGCACATACCTCTGGGCGCTAATATGTACATAAAAAAAGGCAAATCATACACCTATTGTGATTGTGACTGGGATCACGTCACAAACTCATGGAAAGTGTGTGCCACGTCACTTTCGCCAAAAAAAGGTTCGAACTAAAGTATCAGTCTGCGTTTTAGCGCAGATGTGCTAGCAGCAGTGAATCCTTCGCAATCGAGGTAGTGTTACAGAGCTGAGGTCACGTCTAGTACACACGGTGCACGGTAGCCAGTCCTAGCTAGCTCAATTTGGAAGGTAATCGCCAGCATCCATCATCTAAGCAATTCTTTGTACGTGATTACTGCTGGAGCTTTTGACACGAAAGGCAGTCGACAGCGATTCTGACATCCTAGACAAGACTAAATCAGAAATGGGGAAAATTGCATTCCAAGTTTACCTGCTGATAGTGCTCGTTTCTACTTGTCCGAAACATGCCCGCGACATTTCACAAAAGCACGAGAGCACGAAAGCACATCCAGTGCCGCTGGCGCACATGAAGCATGCCAATAATATGATATTCGTTCCGCCGAATCTTTGTGCATGCTGGCTGCATTAGTGCCATACATGATTGCTGCACGGCTTATGCATGCACGGCTTATGCATGCACATGTACGGCTCACCGTAGGTCATACCCGCTGGCTATCTCTGTGAGCTCATTGACTGCAAGCTGCCGCAACCAGACTTGTCGTAGCGAGCTTCCGATGATAAAACGATCAGAGCATCCTCACGGCAATCATTGTTGGCTGGACTACTCAGAGTATTGGCAAGCGCGAAACAGCATCATGTCCACATCCAGCTTTGCTTCCCAACTCGTGTATCAAGTATATATCTTTCTGTTTCACAGCATGAAAGAACAGCTACTGACAATCTCTCGCTCATGATAGGAATCCTACATCATCGAACAAGTCATGGAGACCCTTCACACGATGCAGAAGGAGCAACCCGAGAAATTCCTGGCTGTGAGATTTAAGATCAATACGAAAGTCGAGCGCGAGCAATGGGAGATCCAGAATTATGGTTCGTATGAAGGACCGGATCCTTTGACCCGCCAGCTGCTCGAAACCCACCTGCAAAACTGGGCTGATGACTCGGAATCTTTTTGGAAGTACCCGATGGAACCATTCTGGGGAACCTCTGCGACTGGCGAATTGGTTGCATTCTATATGAATGCTAGGAGCGGTGACTGTTAGTCCCGCATAGCCCAACGCATGGCGTGCATTGTTCTCGAATTGATGTACAGGGAACTTAACCGGCCTCAAGTCACGGCTTTCGCATCTGCCATACAGATCAGTATGGCAGGAGGTACACCTGTCGGCATTCAAAAGCATGTCGAGGACATGTTGAACCGTGGAAGCCGGTACCTCAACATCGAAGCGAATATGGGCGTTGGGATTTGTTTTGTTGCTGGGATGCGATCTTCCTGAAACAAAGTACGTACTGATGGAATCTTAATCACAGCATTGCCTTTACTAATACTGAAAGTTGGTACAAACTTCTGCCCAAGAAAGGCGCCGCCTTCGATGCAGTCATGAATCGTCTACGCTCTGCAGGGATGGCACAGCTCTTGGCTACATGCGCGCCAACTCGTGACAAGGTCGTGCAGAGTAAGATGAACAAGATGAGACTCGCGATGCATCCCGTCACGGCTTTGCAAGCGTCTCGAAGACAGAATGTCCTCCGAAATCGCTGAGAACACTGCAACGAGCAACGCGACTTGCCTCACCGGGGCCGAAAAGGAGATGGACAGCGAGAAAGAGCATCATCCTAGAAGCACGAGTACGGCTGGATACCTGCAATATGGGATGTGTGTAACGACCTGCCGAATTACGTTTCATCCGCAGAATCACTGTCTGATCACATTTGTCGTCTCGTGGAGATTTGCAATCTGCTTGCGACGTATACTTCGTCTGCTAGAGAGTTCGAGCGAAGTAGCTTCAATGCTAGACGCTAAGCGTCTGAAAGTCCGACCGGAGCTTTTTCGTTGTTGCCGTAAATTCATGGGCCATCCAACACGCTAGCCAGATCCGCTAGCATAGAAAGCATCGGCGAACTTTGCATACTGGCTGAACAGCGCATACTGGCAGCTGCATCTCGCTTGCACCAGGTCGCCTAATCTTCTATCTTTCTTTGAATGAACGAGCGCGTTTATTGGTGTTGAAGAAGAAGGGAGGGTAAACACACAATGTATGTCAATTGTTCAATGTCAATATTGAGATCGCCATTCACGAGAAGCCCCCGGATCTCGACCCTTGTTCAGGCAGCACAGGTACAGTCTGACATTGCAGGAATGTGCCACGAAATCTTGCCGCACCATATTATTTCGAAGGTTATTTTCTTTTATGGATCTCTTGTGCTTTATTCTTTTTGGACCGGATGTTTGTGGCGTGAGCGCGTGGAATAATTAACATATGCGTGGTTGTGAATCGTGCGATAGATTGTGCTTAAGACTATTTTCATCTAGAAGGGCTACAACTGACCATGGCAGTGCAAAACTCTGTGCAGAGATCACTTGTGAAGTGACATCCTATTCTTCGGTCGTATCTCGAACTCGCTTGCATGACTAGAGACTATGTCACATTACGGCGTTACACCGCTGCTGATATTAGAACTATCCCCGGATCTGCATACTTCCAAAATCTCGCTCGATATCACTGGCATGCACGACTCCGGCAGCTGGGCGATGGTTTGACCCACCAATGGGGGCGTCGCACTGAGGGCAGCGTGCAACCTGCATAGGCATGCCGCATTCACCCACTGTGAACGGATGTCCGTTCTCACATCTGTACCAATGTCCAGTGCCACTGAACTCTCCCTGCATGGCAGCAACCACCATCCTCATCTGGCTCTGGTATCCAGTTTCGATCAGAACACGACGGACGTCTTCGATCTCGGCTGCGATGCTGCTTGTCTGTCCAGGATATCTTGTGCACAAAGCCCTTGGCTCTATCGAGGTGAGTCTCCGCGGTGCGCTTAATGTCCTGAATATAGGTGCTAGAACTGCTGCTATCACGAGAGTTCATGACTTCACACTCGAGAGCAGTAAGGTGGGCCCAAAAGATATATCCTTCTGCTTGCTGAAGGATGTTGGAGGTGCTGGTAGCGAGTTCAACCAAAGTTTCGCATGATTCACGCTCATAAGCTCGAGCACGTTGATCAAACCACATTCCGGTGGACGCTCAGCCACAGAGCCTCGTTGTATTAAAGTGTGGAGTTCTTTTTTGTCGAGCTTATGACAGGTCTAGCTATCTGCTAGACATCATTTTGTGCTTCAACTTCTGCTTTTAGGACACCACAAACAATGACGATGATACCACTAGAAGTAACAGCACCCCTTTCCGATTGAATGTAGAAAACTGAATGGTGTGCAACTTGTGCATGTAGATGCACTACGGTGTCTCAAAGTGACGGCCCTCGGTCTTGCGATGGCTTTATACTAAAGCCGTGTAATCAGCTTGGCTACGGTTCTCGCGAATGTATCAAGAAGCATCATAGGAACGAAATTCCTGAAAAATACCACACCAAGTTTCTACTTTTTCCGCTCACCAGGGATTTAGATTGTGATGCCAAATACTGTCTGAGTCTAGTTTCATATTGCGACGCAATTGCGAAGCAGGCCAATCGCGCTTCCTCGACCAGACCACCACTCTTCACCACAACTGGGGCTCTCAATGTGCTGCAGGAATCCACTGACCAGATGGAAACCACGGTCACAAGTTGGACACAATATGAAGAGTTTGGACGCGCGCTCTTTGTTACGCCATGGCCCATCCAACTTCATCGCTTCTGCTTGTACCCGCTCTCTCGTCCACCCAGAGGGACAACTGCCACTTTCTAAGTGAAGCAGGATGTGACTCATAGTCTTGTACTTGTAGCATGCCCAGCATTCTAGTTTGCGCGACTTATGAGTTGTGGCGTGCTATGACGGTCCATCAATAGCCACTTGTGACACTAAGAGAAAAATGACATACCATTTGAAGCGCATTATCGTCATTGAAAACATCACCACATTTTGTGCACAGATGCTCTTCTTGATCCTGACGTTGGAATCAGCCTCGATGTTTGAAATTTTGTATCACCGGTCTCCCGTACAGGAATCATCCTGACAGGGATTTCTGATGAACCGCCGTTGGTGAGCTCTGTTCAGTAGGAATCTGGGGCTTCTCGTAGTTGCGCCTTTGCTCATGCGTCTTGTACGGTCTCGAAGCTGATTGTTTGGTGTAACCTGAAGGCGTTTAGAGTTTGGTCAAAAGGACGGCAAGTGAGCGAGACAGAAGTTGAATTTGCTGTTGTAGTAAGTTCAGGTCTTGTCTGCCTGTTGGGAATGAGAGCTGCAGCTGGCAGTAATTGAGTGTCTCAGTAGTGCTACTGATAGGATTGAGAGCGGGGCACGCAGAGAGCGAGGCAAACAATGGTCTCGGGACTCACGTCATCGGTGCTAACCACAAGACGTTGTGACGGAGTGTCTGGGCTGATCTATTTATGAGAACCGATCCAGACAATCTTGCTCCGGGTCGGATGTTGCATGCATAGTGCTTGCGGAGCATAGCGCATGTGCCTCCAGAGCTTGCAGCTGAAAGCATGCGGAGAGGAAGATTGCGGGATCACGCAGCCGAGTCCTGGCAATCACGAGGCTTCGGTTGTCAGCATCAATGATTTCGAAGGGTTTCTGCGGGAAAACTTGATCCATGGTGCCATGTTGAATCCCATCAAGTATTGGCTTCGTCGTCGTCAAGTGACTGCCCTGCTCGCAAGATTCGCACCAAATGGCTTGGTCATTCCGCTAATGAGCGATTTTGCAAGCGCTCTTGCAGTCCTGGAAGGATTCATGTTCACTAAAAGCGCATCCACCTCATCTGCCATGCGAAAGATGTATTCACGTGTCTCCGGGGCTGGTGCGGCAAACCCAACACCACGAGCAAGGCGAAGACATGAGCGAGCGTCAAGATCACCGCACGACAGCGGAGCGGCTTTGTGCATAAGCCGGGAAGCATGCCCCAGTGCAACGCATGCATGCATAGACATGTTTGTGCGTAGCTCTCAGCTCCACTAGCGTATATCGGAACAATGCAGAAAGTGTTGCACGAGAGGGTGACCTCTCGCGGAAATGAAATTGTGGATTGATTGATTGTTGGCTAGTGTAGGCGCGCGGTCTGCTTAACCACGCCTTTGTATCTAGTGTCTTGGCCAGCTCATCCTGCGATCTGCGACTTGGCTTCCCAAAGTGCCTCGGCCTGCGACAGAAAGTCCCTGTGGCAGCGGGTGGCTGCCATCCTACGTTTGAGGTCTTTGCACTAGAGTCACTAGACTCTGCTTCGTTAGCGCACACCCATGCGTCGCGGGGACTTTGTGGCACTCAGCTCTGCCCTGCAGGCGGACAACGCATAGTAGCTGTCTATCATGGCCCTCCGCCAGTACTCTTGTCACAGTCGTCGACGACTTTGTACTGTAGCTTTTATCTTAGTCGACTGATATGTTTCCACGGATCATCCTGGTGGTGAGACGGGGACACTAAATCCACAGGGTGCGGGGTGTTGAATTGATGAAATTGGGTGTGAAAGAGTTGATTGAGCTGTGTATCTACTGCTAGGGCCATCCACTGCTTGATACCTTCAGTGGGGCTGTGGCGGTCTGGACGCTCTTGTCCGGCAATCTTCAACATGAATCAGCCGTTGCACAGAAGTCCGCCCAGGCTGACGCAACTTTGGAAATTGAAGTCGTAGATCACAGAGTCAGCTTGCTACTATACTAGATAGTAAAGCCCAATCTGCCAGGCTGCGCATCTGAACGAGGACTAGAAGCTATCTACAGACAAATTTGTATCGGCGACAAGTCACTCTCTCGTGCAACACCAAGTGCCGTGAAGACAAAGATGTTCTCGAATGCAGAGGGACTGGTGACGGGAACGTTCGGCAAACCGCACCATTCGCTCGCCCACCGAGAATCCTCGTTATATCAACTATGGACATTGAGCCTGGATTTCATAGCATTGAAAGCAATGTATTATCGATCCTTTTCTATCACCGTCACGTATTTGCACGAGTGCTTCTACTGAGTGCTGCACAGCATGTTTCCCACGAACAAGAGCTTGACTTTAGATTGGTGGGGGACCGCTCTCGAATTTTCAAGTCAGGTTGAGCGGCACGCCGCATACGACATCGACACTGTCAAGCCTGACGTCGCATCTCCGACATCAATTATTCAGCTCTGCCAAAGACTCCATCAGCCCTTTGTGTAAGCTTAGGAGATATCTTCTCTTCGCCATGGCTTGTTCGGATTCAGCAGCAACTCGACTCAGATCTTCTTCGGTGTATGCAGCTACAGTTTCGGGCGAGAATAGGTCGGGTAGAGGACGCAGAAGATGTCGCTCGATGATCTGTTTGCAGACATTGTCGACGAAGGTCTTTCTCGCAACCTTGGCCCTGTCAGTCTAGCATCGTCAAACTGAGTAAGCAATCGATGAGATGGCAACTTACCTTGTAGTACGCATCAAGTCCTGCGCGGACCTCGGAACAGGCTGCTCATCCATGTCCACTATCACGCGATTTTGCAAAGCACTGACAAGTCTCTTCACGTCGACTCCGTTATTGCTAATGTGCATCGCCCCATGAAAGTCGTCGGCGGCAGTGTCTTTGACTATTTTGTTGATCAGATCACGCGAGGCGTTTTGCCTTGCTTTCTGTATGTTATCTGTGTAATAGTGATTGTATGTGATGGGCTGTTGCTGTTCGTCCTTGAGAAGGAGTCCAAGCTCTTTTTCTGCCTCGCTCATGTGAATGGCCAGGTGCTCATGCACCTGCTTACTGATCTCCAGACGAATTGTTTCTTCGTGGGTGATGTAGTCCGCTAACATCGTGACGAAAGACTTCAGCCCTTTGTAGACCAGCTCGATGTGATCGGCAGCCAGTTGACTCCACCGTTTCGATTGGAAGTGGAAGAGTTCCGCGAGAAGTACATGGTTGTAATTACCAGGCAGCTCTCGACCTCTCGTGCGGGAATACACCTTTCAATTTCGGGTAAGCGTGGGCTTGAGCTGAGAGAAAGGGTATAGTGTAGACTTACATGTTTGATCCATGCGGTGAATTTTGCTTCTGATATTGACATCTGTCGAATACGATTCTTGGCTGGTTGCCAACTCTTGTAAATCGGCAATCTGCAAGTCCTCATCACGCTCGTCGGGCTCCGACACGATTCTCACTGTTTTACCTTCGAGCCGCATTTTGTCGGAATATTTGGTATTGACCGAATGTATGAATGCTCGTAACCTCCGCGACTCTGAGGCTAATGTGTTGAAGAACTCGAGTTCTGAAGAATCGTAGTCGCCTATCAACGCCGCGTTGGTGAGATTGTGATACCGCATGGCCAGGCGCGACAAAAACATCCTCATGTGACTCGCCGTCGGGCGCTCCTCCCCCAGTCCTGATATACTCTTCTCCGTCGACTTGAGAAGGCTGCGGACCTCTTCACGAACTTTTGGCATCTCTCGCTCGGTGTGGCGGCTCAATAGATCTTGAAGAAATTTTCGCAGCGATGCAACACGATCCGAGTTCTGTCAAGACCGGCATCTTTCCAAGGAGGGGACGAGAAGTATTTGAGCTCTTTCTGCTCTCTTTCAATCATGCTGATACCGGTTTGCATCTCTTTTGGCGACGGATTCTTGACCATGAAAAATCCGAGTTTCAGCTTTGTGGTATCCTCGTTTCTGGAAAGAGCGGCGATGCGACTTTGCGTGCCATCGTTTATGAGATCAGGTTTGGTGATGACTCCGATAGTCCTCTCGCCTTCCTTGTCGAATTTCTTGGACTTTTTTATGATCGGCTGGTTGGATATATCGTTCCCAGCTTGCACGACCGCAAGAATGATTGTTCGAGGGTTGGAGATGTATGAGTCGACGAGGGCATGAACAGTGTCGACGTCATTGTCATCCTGCTCGTCGTTTGGTACTTGAATGATCCCCGGGAGATCCACGATTGTCAGATTGAGTGCTGTGTTGCCGTACACCTTGATCCGCAGCACATCTTGGCCAAAGGCTGGACCCGATTGCACGATGCCGTAGCCTTTCAGGCCCATGAGTTCTCCAGCTGCTTCGATGACAGTGGCGAGCTCCTGGAAGTCATGCAAACTGCGGACGAAAGCCCTCAACTCCTCTTTAGAAGCCTCATCACGATGGTCCGAAGGGATAATGCTGGCTGTTATTTCTGTCTCTGTATCCACTGCATCCGTGTGCTCCATGGTTATCTCAGTCGCAAATCTAGTGCATAATCCATCTTGCCGAGGGAATGGTACTCCAGTAATACCTTCCAAGACTGAACTCTTCCCAGTTGACTGATCGCCACTGACGACCAGTTGTGGAAGGTCTATGTGGTCACCCACACCGCGGCTGCGGAGATTCGAAATCAGGGAAAGACGTTTCAGAGATGCACTGGACTGCAAACCTCGCAGCCCAGAAGAGTCGGTATCTGCTGTAGAGTCTCCCATGACGTCGAATAGTGCGATCTTCGAGGCTATGGCGATCTCGGCGCGCACTTTAATGGTATGAGGGGTGAGAGGAACGAAGTTGGTTGCAATCCATGGACAAGACGGGGAGATCTGGATTCAAATACTCTTACTGGGATTCGTTTTTCGAAAGCTACGCAGTGTCGCCAATGTCTAAAAAAGCGAACTTGATCCTAGCGTTGTCCGAGGGATCCATGGTTACATTGAGTCAATGTGACATCTTTCCCTCGTTGTTGGGACTCATTGCGTGCAGCTTGTGCCATCCAAGTATAAGTGATTAAGATATTGAGCAGCTGAGACCAAGTCAAGAGCTATTTAATGATCATAATATTTGAGGTCTCATGTCGGAGCCAGGACCAGATTCCGATGTCGAACAAAGAGCATCTCCAAATCATGATATGTCACTTGAGCTTAAAATTCATCATGCGAGTATTAATCATCCACGGTCGCCTTGTGCCGATGCTATGGGAGTGTCAATGATGCGAGACATGGCAATGCAGATGCATTGCGACCCTGCTGAAAGAAGCTTCGTTCCGTGGATTTCCTGGAAGCTGAGAGTTTCCCCACATTCATGTCGCGCTAAATTGACGCACTGCAAATTAGCGCCAAATTGTGCCACCAAGATCGAGAGGTCATGAGTGCGATTCGACCTGGCCAGGTCTTCTGCTCTTAAATCGCGCGATGCAACTTTATATGGACTCGACTAACACAGTCTGCTTGAGTGCGAGACAGGTCGCAAGGTATATCTGAAGGCTATGAAGAGTCAAATTGGTCACTGAGAAGTTCTCGCGCTGTCTCGACACAGCAGAGATCCGAGCACATCTTACGGAATCGCTTCTTGGAAGATTCCACGCCTTTGCAGAAGCCAACCTCTACTTCAAGTAAGACGCTCGTGCCATCTTTTGCTTCGACTCGCCCTCGTTGCAAGAACGTGATCTGAAAGCCTTCGACCCGTTGCGAATCTCGTATTATCGACAATTGGCCTTTGTACCAGATTTGGGTTGTATGTTCAAGTGAGGTGAAACTCTAAGCTGAGTTGTAATCATCTTGTCCGCCAACGTGTGTGAATCTCCTTCTTACATAGACCGTGGGATACAGTACTATGATATTCCATACGTGGAATATTTAAACTCTTGCAACCATCGTCATTGGGTCACATATTTGTTACTCTGCAACGAAATATGTATCTTGCAAACAACGAGGTTGATACAGGGTCAATCAAGAGGAAAATTGATCGTGATATTCAATTTCAGATGGTATCGGTATTGTTCAGCTGTTGCTTAATTATTGCTCCCAACAAAACCATTCCTTTGTATATCTCCTCATTGTACCCATCACGAGGCAACATGAGATGTCGAAAAGCCTGTGGTGGAGCCGAACATGTCGAAATCATGATGCTTCTGAGGAAGCAAGGCAGCGAGAGCATCCTGCCTTACTTGGTCAGACATCTTACGAAGCACATCCAGCGTGACATGGTCCGCTGTACCTTCGAGAGACTGAAGCAATCCTGGGAATAGCCATTTGATCCATAGCATTCCGTGAGATCGGCCTGTACGTGCCCCTGCCGGGTGACTATCGAAGTATAGTTTGCAGCAGTAGCACGATGGTCTACTGCATGCCACATATGAGTCCCCATTGGCAAACTGAAGGTTGTTGGCCGAAAAGTGATCGAGCATGATTGCTTCAGCGTGAGGCTTGAGTTGTAACTGCTCGCCCTTGAACAACGCAGTCGTACCGGTGGCGCTTTTCACAGTAGCGCTGATATTCGTCAAAATCGGCTGGCCCCGGAAAGTGGGTAGCACGCGGTTGAGTATGGCGTCGAAATCCTCGCCGAGACTCAAGGATATCGGAGTGACAAGCGTGGCAGGGCGCACGGCCCTGACACAGTAGTTGCCCAATATCCCATCAAACCTTGCACCGGACACAACGACATTGCGGCCAGCCCTGAGCCAGGCACTCAGTCTCCCTACAAAGTGCCGGATCCGATACAAATCACTGGATCCTTGCCCATTCGTTGGGAAAGTTGCGGACTTCTGTTGTGCTATGTCTTTGGCAAGACCGTGGGCTTTGATGCACATTGAGAAATGGTCACCGTGGCTCTAAAACTCGCCTGGCTGCATGTACGATCTCGGACCCTGGTACGAGTCAGCACACAGGACATTTTGCGGGACCAAGGCTGGCACTGACAATCGTGATCCGCGTTGTTATCAGCGTCTACTCTTTGCAATACGCCGTTCAAGCGATTGGCATAGTTCATGACTCTCTGCGGGCTCCGGGCAATAGCTCGCGCGCATATCTCGCACATCGCGGCGATCCCGTTCGGATCTTCATGCGCTTTTCGACTTGTCTTGATCAGATTCAACACATCCGTCAAATGTATACTCGCCTTCTCCAAGTCTCCAGCGTTCATGGTCAACCAGAATGTCGCCCCGTCCGTAGTCTTCTCCACAGCGATTGCGGTGGTCGTGACTCCGCCCCGATGAGAGTCACAAAGTAAACACAAGTCATCCAGCCAATGCTGCCAATGGGTCCTCTTCTTCTTGTTGTAGGCAGAGATGGGTTTAGCTATACCATCTCTGACGCGCTTGACCTCTTGGTGTTGCAGTATGGCCTTCATCTGGAGGCCGTCATAAAGCCCTTGCAACACGGCGGCAGAATCGTGTCGAAGTGTGTCGTTGGAGTGTGGCATCATGGATCGATCGATGTTGTTTGACGGTGGAATTGATATTGTGACTGGCACATAAACGAGTCAGACTGAAGCTCGAGATCCGCAGGTGGTATTATATATCTTGCCTGCAGATTATTCTCGAGAAAACTGAGAGCGTAGGGGTTCGCCATACAGGCGTCGCGAGTGCGGCACAGACATCCTGGCTCACAAAGGCTGACTCACCCTCAGCAAACGCATCCTCTGTCCCTACTTGTCATGGTAAGCCGGCATGGCCTCACCGCCGCGAGAGGAGCTGCCTGTAGTCGTCGGGTTGCAGCGCGAAGCTCAGCAGTAGCAGGGCACGTTTGAGTTCACGATACATGCAATCAGATTGTTTGAGTCACAAATTATTGAGTCTCAACTCTCTTCATTCGCAGCCACTAAATTGTAGACTATCGAGGTATGTATTTCAACCACGTCAAAATCATCGCACCAGCCTTGCATATTCAGACTTCTACCGCTAGGCTCTCACACGCTTGTTGGGATGCAAGATGCTTCGCTAGTTTCTTGTTTCCCGCCGTGGCACTGAACTCAACTCCGTCAACGACGGCAGTCAATTTCCAGCACAATGGGGTAACCGATATCTGCTCATCCTTCCACTCTACACTGGAGTCGGAGCAGTCGCTATACTCCTTTAGAGCCGTAGTGTAGCGAGGAAGTTCTATGTCAATACGGCCCGGACTTCCCGTTGGAGTGCGTGGCGATTCGGAAGCCCGTGGCGTTGGTGTTCGTGAGCCTCCGCTTGGGTGCGTCGCTTCACTGGTATCTGGCCTTCTTCTCTCTTGCACTCTGTGCCCGATGATGCGTGCTGCGGAACGTCTGGTTTGTGCGTCGCCGTGTCATAAATTTCACCCAGCTTGGTGACCAAGGTGCGGAAGTCTCCCGGGACGGAATCAGTGTCTGCGGAGAAGGTGCTCTGAGAGAGTAAGGCCGCAAGATGCCTGTTCCGAGACGAGTATGGATAGGTTGCCATCCTGCTCATCAGAGCTACCTGGCATCCGCGTCAGTATGCACACCTTTTGAGTTCCATTCGAATATCTTACATCGAGGCTATCGCCGGAGTCATGCGCGGAGGCGTCACTGAACACTGCTTCTCCAAGCAATTGGGCAAATACCAGCTTCCCAAGCCAATAGTGTCTCGAAGAGGAACCGTTCACATCATGGGCTCTGCTGACATCCTCGTAATCCGAATCATCAAGCATACTCTGGCCCGAACCTCGACGGCTGTCGGTTCCAGAGAGCGAAAAGCTAGCGGAGGGCATGGTTCCAATTATTTTCTGGTTGGTATCAATTGCGATACTTACTCTCTCGGGTGCAGCATATCATGGTATATATCCTTGCCATGGTCTTGCAGAGCACCTTGGGCTTCATGCGATGGTGGCAGCAGTAGACTCCAACGTTACGCATCGAAAGCGCTAATTTCTCCTTTGAAAAATTAGTGCTCTCAACTGCAGCAGGACTCGGTGCAGCTATCGTGTCATGACACCACACTGCACGCCTCAATAGACGGTGAGCATGAGCTGCCTTGTATCACGCCACGGATATTGGAGCGGTGAGAGCTCAGCACCATGGCCATAAAGCTCGGAGGCGGTGAACCAGCTATGGCAAGGTCACGCCGTGGACTGTAGCTTGTGAAACTTTGCTATTAATCTGAGACGTCCTCGAGCCTTGTGACGAGCGGGACCAGAGTCAACCATGACTGACGTGCCGAGCATTCTGAGTTACATCCATGACATGGTAATGAGATGATCTTTCAGCGTTACGAAGCTGACTCTTTGACAGGATCCAACCGAAATCGATCGCATCCTCGAAGGATTGCACGCGATGATCTCCGCAGATATCGATATCTCGAGCACCATCCACTTCGACTTGAAGCCTAAGACACAACAAAGGGAGCAAATTCTTGCCAAAATCCGGGCGTTGCAAGGCCCGGACACCGAAACGCAAGAAGTGCTTCGACTCAACGTGACCAATTGGTCATCGAGGCCGCGGACGTTCTGGACATCATCCGAGGATCACTTAGATGTCAGCCTGAACGCGGATGCACAGGCACAACTCGTACGCTCATTTGTGTGTGCTAAAGGCGGTGACGCGTAGTCACGCATGAAGCAACGCATCGCGTGCCTTGTGCTTGTCGAGCTGCGGGATAGCCTTGATCGTCCCTCCTACGAACTCACTGCCGCCCTGCTGCATCGCACTGGTATCATTCCGACGAGTCTCTCTGCGGCGTCGAAAACAATCAAGACTATGATCGATGCTGGCCACAGGTACCGGAACCTCCAGCGTGAGAGCTCTTGTGGGCTTGCGTTGGTCTTGGGGATTTCACTCCCAGAATATTGGTCTGTTAGTCCCCAGAACGTATGGAAACAGCAGCTAACGTCAAACCAGTTGGACCAGCAGCAAGAGCGGCGAGCTATTTGATACAATGCAAAACCAAATTCGGAACACGAGTATCCTTCCACTTGCTCAAAGGTATAGCTCGCTTCAGGAGAGAATAATTGAGAGCGAGCTTAGGCGACTGGGGCAATCTCTTTGGCGGGAAGCTTACGACGATTGGGGAGCTCCGATGCCCCCCACGTTTTCGTTTGGGGAAGCTTTCCCGCACATGCATTGACATGCTGTTGAGGAGCACACCTCTGCATGGTTGTTCAGTGGCTCATGACGTCGGAACTATCTTAGTCAAGGCTAGATTAGTACAATTCAGTACACAGACAACCCAATATGAGTCACCAATACGTGTCTCGAGAGACATGGGTGTGCAGCTAGATTTCCGTTCGATCAGCGCATCGTGGCCCCTGCCATTAAGTGAGCGTGGAACCCCGCGTTCGAGTGCTGCGTTCCCAGCAATCGATGCTTGAGGTTTCCCGTTCGATGACTTATGCCTCACACCACTCGAACTTCGCAACGTATCTTGGCCAGGATCACGACCGAGCTACCGTTGAACGAATCATACGTTACACAGTGTGCCACACGTCTACATACAGTAGTCTGCTCTTCGTCGCATGTGAATCACGTTACTGGTAATACATTAGTGAAAATTATACGAGCTCGAAGGCCTTTGTGAGAACAATGACCAAAACGGTCGACGAGGAAAAAGACTTGTGGCTCGGATGTCATCGTCATGTAGCCTCATCATGTTCACATACTAATCGTAAAGCCCGGATTGCATCACCATTACCGTTCTGGTCTGGATGCACCTTTAACGCGATTGATCGATAATATATGGTGGTTAGCTCAGGCGTGGCAGTTTGGTCAACCTCAAGAACCGAGTAGTGATCTCCTGTGCTAGGTATCAGAGCCATTGCTCAGACTCAGCTTGCTCAACTTGGTTATCTTGTGGAATACAGGCTCTGGATGACGAGTATTAGAACCCCCAAGAAAAAAGAGACCATAGAAAACATAGTCTGGTTTCAAATTGTGAATACGCTGCCAGCGAGCCAAAATCCCTTCCCAATAACTTAGTGATGAAACTCATGTCCTATACCTCAAAAGTATGGTTTCTGTCAGATTCGCCAAAGGATATCGCGAAGTGTGCCGTTGCGAAGGACAATCATATTGAAATCTCCGGTGCAAGCGAAACGAAATTAATTGAGCCTAAAGCATGATTGACGCTTGTATTGACGACTAGAAAGATCGCCGAAGGGGGTATCCACTACGCAGTAATCTCATCCCCAATAGCATGTCCCGCGGCGATCATCTCCCAGGTTCTCGTTCATGCTGTCATCTAAGTATTTACAGCGCTTTCAGGATGTTACCCGAGAGGAGAATTGCTCACGCTCATACCACTCAACTGTCCAAGGATGCCAGCAACGTCCTTAGCCTCTTTACTCCCCATCTGTTCTTCGAGCTCATCAGTTGGCGTCGCTGAACCCTGACCAAGGGATGTCAAGACACGCGAGCGCTTCTGCTTCGCACTCGGCTCCCAGTTCAGCCATGCCTGTGGCCCCAAAGCCTTTCGCTGACCCCAACCCACGTAGCCTTGACCTTGCGAATGTCTGATTCTGTCCCTCGTCTCTGCCTCAATTTTCACCAGCCATACATCACACAGCCTTTCGAGATATAAGTTTCGCAGAGCTGGCATGTGGACGACATCTTGTACGCAGTACGATCGCATTTCCGCAGAAAGCGGTCTCTGATCGAAAACCGCGTAGCTCCCGCCAAGAGCAGGATCAAACAGCCGGCATCCCTCCTTCTTCGTGCTCTTCCATCTCTGCTTCTCTCCAAATAAGATAGGGGCATCCCTCTCGATACACTTCGCAAGTCCGTTGACATATTCCCTCCAGGAAAACCTTGATGCCAATTCCATCAACTGCAAATCTTCGATCCCCTGCACCTGAATGTCATGAAGGCTGTAGAGCGCCTCGGAATCGTTTCGTATATCGAAGAAGACCTTGCACACTTCCGCGGATTCCAGTAGGCGTTTGATCGTCCGTCCATCCGATCCTGCGGTCGTGAAGGCGTCATTTCCCAGTCCGGCAATGTCGATGAGATGGATCGTATTACGAGGCTCAACAAGGACTGTCACCAGTGGAAGAGTCCCTTCTCCCGAGAGGTTATTACCCTCGAGGTCGACGTATAAACTCGGCTTTGGAGCTTTACAGTCTGGTAAATTGTCGATGAAGGCTATCAGCTCCTGCTTCGAATCTATCATTTGTGGTTCCATGTCTGCGAGAAGATTTGATATACGTTTCTGAGATTATCTTATGTAACAGTCCGTCTTCTCCCCAACATTTATACAACATGGCGAGGAGCTATGGCTTGATAGAATCTCCTCGGTGGTGACTTTAGGCGCGTATGACTGCTAAGCATAAGTCAAGAGGCAATCTCACGGCTCGTGCAGCTGTGCTGGGCCAATAGGTCAGCAGCACAACTACACATGCCGCGTCCACGTCGCACAGGGTATCCATACATGTACCGAGAACAAGCTAGCAAAAGCGGTTTTCGAGATGGGTGGGATCCTCGCATTCCTTGAAAAATGTCTGATACTTGCATGTTCCAATGCCCTGATGTTAAGGGTAAGGATCAAGTCCTAGCTGGACAGAACAGCCATTTTGGGAATACAACACGTATCACTGGTTTCGAGATTGGAGCTTCGCGCTGGTGTAATCCATCATCATTTATAACGACTGATTCCCGATGCTGCGCAATGGTCAGTACTAGAGAACACTCCAATACAAGGACAGAGTAGCCCCGCTCAAGCAAGGCCAACGATGCTAGTGACTCCCCACACATCCCCATGGCGCTAATTTACCGCGCTGCAAATTAGCGCCAAAATTGTACCATTATCAAGGGAAAGTTGAGCAGCGGTCAGAGCCAGCCAGCCATATTTGCCCAAAACTGCACGATACTTTGTGACATCAAGTTGTTAAGTAGAGCCACTATATAGTAACTTCTCCGTAAGTCGAAAGCTGTAAAATGTAAACGTGCTCACCTGTACCGCGTTACGTCGTTATCTGTCTATCTACTGGAATTGTAGCACCTCCTCACGCCACAAAAGTACGGTGGCGCAACTTTTACTTGCCTGGAGTTCTACTCAGAAGACGTCCGTGATGTAATCGAGCATGTGCGTCGCGCCCACAGTCATGGGTCCGTAAAGCACCCACATGCATTGGGCACACCTGATTCATATGGGCATATGTGGTATTATTTTGGATGTGATGGACGGTCCGGCAACGATCACGGAAGCTGCGATTTCGACCAAGCTACGTCGGATCATCTCAGCCGCTGTCATGAGTCTTGTGTAGACACCATAGAAAGTCTATGCTGAAGTATGGCTCGATGCTCGTACACTCTCTTCATGCCATTTCTTGACGGCAATACTAGCCTGGTCAATATGCGACTAGTCTCCCTACCTGGCGCGAACGCTGTTGGAGATGTGAGGGATTCGATGGCCGCTGCAGAGCACTTTTCTTTGTGGCTTGTGGGATTTCTGCAGTGAGGCTGTGCTGGTGAAATTTCACGTAGTTGGTGTTTGTCCTTACTTCAAGCTCTATAAACCTTGCAGACTGATTTCAGCAAGGTAGAGACAACTATAGGTCCCAAACAAATATTCGTCGGAGCAGAATTTCCGGCACATTTTCGGGGTCAGAGTTTGAAAGATTCCATACCTCCGTAAAAGCCAATCTCGGCATGGCGTAAGACTTTCCTCCTGTCGCTCAACTCCTCCATGCTTGCGCTGAAAAGATCATATCTGATTTTCTTTTGCCCGCCTCTTTGTCATCCGTGAATCTCACGTCCCTAGTCCCTCTTCGCTTGTGGGTATGAATCGTCGCTTGCGCCTGGAGTCTGCCCTTACGCTCTCGCATCTTGTCGAGTTTCATGTTCTTACTACAGAAGTCAACAATTTGACCTTTCTCACAGTTCACAGATGACTCTGAATAGAGTTGTTAGCAGATTTCAGAGGAAGTCAGCCGCAACCAAGATCACTCACGGGGGCGGTGAAAGTCCATTGCTCAACCTCAATCCGTTTTCGCTTCAGTCCGCCCTTGGTTTCATAATCAGATGGGTGGAAGTGTTTTCTTTTGTCACCGGAGTAGTAATTGGACCCTTTGCTGAGACAATCGCTTAAATCCACAGTCTCTATCGACTGTGATATCGTAATGCTTGCCATGTACCTTTTGTCTGCAATCCATTGTTCAAGACTCCCGACCCCAAAATACCTCGCCTCTTCGAGAAGTGTTGCATACAATGGATGATCGAAGCCGTTGGTTCTCGTCCAAAAGATGGGAGGCATAGATCGTATGAGATAGTTGAGTATGTGTCTGAATAAGTGAGGGTCAGCATCTACGAAGATGCCGCCATCTACAAGAGTCGTGCTACTGATCCATTGTGAGAGAGAGGCAAAGTAGGTTGAGCCTTCGGTCAGAGTAGAAGTCCTGGTAACGAACTTTTCTCCTCCAACGTTCAACTGTGTTATCTCAGCTGGGCGGGTCTCGGCAGACCTGGGGAGGGTGGAAGCAGATTCTAAGGTCGAAGAGTTCGCAGACATGACTGCAATCATGCGATAGTTTAGAGGAAAGGCAGCTGGGCAATATCTAAATTATTGGCTTTATGTGTATGCAATCTAGCAAGTCTACGAGCTGAGCTGCTTTCGCGTGATCTCGAGAATAGTCTGGTGCTCTGGGGCCACGTATTTCAGAAGCTTTCCCCACATTTCACAACAACACTCATTTCGCGGCGCGTCGCTACTCATTCTGGCAGTGCGCAAAGAATGCAATGCAAACCCTACTAAACTTAAAAAGAGAATAGACGTCATCCTTTGTAGTCTACTAGGTTATAGGCGCCACATCTTCATGATTCACCGATCTTGACGTCCACGCTGTGACGAAACAAAGTCGATATGGTCAGGCCGATAGATAAGTTTGCCACAAGTCCAATATGGTGCGGTGAACATCTTTGACAAAATTGGCCTTCTTCGCGCTCTTGGATGACTATTGAGGCTAGTGCCACGTGTAGCTAGTAGCCAACCTAAATCCCCACGAGCCTGCTTCGTCGTCTTATTCACGAGCCACTGGCTAAGGTGTTACGATTCGCAATCCTTCGAAGGCTTACCATTGGTCTCAGACGAGTTCTTTCATACCAAGTCGTTGGAGCAGGGAGAACAATGACCCTTTCGGAACAGATCCAGCGTACTCTGCTTGCCACCATGCTGCAAACGAGTCGGTCTTGGGCATTAGCACTGTCGTGACTGCGCACTGAGACGGGCATATCTCAACTTCCAGAGTTACGCCTTCTGCGAACCCCAATGCTTCGATGACCAAAAGGGATAGCAAGACAGATATCCCCAATACCATGAGTGCGCATAGAAATGGATGATCCCTGACAAATCCCTCAATGTCACCAACAACGAGAACGACCTGATCGTATATCTCTCGGAGCGCATCGCCCATGGGACGTGCCGTCTCGATTGCTTTCTGCAGGGCCTCGAACACCGCTCTAGCGAAATTTTGTTTCCAGCCATTCGTTCTGATGATTTCATTGAGAGCAAGTCTTAACTCTACGGCGTTCTTTTCTGATATGAAGACAGTGTCAACGAAGGGATTGACAGCTTGTGCGGTATGGTCATCTGGCGGTTGGTTCGCACCTGTGATCTTGGGACATCGCCCGAGACATTGTAGGAGGGTATTCATGTGATCGTGTGAATGCAGTGAACTGTGCTGTAAAGACTCGGAGTCAGCATGGACTGCGCTGTTATATCTGCAACTCTTAGGGAGAGCGAGCATTACGATCGGCGCCCGTCGCATGGTGATTTGGAAGAGCTGTGCTTTGGTCTCTCCAGGCTCGCATCAATTGCATGCAGGACCTTGTGCTTTTCGTCACCCTCTACATCTCAGCTCATCAAGAGCAGCCAGATTGTTGTTACCGCAATGAGAGTTTCTACCATCAACTCCACAGCTTCAAAAGGTAAAGTTGGTTTCTTGAGGCATGCTGAACTCTATCATCAAGTACTGCGATCTTCTCCCAACCATATTTATGATTGGCAGCTTCAAGCATTCTGCCATTTGATATGCAGCCAAGCTACAGGCACAGAAACCGACAACTCATGCGTGGGCTTATGAATACGTGGTGTTGCGTGCATGATTATGGTGGAGCTATGCATTTTTGCCAAAAGACTTTCATTGTAGCTGACATGAACCGAGAACCACTCGCTCGATCTTCGCCACTCGTTGCAATGGCACCAGTTTTGAGGTGTTGGAGTGACCACGAAGTCATTACCACCGCTTCGTACTTAGCGATGCCAGCAACTGTGATGGGATGATGTCAGCCTCGCCAATAACGCCCGATGGAACGCGGCTGGCATCTTCAAGGACAACGGTGTGCCCTTGTACTCGCCAATCCACCAATGTCTCAACCCGGTCCTTTCCCAAATTGAGAATGTCCCAAAACACATCCACGTGTGATTCATCATCCTCATCCGTCATGGGCATACCGCGATAGTTGGCCAAACTGCGGATACCCATTGACGCCGCTATCTTGAATGACTGCAGATCTTGCGTAAAACCTCTTTCCAATTCGTCAGGTCGCACCCATTCCTTGACTCTAAGCATATCTTCTTCTGCATCGACAAGTCCATCGAAGTCTCCCTCAGCCAATCGGCTCCGACAATGAAGCGCAATGGTCCAGCGGTGCACCTCGAGCCACGGTAAGAAGTCAATGCCATGTCTTTCAGGCATCATTGCGCGACACTAATGCTTCTTCTGCAAGATCAAGACCAGTCCAAAGCAGACATGGGCAGCCCTCGATCATGCAGGTAGCCTCGTCCTGAATTGCCAACTTTCTTGAGCCTCGCGAGTGGCCCTTCGTCTCGGGCGCTGCGATGATATTCGTAAGTCCAGTTCAGAAGCGCGCACAAGCTCGTTGAGCGACAAGTAATTGCTCAGAAGATCCAAATTCTTCATGATGGTAGAGCCAGCCTGTAAGCGGTGCAGACCGATCAAAATTTTGCATATGTATGCGTGGTCCAGTCGAGCATCATGAGGTCGCAGTGCTGAGATAGCGGGTCCATGAGCCGCCAAAGACGAAATCCAGGCGCCATAGACAGAGCCGCCAAACACTACTGCATCACGCGGGACGACCAGATATTTTTTGGGAGGCTGCCCGGTTGATCGCTTTCCCTCGGCGTCCTGATCGCGTTGAGTGTGGTGCTGCCATCGAGCATTAAAGCGATGGCTTGGTAGAGATTGCTACATACGCGGCTGGCGATCATGTCTTTTTTGTGAACAAGCAGATCGAGCTGGAATGATGGAGGCTCTTCAGCATACATGTGTTCAGCAAGCTGCAGGCAACCTAAAATGGCAAGCCACGTACAGGCGGCATCTACGTGATGACGCATACGTTCACGTAGGGAGTTAGGATTGTCTTCGCTGCTCAGCACCTTGTGAGCAACGTTGAGGTCGGCAACGAAAGCGACGCGTACCAATTCGTACGGAGCGGCAAGATTTTGTAAGCGTCGTTGCCAGCAACGGGGACAAAGGCGGTAGGTCGAAAGCACGCATCGCCCTTGTACGTTACCCTTACCAGTCGGTTTCCTCGCAGAGATTCGCGGCACTTGGATTCCATTGTCTTGGATGTTTGCAGTATCGAAGGATTCAGTTCGAGTCGTAAACATCCCCCGAGATCGGACCACGGCTCGAGAGGTTTCCAGATCGCTTGCCACATCTCGCGCAAATTTCCATCGGCAACATTTCTAGCGGCGACAAGGAGGGTACGCTGGCATCCATCGTGCCCCTCCTCTCCTGTCTGTGATTTGCAATCATGTTCAGTTCCGTGCCCGACCCTCGCGGAGGTTGAGTTGTGTATAATGCGTCATGCAAGCTGGAAGATATTCACGTTGCGAACATTGGTAATGATGTGGCTTCCCTTTTATCAAAACATCGACGAACGGGAAGCCTAAGGGCGATTGTGCCTTCTGGCTGGCCACGGTGTTTGGGCGGCCGGATGAAGGTCAGAACTTGCGTCGCAGTTGCAGACTTTCAGAAGGTGGGTGATCGGTTGAGTTTGCGGGGTAACACCACAGGATCAAGTGCGGCTTGGACCAACAACAATCATCGATGCGGCAATTTTCGTGCCATACGCTTGACCGCTGTGTATTTATTCGCCCGAGGTAACGCGATTATAATTCCCAAGTCTACTATTCGCATCTACCTCTCCTCCTCGAAGTCTCGAAGCCAGGATGGCAGAGTCACTCCTTGAGGCATGGTAATTGAACGTTCCAAAGTACATATGAGCTGGTTGAAGCACGACATATATCTACCTGGACGACCTAACATGATCTCCAGATGTTGTAATAAACATCCGACTTCAATCGTGTGGAGAGGACAGAAGAGGAAAGTTTTAGTATAAGTTATTGTTATTCCCTGGACGAGTTTATATGTCGGATATGAGCACGAGCCAACAGCGACCGGGCTAGATTGGGTCGGGGTGGTCTGTGCCGACTGATTCCTGCGCGGATAGGCCATGCACGCGAGCATTTGCGGGTTCTCGTCGCTTGGTGTTGCTTTCATCCTCTCAAGAGTCCGCGCAACTAAAGGCGTCTTGCCTTATCATACTGAGCAATTCCATGTTACGCTGCTGCCAGGAAAAATTGCGAGTATGAGGGTATGGGGTGGATTTTCTCCTAAGACCTCCTGTCTCATCTTCAATGTCTCCGACCCGAGGCTTACAACAAGGTTCCACTGACCATTATTTTCCAGTGGTGCAAACAGGTTGGCCATACATGTAAGTGTGGGCCGAGTTCCTGTGCCCGACTTTGTCTTTCATCACCTCCAGTGCTATCGCCAAGATCGATATTGCCGCATCTGGTTTTCCTGCTCAATATGATCGATGGACGTTTTTGAAACTATTGTCATCGTATCTTTTGGCCGGTCGCTCCCACAAGGGGCTCGAAAGTGTCTTTGTACGGTACAAGCGTATTATTGGCTTCTCGCTCCGTTCGTATCAGGCTTCGAGGAGGTATTAACTATCAGCCATACGTTGTGTCGTACTTTTCATCAAGGAAATGTCATGTTCGATCCCCTATCCTTTAGTGTTCGTACCATCAACAAGCTTGGCTAGAGTGTTAAGATCAGTGGGCAGCGGAGGGGCAAAAATGGATCCTTTTGTTGGTGGGTTGCAGATACTTTTGATCACCCGACATAGCGAACAGCCCGCTAATAAGAAGTATCAACGCGTACTTTCACAGCAGGCTATTCTGAATTTAGTTGTCTCCGGGCAGAAAGTCGCTGGTAGGTTCTAGCCTTACCGTTGAAACTACATGATCCCTACACAATTTCACTTGGCTATGCGACGCCATGTCTAACATTGTGTCGCAATATTTGATATGCTCTACATGGTCAGTACTACTTCGCGGCTTCGAAAAGTTTGCAGTCACCAGACCACGCCCCTCGTCCGCCCATTGAATGATTCAGTGTGAGGCCAATAAGCAGGTCGAGGCGCGGGACCCATGAACAGCATAGCTAAATATTGTGACATCCAATATGCAGCTAATAAAGGCCGACGACAACAGCGAAATTAAAGGCGTGACGGCATCAATCCATTTCACCCAGTCATTTACGATATCTGCCCTTGTGGTAACACCATGATAAATGGGATAACTGCGATGTATGGCAGCCGGGGATGAAATCTCGAAGCCAGACGTCCATAAGACAAGAAGGTCTTCCAAAGCGTAACTCATATCTCCAAGCTAGATATCTTGCAGCTTGCATTTCCCGATTAGAGCAGGCGAATCGTACGAGCGTCATCTAGTACTCGCGTGTCTTCTTCGAAAACGAATTTGGAGCCCCAGGCCTTCCGAGAAGTACATCGTAGATTGCTCCGATACTGCCCAGCTTATTTGAGCAATGTGTCGCCACGGTATTTGTATAATAGGTTCAAGATATCTAGGAATGTATTGTGCTTGGTCCTTTCGATGCTACATTCATCAGCGTCGCTCACAAAATCGAGAGCATAAACTTACACAGTGTTTGAAAAGCCTGCGTCAGGTCCAGTGTATACCAGTGCCAGGATACCTATGCTGAACCTCTCCTGCAGAGGTTCCAGTTCTGACCATCGGAAAGTCTGTTTTTCAGTTTCTTGAATCGTTTTTGACGCTGCGCAGTCTTGTCTTGCGCATTGTCCTCTGTCGTCTGCAGCCTATCGTCTGGGTAAGCTTCACTCACCAGGCGTTCAAGGCCATGCGGCTGCTCGCTTGGTGCCCTCGGTTGCGCTAGTAGCTGTTTGCTTTCTGAGTCTACGTTTTCGGACCAATGGCAACATATGCGCTCCCGATGTGATGATCTCATCGTAAATCTTGTCGCGACGCTTCACCAGCTGAACAGGTGGTAGCGCGAAGTATAGGCGACACGTGTTCATGCATATCTATGCGGTCGAGTGCTTGCATAGATTGCAGGACTCCAGCTTCTTCCGGAAGCAGACTGTGCCTTTGAGAGTTACGAACAGATACACACGCATCTCTAAGTCGTTCAATGGCAGGAGGACTCGCTAGAGAGAAGAAAAAGCCCATCCATGGCATGACAGAACTATTGTCAGAGTCTCCTAGCACTCCTGCAATGAGCTGATGCAATCTAGCCGGCTGGATCAGATGACGCGGATTTCCTTAATCACAGAACTTGTCAGATTCCCGGTCATGTCGTCTGACAATTTTTGTCGCTTCATCGGCGTCTTGAAAGTATTGGGAGCTGCAGTAGATGCTCTCTTTTCCGCGGCTCGTTCGTGTCCTAGTCCGCCCAGTCGCTGGCATGCCGTCGTCGTCACCGTCAGCATCCAAAACCCTGTCCGCGCTCAAGGTCATGGAATCCGAGCTCGTCACATCATCACCATCATCAGAATCGGCGTCTTCACTTCTTGCCGGCGTGCATGGCAAAGAAGTTGACATAGGTCGAATACCCGGCCGGCTGCTTGGCAATTCTGAGCTGGAACGGCCTCCACGTCATCTACACCGGCAACCGACTGGCCAGCATGGGCGTTTGAATGGTTCTCGTCTGCTACAGCACGGCTAGAACACGCATTTGGGTGAACAGGCACTATCAACTGGTGATGAGCGTTGTCCTTTGCACCTTCTGTGTTGTTCTCAGCACCTTGTCCCAACGCAGCCGCCTCTCCGAAAGCTTCCTTGTCAGAGCTCAGCTCAGCAACAGGGAAGAGAGGATGGTCCACAGTCGTATGTCCGTCTGGCTTCTGTCGCCCCTCCTCGCTGACCTCCGGCAGCGGTCTCAATTTGTCTGTTGCACCTCTCTCTTCCTCATCATCATGTTTATCGGCACTCCCTTCGTTATTGTCTCCGCCGTCACCATGGTCAACTTGTTCCACCTGATCCTCAATCCCGTCCTCGTTCTCCTGTGCCCTTGCGCGTACCGCTTCGCCCTCTTTTTGACTGGCACCTTTCCCATGCTCTTGCATTTGTTGTTCTTCGTTCCTTTCGCGAGTCGGGGAAGTCGTGCTCGCATCCGCGGTCCCTCTAATGGTAAGGTCTGCACTTGCATTTCTGAGAGTCGCGCCAGGCGTGAGGGCTCCGTGTAGCGGCACATCCGGCGGTTTGTTCGGACTTGAATCGCACGCCAAGGTGTTCCTCGACGTCTTTTGCGCAATGCATGCCGGTTCAGTGACGTTAGGGCTTCTGGGTGAGGTTTGCTTGCCTGCTGGCTTCTCGATTACATCTGTCGTTCCGCGTGCGTTTTGTTCGCCAGCATTATTCCGATCTCGCAGAGAAAATGAAACCGTCGTGCTTGACGGCACCTGTATCCCCTTCACAGGATCACTCGAAAGGCAAGTTTTCCAACGAACATTTCCCGATAGTCCAGTTACACCCACGGGTGATGTGGTATTTCTGATCGGCCGAGGATAGTCGATGGCGGGCGATAATTCAAGCAACTTCGAGCGCGGACGTACGTGGAGATCACCGCTTGTCTTGTGCAGTCCTGATTCGTCGCCACAATCGGTGTTCAAGGTGAAGGATTTCGAAGTCAAAGGAGCAAGCTGATGACTATACCTAGGCGTGGAGAAGCTTTCCCAGACTTGCTCTTCTCCAGCTCAGAGGCTTGACAATAGACCTAGTCCTGCTGCCTGATAGTGTTGGTGCCGAACGAAAGGAAAGGAGAAGCGAAGTTCTCAGGATCATCAGATGTTCGTGTTCATAAAGTCATCTCCACCAGCCGTATGTTGGTGTTCAGCAATGCATCAACAGACCATGCCATAACTTACTCTACCAAAGACAAAGAGTTCTGGCAGTTTTCTGTGAGCAGCCATCAAACCTGTTACCTCATATCTCCATATCCGCGATCATGTTCACGTGGTGCGATCATATGCCGATGTGCACATGCCACATGGAATCTATAGACACGCCGCTTTTGTCGCACCGCCAGAGACATTTGGGCGCAGTTTGGTGCGATGGGGGATGGATTTGTTTGCATGAGGTGTCTCAAGCCGTGCGTAAACTTGGGGCGTCGGGGTCCAGAGATGCTTTCAGAACGCAGGACAGACGGAGTGCCAAGACATTTCAGTTGGACAGTCCAACTGAAAGTCGTGCATCACGTGAACTGAGCAGCGGTCAGAAGCAGAATGCCAAGACATTTCAGTTGGACAGTCCAACTGAAAGTCGTGCATCACGTGAATTGAGCAGCGTTCAAGGGTCACGTATCGAATAGTATGCCCTGCAATGCACGTTCCTCAAGGACATCGCTACGCCTACGGTGTGTCTATGCTACCGTTAGCCACCAGAGATTAATGTCGCTAGAATCAAACGAGCGTGAATTAAAGTGTGTAATTAATGCCAGTCAAATACAAATACATTGCATAGTTGCGCTGGAGGGGTTGTGCTCATCATTGGCTCAAACTTTCATCAAAATCAAGGTCGTCAAGACCATCGAACAATCCGTCTTCCACACTCCTCATCAATTGCCTCTGCGGAACTCGTCCCAGATCTCCAGCCTCTTCTGCTCTACTTGTGGTGCTGGTGGTAGTTGCATGGATCTCATGAGCCGCTGCGTCGCTGGCTTCTTCACGTTGCGTTGGGGTGGCAATCGATTTTGCACAGGCATCTCCGGAGGTCTTATTGGAAGAGGGCCAGCCGGTGAGCATGCCAGACAAGCTATTCAAGACTGTGCCAGTGCCGTCCTCCAGCATCTCGAGCGCCAAAACGCCTTCAGGCAGAGGTTGTCCAGCAAGTGACATCCGTACCAACTCGTTCAAGGTCAGCCTAGCATGGGCATCCAGCGCTCGCCATGCGACATCGAGTATACGGAGCCAGGAACCAAATTTTTCGGCTTGCATTTTTTGAACGTGTCTGTCGGAAACGCATTGTGGCGGCAAGGCCAGGAAGGCGCCGACACCACCGAAAAGGTCTCGTATATCAAGCCAAAGCCTTCCTTCTCTCAGCCGATCGCGCAGCCTTTGCCAATCGTCAAGTGCTGCAGACTTTTTCGCCTTGTCCGGTTTCTCCTTGTCCGGTTCTCAATCGTAGCATGCTCGGGATGTATAGCGCGAAATAGATGGAGATTGGCAGCTTTGGCCTGTTTTCTACCCGAACTTTTTGGCAACAGACCTTTGCGGTATTGTGCCATTGCAGCCAGCTTTACGCGTCTGGTCACAGAGAGTTTGATGGCCACTTTGTCAAGGGTATCTATCTGCTGATAAAGGGCGGAGAAACGGGCGAGCTCGCTATCGCGCGGATCAATGTGCCGTCGGCGTTTCGCGTATCCAAATCAGGTTGAGAGGCGCTGAGGTCGAACTCAGATTCCAGGCTTTTGCCCTTTTGCTTTACATTTCTGCGCGCATCGTACACAAAGCGCTGAAGCGCTTTGATACCCTTCTCGCCGCCAAGAGACACTGCTGTACGAACCATTTTTTCCTGATCTGCTCCACTGAGTGAAGCGAAGACGCCGTCTCTCCGGGCGGCATCCCAGACGGCACTTTCGGTGCCTTCCAACCCGGGTACCACACTGGTCTGGCGCACAACTTCGATCGTTGAATGGGGAGAAGGGTTAATAGACTTGAGCGATGGTGTCCTCGGTCCTGGGGTCGTCGGAGAGCTGGCTGTTCCCTTGGGTATATCGTTCGTGACTAGGCCTTCTTCACGCTCACCTATGTCGCTCTTGCTACGCTTGTGTGGGCGGTCTCCTGGAGTCGGGGGATCGAAGGCTTCGCTCCTCGAAAAAGGCCGCTCCCTCGTTTCTTCGACACTTCCGTCGTCATCTCCTGTCCTCTTTGCGTTTCGTGGGAGTCTGCATCCGCTCGATCCTTCATTTTCGCCATCCACGACTCCTTCTTGCGAGCTTCCCGATGCTTCATCATTGGTTCCCGCAGCCACTTTCTGATCCTCAGCCTCCATGGTTTCTCGCACTCTGACAAGATCTTCGCTTCGCTCTTTCCCACTCTCGATGTCTTCGGTCTCTCCTTCTATTCCGCTCTTGTCCGTGAGACCATTCTCTTATGTGATGGCACGCTTCTGCGCCATGTTACCCCTGCCCCGCTCCATCACTTTCATTTCCACGCTCTCCCGCTGTCTCTTTCCCTCTGTTTCTCCTCTCCTCATCTGCGATGAAGGATCTCTATGAGTGCATGGGGGGACCTAGAAGACCTTAAAAAGTCTGTCTAGAGACGAAGCGACTAAAGAAGTCCTCCAATTCATTGAAAACACAGAAGTGGGCAGACTAATGACCAAAGAGGATAGCGGGAATGACTACTAGGGCGTCAACGACTAGACCAGAGTCCAGATGAGGCAAAAGTAATATCGGAAGACGGAGGAGGGTAAGGGGCATGTTGGAGCGTGACGACGGTTGGAACAAAAAAAAAGGCAAAACGGGGGTATACTCAGAAGTCATAGATCTTGTCGTGAAGATAGCTGGCGTATCACAAGCTATGTAGCTCGAATGCAGTATGATTCAAGAAAACCGTTCTTAGAAGTACTCTTGTAAGTACTCCTTGAAACACTCTCAGAAACACTCTTAAAAACACTCGCGGAGACATCACTGATGAACCGCCCTGATAAGTTTTTACATAACTATCACAAGCCATCTTCAGTTGTTTTACACGTCAGTGATTACGTGCTATTGCTTCGACTCGTGAACGTGCTTCTCGTAGTAAGTTCTTTTCAGGTGAGACAGTCCATGTCGCACGGTGTGGTGGCCGAACATATCGGCGTTCTTCGTTACCCGACGTGCAATGCATGTAAATACTCTGCTACAAGAGCATTTCCCATGGCTGGTACATCGCCGAGCAAGATGGTCGCTTCCTCTGTAAGACTTCTTCAAGTTGAGTATTGCCATACCTCAAGCACGCTTGATGCGATATCGCCGTATCCCTTCTGCACGCGGTCCGTTTCCAGACTGTCGAAAATCGGCTGTATCTCTTGGCATCACGTGTAGCGAGCCGCGTATAACACTGTAGCGCCAAGGGCTGCGGGAGATGATAACTGCGAAATCCGACAAGAAGATAAGGAAACCTTGTAATTAGACGAGCCATGCGACTGGAAGCATATCGGTTCACAAGATGGTTTCGACGAAACAAGTGCTTTCTCATCATATCATTGGCAACGAATAAATGCGATGATCCTCGATAGACCTTGTTGATCCCCTTCGACTGTATTGGCAAGCTCTTCAGCTACCCAGCCTGCAGTATATCCGCCTCCAAAGTCGATGATCCAAGCGTTATTGTCACTGTCGATAAGGACGTTCTCCGCTTTTGCGTCCCCCCAAACAACGCCGGCCGCATGCAATTCTCTCAGAGTCACCGTGAGCTGCTCAATCCACACATTCCGAAGTTGTAGGCTTACATTTCGCTTGAGCATGCGACGAAGTGTTACTGATTGAGGTCCTATATGCGTGAGCAGAAGACCAGTGATTGTGCCGAGCTTTTTCGTACTAAACCGCATAGCCTCGATATGCGGCTCTTTTGCAGATTCGCTTGCTCGATCTTTGCGTACGTCTCAAGCTCATGCTGAACCAGCCCACGTTTGAAATAGTATGGCCCACCTGCCTTTGTGAGAACTTTCCTAGGGGTTTCGGAGAGAGCTTGTTCGGAAGTTGAGGCCAAGATCTCGACCTCGGAAGGCTCAAACCAGCGCCAAAGGGAACGGTATTCCTCAAGAGTGTCAGATGGTCGGGATGGAACTCCGAGGTTTCGATTCGGTCAGGTTTGAGCATGAAGAGATCTTCGGTCGTAGCATGAAGAAGCAAAGCGATAGACCATTCCGTCAAATAGTCGTGCAATGTTGGCTTTGGAGGGATAAAAGATCTCTGCAGCTTCGAGAGTTGAGTATCGCAGCCTTCAACTATCCAGTCCACGAGATCGTAAATGACATCAAGGGGTGACTCGGATGCTTCGTTTGCGTCTTGAATGTACCGGACATATCGTGCGTAGATTTTTTCTGATCCTGCCATATTGTTGCAAGAGATGCTGAGGTGAAAGCCTGATCGTCCCATATCGTATTGTCAGACTAGAGTCGTGATCATGGGCACTGTGGGTGAAGTCTTCGACCATAATCTGTGGCCAATCCATGGTTTCATAGATGACTTTGTTCTGCCGGTAGAAAGAGTTGGTTTCAGACTGTCCATCTAGAAAAGATGTCGCTGGGCTGCAATATCTTTTGGGAGGTTTCAGCGCAGAAGCTCATGGATGGAGGAACAGGGGTCGCGGTTCCGTAAGCCTTAGACCAGGGGCAGCGTCAGATAAACGTGGGGCCGGCTTTGCTTGCACGGCTTCGGAGCGGAACACCAAGCGGAACTCTATTTGAGTGTAACGTAGAACTTATTGGAAGGAATGAAACGATCGTATGAACGGTATAGCTATTCGGCCTATCCGGAGCGAACCTCACCACCAATCACGACCCAGGTCTTTAATTGCTTCTCATCCTGATCAGGCTGTCGGCAAAGCGTTGCGATAGTACATAAGTTACATCTATTCGGAGCGGGATTCCGTGGTTGCGCAGAGCTGTACATGGAAACATTGTGACGATGGCGCTGCGTGAGACATATAAAGAGGCATTTCTTGTGTCGCGATATCGAAGTCCTCGAAGCGATAGATCGCAACACGGATTTTTTTACAATGTGCTCGTCTTCTTACAGAAGATATCGCTGTGGTCACAAGAAAGTTGAAGGGGTGGATTACTGTGACGATGCGACTTACGACAGACGGACCCGTCGCTGGAGCATGTGCAGCGAAAGAAGCTCAACAACAGCCGTTGCTGATCACAATCTTTGCGGCAAAGTCGAATGCTTTCTCGCCGATCTCAGGATGTTTGGCTGGCGGTGTTGCGAGTGCGGGTTTTCGCAAAATCGCGGCATTGACATCTGCAGAGGACCTCCTGGCCTTCACGACAACCCTCGGCTCTCTGCTTGCCTTCACAAAGCTTGCCAACAATGCCGTCGCTCATCATAGTATGTCATAGGGTTGGAGGTCCCTACTGGTCTTGCCTGCCACTTCTTCCAGGTCTGTCTCTACTCGACCGCTCCAGAATGGTCTGCTGACAAAATGTTTAAAGTAAAGATGACGTATGCATGGATCTAGCAATCACAGGCCTGCGTTGTTCGCAAGCAATCATCAATCAGCGATATCCAATGTCACATAGGGGGCGGTTCACACGAGTAGTGTTTGCATGAGGCAAGGTTTTATCGCTGGGGAGAAAGTGATGTGGTCTCTGTCGATACAGTTAGTTCTAACCGATTCTTCGCACCTTTTCTCACAGAAAAGTGGTCGTCCATGAGATTTCGCAATGTTCTCGTGCTCGAACTATATCTTTCAGCGGCTCTCGGCCGATATCATGCTGTCCACGATAAAGGCAGGTTCAAAAAGGGCAGGACCACTGATACGTGGTCGAGAGACGGAGGGGGGTGTAAAGTGCCCATAGGGACGAGCACCGACCAGGATGATAACGAAGACCAGGCTGAGCGAGGAGGGAGGAAACGCGTCTTGTAGCGGGTCACATCTGGCTTCGAGGCTATTCTGATGTGGTCATAGGTATAGTGGGTTCCTGTTGACCTTGGAACGCCCATACCATCTGTCGCTATCCTCATGAACATTCCATCAACCTGAGATCAAGTGTGTTCCAATACTAAAAGTTCGGTCTCTAGCCCAGAGATCAACACGCTCATTTCCAGACGCTTGCTCCTGTTCTTGAGGGGCGCGAGCTTCTCCGCTTTCGCTTTTGAGATCACTTTCAATGTTCTCGAAGTCGTGTCGTAGACATAGAAAGTCACCTCTTTCGTGCGCGGAGACTCGGAACACATTGCTGACATTTTGTTAATAAAAAAGCATCCAACGACAGGATCGTTCTTACGACAAGGTTGATGTTGACGAGTGCTGCTGCACGTATCAGTCACTTGCGCTGTCTGAAGAGGTGGTTCGACTCACGGCATAGAATCCAACATGGTCTTCTCCACGCTACACTCACACCCTCTGCGATCGTTGTCCAACGCATCTTTGCCTGAGGCGACATCTCTAGGCGTGGTGGGAAACCCATGCGGTAAGCAGTAGGTGGTGTGATCGCAACTCCAATGGGTCAAGAGACTGTTCCTACACATATCAGAGTTAACAGGGTCTCGCACATAGGTAGGAGACATCACTGGCTTCTTGAGTGCGAAGATATCACTATATATTCACAGGAGCTTAGCGATCGGGTTTCGCGTGTAGAAAGACGGTCGAGTCTTGCTATCGTGGCTGACGTAGCATCAATCGCCTGACGAGACGCATCCAATTGAATGCTGCGCTTGATCATTGTAGTGCACGGCGCATGCATATAAATTTCCGGCTCGGGTTGTACAACTCTCGCATCGAACTTGCAGGACCACATCAGTTATGCCTGCCAGGACCCCGCAATCGCGCAACTGTGCGCCAAGTGCGTGGCTCTTGATAACATTTGAGAGAGGCACGGCCCGAGGGAAAAGACGGTCACGATAGACTTTGACCTCCAACGAGCAGACTAGATGCAAATCTCTCAAGCGGGCTAACTGGTGGTGGGTCACGAGTGACGCTAAGCCTCGTTGGAGAAGTGAGTCAATTCTCGTATTAGTATCGTAGATGCAGCATACATTACAGCTTGCAGCTTCGATTATCCTGTCGACGCTGACAGTACCAATAACAAGCATTCGTTCACGATAACCCATGAACCCTACGCTCTGAAATGGATGTCCTTTCAAGGTATAGGGAAAGGATCCCAAAAGCAGGCCAATGGAGCGACAAGCAAAAGGAATCGCAGCTGCACGACGCGACAATGTACGAGAAACATGTTCGAGATCTCGCCAGCTGCGACCTCAAGCACGAGCAGACAATAGAACGGCATACATCGGGGCCTCTCCAGAGTATCATCATATTAGCACGAAATTATGCTGGAACTACCGAACGATCCTGGGCATGCATCAAGAAGTTGGAGCTTTTGTTATTTTTCGTCGATTGATTCTGCTTTCAATTTGCCTCGTCATTAGCGAACGAGACGGCTCGGAGGCGCAGATAACTGAGATGATGTGGTGGACAAGTGAGAACGAGAAGAGGCGAGAATCCATCTTGAAAGGCACCAGGTGGGTGCACCGGACCATCCTGGCTCTTGTCGAGCGCGGCTGGAGTATTGCGAGAGCCACCGAGCTTTTTTTTAGGTATGACGCTCAAAAACATGACCTTGACTTGACTGACATGCAGTTCAGTGCCCCTTTCTCCAGAAAAACTGGTTCGATTGGCTCCGAGACTGCCTTCAGACTTCGTAGAGGGAGTGGAGAATCCCGATGATGCCACGCCAAAGCCTTTCTTGACGCCTTGTTTCACATTCCCAACGCTCATTGAAGAAATTTGTAAAGGCTGCAGCCAACCTCTCGTGTATGTTAACCAGAAGACACCTCGTCAACCCGATCTGACATCGTTATAGCCGGGAAGAGATTTGCACTGCGTTGGGATATCAGGTAGCTCTTCCCACACAACATTTCTCTCATGTCAGCCATACCACAAACATGATCCCGCGAGAATTGCATATCGAGCTTTTCACACCAGCTGTGATTGCCGGATCCGGTAGGACTCATCAAGAGAGGTGCATCGACTGCTCCCTGCCATTGATCTAATGATCCTATGCAGCTACGGACAGTTCATCTGAAGACCCAATGCGACGCCAGAGACGAAAAGGAGATGGTGAGCTGATGAGTCTGTAGACATTCATGTGAAACCACACTGACGCGTATAACATCGTTCAGCGGTGCCGACGTACACTCATTCGAACGCTGATACCATCCGATTTCGTGATACGGTCATCGTCAAAAACCATTCGACATTCAATGCGGAGTTAGCACATTTTTGGACACTGGTGAAGCATCTGAGAGTCGAATCTTTTGGTGAAGACTTATTGCTCCTTGGCATTGACATACAGTATGAATGGGATGAGAGTGGCTCCCAGAGAGCAATCGACCCGAAGGAGACTGGATTGAGTGAAAGTTCGGCTATGATGTTCAAAGATAAGGACACAGTTTTAAGCTTTCTTCATGCAAGCGTCAAGTACGGCTTACTCCAGGAACTTTCACAAGACAAAGGACGGATCTATCACCTCACCGAGAGTTCGAGTGATCTCTTACACAACGAGGATCCGTTCTTGACTCTTTGATTTTCCTTTGCCACATCTGCCCAAAAGATGAGGCATTTTCCCAGAAGTAAGCAACCCTTCCTCCTCCATTATCACTGTGCGCTGATCATCCCAGGTTTTCCGCCACCATCAAGCTACTTCGTCCCTCTTTGACAAGCTGGTTTAAATCATTGCTGGAACGACCAGAAGTGATACGTTCAATGCCATCACACGAAAATTTGACCACCGCTTGCCTTGCGATTTTGAGACATGACGGCTCGAACGCTACACGCGAAGCTGTTCTACTACTGGGGCGCTTGCGAACTTTCAAAGTCTCTGTTCCTTCTAGATTGGGCATTGCTGTTGCACAGAGCGCTTTGCTGAGAAGACAGCTTAGATATGACGACTCGGATGACGTCATCAAGGAAGCTCTCTTGGATATCAACGACAACAACGCCCATCAGATCTATGTTCTTGGCCAGTTATACTTGTCGCTTGTGGAGAACTCAATACTACGGAACGAACATACTACTGCTCTCGAATGGCTCAACAAAATTCATATCTCAACGGAGAAAAGTCCACAAAACATACCCGCTCTCATGTGGCGACTATTCGAGCAGAAATGGACAACCATGGGCCGAGTACATCGCTACATGGGTGATTTCGAGAAGGCGAAGGACGCTCTAGAACCTTGCATTGGACTTCGCCAGCATCTCGGCTCTAACAAACTTGTGATCATTGCACGCCAACTTGCAGACGTTTACGTCGAATTAGGAGAAATTGAAAGTGCTAAGACGCTTTTGAATAATCAACTCGCAATCCTCCAACGAAAGGGAAGGCAAGATACGATCCCCTATACCAGACTCTTGCTATCCTACGCCGATGCTGAGCTCAGGTTGGGGCAATTCGATTCCGCAGAGGCTCGTCTAAAAGAAATCAGGACAAGGTTCGAAGCGCACCTGATCACCACTCAGACGGATCAGCTTGATCACGTGCGAGCCCTGATAGCCTGCACGCGAATCAGTCTTTACAAGCACAGATGGCCAGAAGTACTTGAACAGTCGACAGCAGCTTTGCGATTAGCAAACCAGTACGAGTGTTTTACAGCCACCAATTATTACAAGGGCTACTTACACAAAGTTCGAGCAATCAGCCTTCTTCAGCTTGCGCAAGCAGCTATGCAGGCAGCTACCGAATGTGTTCGTGAGCCCCGGCATTACATGACTGGAGTGGGAACTTTTGACCGAAGAAAAGCACATGAAGAACTTACCGAAGTATTAGCGCAGTGCATGTCATTCGATCAAGCGTCGTTGGATGTGGCCTCGACATGATTAATGCACAAAAGTTTCCACGTTCTCTTAGGTGTATGGTGTGGTGGCGTCTGCACGGTCGCTGATACGTCATAAGTTCATCTGTACATCGTGCGGGGTATGATTTTATTCGCACGCCACGATGAGCCAAGAGATGAAATTCAGGTCTCATTGATGACATCTTCACCTCCCATATAGCCCAAATATATCTGTTAATCTTGTCTGTAACGACACAGTAGAGTTGGAGATGCCTCAGGATCGTTCTCCGATCGACGGTGACGAAGACTTCCTGTCACGTCAACAGCTATTACTCGCGAACGGCTGGAAGCTCAATCAAAAGAAGACTGGTATCAAGAAGAGTTTTACGTTCGGAACTGGACTAGGTGTCATGTAAGACAGCCCTAGGCACTTTCCGCGATCATTAGCTCATGAACGATAGTCTTTCGCAAATTTGGTAGCAGTCGAGAGCTGGCTCGAAGACCACCATGCACTGCTTCTCATCGTAGGTTATCACTATATCAGAAGAAAAGTCATCGTGTTGACGAGAAGTCATAGTCCCGTCGTAATGCCACAATTTCCTGGACGACGTACAGGCCTAGTCTCAATGTCTCGAAATCCGACATCTACATGGCAGAGGTTACTGATAGGTTGGCTGCCAAAATCGGCTCGTGCGAAGGCCCAAACCAGCTGGACTTTCAACGAAACGGAGAAGGTGCGAAGAGACATGCTGATGCCCCGGACGGATGGCAGCTCGAAGGCACCCAACTATCTAGAACCTTCTACTTTGCGACTTATACTAAATGCCGGGTAAGCTTATTACACATACAACCGAAAGCTCTCTGACACACATTAGGACTTTTTCACGGTCGTGGCTATTCGCTGCAAGTCAATAGGGTGTTGGCCAGAGCAATTTACGTGGGTTTCACATACTCATAGAATATGACGATACTGACACTCCAGACAGTTTCCGTGTTGGGTACAGATTCAGTGGCCTGAAGTATCACCAAAGAGTATTGAGATGGCTCAGTTCTGTGATGTTCAAGCAAATCAGATCGGTGTGGAGAGGAACCCAGAAATCGGAGCAGAGATTCGTATCCTTAGTAATGCCTTGTAGCGGAGATATTGCTTCTATGAATCTTGGCAGATCGTTCAGTTCATGTCGCAGCAGGAAGAGCACTATACAGAGTGCTTCACAGTGATCAAATGCCTGACTGACGTACCATAGTCTTCTGATGAGAATGTCTTGTATACGAACCAAACCTTGAGTTTGTTCTAGCTTCTTGCGGATTTAACCCTTTCTGCTCTCCAGTCTTGGGCTGAAATTGCATGCTACTGGTCTGTATAATAGTGTCTATCTTCTTTCATGAGCTCAATTACAGTCGCCATACCTTTATGGTTTACCGAATCGACACTCGGGCTGTAGAGAGATATTGTGAGGAGGCAGAGACACTTATATTGGAATATGCGAGCAGAATTTCGCTTTCTTCAGCGTTGTTACTACAGAAATGTCTACAGCTCGCCAGAGTATGACGCATGTACTCCGCAATCGTCTCTCCATGTTGTATACACTCGGCAGCGTTGTGCGCCAATGTGGACCGCCATTTTCTTCTCGGGAAACACAGTTGCGAGAATCCCGAAGCACTGGGTATCGCTCTGAGTTCTCGGCAAGATCATTCCCTGCTTGAGAGTAGTGGACGTCGGCTTCGAGAACACCATCTACTGTCGGTGCTTTCTCCGTTCGAGGAGCTTTATCGGATGTGAAACAGCCTTGACCCGCGTGTCCAGGCATGGCCATGCACATGTCTCTAGCCTTTCGGAAGGTGCAGGCTCGGGAGAGTGAAAAGTAAGGTGCTGGCATCCGGAAGCAAGCACGAATGTTGGGAAGGTTGAAATCAAGATTCGGTGTTGTCTGCAGTCTCTGATGTATGTAAAGTCGGAGCCACAAGAAATGTGGGATGACCACGTTGTACAGTACTGTACATATGATTTATGATCGGTTTGCAAGAAGTAAGCGAATGGAGACAAAGCCGATTAGCCGAACCAATCTCGCAAACGCTTGGGCCAAGCTGCTCTGGTGCTTCGAGGCCCAAGCGTCTGCCCTGCCCAATGATAAGGAGGCGCGAAGGGCGATCCGAAAGGAGATTCGTCGTCTCAAGCTGGGTGCCATCTTAGAGATTGCACTTGTGCCCGGGAAAAGGCATTAAATCGTCGACAGCGCCTCTTGGAACTCAGTGCAAAAGCTTCTATGCTCGAGAACGCTTCTATCGAATGTCAGAAGCTTTCCATGCACAATCTACAACACCACTTACCACGTCACTCCTCGCAGAGTGCGGCACGCCGTCTATTCTGGCTTTGAAATCCTTAAAGCCTACCATGTGCTCAAAGTGGAGAATGAACGTTGAATATATGGGTACTTCGCGTTGGACACTTGCACAAGGGAACCGAGTTTTGGGCAGAGAACCACGGAAGGCGGGGGGGATAAGAAGCATCTTCCTACGAAAACAGGATCGCAAGATGCCACTCCCTTCGTAGGGCAGTGATAGGCACTTGCATCGTCTCATAGATCTTCTGCAGCTATTTCAATTTATTCTTGAAAGTACAGATCACGACACCGAGCGACCAGAACTCATGATGCGAGAAGATTGCGTTCTGGTGGGAAGGCCTTCCTCACTGAGGAAGCCTTTTTGGACCGAAACTCGCCCCACTACACTATTAGGTAGAGCTACACCGAGTGTCTATTCTGATTGATTGATGACTGCCCACGCCCACGCACACACTGCACTTCCAATCATTATGTGCTTGTCGCCAACAGCACGGACGAGGCGAAAGCGACACCACAAATGAACCGGAGTTGGTGGGAGGTGCAAGAGGTTCCTTCAGAAGGATGAGTTCATCAGCTTTTATTTGGGAGGTAACTCGCAGGCGAATCACTTGGTAAACTGGAACTAACATGAATAGCCTTGCCCCAAGCTGTGAAGATAAACAAGAATGATATACATCGTAACTTTGCATTGAGAGATATTGGAATGTGGAACGCACGGATCCTGGGAAGCCCGCCTACCATGATTTGAAATTCGGTGCGTGATAACCACGGTTTCACAAAGTCATTGTCAAGCATTACAACATTACCCATGGCTTTCGTGCAACCGCAATATCTCTCCGCAGGACATAAGTCTTCGGGGCACCTCTCGATTTCAGCTCCGGACCTCGACGGATGCTGCATATATCACGATCTAAGGAAGGAGCCACGGTCCTCATGTCGTTATCTCTCACCATAAACCAAATTAAATTCTTGGTATAGCAGCGTGGGGCTGCCCATCATGCTGTCACAGCTGAATCCTACACTTTGTTCAGTCTGGACGAAGAGCGATGTGATGCTTTTGCCAGTCAAGAGCTACCAGCTTTTTGCCCGCCACGGCCATTCCTATTTTGCTCATGATCCGATTATATCATGAATGTCTTTATCGATACATGATCAAATGTGCAGATAAGCATCCCATTCATGCCTGGGAGAGTTAGCGTGGTAATGAAAACCGTGGATCGTCCCAGAGCGACCCAGACATCTAGAGGTCGCGAAATCTTTGGCGCTCAAAGATCGTGCTGATATATCAATATCGACCATGGTAAGAAGAACCACTACCCTTTGCACTGAGGTGCTGTGAACCTGCGGTCGCACATGATGAGGCATTTCGAGCTCGTGTACGTCCCAGATTCGAAAGCGCTAATTTAGTTCAACTTGTACAACCCTTAAGGTGCGGGGTTGTCGCCAATCTTCAGCATCTTATTGCTGGTGCCCACCATAAGACATCTCGCAATGCTTTGCAGGAGACAAAGAAAATGCGTGCTGAAGAAGTGCGAATGAGAATGTTGTGAAAGAGGGTCCTGCCCCTAAACACTGCAGCTGTTATCAGCTTATCATAGGCTAGTGTTTCAGGTTGGCTACATATATACAGTCCTTACCTTCAGTATGTAGAAAATGTAGGGGAATGACTATGCGCACGATGCTACTGATCAGAAATTGACCAACAGGTTATGAGCCCGGAAGCTGCTTTGCGCACTCGTTGAGACATACGACTTTTCTATCATTCCCCCACACCTTGTCCTTGTGGTGGTCGTTTGCATCGTGGCAACGATTGTTTCACAAGGGGAGTTCTCTTTGTTGAGACACTCCATTTTCTGAGCGAGTTGAAGGCGCGCTGCGGCTCCCCTTCTCTCTTCTCACACCTTATGACTTCAAGTACGCACCGATACTTGCTCCGTCAAGACGCCACCTCGATACTCGACAACAGCAAAGATGCAGAGCTCTGGATCCGCCGGATCGAGCAAACTTACCAAGCTGAATGGCCGAGAAAACTACAGGTTTTGGCGCACTCAAATTCAGTTCTACCTCGACGAGCATAATTGTTGGGACATCGTTAACGGCATCGAGCTTCGACCTGACGGATCTATACCGCAGACACCTGTCTCAGGCGATGATGAGACGGTCGCTTCAAACGATAGACAACAACAGACTGCTCTGCGTGACTGGAAGTCGAGGAATGCTCGCGCTGCAAGAGTTATCATGACCTCGACCGTTCCGGAGATCGGCGAGAATCTGGTTGACTTTACGGATGCCCAATCCATGTGGACCTACCTCAAACGCTATGAGGGTTCGGGACCGGCGCAGCGCATAGAGGCCTACAATGCGTGGAAGGATCTTCAGTTTGCTGGCAGAGACTTACAGGTCTTCACCGAGAAGTACCAGAAGACTCTGCGGCAGATGGACAATTTCAACATGGCGCTTGGCCATGAGCTTCGCGTGTATGATTTGATCAACCGCGTAGCGCCCTTCTATTCCACCTGGGCGGATATCAAGCGTGAGAGCCTGCGAAAGGTCACGCTTTCTGCTACTGCGCCCGCCGACGAGCATCTACCTTCCATCGATAGCCTGATCAAGGACCTCTTGGATCAGGACGCCGAGATGAGACGACAAGACAAGAACGTAAACGTCACGTTCAAATCACCGCCTTCGAAGAGCCACGGCCGGAACAACACCGGAAAGGCGGCTTTGTGCACTCACTGCCACATGACTGGACATTCTGAGGACAAATGCTACCGGAAACATGGTTTTCCCGAGGGCAAAGGTCCCAAGAAGCATGTCAAGAGCAGGGAGAATACTGGCGCTGTTGGCGCCTCCACTGCCAATCGTGGCATGACTTTGGCGATGCGCGAGATACCGTACACGCCTACACATTTTGCTTCTCGTGGTTCATCAGCAAAAGATAGCTGGTGCTTCGATTCTGGAGCGGTCTATCACATCACCAACGATCTGAACGACTTTGACGAGTACACGGCTGTTGACTCTGGTGTCGTCGTTGGGGACAACCGACCACTCAAAGGTTTTGCTGTCGGCAAGGCCACTCTGCCCCTCGGGAGTGACGGCAGCATTACGCCGGTCAAATTTACTGATGTGCTTTACGTGCCGCAGCTCTCGGTGAAGATCATCTCTGAGCAAATGCTGCGTGCCAAGCACAAGGTCTACTACAGTGGTGAGACCTTCTCATTGTACAAGCGCACCGCTGCTGGCGGCGCTTTACATTTTGCAATGCTTCAGGACATCGATGGACTACCACATTTGGTCATCGACAGTGCCCGTAGGAAGCATTCATCGTCCGTTCGCACTCATCCATCAGTTGCTGAACGCTCAGTACCTTGTGATTCTTCTGATGCATCTGATTCAGAATGCCAAGGCAAGGTGCTTCTCAACTCGCACAAGATATCCTCGTCTGCCGCGTCTGCCAAAGAATGGCACGCACGCCTCGGCCCATCTTTCTGCCGCGCCCCCGAACTCGCTGTTGAGAGGGGTTACTATTGTCGGATCGAGCGAGCATGGCTCTTGCGATGCCTGTTTGCAAGGCAAATTCAAACGCAAGAAGTCACGTGTCCCAGTGCCCCGACCAGCACGCGTATACGACGAACTCAGTATTGACGTTGTCCAGAGTCGGCACGAAGGGATTGGCAGTTTAAGTTGGCTCACCATTGCCACGGATGGCAAAAGTCTTTACCGCCATGAGTTCAGTCATCGATTGAAGAGCTTTGCAGGAGAAAAGATTGTCCACCTGCTCGTTCATATCGAAAATCAGACCGGTCGCCGCGTGAAACGCTTGCGACTGGACAACGGCAATGAGTTTGCCGCTGTCAAGGTTTACTGTGAGAAGAATGGCATTCTTCTGATGCCAACCACTGCGCATAATTCATCACAGAACGGACGTGCAGAGGTCTCCAACTACATTGTTGAGAGAACAGCTCGTACCATGATGATCGCTGGTAAAGTGCCGCAGCATCTTTGGCCGTACGCCGTCCGAACTGCGGTCATGCTTCTCAATCTCACACCGTCTCCCGCTCTTGACTACAAGTCGGCGATTCAGCTGCTTGAAGAGCTCGGTGACGATTTCAAAGGCCCCATCCACCTTGGCCATCTAAGAGCCTATGGGTGTAGAACTTTGGTCTATGATGAGACCAAACCACGTGGTGACAAGTTCACTTCACGTGTCGATGTGGGTAAGCTCGTTGGATACGAGCGTGGCACCCACAATATCTTTATGTTTACCTGCCTGTCCGCCACAAGGTTGTGCGCACGAGTAACGTGGTCTTCGACGAGACTCGGTTTGACACCAACGACGATGATACTCTCGTCAACGAGGATGAAGATACTAATGGCTACATCGATCCAGAAGAGGAACTCTATGATACTCCACCAGTTGCCTCTTCAGGGGGTGGTATGGGTATGGAAGAGTCACTGGTTCCAGCTGAGCCAACTTCTTCTCCTCAGCCGCACAGTGTCACCGAACCCGAGTTCATTGACACTGGAATGCCGGATCCTGGTCACCGATTGTCTGCTCCGCGGACTGAAGATGCAAACGAGCATCTCACGGTTGATGATGATTCGCCATCAATTGCACCACGTCGCAGCACCCGTCATGCACATCTATCACAGAAGGCTCAAGAAAACTTGGACCAGGGCAAGACGTCCTTTGGTCAAAGGAGCAATGTGAATCTGGTGAGGCGACTACATCAAGTCTACATGACCTCTGTCGTAGGCAATGTTGGCTCGCAACCATCTAGCCTGTCAGTCAAGGATATTGTCATCCCGAAGACTATGCTAGGCAATTGCTTCGCCTCAATCTGAGGAATGGCTGGCAGCGATGGAGGAAGAGGTGCAGAATCTCAGGTCGAATAGTACCTGGAAATCTGTTCACCCGATGCTGACACCGCACAACGCCAACATCATCGCAGGCCGCTGGGTATATACCATAAAAGCTGATGCTGACGGCAATCCCACACGCTTCAAGGCACGGTGGGTTGCTCGTGGCTTCACTCAAAAGCACGGTGTCGACTACGAAGACACTTATGCATCTGTCACCAAACCAGCTACGGTGAAAATCATGCTAGCGCTCGCTGCTAAGCTTGATCTTGAATGCAAGCAGTTTGACCTCGTCACTGCCTTTCTCAATGCTCTCATCAAGAAATATGAAATCTATGTTGAGATGCCACATGGGTTTGAGGAGTATGGCACAGACGGCACGCAACTCGTTTGCCTGCTGCAACGTGCCCTCTACGGCCTCAAACAGTCGCCCCTACTTTGGTATGAGGAGCTGACAACATTTCTGCGTTCCATTGGCTGTCGGCCATTACGGAGCGACCCCTGCCTGTTCGTGCATTCTGCCACAGGCGCCTTCATCTTGATATACGTCGATGATCTCTTGGTTTTCGCCAAGTCAGATGCGATGGTTGATCAAATTGCTGGTCTTCTTGCCAAGAAGTTTCCGATGAAGGAACTCGGGATGTCACATGGTTTCTAGGATGCAGGATCATCCGCGACAGGTCGCAGCGCAAGTTTTGGATGGTTCAGGATGCCTACATTGGACGTATGGCAGAACGCTTTGGTATCGTACTCAAGAAGCGCTTGACACCCATGAAAAGCGGGACTGAATTGCGCAAGGCGCCGGCCGACTATACCGCTACGAAGAAGCTGCGCCATCAGTATCAGGAGCTCGTCGGCTCGATGATGTGGCCAGCTACAATCACACGCGGCGATGTTGCCACAACAGTGAGCAAGCTCGCGATATACCTGACCAATCCTACGCAAGACCATTTTGATGCCGCTGTCTGGTGTGCCGAATATCTGCTCCACACAAAGACAGAGGGGCTTTGCCTCGGAGGCAATGATGAACATTCCACATTGCAGCTCGAAGGCTACGTCGATGCCTCATGGGCCGACAATGCAGACGACCGCCGATCCACGTGTGGTATTCTGTTCAAGTTTGGAGGCGGTCCAGTCTTTTGGAAGTCTGGACGTCAATCCATTGTTGCTCTCTCTACCACAGAGTCAGAGTACATTGCAATGAGCGTTGCCGCAAAGGAGGCAGCGTCTCTACGCCGTCTCGTGTCCGAGATCCTGGACGAGGAGCAAGGAGCCATCGTCGTCCACGAGGACAACCAGCCGGCCATCGACCTTCTCCGCAAGCCACCCGGAGCCGATACCAGGACTAAGCACATGGATGTGCGCTACCACTACATCCGCCAGGAAGTAGATCGTGGTGCAATCAAAGTCGTCAAAATTCCCACGGAGCACCAAGCGGCCGATGGTTTGACGAAATCGCTCGACCGAATGAAGCATGCCAACTTCAAGAGGTTGTTCGGGAATGTTGACTGTCAAGAGCTCATCAGATCTTGACATGTCATAGAATGTGTATTTCCGCTGCATCGTTTCGGACAGCAAGGGGGTGTGTTGTGAAAGAGGGTCCTGCCCCTAAACACTGCAGCTGTTATCAGCTTATCATAGGCTAGTGTTTCAGGTTGGCTACATATATACAGTCCTTACCTTCAGTATGTAGAAAATGTAGGGGAATGACTATGCGCACGATGCTACTGATCAGAAATTGACCAACATTCCCAGTGTAAACACGGTTCGAAGTTACTCTGGCGTCCAAATCTCCGGCGGAGTTCCTTATTCGCCAGACTACAAGATTCTCGGCGGAGTTCAGAACTCCGGCGCAGTACTTGGTTCCTCAATATGAATACAACTTTGAGTTACGGCGGAGTGCAGATCTCCGGCGGAATTTCTTATCCGCCAGACTACACGTTCAACGGCGGAGTCCAGAACTCCGGCGCAGTACCCGTTCTTCAACATAAAAAAAGTATCTAGTCACATCGGGGGCCAGATCACCGCCGGTATAGTTACATCCCTGATCTAAAACATGTAATATCACCAACAGTCAGATCGCCGCCGCGGACGTCCCATCTTATAGGTTAGGTTAGGAAAAACAGGAAGTTCGAGGGCGTGTGCGGACTATGCAAATACTTCAGGCTATCTCCCCGATCGGACACTGATTGTTGGAGCATGCACAATCTCGAGGGTGAGCAAGCTTTGCTCCGAGTCTCCCACCTAGCAGATCATCAATAGGATTTCTCAGCCCATATACGTGGCCATTTGAAGATAACTGGTGTCTGTTCACGTTTTTTTTGAAGAAATAACCTACAGAGGGGTTGCATGACAAAACGTAGCTCAGAGACCATAATCCAGGTTCAGAGCAGGATTTGCAGGTGAAGTAGCTTCTACGACATATTGCCATTTTTTTCAGCAGGTATGCTAGAACTAAGCACATTACGCATCGCGGCTGCGCTAGTAGGCTTAGAAGGTATGAAGAAACATGAACTGTACAGAGGCAATTGTCCTACAGTCAAGTCAAAGCTTTGATAACTTCTCAACGTTTTTACAATAGACTTGAATATGCCATGAACTCCTGACGATCTCCGAGGCATCTCAGGATGTGGAGCACGCAGAAGGTCACTGCGTGAGCATCAAGGCTCGGGAAAGGGCATTGTGGACGAGAAGGCTGAGCTTCGATCCCCAGAATGAGAAGCGATTCGCTCTCTGCCATTCGAACCGATTTCGGGTGTGGTGGCGATTCTTGCTCAAAGTGCTCCGGGGCAACTAGCGTCCTCGCCTGTACGCGGAAGATTCCTGAACCACAACCGAGTCCGAGAAGATGCTTGTACAGTAAATCTTCGGTCTTTCCGATCGAGAAACCTCCAGCATCTCCAAGATCGATTCTTTCGAAATGCACTGCTTTACACCAGTGTTCTGAGGACATTTCGAACCTCTTACAGGAAACAAGACCTCTTTCCCAAAGCAGACAGAAGAAGTCAAATTCCTGATAGTAAGAAGATGGAACTCTTCGATTCAAAGAGCATGACGGTATGTTCTCAAACGTATCCGTGTGACACCTCGCAACTAGGTCTCTGTCAGCTATACGGACATCTATCGAGAGAGTCTCCCGAGCATTATACTCTCCATTGTATGTTGGTACAGTCTCTGAGGAGCATGAGGCATCCATTGTATGGTCTAGCTGTGAGTTCTGTGACTGGCAGTCGAAAGGGGTGATCAGAGTATGTTCTTGCTGTCGTGTCCGTAGAAGTGCTGTGGCTGATTCGCTTGGCAGGTTCAAGATGTGTGCGGCTTGTGCAGTTGCAACAACAAGCTCAGGGGAGAATGTGACCACACCATCAATGTCACGATCCCTCAAACACGATGCAATTCGATGAGGCAGCTCGGAATTGATGGTAAGATCTATCGATACAAAGCCGTGCCGAAGATGTGAGTAATCGCTACTTCCTAGCCAATGTCCAGGGATGTCAAGAATCGTCGATGATAAATCAAGAACTTCGAAAGCTTCGAGCGGTCCGCGCGCTCCAAACGATCCTGGCTCCTTCCCGAACATGGGATAACCAGCAATGACAGCAACATTACGTAGTGTCTCTTCTTTTGCCCCTAGCCAGTCGAAAGAGAAACGTTTTCGTAAGCTGCATTCGAATTGTTCCAGTGTGTCCAGTGTCGATGCCTCCAGTCTCGTAGCAATCAGCGCTCCAGGGGACGAGGACAAGGCACTCAGTAAACTTGTGTTATCCAGTGGTGCCGCCATTAGTAGTAAATTTCTCGGCATATCAAAGCTCACGATTGATTCGACGTGTGCAAAACCAGTCATTCGAGACTTGAAGATATCTCGATGGCGAAGATAACCACTCGATGGTACAAGCAGAACCTTAGCTCTAGCTTCGTAATTCACATAAGACACTCGACCAGTGAAGCACCTGCCGACCAGCCTTTCAAGAGCATCCATGCCAGACACTTGCGTGGTGATGCTCTCAGTATCCCCATTGCAAAGATATCTGATATCCGTGCGGGGAATGATAGTGCAGATTAAGTCGAGGGATCGATATTGCTGTGTTGATGCGACTCCTAGTCTTTGGTACCTGAGCCTCCAGCGACACAACACGCTATCTCTGACTGTTACAGACGATGTCAGTCAGCAACGCACCTGGGGACGAATAGTGCTAGAATTCCTTACTCACCGCTACTGTTATTCAAACTAACTTTGAAGATCTCGGTTGTGAATCCAGAATCCATAGATTTTTCTTTTGTGTTGATTGCAAGTCTCGTACGTTGAAGGCTGCTCAAAACCATATGTGATCAGAGGGGATAGTGAACGTGGTTGGTGCCAAGTGATCGAATTATACGCATTCCGTTTCGTCTCTAGGAGCACTTGAGACACACTCGTCCAGCCGAAGGCATATATGTCTCAACGTCACGATCAGGGAGCCAATAGCCAATGGGAGCTTGATACCTATCATATGCTAACGTCGCAAGTGTGACAGCGACCAAGACGCTGAAAAGGTGGCGCTGCTCTTGCAATCACGAAAGCGGACACAACTCCGGTAGAGAGGAACCGGAGACAACTCCGTCGCTCAGCTCGCTCAGAAATCAGAACTTCTGGTGCGGCTCTTGGTTTGGTAAACACACAAGCTAGATCACAGTAATGGGAGTAGGAGGTTCTTCGCTTTCGAAGGAAGTAGTATGCTCGGATAGTTAAAACATTCATTTCCTCCGTCTCGTCCACGACATTTTCCAACCGACAAGGTACTTTGTCCTCATGGCATGAACCGGAGACGACGTCCGCCGCTATGGGACGCGCCATAAGCGGAAGCGGCTCTCAACTGGTGCCCCAGACGTGCGTGCCTTTGACCTATGGTAAGATGAAGGTTGAAAGTGCATGTATGCTATATGTGGCGGTGCGGGTGACGGAACGTAGCACCGGCCCCATAGCTTACACCCCTCTCTATCTGCGACCCACAGCGGAATCCTGCGTACCAATAGACAGTGACCAGTATCTTCCGTGATTGCCGACACAATTCTTCGGTGTCTTGCTAACTGAACTATATATTGGTTGCATTGTCTTGTCTGGGGTTCAAACGCCACCAAAACCACCTCCGCGATGTGCAGTGTGTAAAGGCTGCCATACCTTGTGGAGGGATGATCTTGTAGCGAGGCCCTGCAAGTGAGACCAGTCATCTCCACTTTCAATATAGATGTGCACAATGACGATGTCCATCAGAACTTCCTGCCGCAGTTGCCTGATGTATCCCGTGCTTCGGAAGATCTTGGACCAGGATTCCCCATGCCAGACCCTCGCAGACGTGCATTTTTGCTCGCTTAGACAGATGCCCACTCTTCTCAAGATCGAAGGTTCCTGTGTGGAGCCAAGTCGTGAAGTACAGTAGTCAACTGCGTCAGTCATCATGTCATGCAACGGCAAACGGACTTGCACCCAGCCCTAGAAGCCTGGACGCCTGCTATTGACTTACTCATGGCTCATGGCTCGATTTCAGGGCAAGATGTGCCCTAGGGTCTTCGCGCACAATTGTTCCTGCCATGTTGACAACCACACTCCACTTCACAATCCTTCTAGACCCACAGCTCAACTAGCATTTCAGGCGTCACTTTTCCTTGCAAAGTTAGCATGCCACATTCAGCGTCGTTGTTTGTGACAGTGCCAAGTTTTCGAGACTCGTATCTGTCGTCATTGGTTCAATCGCGTGATTCAACCGGCACACTGGACCTCGATGTGGAAGATGAACTTCCGCGGCCAACCCGATCACGAATGACCATGTCTAACATTCAGGAAGACCACTATCCATCTTCGAGGGGGCATATTACACGAGTAGCGTGTCAAACATGCCAGAAAAGAAAAGTGAAGGTAGGCTCCAGAGCGTCCGAGTGTCGGAATCTCACGTGGTTGACGTGCTGAATTAGTGCAACGGCGAGAGGCCAACGTGCCAGAGATGCGAACAATCGCTCAATCCATGTGTATACGAAGTGCGTGAGGAGAACGCAACACGATATCAGGCCTTGCGAGCGGATCATGCTATCCTCATCGACGAGTCGCGTCAGCTACGCGACATCGTGGACATCCTCACAATCGTTCCCACGGGAGAGAAGCCACATTCTCGACCACCTGAAGGCATTCGAGACGCTGCGTCGACTCTTACACTCGCGCGAGAGGTGCTTGAACGAGCTCACGTCGACTCCGGCAGGTCCACGCGCCATCTTGGTGGATGACTCACACGACACACAATGCCCGCAAACTAAGCATGATTGCCTATGTGGCGATCTGATACAGTTCCCATCGATGTATGGCACCGACTCTATGACGTGTATGGCTCCACTACTCAGCAGACCTGTCATTCTGCATCGTTCGTCATTTCTCGATATGTGTCGCAGTCAACGACAAGAGGGGAACATCTCGGAGCAAGCTCCGACCGAGTACATGTCGGAACATCGCACACCACGGGCACACTACTCTACTTCTGGCGTTCCTAGCTTGACCACACGACACTGTCCCGGTTTATTGAGCAGTCCTTCGTACGAGAGAGAAATCTCGCATGGGCAGTGCGAGATCACCGGATCACTATGCGTTGTCGGCCGAACGACATCTCCGCAATGGAAGCACAACATGCAGCACAGGACAGTACGATTCCATCCATGCTCGTCTAATGTTGGCTATGTACAACTGCTCGATTGCACGATGTAGAAAGGCCTGCTTCTTCTAGGTGAGGCTAGTGTCCTAGCGCGGAGCATGAACCTCGACCGAGATGAACAAAGCTCTCGTATCGGCAATTCGCTCTCAGTGCTTCTCTGGCGTACGACTCTAGTATGATGCAAAGTTCTCGCGGCAACGAGGATGATCACACGTCGAAAGCCGTACGATAGTAATCAAATGGTGAAATCGCAGTCGGACTTTCTGGAGCTGCTACATCTTGGATTCCCAGCTGCAACTAGGAAAGGGTCGGAAAGGCTTTACCAGATGAGACTTAATGCAAGAACACGCCACATGCGACGAGAGCTGGTTCGAAAGTGAAACCTGGTCCTGCACAATCCCAGCGAACAGTGCTGAAGACGATATTCACAAGACTAGCGCCGCATATTCCATGGTGACGCGGCACAGCAAGGCTTCTTGAACACGCAGCCATTGCCTACCCTGATCCATCAACATCTCTCTGGCTCCGCCGAGGCCTCGTCCTCCAGTGTGACGGGACGACAGCCGGCAACGACATCAAGAGAGTTCCTTGAGTCTGTATATCAAGGCTTCAAATCTTCTCGCCCAAATCTCTTCTTGGGCATTGCGTGGCGGAACGAGGTACGTCAATTTGCTCACTGATACAAGCATTTTGCTAATCAGCACAGAATCGAATTGCAAAGGCCCTGGGATGTCGCTTCTCGTTGGAACATCTTTCTACGGCAGTTGCTTAGATTGAACAAGTCGATACCTCTTTCTCTACAAACGACGTCGTCTGGTTTCCAAAAACTGGCTGGCAGCCAGATATCGTCGCATGTGATTCACATGCATCTTGCGCTCTTATTGTGCCAACTGCTTTTACATTGGGAGTTCTTGCCTTTTCTACCTGTGCGACACAGTCAGCCACAAGGCACGAGAGACACGACCGATACTGAGGCACAATCACGCGATACGCCAGCAGGCTTCTGGAGGAGTAGTGCTCGAGAGTGTTTCGCTGCTGCACACTCGATGTTGCAAGTTTGCAACATGTGGAAAACCGCCGGTGCGTTGCCACTCACGCCATTCATAGCTTACGCCACCCATACCGCTGCTTTTATAAGTCTGTACGGCGCATCATTTCCCTGGATGTGCTCACATGTCTCAAATCCTCTACAATCTGTGATGGATGCCGACGCAGAGAACCACATGTGGTCAAAATTGGAGACCGAACATCTGAAGAGGCTTGAATGTTCTGGCTTCCAAGATTTGCAATTGTCTGTTCAGCTCATGGACGGTTGGGCAAGAACTCTTGCATCAATATGGGAATACTTCTGCAGGTTCAAAACAGACTTTCGGCGAGCAGGAAGCCGATACTGTAGCAGTGCCGAGATGCAACGCAGCAATAGTTTGCGGAATGGTGGCATCGGGACAGGAGCGTTAGAGTACGCCTCCTTTGAACGGGCTCTGCGTGATTTTGGCTGTCTAGAGTCTGATCGAGGGCTTTGAGGAGTTGGTCTATGAGCTGTAGGTGTAAATCCAGCTTGCGAAGTGGTTGAATTTACGAAGAAAAGTATCATAGTATCGAGTAATTCACAAATGAGAGTCGCTGGTGTTCGTGATGATGATGATTATCATTAATTTCACTCTGAACG
>NOXB01000021.1:0-281000 GCA_002901145.1 Cladosporium cladosporioides
GCAGATTGGCTCTTCGTGGATGCAGCTCCCACCTTGTCACTTCCAACACTGTATCGGTGGATCGCAGACATCATCTCCACTTTCGAGGTTCTAGGTGTACCTGGAAATTGGGTCTCATGATTTTGTACTGCCGGTATTTCAAGGTATGCTTGAGCCCACTTTCGTACGCTCGTTCTTTTTAACAGTTTTAGTGGCTCATCACAAAAGCTCCCCATGACTATCAAGAAATTCCTCGCTGGTTGAGGCCAACAGCGATACAAACAAGTGTCGAACACAAAATGTGGATCGACCTGATTCCGTGGTATGGTCAGCACAATATCACTTCTGCTATTGTACTGACGTGATCTCAGGCCAGAAGCAAGAGACCAGATCATTAGGCAGCCATACGAGATCGATGACGTTTACGGAGCGGTATCCGGAATTTCTGGTATCTTTCCCTGGCATGGCCCCTATGTCCAGCAGATCTGATAGATGTTGACACTAATACTGGAGGCACTCGCCCAAGTCGCTTACTTGAAGAGCACGCACTTGACTTGAACAACTGGGCTCTACATCCTGTCGTTGTGTCGTTCTATCCCTTCCTTACGGGCCTTGTACGAGTGGTAGGTGTATAGATTCATGATGCCCAAGGAAAGGAGGGTAATGTATGTCCGATCGCTATCGTTCGGACTTCTGAACAGGTCAATCGATGTACTTGGCTATATAAGACTGCTTTCCCAATCAGCTTCTCTCCCGGGCAATTTTGCCCAGATTATATCGTCCTAGGATTGATCAGTGATCACACTTTCTTGTACTCCTTGCGAACGATCAACCTCCCTCGATGATCTTCGTCAAGCTTTTCAGTTTGAGTGGTTTGTTCAAGAACATGTTGAATCCACTGCCAAACGCTTCGACATGTGCAGCTTCCATTGCAAAGCCGTCACGGCGATGATCTTCGCAGGACGCAAATGGTACTTTGCCTCATAAGTACGGATTGTTGTACAGCTTCGTAGCCATCCATGAAGGGCATGTTGATGTCCATGAGGATGACGTTATGCAGTCCAATACCTGTCATACCCTCGGCAACAGGAGAAGCATCAGTCCTTGAACAAGATAGAGACTCCTTGTGCGCATTCACAAATGCCTCAACCGCGAGTTTACCATCGACAGCAAGTAGTATAAGGATATCCGCGTCTCTTTGCAACATGGTAAGTAGCTGGAGGTTTACGCAGTTGTCGTCCACAAGTAACAGAATCGGGTTGTCAGGCATCAGTGTCTTTGCGGTAACCGACGCATCGACCTCAGTAGGGAGCCAGGCTGCTGGTACCAGGTCCATATAGCGTGAAGACATGACTTCTGGGAACAGTAGTCGATGTTCCGCTAGCTGGTGACCAATGCTCTGGGTGACCTGTACGTCCTTCGCATGAGGACATGGACACACGAAGCTCAGTTGACATGTTTGGTGGGTCTGGAGACACGGATGATGTAGATGTAGAAGCTGGTGTTGGAAGCCGATCCTGGAGATCTGGTATCTTCATGCTGACTGGTCTGTTGTCGTATTGCTGTCGTTGATGAAGTATCGATGTTTCGTTGCCCGGACATCAGTGATACCAAAAGCTCTTTGTTGCAGTTTTAGAGCCGATTCGATCGCGCGAGTGATCTGTTTAATGCCACATGGAAGTGCAATGTACTCCATCGCTAGTTTAGTGCGGAGGGGGTTTCTGGACCACAATTTCCTGAGATTCTGTGCACTTGGAGCATTGTTGCAGATGACCAAGTGCAGGCGTAATGCTGGCACCAGAACTCGGAGTGGTGATTTGTCACGGATTGTATGTAAGTCGTGAGATCATTTTCCGTGACGACTTTGAGGTCGTGCGAATCAACGTCTTTGGAAAGGCAGTCTTTGGCCACATTCCTAGATATCTCAAATTCTTCTTGATTGAAGCGATTGCCATGTCCTGTGCTGCATTTTTGAGGCGACCCTCTCGTGTTTCTGGAGGAAGCTGCACCTCTGTGAGATGCCCACCTCCAGACCCTCGAGTTCTTTGGACGTATAAATACTGTCTTCGCCTCCCGATTCGCCATCGTTATGATGATCTTCGGGGGATGGTCACGATGACCCGAGTGCCCACGTCTTTCTGGTCACTGGCGACTTCGATTTTACCTCCCATGGCACTTACCATACGGGCCACCATGTGCATTCCAATACCCAAGCCGCTTGATTGAGTATCCTCCTGCGAAAAATCCCGAAAAAGGTGATTCTTCTGAAATTCTTTCGACATTCCTATTCCGCAGTCGGCAACGCTGAGAACAGCCTCGAACCGTCGCCGTGGTCCTGGCCTGGACTTTTGCTTGAGAGATACACGGACAAAGCCAACTGGGGTGTATTTGAGCGCATTGGTAACGAGGTTCATGCAGATTCGCTTCCAGCCTCCTGTAGCCAGCTGACAGCTCCAAGCTGTACCTTCCGAACGATCAATCTCCAGAATGACTGACGTTTGTATTTCATTCGTGGTGTCGTGGTTGTAGTAGAACGAGTATACAGAAGACACAACCACGTCCTCAGTCACGTCGTCTAAACACACTTTCATGTTCATGGCCGTTAAGTCATTGTCGAATGCACCTAACACGCTCGTTGGGATCCTGCGGCCGATCCTTGAGCTCTTTACCATGCCCCTCTTGAGCCGTTGTTCCTTGAGATTTGCGAAGTCGAGGAGATGATCGATGATCTCTAGTAAAGTATGCCCACAGGAAGTAATCTGCTCAACCAATGTTGACGCCGTGCTATCCAGTCCCTGTTCTGCCAGCACTTCCACGCTACCAAGAATGCCATGCAGAGGGGAACGGAGCTCGTGCGACACGCTCGATATGAAATCTGATTTAGCTTTGTCAGAGCCGACTGCTTCAAGGCGTCTTGTCTCTGCAGTCACGACCTCACAAAAGGCAGCAACAAATGTCATTTCGGTATCCGCAGAGAGCATGCGAAGTGGATCGTAAGTCCAGAACAGGCCTCCGACCGACCAGCGGCGGCGGATTGCATCCCAAACGCCGTGAATCGCGATGCATCGAGCTCCGGGAAACGCAAGTTGCAGATTCTCACCATCGCTATGCCGCTTCTTCCAAGCCGACGTCTTTGGTACGCTGGCTGTCGACTCTGCTCGGAGGGTAGATCACAATCAGCAGATTCGTTCTCAGTAGAGGTCTCATCTTCTGAATGCGAGTTCAAATCTTCATCAAAAGTCCAGATCTTCCCGTTTGGGTTGCGACGCAAGAGATGTCGAATGAAAGATTCAGTCAACTTTTTAGTGGGCTGGCAAAACTTTGTTTCGACAACTCCACGGCGCACGGTCTGTGCACAACCCAATACTTTGCAGGCCTTTGTGTCTTCTACCTTGGGCTCCTCAGCAGCAGATTCCCAATGTTCGGGTGCTGAGTCGTCACTGCCGCCGCCTGTACTAGTTTCGGTGGACTCGGTCAGTCCACCAAAGGTACTTACAGACGTGTCCAGGAAAGCAGCCCCGTCTATGCGTAATGACCGACACAAGATCTCGGCCGCTCTCTGGTAAGCATTTCGTCGATTTTGTTTCGAAACGCGATGTGCAAGTGGAGGTCGAATGATTTTTTCCCGTGGGGAATTTTCGGCGGGCATCGAAGTGTCTAGAATGGTCACTTGGCTTTGTTCTCCTCGTTCCGCGTCATCCCGTGAGGTTTCTGGATATGTCTTTCGAGTGGACTTCGACTGTGAAAGATGTTCATGTTGTGGGGCGAGAGAGCCGACATCCGAAGAGTTAGACGCAAGGCTTCTCTGTTCCGAGGCTGTCTTTTTGTCAAAATACTCCTTCCTTACAGGGTTTGACGGTTCCATTCCCGGCGATGCGATGACGTCGATCAACGCATCAGGGACGGTTTGCTGGATATCGAAGGGCTTCGCGCTGTGGATGGACAGATCTTCCAGATGCATATTAGTCCCTGACGGGCCTTCGTGTTTCAAGTCTGAGGAACCTTGGATGAAATGTCCCAGTCCGGCTACCATTTGACTGTTCTGCCGACGGTCTGAGAGCGCGCGAATCGTTTCTAGATGTGTCATGACGGTCTGTGACATATCACGCATGAACACGAGGTCCTTTTGCGAGATACCTTGCCTAGGCTTGTCGTCAAGAATGCAGTACGCCCAATGTTCACGCCAGTTGGTGTGGTTATAGGTACTCCTGCATAGTAACGACCGTTCGGATAATCAGTAACATAAGGTCTTTCACACAGCTCAGGATGCTTGGTAAGATCATTGACCACGAAGACGCTTTCGCAATAGTCATCCTTGGCGGCAGCGGCGGCGGTGAATGAGGGGAGATTGACAGTCGTCTCGCAACATGCCACGTCGCGGGTATGACAGAATGTCCCACTGCGAAAGATGTCAGCACAATACAAGCGTCTTTGCTAAGTTTTCTAGCTGCGAATGCATGCGTGATCCCGAAGCTAGTTGCTAGGATGAAATAAGACCACACTGGAAAAACCTACTCCATAAGTGGTCGCCCGGATCATGAGTATTGTCGTCTTCGAGTGATATCGTCCGTGTCGCCTCCGCCATGATATACGCATGGTTGACATCGAAGAAAAATATTGAGCTCGGCGAGCTCTCATACGCAGCGCTCCCAATTGGCAAAAAGCCGTGAGAATCTTATCGGGACAGGAAACCGCTTTGTGCTGCTCTCTCGCCTTCGCATCGCGGACATCGCAGAACACAGGACCACGATCCGTCATCTCTCTGAGCGGGCCATAATAACTAGGAATGTATGAGCACAGTGGTGTTATCATGGAGCTTCAAAGGGCGTGGGTGTGCGAACCGGTAGAACTGTTGCTCAGTTTTCTTTCTCCGCGTATGGCATCCCGAGAAGCCCAAGTACGACTAGATCTGGTGCAAGCTTCGTTTGCCACTACGTTGTCCATGACTGCACTGAGACGAGTGGTACTGCTAACCATTAGCCCTGTTGCAAAAGGTGCTACACGCCTGATTATCAAGGTCGACACTCGCAGCTTATTTCAGGGTCTGCGCCCCGCTTCCAGGGTTTTTGCTAGGGTCCGCGTCCCAGCCCACAAGCTGTATTCTTGGAGGTCTAGATCCTAAAGTCCTGGATTCGTGGTCCGGCGCCCGATTGCCGAAAAGCCGAGGCAAAGTTCCACCACAGAGGATGAACGGGCGTGTGCTCGGCAGCTCCGTGACTGCTTGTTTTTCGTACCTCTCAGAAATGTCATGGAATAATCGGCCACTGATTCCCTGACTCGATCAACCTTTGTCAGATACCAACAATAATTGCTTCTCGCGGGTATCATGGATCAGGCCGCTCGAATGCTGGATATGGTTGTGGCTTGGGTAAGTCATCAAACCCATGTTGCTTTCTGGGCGTGCAAAATCCGTGGATAAGTGATCCTTGTCCTACGCTGCGCGCAGGCATTAGCGGCAAGCCACTGCACGAACCGGCTTAGTATAGCTCGTTTGGGTGGCCAGGGAGCGCTCTAGGCCTCGTGCTGACATCCGATAGAGCTACGGGGACGGGCCCGAACCGCGAGCCTGGAAAGCGGCACGCATGGACGCGGCATACTGCATATTACCTGATCGGAGGAGGGACTTGAAGAAAGCAAGGAACAAATAGGCCAAAAGCTTGAAGTGTTCGGAGGACTTGGGTAGTGAATCCCAACGGACGTGGTTCACCTTACGCGGTACGCGCAGCGTGGCCTGGAGTATGCAGCTACGACTCTGCTTGCCACGATCGCGCTGTAATATACTCAGATTGCGCAAACTTCGAGTCTACGCAACAGTGGGGTACAGAATCGTGCGAACCAGCGAGCGCAACCTGCATCCGAAGGCAGCGATGAGACCCGTGCACCCAGAGCGGTGTATATATGCTGATCTGACTCACTATACCAGAGCGGTTCTGGAGAAATTAGTTTAATCTGGGTTCTCGTGCTGTGAAGTGACTGCGGAGAACCCTTCCCGCGTATGGCGCAAGCTCAGGGTTGCCAAATGGATGTGAAAACTAATATCTCGTGACAGACAAGCTTCGATCAGGCGCATATGCACACAGCCGAATGACGAACATTCTTAGCTGTAACACCGACATGCTGCTCGTATATCTCATGATTCCTCCAACTGGACAACTGACATGACCTGGTCCCTCAGTGAGCATGACGGGAAAGTGTAGGTGATACCGGTGAAACCGTGGAAGCTTGTATTTCTCGTTGCTCATAAGGCTATAAGGTCATTTTCTTTCACGGACGCGATCGAACAAACTTCCACGTCAACCATATATCGTTGCCCTGGTGGACTCGCTGTGCCGCTGTGAAAAGTGTATCCTCCGAGATCGGGGTCCAGGCGAGAGAGATGAACTGTATTCCGCAATAACTTTCTCCGCTGTTTGGAATTATACTGGGCTAAGCGAAAATCACAAGCCTGGTGGTCGAGCGCCAGAGATCGTAAAGCGTTCAGCTCGCCACGTAATTCCCGGATCATGGTCTTCAGCTTCGCGTTCTTTTCTCCAAGACGGTTTTCTTTCCCCTGTAATGTCTGGACTTGCTTGCGCTGCCGCAAGCGGCACTTGGCAGCTGCAACCTTATTCTTCTCGCGATACCATTGTTTCTGCTCATCGACACAATGGGTGGCTTTGTTCCCGTTCTGGAGGCTGTCTTCTCCCGCCTGCGAGGCTTTACTATGTAGCTGGTTGGCAGCTTGGCGCACATGGCGTGCTTTGTCGCTCTCGCCGGGACGAACTGAGACTGGCCAGTCGGCGGATACGCTGCTGGGTGTGCTTGGTGGCGAGGATATCTCAATAGGCAAAGATTGGCCAGCATTGCTCCATTCTCCGATTGAATCGGGCCAGGCGAGTGCGGGATCGAGGATGTTTGATGGTAGAATGTGGTCTTGTATGAAAGGCTCGAGGTGTGCGAAAGTAGAGAGATCGTCCGGAAAACTGCGAGAGGGTTAAGACTGATGCTCTCAGCAAGTTCGAGAGTGCGCAATACTTACTGAAAAGTGTTCATCATGGCGCCACTAGTGGGAATCATGCCTGCATCCGCGGAGCCCACCGAGAGTTGGCAGCTGGCAAGTGAGTCTGCATAAATGTCTTGATGCCAGCCAATATCCGTGTCCATGTAGATCCCTGGCAAATTGTCGAGCTGTAATCGGCTCTCCATTGGTACGTGCTGGTGTCGAAGACTTGGTCTTGTTTGTAGAATGGAGCACCAGTCTCGGTGTTCAATCGTAACGGGTAGACTCAGGTGTCCAGGGATGGATAGAATCGTGTGGTAACTAATTCGGGAGTGCCGAACAGACTTGGAGAAGTGTCAATGTACGGCAATAGCATTCAATACTGACTTGCGTAAACCGTGATGACCTTGGAGGTGAGGCGTGCATGAATCGTGTAATTATTGACTTGCAGTATAGAATAATATGATAGGCGTTTGATCCGTTGAAGCAGTGGTTCAAGATTAGTATGCTGTCTTGTAAATGTCTTCCACAGAATCTTGGGCAACAAGAAGAATATTCCCGTTACTGCGTGGTGTGCGCTTTGGTCTTTGCACGCTCTAGTATGCGTTCCGTAACGGATCTTTGCGTGTAGATTTCATGGCCGCGACGTCAGCGGGAGGATGATTGAGGTTAACGATCTTGATGGGAGGTCGGAGAATCGTCCGCCACCAATTTTATTAGCGCGACCTCCGAGGCAGGTCTGCGAAGTAACGAGGCGGTCATTTAGCGTCTGCGATTGGAGCGAACATGAAAGGAGATATGTCCGGAAGCGATAAGCACAATCGTCGCATGAATAGCCGAGCGGGCTGCGTCCCACTGAGAGTCGTCCACCGCCTTGTCCGACGTCTTCAGTAGCCCCACTCTATTAGTACAGTCGAAGCTCATCTCGTTGATTCCACTCACACACATTAGATCCGTCTCCATGAGGGCGAATTACGATGCAACAGGGGATATCATCTACGTGAGAACGATTGCCTGATCGATTGTTACCATTAGCATGAGCTTTGATTGTACAGACACTGCGAGAATTGGGCCGACTAGTGACAAATGCCAAGCAAGGAAGCAGCACGGGCTACGTATCTCGAAAACCTGCGCAAATATTACAAGCTGCCGCCTGCGCGTCATGGAGCTTCTTGCTACCAATGCCCATGAATTGAACCAACAACGTGTAGACAGCACGGCACGGGCAGTGGACAGACGGCAAGCCCGTGTCGTGTCCCGGCGGCCCAACGGCGACCGAACAAGAGCCCAGTGCACAACTTCGGTCAGTCGTCGCATGCAGTCACGATCAGCGGGGTCGTGCAGAAACACCATGCTGCCGTCTGTTGATATGCCACGCCCTCCACCAATGCTCCCTTGTACATGTGTGCTATGGCGCTGTGTTTTCTTCTACTTCGCCCACGCCGACGCATGACGCATGTCAGCAGGCAACACATCCTCACGACTGCGAACGCGGCGGAACCACTGACTCAACATACAGGATGAGCAAGACTCATCATACGTGCGAGGCGCTCAAGAGCGACGAGCTCTTCAGCGCTCGCAAAAAGATCTGTAGCTTACACGGCTTTGTGGATGACATGAGACGCTTGATGATACATAGCCACGGACAAGTCCACACGCCTCTCGCATATGAGGTGAGAGGGAGCAATAAATGAAGAATAAATCCGAGAGGGATGCCTTCAGCAAGCAGCTTCGCGCCCAAGAAAAGGGGGAACTCCTCGGCATGATGAGCTCACAGAAAAGAACCTTGCGCGGCTGTGGTTGTGACAAGAAGGAAAACGCATGTCCCTCTTGCTATAAGTACAGAGGGCTAGCAACTAGTACAATACCGAAAACTATGCGAGCCGCCGGTCGACTCTTGAGCACAATTTCTATACCTAGTCGCACAGCCACCTCCGAAGGAATCGACTCCATATCTCTCTACTTTTGACATGCTGTCTTTACTGAAATTCTGGCATACTGTCCGATTTGGAGTCTGATCGTCTACCACCGATCTGTCCAATACCGCCTGTTTCGCGACCATGTCGTTATGTAGCAGGTGCCATTTCTCGTATTACGCTCTTGTACCCTGCATTCGTCCTGTAGCCCAATGCGCATATTTCCCTGCTTTTTCTGACTGCGCCTTTTTCTCGAGAAAAACCTCGATTCTCTCGCAGGTCCTCGTCGGAGGAACTGGTTCTTAGTTCTCGACTTGTCAATGCCTTCTTGTGGTTTTTCGTTGATAATGCTGGAGTCAGTTATGCTGACCTTCGAGCGGCCAGTGTCGATGCTAACAGCTCGCTCTTCGTAGCGGACGGACTAGGGGACGGAAGATTCCTTTAGGCTGAAAATGCTGTAAGATCCTGTAACTTTTTGCGCCTCTCACAGCCGCCCGATGCCTGTCTGCGTAGCCTCGCTATAAGTTGTTTTCCTTACGCTTTCCTCTGAAAGTGCATGCAGCGCCACAAGTGTGTATTTCCGACTTTCTACTATCTTCTAGAGCTCGTTACTTCTTGCTGTGTTACGCTTTCTCAATCGACTCCTGCTTAGCTCTCATCTCTTAGGCCTGTTTGCATAGTGTCTCTACCAAGCTCTAAAAAGCGACTAGATCGTCTGTCTGGGGAGCGTCTGTGCCCGAGCGTCTTGGAAGCTGGTTCTTAAGGCAGGTCTGAACGAATTGGGCGGGATTTGAAGCGCGACGCGATTCGGGATGTAATTGTACAAACTTGGTCGCGACGGGGTTTGAAGAATTTCGGAGGTGCAAAGCGGTTCCCGTGGGGCAATTCAAGCGAGCTAGGCAAATTTGAAAGCGCGACGTCAAATTTGGGGAAGGTGGGGTGAATTTTGGAACCGCGACGTGGTCCGGAATGGAATACTAGAGTACGTGAGACACGGAGGAAGTCGAAGTGGACTAGAAAGTAGAAAAGCGACGCATTGCACATGTGCAACAACGGAGCGCACGGCTTATTTTGCGGGTAGGGAAAGGCGACGCGTTACAAGCGCGCAACCTTGACCGGGCTACGCGCGAAGGCGGAAAGGCGTCGCCTCTCGCAGGGGGAGACTGGAGAAGTACCTGGTGTACAGGATTGTCAGACCTATCTTTTCGGGCACGCCCAGAACTTCAAATGTGGAAATGATACCAGCGATCCACTGGGTTAATGAAAGACGTTCATGAATTTCTGTGTCGCTCGTAAAAAGCCAAGTGACAGGTGTCCGGGCGGGACCGAGCACCTTTTCTTCGGGCCAGCCGTCGATCAGAAGATCCCTCAAATGCCTGATGTAGTTGTAGAAGCATTGGTCCCGTGACTTTGCGTCATCTTTCCTGTGAGACGTGGAATACCAAGGATTGGAGAACAGTTTGGGGGCCTCAGACCGATGACCACCTGATCGAAAATGACTGGAGAGATCAGTCCCTGTTGAACTGGCCACACGTTCGTGTTCGACAAGAGAGCCAGTGAGGAAATCGCAAGCTTGATCACTAAGATGTTGACATGGCGGTGCAACGCACCTGGACGGCGAATCAATCAGTGTCGTATATATTACATTGACGAGAGGATTGTCATCCAACACATATCCCCGTTCAATCCGCATTTTCCCGCGACGATTATAAAGTTCTCCGTTCAGTTTCAGCTCGCATAAATTTTGCGAGCGGTCACCAAGCGTGGGTCGAGGGGAATATCCATCGTATGGTGCTCCTTCAGGCCAAAGCGAAGCTTGATTCAGCTTAAGAAGGATTTGAAGTCGATGTCCAAGGGCCCTCCTGTTGTTGTTGTTGTTGTTGTTGTTGTTGTTGTTGTTTTGTTGTTGTTGTTGTTGTTGTTGTTGTTGTTGTTGTTGTTGTTGTTGTTGTTCAGAAGGGTAAGCCATCGGCGCTATAGCCTGAGACGCCATTCTGCCTTTCGTGCTAGAAAATTGCGCTTGGTGATAATTCCATCTTGGCATGGCGAAGTTGTTCAAGTACACATACGCGGTGTTGGCATCCAGGGTCGAATCTTCTCGATTGGCTAGAACTTGAGAGTTTAAGCCAGCCTCTAGAGTGTTGTCGTGCCAGTTCTTCCGCACCCCATGCTGTGAGCCAGATACAAATTGCATTTTCAAGGACGCAGCGTCGCGCAAGAAACATGTTTGATGGGACTTGTTCGACCTCGCCAATTTTGATTTTCCATGCAAATCAACGTTATCTTGCCCAGGCGACGGAATACCTTGTCGTGATAACAGATGTGGCTCTATATCGCCAATATGCGCAAAGTCCGAGGCACAATAATGATCAGGTAGAGAAGTGAATCCAGGAGATCCCATGAACTCTAGCGCATGGTCAGGAAGTGTATCATCCACTATCATGTTCAAGCTGGTCTCGAAACTGGCATTTGCTCCGAGGACGGATGCTTCCATTCTCTCCTGGCTCACAGACATGAAAATGCATTTCTCTCGCAGTCGAATGCAATTTTTACAGCCCTGTCCATGATCGCTTTGGACAAGTAAGCATCGTCTTTTCCTCCGGCGGCAGGATACTGCGCCATGATCAGCACCGATGCTTCAGTGCCAGGCCTCAAAACATCCCCATTGCTGTCGATGGAGCAATAGATAGCTTACCACACGCAGTCATTGTTCTGTGATACATTTGTCCTGTGTTCGCCGGAAGAGCGTTCTCAGAGAACATACCGGCATCCTTGCTTGCTCTTCTAAGGGCTGTAGCTGCCGCTTCCGAGGATTCGTATGACTCAGTGAACTCTTTGACCATTGTGCCACATGTGTGTAGAAGAGCTTTTTTATCAGCGGCTGGGATTTGCTTCACGAGGATGTTCGGCACAAGGTCGGGCGTTAGCGCGATCCCCGCCATTCTCGAGAGCTCTTTTTGGTAGTTGCCAAGGCTAGATCACAAACTATCCGTACTTTACGACAACGACGACAACTTGTGAGTGTTACCGTTGACGATGATCGAGATGCTGGTCAGTGAGAAGCCAGATGTTGAAATAGAGGCGGGCAAAGAGTCGCCGAGTGGCGCGAGTCGAGTTGTAGCCGATCGATCTACGACCCGCGAAAGGGGGGGAGGCGGTAGTCAAAGTTGCCGGCATTTGGACTCATTCCATCCGTGAAGTGATCGGCAGCCTCAATCTCTGTGATGAGACGTAGACCCGCACAAAGACGAGTGCTATCGGAGATCGGCCAGTCCGATTTGACTTTCCTGAACACGCAACGTTATCAGTGCAGATCTCACCTCATCGCACACAGTGAGTGCACGAGCGCTTGTCAGGGCTCCTCAGTGGGCCGCCGTCCATCGAGGAACTCATGTAAACACTCTGCGATAGATCCATTACATCGCTATATACATACATCACATGAGCACGCGTTGCCATACCTTCAGCGTTGGATCTGACCTTTGCGGCGATTGTACCAGAGTTCGACCTTTTATGAGCTCACCACAAAATCACGCTGTACCTTCTTCTTGCGATTGCGGCAGCTGCAAGGTCTATGTTCGGAATTGTCTCCGCGCCGTGGAGGAACTATCGCAAACTCGACGGCTCATGAGAGGAGGCCGAACCGCCGATATTGGCGTCCGAGCCTAGCCTGCTCATCGGATTTTCTTTGACGCAGAGTGCGACCGTACTCCCCGACTGCGATCGCGAAAGGCTTGGCAGGATAAGGAACTCCGCTCAGATAGTGAGGGGGCGCCATACACCCACCTAGCGTTGGTTCAGGCCTGAGATCACGACACAGAATTTCAGCTTACAAACGATTAGAGAGATTCGCCCATGACTCTGAACATTGTATAAGTTGTACAATTCTTGCTCCGTTTTGGTTAATCAGGCCCGAAATCAACCTGATAGATATGTTTCCGCAACCAGGTCGGTGAGATCTTTCATCCTGATAGGTTTCGTGACGTACTTATTGACGCCGGCGCTGTACGCATCCTTCCTTGCTTCTTCGCTCGTGACCCCGGTGAGAGCAGTGATGTTTGCAGCTCGAATTTTGTGTTGATACTCATACTCTCGAATTTTCGCCGTCGACTCGAATCCATCCATGACTGGCATAGACATATCCATGAGGATGATGGGGTAACGCAATGGACTACGCTTGTATGCCTCTAGGGCTTCGAGACCGTTCACGGCGCAATCGTAAGAGAACCCTTGCTTTTTCATCAAAGCCACAAGCAGTCGCATGTTTATGGCATTATCTTCCACCAACATCAACTTTTGTTCATTTTGCTCTGGTTTGTCACCTCTAGGGTATTTTCCAGAAGCTTGAGGTGGGTTACTTGTCGATGAAGCTAAATCTGGAGTTTTCGCAGACGAAGCTCGAAAGAAGGTTGTAGGCGTTACAAGTGATGCAGAGCGAGCATTTCCATCCCGATGTGCAAGCGCGAAGTAAGAATCATCCCGAGCCCCGTTGTTGAGTACATGCCCGAGGATATTTTCGTCAGTTGCTCCAAGCCTGTATCATTTGAGCCGCTTCCGGTTGGTGCCATCTCGCTGAAGGGATGCATGCTATTAGAATCCTGTGTACTGCTAAGTGCTCGGTGGAGCTTTCGAGGTCCGATTGGTTGGTGAACGTAGATCGGTCTAAATGGAAATGAATAAGACATGAAGTCGAAATCGGGTTGACATGATGCTGTTGACTGGCCTATGACCAGGATCTGAATTCCTCGAGCGGCGATGGAAGTGATCAAAGACTTGACTGCATCCACACCCTTCGTATCGATTAGGAACAAGTCGCTTTCATGTATGACACATATGTTGGAGAACGACGGGGGTTTCAATGCCCGGGATGGCGAGAGCTCAAACCCCAACCACTGACAGGCTGTCCGACTGATGTTTTCGGCAACAATATGCGCAACCGGGGATCTTAATTGGAGTAGTGCTTCGTCTGGTTGGAAGATGCAAACGTTCTTCGGTCTTGCTCCAGGCAGCTCGAAAGACTGGTCAGCTTCGATGACCGGCGGATCGGAAAAAGTTGCCATAAAGCTGACAGACACGTTACATCCTTTCCCAAGCTCACTGTCAACAGAGACAGAAGCATTGAACTCTTTTGCAACTTCCTGAACAATGCTCAAACCGAGGCCAGTTCCAGGAGAGTGCGGGTTTGCCTGTTTGAATGGCACGAAGAGATCGTTCAAGATGAAGTCTCTCGACATGCCGATCCCAGTATCTTGGACCTGCAAGGTGACCAGACTCTTCCTCTCGACGCCGCTTTCGATGGTCTTTTCTTCTCCAGCTAGCAATCTGATCGAAATGATACCCGTTGGAGTATATTTCAGAGCGTTTCCAATGACGTTCGTCAGGATGCGTGTCCAGCTGCCAGGCGTCATCGGGGTGATCCAGCTTGTCCTCTTATCGATATCAAGTGTAACGGAAACCCTTTGCCTTTCAGCGTCGATCAAGGGCTTGATACTTGACGCCAAACCATTCGGAGCAGGTGCAGTCTGCTCGAACGGTTGCGAAAATCGGTTCGCAGAAACAATACTTTCCACAACCTCTTCGGTCAGAAGTGCCAAATCGACATTTGTCAGATGGACATCTTGAGCTTCTCCCTGGCGCACAGCCTTGTGTCTGGTCGCAGCGACTCTTGCGCGCTCATTCTTCTGACCTTGAGTCAAATTGCTGATCTTACTGTAATCAAGGATGTGGTTCACAGTATCGAGCAGTGTCCGACCTGCGACGGCGACGGATAGCGCCATCTCAGCTTGGAAGGGGCTAAGTTGGGATTCTTGGATGAACTCGATTCCTGCAAGAATACCATGGAGTGGCGATCCTATAAAGCACGTACGTCAGCGGAGATGATATGACATCAACACGATTTCACCATATCACTTACTGAGCTCATGACTGACGGAGGATATGAACTTTGTCTTAGCAACGTCAAAAGCTAAAGTTTCGATGCGACTGATCTCTGCTCTGAGGCTGTTGGCAAAAGAAGCTAGATATGTCAGGTCCTCGGTTGAATCAAAGAAACGGCTGGAATGGTGAGTCCAGGTAAGCAAGCAAGATCGATACCGCTCGTTCAAGCTGTCCCAGATGGGGTAGAATGCAACAGAGCGAGCATCACCAACAACTTTCCTCAGCAAACGCGCATGACGGCTGTGTTTCGTTTTCGTTCGCTGAGGAGTTTTATTAATTCCTGCGGCGGATTCGCCGGACGAGGTACTATCCTCTGAGGCGGAATAGACATTTCCAGTGTCCGAATAATTGAAAACTTTTCCAGAGGGATATGCTTTGAGTAATTTTGCTAAATCTCGTTCGGTGACCTGCAAAGGTGCTGCTTGGGCGCTACCTTCGTGACTGTGTGTCTGTGTCGAGCAAGCCTCCACTTTACACAACTTTGCCCGTTTACCGTTGTGGTCTGAAATATCCGTATCGCTATTCGTCTCTGTGTTGGAGTCTAGAGAGGATACGGAAGCGTTCCTGCTACTGCTGACTTGATCGACAATCTCAGCGTGGCGAGCAATCGAGGCGAGGCCATGCAACGTTGATACTGTACTGGCATCGAAGAAAGCAACACCTGTGGCACCTGTCGACTCACGCAACAACGTAGTCGCGCGACTGTACGCACTCTTCAGCTGCTTTGCAGGATCAAAATCTTTGCGAGCACACCGCGAATCCTTGCTCGTTGACGACCTCGATGAAACATGCACTTGCTTGAGCTCGTGCCTTGCAATCTGAGGAGTGCTTGTGCTGTTCTTGGGTGTATTCCGTTGAAAATCCACACTAGACACTTGGCCTTCGATGAGGTCCGACGTCGCTCTTTCGTTTCCACCACTCGTTGACTTGGGCGGTCTGGGCTGTCTGGGCTGAACTTCGGGCGGCGAAACATCTGGGGAGTCCGACTGCCTCCTTGTAGAGTGTGAGTGTTCATCCTCCACACCGAACTCGCGATCGAACCTCGAGTTCCGCTCTGCGTCGGTCCAGAAATGTCCCCTCCGGCCGCCACGTTCGGTTGTCCTATCGAATTGTCCTATCCACCAGTCGCGCAAGCTACTTCGCCCACTGTTGAATGTGCCAAGCGCTTTGATCAAACGTTCACTGCGTTGTCTTTGTGCCGCTATTGCTGAGCTCAGAAGATGCTGTGCGATAGTGTCGCTCAAATCCTCGCAGAACAGCATTTCCCCTGCACTCACGCCATATCGTGGCTTGTCGTCCAGCATTGACAGACTTCCTACGACGGCGCCCTCGGAATCCCTCAGAGGCACCGAGAAGAAGAAGCGTGCGGATTGTGCTCGTTTGACGTAAGGCAGCATTTGGACGACGGCGTTATTGCTCGCGTCGTTAATGATACACCAGTGCTGCGACATGCCTTCGGTATAGTAATGCTCGGCACTTTCCGGGTGTTCTCTGTATGAGCGCGCTTTGCGCCATCCATCAAGGGCGAGGTCGTTGATACCATCTGACCTTCTGAAGGAAGATGTGCCCAACCAGCTCTTGTCTCTCGCATTTTCAGTGAAGTCGGACTGGAGTGACATGGTCCTCGTCGCTTCGACGAGAATGTATTCGGTCTGGCGTGACATCAAACTGACAAAAGCGCGGCGCACACCGATACGAAGAGCTGCCAATTGAGCAAACGCGGCGAGGCCAGTGTCGTGGCATGCCGCTGGCTCGGGCATGGGCTGATCGATGGGAAAGGCATTGCGGTTGATGAACTCTGGCTTATACAGCTCCGTCCACGCGTGTAAATGTCTGCAGGCGGTCAGTGTTCGACCATGAATTCACAATTCAACCTCAATCTTGAGCAGAGTGAGCTTACCGCAGAGAGATGCGATCTCGGGAAGACTCCGTGTACGAGCGAAGAGGTTGTTGATCACGGCGGGTGGAGATGATTGATTATCTGCGCGGAGTCGGTCCTTGGTGGTGATATCGGCTGCCATTTGTCTTGCAAGCACCGTGATTGTTATGCGGAAAGATTAGAACAGCGTTGCGGGCATCGCGCAGCACTTGCACCCCGGATCTGCGAACATGCGCAGTCTGGCCCGATCTGTCAGCGCCCCGTGGTTGAGCCAGCCCGCCAGGGTCTGCTTTTGAATCTAGACCAAGCCATGGAGACAATCAACTGTGGGAACTGAAACTGTAAGGGTCAGACCCTGCATTGAGCTTCTAGACCGCTCTAGATGTGCTCTCAACGTGCTAAGTGGACACATTACTATCTTTGAACAATGTGCTTCAAAGATATTTCACGATACAGTAAATAACCTGCGACTCTTTCATGGTGCACGCGTCGAGGTAGCCATTGCGGGTTCCAGTAAGTGCCATGATTCCCGAGTTCTGCAAACACAAGGGTTAAAATGTTTAGTGTGCAAACATGCGCCGTAGAGATCCCCATGCGAGTCCTAAAACTTTGCACGCTGTTACCCGGAATTTCCCCACAAGGCGCGTGTAAGGCTTTGCACTTGCATAAATTCGCTAAGCTGTGTCACCATACTAAGCTTGGTATTGACACAAGTAAGAAACCCAACCAGCCAACACACGAGTAATGCAGCGCGCTCCGAACAGAATGAGCAGGCCACGATCGATCGACGGCGAACACACGGATGGAGTCCTGGAAGCGAATGCCACCAGCTGCCCAAAAATTGGCCGTGCAACGCCCTTGACAGACGCGACCGCTCATCCTGGACGACACCGGTCACGCTCGACTGCTTACAACATCCCCATCGATCTGTGAACACATTTGCAGCAGTATCACATGCAGTCAGCAGGAGAAGGCGCTGCTGTAATGCTAATCTCGGCGTGACCATCGCAAATTTCATGCCATTACAAGTAGCAGAGAGGCGGCGAAAGAGCTAGTTGATGGGAAGAACACCGTGGCTGTCGAGGCAATAAAGATGGAACAAGCACCCGCACGGCCTGCGAAAAATCTGGATTAGATTCACGATGTGCAGAGATGCGATGTGCAGAACGTGGCCGCGCTGGCACAGGCATCGGCCTTTATGCCGCTGACTACGGCGGGAGTGCGGGCGCGCCGGCATCTATCTGTCACAGAGCTGGAATGTGTAGGATTCAAGAGTACGTGGAGAAGCTGGGTCAGTCTGACAAGCCCGCAACGGGTGTCATAGGTTGTTCCGAGTGAGACGCCCGCCTTGATCGAGAGGTTCGGAACTCGATCATACAGACGTGGCAAAGGCCTTCCAATCACACCCGTGTACTCCAACAGTTGGCGACTTGACTGCCTTTCTTGATAAAATTTCTTTAGCCGTCGAACGATATCAAAGATGCTGTCGCAAGAGAAAGGCAACGTTCAGGCCGTGGGCGGAAAAGATCCTCACTTCCCGACCTCCCCCTCCCGTCCTCTCCGCAATCGCCCATTTGAGGGCCGTGGATGCAGCTGTAGTCAGCATCCGTAAAGCCGGAAGTGCTCCATCATCTAGCGGTGATATAGCCAGACTCCCGGTCAACGGATTGTGGGCTTGCAAGGGTAGAAAAGCAGCAGCGCGCCCTTTACACAGGCAGTCGTAAATTGCTTCGTCCGAAAGGCATCGCTATGTAAACGATGATCAGTCCGAACATACTAGACCAGATGCTTGGAAATAGCTCCGGCAACACATGGCTTACACACTGAATCCCTTTGTCTTTGCAAGAGATGGAACGACTCTGGCTGCGACTTAGAAACTGAACTTGCTACACAATACACAATTAAACTACTTGCTACTGAGCCAGCGCGGCGCTCAGCGAACCCGTGAGACACCAACTGTTATAAAGAAATCAAACAGGTTTGGCACCACGTAGGGTACTGACCTTGCGTCGTGATTGTGGTCGAACGGAACGAGTCAATGTTATTACCGCATGACTATCCGGTGGCACGATCTCGGGTGAACGAGATCCCTGCTGCGCAACATTCGCTCGCGCGGACGCCACCATCACCTTTTGATCTGCGACGCGTCCTTGCTCGCTCTCCATGCGATGGCTTATCGCATCTACCACAATTGGCTTCACAAAACTGCACACGTGCCCTTTTCAAAGACGCCTATATCTTGGAAACAGCGTAACATTGACCGAACGTGATTGGAACACTTCGCGCCCACCCGCGGCTTGCTTGTGTCATCCCCACGCGTCCGTGCCGCTGACATAACTTAATCCATCCGTGCGACAATTTTTCCCCTCTTGCTATCTTCCAGCCAGACAAATATTCCCGTACACAAGCCTGTAGAAATCGCCCGTCATATCTGCTGCCAGTGTGTTAGCGCGGGATGTAGGGGACGTAAATCCTTTTCCATCCGCCCAGGCGTCCACGCCGGCACCCTCAACGCGATCACAGCGACAACTGCTATCCGAACCTTTGCACGCGGGAAACCTGAGAACATACGTCGAAAGCATCTCCCTCGTCGACGCCCAGGCCGTCTTGTCTCGTCATTTCCTCCAACACTAGCACGACAGATCGATTTTCTCTTTTCTTGTCAACCCGGGCGATGGTGTTCTGCCACACGAAGCTGCGTCTGCGGTGCTGGAAGAATTGGCTAGCAAGACTGAGGATGTCGCGGTTCTTTCCACTCTGGCTTTCCGCCTGATCGAAGCAGAAGGGCTATGGAAGGGTCACCCCAATCCAAGTGTCAAATCCGCAGAAGATCTCATCAGGAAGCTCGACTCTGGTTGCGATATTGCGCAGGCGAACATAGTCATCGGTGCATCTGCTCTGCGACAACGGTAGAACTACGTGCGGCTCATCGACGAGGTCTGGAGGCCAGGCTGGTTCGAGGCCATCCCACAGTCCATCCGCGTTCCTTCTTGGACCCGACCCGAAGACCTACTCCGCGACGTGCTCGTCCAGATCACCGCCAACGCCAGACAGCGCATTTCGATGGCTGATGCTATGGCTCGGTGGGCCGACCACATACACGTCATCGTCCTCTCACACCTCCCGCTGTTTGATTCCTCCCAAACTTCAATGCACATTTTGCGGACCGGAAAGTTGACCAATCCGCGCAAAAACCTACCGGATTGCTCGTGTAAAAAGCTCCCGTAACCTCCTTCCCCAACATTCAGAATTCCCATTGGTGACTTCTGCTTCTCGCGTCGTCTGATATGATATGGGTCGATGTGAGTACACGTGCGGCAAGGCGTCACCACTGACCCTAGACTGGCGTGTGTGGCTTGTATGGCGCATTCAAATGTGGCTTGCAGGGTCTGTATAGCGAGACTGGCAAGTGCCAACGGCTTCACTTGAGAATTTATTGTCGCCGCGACATCACAGCTGAAATTCTGAATTCATATGAGTATATGACACAGAGATATGACCTATAGCCTCAGTATCGCACCTACTCTGGGATATGCATATTTCATCATTGGATTTTGAAATGACTTACAGACCTGAAACCCGTTGGGTATCTTGGATAGCCTTTGGTAGTTGAAATAGGTAGAGTAGCCCTTCGTATGAATACGAAGGGACAGTTATTTTGCACACAATGGAAAATATCTCCATCAAAAGGTCGAAGAAGTCAAAAGAGTGTATTGGAGAGTGTATTGGAGAGTATATTCGGGAGGGTTTAGAGAGTATTGGGGAGAGTGTTTCGAAGAATGTTCTTGAAACTTTGGGTAGGGTGAATTGGATAACTGAGTTGAGCCTCTTCTTGCTTGGATCGTCTAGCACTGGAACACTGCCGGGCCGGGGACCTTATAACCATTACCGTCATAGATCGCATCTTTGCCAGTGTAAGCGCCAGGAAACGATACTAATCCACTCGGATTAGTAGAGCCACCCAGTGAAGTTAATGGTTCGGTAAATTTGGTCATAATGGTTCGAACGGTTCGGTTTGGTTGGTTATGGTTCACGTAGTGACACTGATCTGGTTGGTTCGGTTTGGAGTCGCTGGTTTCCATTGGAAACCAAGACCCAATCGGGCCACCTGCGCGCTCCAATCACGGGTATCGATGGTGAGAGTACGTACCTAAAATACGTACCTCAGCTGTGGCATATCGAGTACATGGCGCGTTACGCGGCACTTACGCGACCATCTCGCGCTTCCCATAGACTCCGTGGTAAACCATAGCCACTACAAAGACGAAGCGATTATGGCTTTGTTCAACACTTCCGGCGCCGTAACCGACTCCAACATCCTCAATCCCGAGCATGAGAAATTCGATGAGTCGAAATGCCTAGACCGATTCAAGATTTCCGGCATCGAGTACGTGCGTTCAAGCTCGCTGGCAACTGGCAAAGAGCACGAACGAAGAAGTCCCCGGTCTGGCGGTACGGTGAAAAGCTGGTGCGGTTGAAAGGCAAGAAAGAGGTGTACTACTGCTATCAGTGCGAGCGACAAAAGAGGAAACAGCTGCTTCCCAAGCTCAGCGGAAACACTGGCGCGCACCAGCATCTTCTCCGTCATCACGACATCGATAGCGACGGCCATGCAAAGTGCCATCCTCCAAGTGGTCAGCGCACCATCGACGAGAACGCCTTCACACTAGTGTCCGTAGCGAAAAGTCGGAGTTCCAAAGACTGCTAGTCAGATGGCTGGTATACTGCCACATCTGCCTTTCCATGGTAGAGAATGACTATTTCAGAGAACTGGTCGCATACCTAAACAAAGGACTAGCAAACCTGCTACCTCTTGCCAAAGCCACGATCCGCAGGTGGATCGTCAGCGCCTACCAAGAAGAGAAGGAGAAGATCAAGGAAGAGATGAGGACTTCCATCAGTAATATACACATCTCTTTCGACATGTGGACGTCGCCGAACTACCTCGCCATGCTTTCCATCTTCGCACATTACTTGGACAAAGATGGGAGACGCCAGAGCCGCCTCATCGGCTTCAAGCGCGTACTTGGTGCTCATACGGGAGAAAATCAAGCGGCAACAATTGTCGCAACACTTCACGAATATGCAATCGCAGACAAGACTCGGTACTTCATGAGTGACAACGCGAGCAGCAACGATAGTTGTGTAGACCATGTGTTGAAAGCGATCTCACCAGACTCCCGCCAACCAGCGCAAAGCTCGCAGACTGCGCTGCTTGGACACGTGGTGAACCTCTGCGCTCGTGCTCTACTCGTTGGTAGAGAGTCGAAGAAAACTCTACGAAAACTGGATTCCCTTACCGAGGAAGAGTCGGGAAGTATGTGGCGCGACCATGGGAGTGTCGGGAAACTCCATAACATCATCAAATACATCGATGGACGCCACAACGCCGTGCAGTTCGCAGGTATCAGGATAAAGGGTGATTTGGCACGATTTGATGAGCTAGAGGTGAGTTTTGCAAGACGTCACATGACATTGGAGGTCGCTCAAGGTGAGTCGGACCACTGACAAGATCAGTAAGCTGACCGAAAAACAGCTTATTGAAGACAACGACACGCGCTGGAATAGTTTCTTCATGGCCATCGGGCGTGCACAATGTTCGCGAACGAATAGTTGAGTTTTGTTTTATGCCCAAGCGTAGCCGATGGTCGACTAGAGGATGACATCCTGAGTAGGTGCGAATGGGATCAACTGGAGCGAATCTACGCCCTACTGGAAGACTTCTACGCCACCACCATGGTCAACGAGGGCCACGAAAAGCATTCCTCTACGACTGGTTCCTTCACTGCATGTCCTCCTCAATGAGATCGACACGCAGCACCATCTTTCAAAAGGGAACGTGGCTATGAAGATCTCGCCAGGAGCTGTGAAGCTGCGTGGGCAAAGTGTGAGAAATACTACACCAGCGCCGACGAGTCTCCATTGATCTACGCTGCAACGATGCTGTGTCCCTGGTACAAGCTTGCTTGGTTCGAACAAGAGTGGACAGACAGCTCGCAGTCGGATTGGGTGTCCAACGTACGCGGCTACGTCGAAAAGCTGTGGCAGTCCGATTACAAACCGCCCCACACAAAGCAAGCTCTCAAATCGGCGACAAACACTCCCGCAGTCGCGCATGATTCGCCATTTGCGAGGCAAGCGGAAGCGAAACGTTTGAAGTCAACTCACAGTCCAACAAGCGTTGATGAGCTACGGCATATCTTGCGCTCGATCCTCTTGGAGAGGATACCGTGGATCCCATCCAGTACTGGCTCGAACGTCGATTCCAATTTCTCACCTGTCCAGATTGGCCTTTGACACGCTCGCAATTCCCCCCATGGCTGACGACAACGAACGTTCATTCAGTTCTGCGCGGGACCTCATAACCTACCGTCGCAATCGTCTAAAGGAAGACATCATAGAGGCAAGTGAATGTCTCCACAACTGGTATGGACGCCCGGAGGCGAATGTGGACGTGGGAGGCAAGGCGGACACTGTGGACCACGAGGAGGCTGACATCGAAGCAGATTGAGCCGAGTAGGGCACCTGTAGCGAGAAATAGTAGCAATTGCCTGATTAGGAAATGGTTTCCAACGGTTATATTGGTTTCGCCGGGCTCCACGAACTGGTTTGGTTTTTCCCCCGAAACCAGAAAAAACCGAACCATTAACTTCACTGCTGGTGTGTATGACGGGACCTGCGGCTTGGTGTACCTGAGCGCTTGCCAGCACCTTGCTGGATCGTGCCATTGCAATTATGTTGTATCACTATCATCATCAACGGACATGTGCATCGGGTCGCTGGATGCAAACTTCTGGGCCGCCCTTGCGATCATTCTGGTCCTTGGCCGGAGTTCTCTTGTCGGTCGGGGTGATGGTTCGTTCTGCGGTAGTGGTTCTGGTTCTGGTGTGCTCATCTCGGAAGATATCGAGATCGCTTGTGTTGGGATGATTTGCTCCGGGTCAGCGGGTGTTTTCTCCCTATCCATCTGATCTCCGTCCATTGTAAGGTCATCGTTTTCTGCTACCGGTTCCATCGCTGGTGGGCTACTGCGAATCTCGGCCCCCTTCTGCTGGCGTGTTTGTCGGCTTGATCTTCTCTCGGGGCACCGCGGTGATGTCGGGGTGTGGCCCTTTACAGTTCGCGCATCTCGCCACTTGGTGCTCGCATGGAGCTGACATTTTGCTACAACCTTCGGCCGTACATTTATGCTTGCTCCCTTCGTGGTCACCGGCACACACGAAGCACTTGGGATCTTCAGTGCACTGACCAAAGTGGTCGCGACCACAGCAGCGCGTGCACATCCCCTTCCCCTCTTTCCCAGAACCTCTCTACTTCGTGGCGCTTACCACCAAAGATTAGTCCCTTTGCCATGATCACGTCCGCCGATTTCTTGCTTTTCACGGTCAAGACCAGTGTTGACCTCTTGATGCTTCCGCTGTCGAAGCGCTCGGCCAGCGTGTCGCCCTTGATCCATCTTGGCGCGTAAGGCAGCTGTTCTCCTGTCATCAGTTCGATCTCCTCTCTCGCTACGTCCAGTCCTCCTTCCGTCATGTATCGGTCGAGTGCGACCCCGTGCACACGCAGCTTGAGCCACCTTTCGGTCTTCTCCATGTATGCAACCTCAGGGTCTAGCTTCTTAACGGCCGCCATAACGATAGGCGCGTAATCGAGCAGCTCTTCCGCACTTGCGTTCTCGCTCATCACGCCTGTCAGGTTGCCTTTCTCGGTGTATACCATCTTGATCAATCTTACCGTCACGTGGGCTCTCGCGTGAGCCAGGGCCTTGTTGACCTCGAACATGATGTCCCTAGGGTCACAGCAATGCGACTGTACGTTCCGACGAACAGGGCCCGTCGCTGGCCTCGCGGATGTTTCTTCACTTTCTTCTTACCTTTCGTGACTGTGGTCCAGCCATTACCTGTCCTTGGACCCAGCGATGCTGGCCCAGCTCTTCTGTTCTCTTCGCGCATTGGGAGTTTCTGTTGTGCCTTCTTGAGGAGCACGCTTCTCTGACTGTGGCGTTGTGACACTTGTTGCGAGCTTTTCCTTGTTGGCTAGCGCCTGTTGCAGGCTCTGGAGCATAGCGTTCGCTCGTCTGTCTGCCTCGGCCTGAATGCTTGCCATTGCTGTAGTCACCAGCTGCGTTAGGCTCAGCTCAACTTTTTGGAATTTCTTCCCATTTCTGCCGAAGGACTTGCACGTCATGCGAGCATTTTGCGACTGCCCCGGACTATCAAGGCCGCTCAGGGCTTCTGCGATCATATCTTGCATCGCGTGCAAGAGTGTACTTCCGTCGATGCTGGAGTCGAAGCCCAGATCTGTTCTCCTTCTTTGGGCACGTGGGCCCTTTAGCATGGCTTTGCCGTCCTTCATCCCCTTGGGATCCGCTGAGAAAAACTGGGAGGAGAAATTAAACTGGCTTCCAATTGGTCCGGTGACTTCCCCGCGCGTCGTGGACCCCTGGACGTCACTTGAGGCTGACTCTCCACCACCTTTGCTGAGTGGTGACATGCCCGCCAGCGAGGCGCTGGGGGTATCGATGGGGTGCAATTGATCTGCTTATTCCACACTTTCAAATAATGTAAAAATTGACCCTGTCCTTGACAAAGTCGAAAGAAGTCCACCGTTCCCTCCAAGCAGGGACTTGTGAGCATATGTTATGAGAGTGATGCGTGCAACGAGGACGGTGATGATGATTGCAGCGAAGGGGCCGAAGGCGAGACCAGCGACGAGGCATGAGTATAACTTTGATGAAATTCGTTTATCTACCGCTGGGGCCATTCACTGCTATTACTTGCAGTGGGTCTGCGGTTGTCTCGATGCTCTTGCCAGCAATCTTCAACAACTTCGGACAGCAGAACCGTAAATGTAATGCTCAGATCAGTGAACTACCCGAACATTTCTGTAATGTGGAAAGCTCTGCAACTTGACCGTTGGCATGAGTTTCCGGCGCCCGTGATCCTCAGGGTATCTTACGCTAGTCCCAATGCGGTAGTGGCGACGAGACTTCATGAATCCGCTTCATGAAGCTGAATTCAAAATTACTGTTGATGAAGTGAAGCTGAATTCTTCCAAAAAGATGTGAATCTAGGCTTCAATTAATGTATGCTTGTCGGAGAATAAGAGGAATATACCTTGGCCTACATGAAGGAAACCTTACTTGCTCAGCGGTCGGCTTCGATATGCCGGTGTTCGGGATTCCACGCAAGCTCTAATTGCTTTTGCCTTTCTGATGTCTTCCTTCACTCCCCGGTTATACCGTCTTTTCGTGACCGTTTTCCAATTGTTTCCAAGCATGCGTAAAGCATTGTCGTCTTCTCCTTCTGCCATCTTGTTCGTGTCATCTCCTGACTGATCATTATGACCAAGAGCCTATCCCCGAGGCTGATTTGTTCTTGGAGATAGAGACTGTCCGCTGTTCCCATCAGAAGATGACAAAGACCTAGGCGAACCACTCGATGAGGCAGACGCCTGGCCTATAGTCCACGGTGCCAAAGACGAGAAGGGTTGGGGTAGAAGCTGTTGTAGTTGCTGTTGTGTCCCGTTACTTCTGCCCGTCGGTACTTCTACTATAGATCGCAATGGAGGGAGCTGGTGTGTGGACCCTATGGTCCCATAGCCGGGCTGGAAGAGAGCGGTCGGGTTCTGGTGTTGTGCTAGCTGTTGTTGCTGTGGTTCTTGTGGTTCTTGTGGTTCTGTGGTTCTTGTGGTTCTTGTGGTTCTTGTGGTTCTTGTGGTTCTTGTGGTTCTTGTGGTTCTTGTGGTTCTTGTGGTTCTGTGGTCTTGTGGTTCTTGTGGTTCTTGTGGTTCTTGTGGTTCTTGTGGTTCTTGTGGTTCTTGTGGTTCTTGTGGTTCTTGTGGTTCTTGTGGTTCTTGTGGTTCTTGTGGTTCTTGTGGTTCTTGTGGTTCTTGTGGTGTTCTTGTTGTTTCTTCTTGTTGTTGGTCTTGTTCTTGTTGTTGGTCTTGTTGTTGGTCTTGTTGTTGTCTTGTTGTTGGTTCTTCTTGTTGTTGGTTCTTGTTGTTGGTCTTGTTCTGTGGCTGTTGATGCTGCTGCTGGAGTTGATACTGCGGATCTCGATGGTCATGCGTCGTATTGTGATTCTGTTGTGTCCACCGCCGCCGCTGCCGCTGCTGTGGCTGCTGTGGCTGCTGTTGCGAAGGTCCGTCGTTGATAGTATTTTTGGCTTCTTGGATGGAATCGTGCAGGTCGCTGGTATGCGTATCTGTTCGTAAGCGATTGTATATCTCTTGAGCCTCGGACTCGGCCTCGATTGTATCTGAGCGATCAGTTCTCGCGCCTCGTCGCGTTCTCTTTCTAGGGTGCGACTCCTGCGACGAAGAGCTACCATCGACTCTCGCCTTGCTCAGCGTTATAGTCGCATTCTGTTTGTAGCGCTTGGCAGCGAGAACACACTGGCCTATTTGTATCGGGTCAGAACGAATTCCAACAAGAGCAGTACTTTTGTGTTGTCAAGACTTACCGATTTCCATCGCACTGAGGGAGAATCAGCACCGTTTAGATTAGTACAATGTGCATTCGATGTGTGTCCGGACTTACTCGTGACTTCCTTCTCTGGCAAGCTCCACAGGCGCTCTCAATAAGCTTGCGTTTCGACTTTCCGCCACGAGGTCGCTCGGGTGACTTGTGAGACCGATTTGGCACGCCATCTTTCCTAGTCTTGCTAGTCGCAGATGCTAAGAACGAGGACATTCGGTGCTCTGTGTTAGCAAGATTGGATGTCGGTCGTAAAGATGCTATTCACCCTAGTCGTCGGCTTCGGGCGCGTAAGAACGGTTGAGGGTGATGATGACGAAGTAGCCTAGCGTGGTCAAACCGCTCTTTCGGTGCGATCTAGCGGGACACCTTAGGCCTCGAAGCTGGGGCAGCCGACTTCAGACTGCAGCTGAAGTATCAATCTTGGCTTTTCGTGGTGTGAAACACAGGCAAGTGTTGTAGCGAGATGGTGCTGGGCAACTGTATCTACAAAGTCCAATACGTCCTGAAAACCCAAACGGTCGATATGGCGTATCAGGACTGGGTCAACCCAGAGATATTTTTTTTGGAGTTGGGCGTGTTTGTTGTAAGCTTCGTGACTTAATGCAGATAGGAAATTGGTTTTTTTCAAACGGGCAGCGAACCATGTTTAGAAGTCCGACGGGGATCGCGGCGGCGGCCATCCCCACCGAAAGATTGCCACATTTTTGGACCCTGTTATGACGACGAGCATATCGAAAATTGCAGCTTCTGCCGAGATCCTGAGCCGCCGGACACGCTGACAGGGGGCTGAACAAAATGATGGCCACTTAGCCGCATTTGTTCCCCTGTCTCCGGCAAATACAATCGCCCTACGCGACTATGATGCAATGCTAATAAATTGATACGAGAAGCTGAGAGGTAGCATCCGGTCTCCGTTACATCTTGTACAGCGTTGTTTGTAGCCAATTTTTGGTTCAGCACAGTTGCGTGTCTTCAGGATGACAACGAGGGTTTGAACAGCGAAACCGGGATATGAGAATGTGCTCGGCCCTGATCCGTCAGAAAAGTCGTGAAATACAGCGCGTTATTAAACATGACGCCGGGATGCCATTTTTCGGCCATCCACGGGCTACATTCGTGAAAGAACTGATGACGCCATGCGTGCCATATCGGCGGCCTGTTCCGGTGTACATACCTGCTCGTATGTTCGTAGAAACCGGCCGATTATAAGGCGGGATAGTTCTTCCCGTCACTGCATTGAGAGTTTCGAGGCTAACCTGTGTCAGCGAAGCAGTGGGACAATCGACCTCTTTTCAACATTGAACACGGTATAATGTTACTGCGTATTCTTGGGGCAGACATTGCACTGTCATCATCAGAAAGGTCCGGCGGTAGAAATATTTCGGCCACACAATACCGCTGGCATTTCGTTGGAGATTGTAGAGTTTATCTTCGAAGTATGCGAAGTCCTCGAAGTGCAGTCGTTGTTGGGTAGATGTGGCAGATTCATACATCCACTTAAAGCGCCGGTGACAACTCCGGTTCGGAATACGCGAATTCATTGGAAGTTCAATACTTATGCCCTGTTCTGATACGTGCGCTCATTACATCTTAACAATGTCAATAAACGCGGAGGAGCCTCATGGTGTGGACAACTGAAGGCGGTATAAACTAACAGTAGACATAGACTGACCTCAGCTGGTCGCCGAACCTTCAAACGAACCTTGTGTCGCGCGGTTGCCATCAACAGGCCAAGGGTATCATCTACGGCGAAGAGGGAAAGAGATGCCAAAATCTTCGTACGTGCTCCTCACAATATCGTATTAGAAGGTGTATCATCGTATGGCCCCTTTCTGCTGGTTTTGGCAGATCACCGAACGTTTCTTGTTGTAGTCCGACACAAGTCCACAGCATTCGAGTTTCGATAGTCACCAGACGCGGCAAAAATATCTCGACACCTAGATGCCGAATGTTTCTGTGCATGTGATGGAGAGTCGGGAGTCCTCTGTGTGCAACATGCGACGTGCGGCGTGTAACGTACCGCTGTTGACGTCCATGACACGCGACAGTCGGTTTACAGCACAGCGACGGGGAGTCAGTCGCAACTCCGAGTGTTGGAGGAGATTATTGTTCGATCTGTAGCAGCCTTCGCGAAGCGATGCTTGGACGATTGTGGCCACGGCTTACTATATTGCGCGCCTTTCGTAAGTGCCTCGCAATCCCATTGGTGTGAGCGAGTATCTTGAAACACTCCAAGCACTTGTCGCCCGTCTGTATTTCCAAGAATCATATATGGTTACTGTCAGATGCGGGCAGCGCTGTGGGTTCCAGCTTAGGGTTGAGCAAATCCATGTCAATTCGCGACAACAGCTCTTGGCCACATTCACAGGACCGCCTTGGCCACGCAGGTCGTGATGATCCTCCTTGTGCCTGCGCTGCAGACGCGACTGCAGCCAGATCGGGGAAGCGGCATATTTGCAGAGCCGGCACACCAAAAATTTGTAGTCCGGAAAGTATTCCAACAAGTCCATGGCAAAAGCGGATCGTATTTCCAAGGGGTTTGAGCTTTTGAGACAATCATTGCGCATGCAACAGCTGTCCGAGCCGTTCAGCGTACCAACGCTTGCGAACTCGTCGGCTTCGACTAGGTCGCAGCGGCCCGGGGGGAGACCGCCAACGCGGAGCCGGCCACCGTTTGAGCAGCTTGATTGGTCGATATGGAACACAGAATCCGAGAGCTATAGTAGTGAACATGTCTGCTTAGGCTACACGTTATCAGTATGCCGGGTACTCCGTTGAGTTTTTAAGCTGTTCTAAAGGACGATCAGGACAGCGATCGATCGGCGCTACGACTGGCTCGGATAAGAGACGACGAGTGGGAAGGTCTTACACGGCCGGCAACAGTGGATCAACCGATGGAGTGCGTCAGCGCAGCCCATGCCGAGATGCCACCACTCATCTCCAAGGCGAAGCACACGAAAACAAGATGAAGCTCAAGCTGCCGGACTTTGCTCCTTGCCGGATGTGAGCCCGTGTCCGTTCGCCCCCCCCAGGTTTTGAGTTTTCTTAGCGAGAGAACCTCTTCCTCGCTTGAATTCCCGTCAGCACGTGGAGCTTGAAGAACCCGTGTCCAGTAAAAGTGGTGAGCCTCAACTTGCGTACAGTACTTGCAAGACTTGGGCGATCATATTAAATCGAGGCGGCAGGATACTTGCCCCGCTATTGCGGGATATCGAGGCTTACTATATGCCAGGCCTTTTCCATTTACGCTGTCCTCTTGTCACTCGGACCAAGAGCCGATCCTCTCTCGCATTGGCCAAGCAGGAACAAGTCTAGCCGGCGATTCTCAACGCCGTTGCATGGATCGATCTTGAGTACAACCATCTCGATGATGAGTCGTCAGAGCAACGCATGACGTAAATGAGATCCCTTGTTGAAGGTCTCAGCGGTGGCAGCCTATTGTACTTCGCTCCAAGCCAATACGTGGCGTACCGCGATCACCATCGCCAATCTCGATCTCTTTTCCGATCCACCCGACAGTTTGTTGGACGACTTCTCTAGTGGCTGACATGGGTGAAGTCCGCGACATGCCCTTAGTGTTTTTGCCCGTAGAACAGTAGGTGAGCTGAGAGTCAGATCCATACGTGATCATAGAATACGAAGGAATTAGCTGGGTGGCACCTGGGACTAGTTTATACTGGAAAGCTAATACAGCATGATCAGAAACAAGCCAGGCATGTATTTTACCTCTTCGGACCTGAGTCCTGCCTTTTCGGACTTTACTCCCGCTTCTTCGAACCTTACGCCTGCCTCTTCCAACCTTTACAAGCGATATCAGCCTCGGGCACTGCGCGGTTGTCAGAACTCGCATCTTACCAATTTCCAAGCGCCGTAGGCAGTGGCAAAAGTGTCGTCAGCGGCACGAAGCTCTTTGTAGCCATCTACCTCGATGAGACTCTCGCCGTGCCGCAAGTACCTATGCACGACGAATCACGCGAGTGCCCTAGTAATACGTCACTTAGTCGCTATGCTGCACTCTTGGACGAAGCGGCTGTCACAAATCCCGCCAGATGTTGCCGTCTGCTAAGGCGTCTGCAACATTTGAACTAGCGAGGTTGGAGTAGGAGGCCTTCTTAAGAGAGGCGCCGAGACCGATCGAGTGTCGTTCAACTTTGGACCAACCTCATCACGCTCTACCTTTAATTTATATTTCTTAAACGTTACTAAATTCACCATGTTTGAAGGTCGTATACAAACCAGACGACAAATTGCGAACCTTATTGCCAATGGTCAAACAATCATTATCTTCCAGGACAGCGTCCTGCGGATCCCAGATGCGTGGAAGGACAGACATCCAGGCGGCAAACTCGTACTCGACCACATGATTGGGAAGGATGCGACCGACGAGATCGATGCGTATGTCCACAAAAAACGCTTGCAGGCTCTCTCAGCTTGAGCTTCACAGCCACTCAAGTCCACACTACTGACTAGCATATAATTGCAGCATGCACACAGAGGCCACCCTCGAAACCATGAAACGATATCGGATTGGGAAAGTATTAGAGAATGGGAGAACATGAAGCCTCCTATACAAGGAGGGGTGTATCACCTGCTGGGGAAAGAAGAAGCAGATGCACTACCCAACAACGCCTCTATAGTCACAGGCGATGACGAGCAAGTCTCAGATGTTATGTTTGGTGCCGCTTCGGAAACCAGCAGCACGAACTCGTTTGTCAAGCAAAGTGCGTACAGAGGTCCTATCCGTAGAAAAGACTATACGCTGGGACATTCTGACAGCACGTTGGATTCTGTACACAAAGTATTAGATGTGGATGGTGTTCATCCTTGGGCTGAGTACGTCGCAAACGCCATCCAAGAGGACATCAACTTCGACATCACAAGATATCCGTCTCTCGATCCCAGCACGCAGCGCAACATCGCTGTCAAATTTCAAAACTTGCATCAGCGGGTCAAGGACGGAGGTTTCTACCAATGTCGCTTCATCGAATATGGCAAGGAAATGGTCCGGTATACGGCATTGTTTGCCCTTTTCATTTTCACCCTGAACAACGGCTGGTATATGCTTTCGGCCTGCTTTCTTGGCCTTTTCTGGCACCAAATCATGTTCACAGCGCACGATGCAGGTCATCGCGGCATTACGAGGAACATCACTACAGATACGTTGATCGGCATTTTCATCGCAGACTTCTGCTGTGGACTGTCGATCGGATGGTGGAAGAGCAGTCACAATGTTCATCATCTTGTCACCAACGCTCCTGTAAGTACTCCATGTCATCTGTTTATCTCCACCTTTCACAGTCAATTAACATCAATCGCATAGGAACATGACCCTGACATCCAAAACATCCCTCTCTTCGCCACATCACCCGCCTTCCTGGAAACCATGACATCAAGCTATTACGATGACTTCAAATTCATTTGGGATGGTGTTGCCGCCGTCGCTGTCACAGTGCAGAGATACACCTACTACCCTGTCATGGCCCTCGCGCGCTTCAATCTCTACATTCTATCCTGGGGCCATCTCCTATCTCCGCGCTCACGCAACAATGGCAAAATGTGGTGGGCGCGTCCGACCGAGATCGCCAGCATCAGCTGCTATCTTTTCTTATTCTTTTACGTCCTACTTTACTGCAACGTCCCAACTTGGACCTCCCGTGCCATTTTCGTCTTGACGAGCCACTTGATCACAATGCCTCTGCACGTGCAAATCACTCTCTCCCATTGGGGAACTAGCACAGCCGATCTCGGTCCGGTCGAATCTTTCGCACAGCGCCAGCTCCGCACGACTATGGATGTCTCGTGCCCGCAGTGGCTAGATTTCATTCATGGCGGCCTGCAGTTTCAAGCTGTGCACCATCTTTTCCCTCGGGTACCACGTCATAATCTTCGCAAACTACAGGGACTCGTGCAAGAGTTCTGCGCCGATACAGAAATTGAGTACCTCATTCACGGTTTCGTGGCCGGTAACGGTGTGGTCTTGACCAGGTTACAGCAAGTGGCCGAACAGGCTAAGATCCTGGCGGCGTGCCAAAGGCACATGTCTGTTACGGGGGAGAGCGGACTCTACTGATTTCATACTTTCTTAGATGCCGTGTCTTGGTGGAACGGAATGTAAAGACAGTGTTTATCAATTGTTCAACTCGTTACAGTACCACGCTTAATGCATAACGTACTTGATTTGATTGTATTTTATTCTACTCGTTTTTGGCCGCAATAACCTGCGGCTATGCGCGGGAGTAGAGGTTCGGCTGGCAGCCGACGCGCACTGAGCTAATCAGCGCACCCCAGTTCGCTATACCAGAGGCATGACCAGCTGCCCTCTCGCCTTCACGGTGACAAAGCCCCTATGTACATTCTGTGCTGCATTTCGAGGTTTCTCCTCTTGATGTCATCTCTGTATGTGGCTTGCCTAGTTGAAACATATGAAATTCCCCTTGTCCTATGTCTATATACTGTGGCTCTTAAGGCGCCATAGCATCATCTATGCGACCGTATACGTGTCCCGGGAACTTCGTACCCAGCCTCAATCTATGTCACGGTCGTTCGGCCACAGCACTCATCGTATAGTCACCGGGATGATATCCAGACTAATCTGTAGTGCATACGGACAGTATAAAATTGGCAGGTCACTAATGCTCATTGTCGGCAGAAAGGAATTTTTGCGCGCAGATTGTTGAACCTAGATCTTGACGATCCTGGATAACGTGAGGATGATTTACGGGAAGGATTTGCTGCAATCGTACAACCGGCAGTTCCCTAAGAGAACGAAAGCCATAAACGAGCATAGGATTTTGAATTCAGACGACTATTTCGAAAACAAATGGATCGATTGCTGAAAAAGATTGCAATGTGTCAAAGGTATTGTCCCGCAAGTAGTTCTACGCCCGTCAGCATGGTTTAGAGCAATAATCTTCTTCTCCATGATTCATCTCCCGAGCAGCGGCTTTATGACTTTGCAGCTTCAACCAGAGGTGCAATTTAGTTGCTTCGCATCCTAGGGATGACCAAAAGTGAGCATAACTATCGACTGTGGGTCAAACTTTCTGGAAAATTCGTCACAAATATCTTGGTTCCCTAAACAGCTGCGAATGGGCTTCCATCAACCGCAACTCTCTTTTGTATTACACAGTATAGGGCTGACAGCATGGCGGGATCAGGGACTGTCGTGCATTGGCCGCTTTCTCCAACAAATTCAGGCCACTCGTATTCATAATGGACGATGGAGAGTGAATCTCATGAATAAGATCTTTGAGCGACATGCCGCAACGCAGTTTTGCAAGAAGCATGCTTGACACTTGGTCGGTAGCGTGGCGCATCATGTTCAAGAAAGTGGAAAGGTCATCAGTCCGTTCATCCGCCTCATAGACCTTTCTCTTGAGGTCCGCAGTTCTAGTGAGGCCGTTGATGGTATTCCAGGAGCACTCAAGACCTCGATCGCTGCAGAAGTGGCAAACGGGACGCTCTTCTGAGCACTTTGTCTTCCTTTTCTGGCATTGGTTACAAGCATTCTTCGCAAGCTTGGGCTTCCCCGAGTCCGGACTCCATGGACAACGCTCATGCTGCTTTCGGCCTTGGGAACGATGGTCGACTGGCCTTTTCTCCTTGATGAAAGAATTCTGTGTGCCAAGACGTCTTTGTGGTCCAGCGAAATCTGCTCCATGGCATGACCGTCCGGAGCGTGTGGTGCTGATTGGTCGGTATCGCTGCAGTCAGCAGAGCCGCCGACTTGGATGACATCGACCTTGCTCCCGCGTGTGGAGGCGTGCATACGTATAGTCGTGTGAACGATAAAACAGCGATCCATGAAGATAAAGTAGGTAGGATGGAGGAGCAGCTGGAAGCGGGAAACAACAGCATCAATGCTGGGTATCACTATCAAACTTCCAACTTAGCCGGTTGGGTCACAAACAGCGGAGCACTAACCACCGAGGTGCACTAGTAGCCAAGACGACACGGAATTGACTCCGTGACTCACAGGTTAAATCCGGCTATCGAGCTTGATCGCCCTCGGATCATCGATGGCAGACCCTATTGTGTGTTTGAACACGCGACTTCTAGAGAATAGTGATTAGGCTACGGCAGGTCGTCCCTATTGATATTTAGCGTCCCCACGTTCATCACCGCTTCCAAGGACATGAGACACAGCGTCCATTGCTGTACAATTTGGTAGTGTATATCGTTGATTGTGGAGGTCTATCAGAAGCTTGAAATTAGAGCTTCAGGTTACGAGCAGATGACACCAGCGTGCAAGTTTCAATAGTCCTGTATGTCATCTCACCTTCAGGCTGTCCCAGCACGGTGATGAGCGCCGGTACAGTCTCCTTGTAACGAGGCGGCGGAATCAGCAAACAAAACGAGATCGAGCTTCATTAGTCGGCAGTTCTAGTCCGTGGTCAAGCCGTTTAACGTGTCTCCAAACCGATCGTAGAGTGGAAGGTTCCTACAGGTCAAGGACTGGACCACCTGTGATTCGCTCACGAGTGAGAAGAGGGGATATTGTCACGAGAGCGTACTCGTAGCCTGCATGTAATGGCTAGGTACTATCGCAGATTTGATACCAATGGGTCTCGCTCACTGGCCCTGAGTAGCTTGGATCTGCTCCTATACGCCGCCGCTTCAACGCGATCCAATTCTTATCGCAATTGTTGCAGCTGTGATTGGTGCCGGAGGCACCTCCGTCATTGTGCATTGTTAGCTACGTTAGCTAAAGCTGACTGGGCCAGCTGCTGATGGCGGCGGCACGATTTCCTTCCTCAGAAGGGCCGAAAAGGCTCGCTTGCCTCGGAACAAACCAAAATAAATGTCTGTGTTACTCTTCGGAGTCGGAGTCACGACTCCGTATCGATCTAGATGAGACCCTTTCGAAGATCAGGCGGATTTCCGCTACATAAGCAGGATCTAGGCAAGTACGTCCTACGCGGGATTTGTTCTCAAGCCATGCTATAAATTATGGCAATGCCAGGAAATTTGCGCTAGGTCTTTCTTTCGCACACTGCTCATGATAATCAAGACTACATTTGACACTCCTGTCGTGATACGACGTTCAGAAGGCTGGCTCCGTGCGTTTACAAACTATAGCAACCACAGCAAGTTGACAGTTACACACAATCCTTTGTGCGTTAGTGACGCTTGTAATTTTCACCTCAGAAATTAGACTCATCGCTTTCTGAACCAGACATCCCTTTGGTCATATAGCTGGCGCCCGCTTCTTACGGATAGACATAAATCAAGCTCCTCAGAGGTACGATCAGCAGTAGATCGATGGTTGGCAAAAACTCCAGCCAAGATGCTTCTTCCCTCATCCAAGAGGCTACGTTACACACAAAGCACTACTCAGGCCCTGAGCGAGTCTACGATCTTATGAGCGGTATCGGACCCAATGGAAATAGTCGGACCAAAAGAAAGCCCTGCCATGCAGATAGTGCCTGCTCAAGCTCCAAGACCGATGGCTCCAGATCCTCTGGCGAGCGGCCTGCTTGTCGATATCGCAGCGGCAAAAATCTCGAACGGCCCTTGGGTATCTCCAAAGACACACCGCAACGCGCGATCTACAAGTCCAAAGCTCCTGTGGGAGTAGAGACCGGGCGAGAAGCGAGCACTGCCAGGACGTTGCCACTTCAAACAAGAAGTGCTTGCGTGCAGTGCCAAAAGAGGAAAGGGAAGTGCACAAGTGAACGACCTGTCTGTCGATACTGCAGTGGCCGGGGACTCGAATGTTTTTGGGACGTCGCCGATGGCTCGACTCGGACCAGTGACCTCAAGCGCAGACTGCGACAAGCTACAAACCAATCACTGCCTCTTGATCGGATCTTCGCAGCGTTGCGCGACGGCACCGATGCGAAGTCGACCGAAGTTTTGGCAAGGCTACGTTTGGGTGACTCCAATGCGGACGTTGTTCTCTCGCTTACAGAATGTCGCCCGCTCCACCACAACGGCTATCAGCAGCTGGAAGCAAGCGAAGCTGTCGAGATGTGAGAAGTAAGGCCGTCTTACAGCATGGAAAGTTCCATAAGATCTAGCGTTAGTTGGCCGACACATTGCAGGCAGTAGATATGGTCAAACGCCTCGGCATAGCATGTCTCTCGCAGCCAATTCTACCACATCGCCCGAACCCAAGCCCCGAGGCTCTTTGTGTGGGACGTCATCAATATAAGACGTTCTTGATTTGGAATTCTTGGTCTGAGCTAATCTGATTGACTGGATGTTGAATGGACTGCAAGCCGTGAGATCCTTCTGTCAACGGCTTGTCTGCCTCGGCGTTGACTCGAGTTGATGTTCGGCGTCTTCCAAAAACGGTCCTTTGCACATACAGAAGGTTCCACAACGGCTTCGACAAGGAGAACCAGCTATTATGCCGGTTTCTACGAAGCCGTTTTTGAGCTAGCTCTTACCGCATCGGCTACTCTGAGTAATGTGATGCGGTGGGAGCATGAACCTGGGTGCACTTGACTAGCGCTCGCACTCAATGCTCGTGTATCGATTCGCAAAGACGTTTCAGTCCCTGTGCGTGCATGTTAGTCGGCTTTTACACCCCCAGTATGCGACATCCGACGTAAGTATTCTAAGTGGCTTAGTCTACAGTGACTGCGTCACATACGTTGTCTTCCAACGGCGAAACGTCCAGCCTGTCGCTTGTTCAACAAATGTGATAACGATAACACGTCGCTCGATGCGGCTCCCATCGAGGTTTCCGTCGTAACGATCCACCACAAAATGGCAAAAGCCCTGGTTCCAGAAGAAAGAATTTACTGGAAATGATGAGGAGAATTGTCCACTGTGGAACAACTGCGCGCGGAGCTAATTCCTGAGTTGCCGCGCCTCAAGTGTGGGCCCGCCCTCACTGATGACCAGCCTGGTCGACGCAAGCCACACGTTTTAGCGTCATCACTCCGGACTCAGCTCCTACGGGTGGCTGTTCGAGTGCACACTTTACCCCTCAACGGCTCTGCCGCCTGTCGATGATGCTTGTATTACGTACCCTCGCTTACAATCAAGGCCAGATATGGTATGCATATCGAGGCTCAGAAGGTTTTAGGTTCACGCGTACGTATACGAAGTTTGTTCCGGGAAGCAAAGGCACATCGCTGAGACATCCACCTAGGCCTGGCATTAACCAATGTGATGGCCTACGCGCAGCAGTTTGCAGGATCGAGCGAAAGACCGTTTCGCCGCACAAGAGCTCCTATAGCAGGCCAGGCTTGTGAGACATGCCGCCAACGGTAGTTATGGCCCGGCTTGAGCACTACCACAAGTGAAGATGTGGCAAACGCTGACACAGCCTTCAGGAAAAGTAAATGTGATGAGCAAAGGCCAAAGTGTAAGTCCTCAGTCAGAACAACCGCAATTCTGAGCTCACACATAGCAAGGCCGTCTTTGTCGAAGGCTCAATGTGGCTTGTGATTATCGAGAGCCTGCACCAACGAAGTAAATCCCACCGGAACAGGTTGATCAACCACGAAACCAATCCAACATCCTCCAACATACTGACCGCGAGTCCCAGGAAGGACGATACTATGCTTCACATTCTCGGCTCGCTGGCACGATTAGAATCAAAATTCGATGTCTTTGCGTCCCATCACAGTCTTCCGGTGTTTGATGTCTCCGCTCGCACTCCAAACAAATCTCGAGATTTTCAGCCTCCACAAGACACTCCAGAAACCATTCACGTTTCGGATGAAGACTCCTTGCCGCGCTCTCTTCCCCGATACCAGGACTTGACAGTCCCCCACAAGGTCTTCTTATGGCCAAGCATAAGTGCCCTGATTGCCAGAACCAGCGCTCGAGCGGCATTGGATATCCAGAGCATCTCTAGAATGGGGACACCATGGCTCGTCGGGTTGGAGATAGCTAAGCAAGCTCTTCCACTTTCGTGTAGTCACTGTCACTCAAACCCGAGATTGGTTTGCTGGTCGGATGCTGGTGGCTTCGACAACGCTATATCCCCTCTTTTGAGCGCCGAGAAGGCCAAGGAGTACGCAGATGCGTACTTTGACTCGTTTGGCGTGCTATATCCTGTTCTCGACCAAGACGTGTTTATGAAGGAGGTCGTAGCTCAAGTACTACGGAACGGCTATGTCGATGGAGATATTAATGCTGTTCTCGCGCTCACGGTCTTCGCTTTGGGACAAACAGCCATCGAGGGTACGCTCGGTGGATCAATCAGTAGCCACGAAGGCGTTCCTAGTGGTTTCCGCGGTGGCTCGGTCGAAAATCCGCCAGGCATCGAGCTGTTCTGCGAAGCACGTCGACGGCTGGGATTCGTCGCAACCTCTTGCTCACTCGAAAATATTCAAATATTGTTGCTACAAGGTACATACCATGAGGCCAATGCGCGGCACCTTGAGTTTTGGCGCTGCGTGACAGCGGCGTCTATGGCATGTCAGATGCTAATCAGATGCCGAACTGTCGATTGGTCATCTCGTTACGGCGGTATGCTCTCGCGAGCTTATTGGGCTTGCAGTCTTAGTGAGAACCTTTTTCATTTAGACCTCGATTTACCACAAACAGGCATAGAGGTAATGGAAGACGACGTACCTCTGCCGTACTTCCGAAGGGCACAGGACCAGGGAAACATCGAAACAAACGCCACAGAAGTACACTCGCATTCTCAGTACCATTACCTTGCCATGATTACACTGAGACGACTGATCATGCGAATCCACGATGTCGTACATGGATGTAGGTTTTCAATGACTGGCTTTTCACACACTGGCCGTCGCTAACCTCTAAGTAGCTTCTTTGCGCGAAGCAGAGTCCGAAGGCGACCACGACGGCCCCCGATTACGTTCGTCCATGAAATGATTAGTCAGCTCGAATCCTGGCGCCTTCTTCTCCCTCCACCGCTTCAATGGCACGATAATGATATGCTCGAATTTCCTGCTGGCGACCCAACCAGGCGACGGCCTCAAGAATCTCTCTTTTCCCGAACCCAGGGCCGGGTTCTCATAGATCACAGATACAACCTGGACATCGCGATCGCCCAGCTACGCACCCGGTTTACTACTACGCACGGTTCATTATATATCGTCCTTTCGTATATAAGGCACTGCATTCACCCCAACACATGACTGAAGACGACGCAGAATGCTGCGCGCTCGCAATTCAGAGCGCGTGTCTGTGGCCGCTAATCATGGCACCACCAAAAGACAAGAAGCGCCTGGTGCCGCATCAGTTCACTTGGACTCAGAACATAGTAAGCATCTTGCTTATCCTACGTATGGCGCGGGAGGAGGGTATGTTGAAGCGGATATGTGAAGAAGAGTAGATCTGAGCGATCTGGATTCGACAATCATGCTCATGCTTGACTGGTCAAGGACGTTAAGCAACTAGATGGAATTGCGGAGTGGAGTTGGAAAGTGCTGAAACCACTGTTTACTGAAATGCAAGAGTAACGAATGCTACTCGAAAGCTTTTAGAGGACTTCTTACCAACATTGTTGGGTGCCGCTTAGGACATTCTTGAGCTTTGGCGTGTCAATGATGAAGCTGTAGAATCTCAACATGCTTCTGTGCTGCGCTGGCTTTTTCGACGCATTCGATCTTGAATGTGCAAGGCGAAACTTGAAGTAAGGATAAAAGACAGAACGTGTTCGCCAGCAGCGAACATGGGCGCTCTGATCTATTGCCTTGATAGCATTCGCTTAATTGGTCGATTGGTGGCTTGGGAAATTGATTGCATTCGTCGTATTGATTAAATTGGCTATGTCACCCCTGGCACTCATCGTGGAAGCTCTGTATCCGTTCTTGTCCAACAACTACTTCTCTTGTCCAACTGTTCTGATAAATCGTTGCTGTGATACTGCCGCTTCTAAGCGGCTGCGCCGGTTTGTAGTCATCTTACCGATATTGCTGAATTGTCATCCAGGCTATTCGCTTGTAGGTGCGGTTGTGAGTATGTCCATTGCCATCACTAAGCGCAAGTTTGTTGAACGAATTATTCGATCGCTGTGCGCTGAAATCCTACCACTAGTCCTGCATGCTCGCCGGCACCGTTCTTTGCCATCTCTGTTGTCAACGTGCCACCTAGGTCCCTCCGAACCAGCTTCTATTGCCTATGCATGGCCTCGAGTGGTTTTGGCTCTCTTACGATGTGAGATGTCGTCCGAGCTCAACATGCTCGTCTGTCGTCGCAGTCCGACGTTGGTATCACCAAGGTGCTATGGGATGAGCTGACAATGCGATCTCGTCAGTAGCATCTCGTCAGATGTCGCAACCCCCAAGCCTAGGATGGCGATGAATAGCTCAGCGCCAGAGGATCTGCTTTGGCTGACAATGGGCTCATAATGTTACTCGCTTCCTCCCTGGTATTGATTCTTGAATAAGATAATGCAGGCGCCTCTGTTCAATGAATCCCTCAGACAGGCTGTACACCTGTAGACATGGGCTGGGGTTTTCCGCTGTCGTGGCAGTACACGAAAAGATCAGCGTAAGCGCCAGCACCTCCCCAGCTGCGCAGCGCAGTGAAGTCAACGGTTAGGTTATTTTGGTTATTTTGGCTAAACCGGTTAGTTTTGGTTGGTTTTGGTTTTGATGGACTGAAAAAAATGGTTATTCTGGTTCCATGTTGCTGGTTACCGTTGGTAACCAATATCTCGATACGGCAAGAGTTCCGCTCCAATGAGCAGCTTCAGTCGTGAAGGTACGTATCTAGATACGTACCTTGTCGCGTTCATAAACGCGTCTTCTCGCGTTTGCCCGTTCAGTACTTTGTCTTTCCGTATGTTCTACTTTGATCATGGCTTCCTTTTTGTCATCCGCCAGTGGCAATGATACGCAGATCCTCAACCCCGATCACGAGGACTTTTGAGACCAAACGCAAGGACAAGGTGAACATCGCGGGAATCGAATACATACGCTCTGACTCGCTGGCGAATCTCAAAGAGAGACGTCCAAAAAAGTCGCCGGTGTGGCGATTTGGCGAGAAGCTTGTCCGTGTCAGAGACAAGAAAGAATTCTACTACTGCTATCGTTGTGAAAGCCAGAAGAAGAAGCAACAATTGCCGAAACTTAGTGGTAATACTGGAGCGCACCAACATCTCCTGCATCACCACAAGATCTCCGGCGATGGGACACAAAGCTCCAGTGACCTTCCAAGCAAAGAGGCCACCAACGATCAAGCATTCACGCTTGTGTCTGTTGCGAGAAAATCCGAGTTTCAACGGCTGCTTGTCCGTTGGCTGGTGTACTGCCATATATGTCTGGTCATGGTAGAGAACCAATATTTCAGAGAGCTGATCTCATACCTGAATAAAGGAGTTGCAGCTCTGCTTCCTTTTGCGAAGGCGACGATCCGAAGGTGGATCATCAATGCTTACCAAGAGGAGAAGGATAAGATCAAGGAGGAAATGAAGACGTCTCTCAGTCACATTCATGTCTCCTTCGACATGTGGACGTCGCCTAACTACCTTGCCATGCTATCGATATTTGCACATTACCTGGACAAGGACGGAGTCCGTCGATCCCGTCTCCTTGGGTTCAAACGTGTACTGGGCGCCCACACCGGAGAGAACCAAGCTGCTCTTGTCGTTGCCACCTTACGCGAGTACGACATCGATAGCAAGACCCGCTATTTCATGAGCGACAACGCTAGTAGCAACGACAGATGCGTAGACGCTGTACTGAAATCGATTTCACCGGAGCTATCGGCCGTTCAACGAAAAGCTCGCAGGCTTCGTTGCCTCGGACATGTGGTCAACCTGTGTGCACGCGCACTTTTGATCGGCAAGGAGTCTGGTAAAACGCTCCGAAAGCTCGAGTCTGCCACCGAAGAGGAGGTAGAGGACATGTGGCGCGCACGTGGCCCTGTCGGCAAACTCCACAACATCATCAGATATATACGCTGGACGCCACAACGGCGTGAGCAATTCGCAGATATCAGAGTGAGAGGCAGTTTGGCGCAATTCGATGAGCTTGAAGTAAGTCCTAAGCATCTTTTCAAACCCTCATGCTTCTGCCTTGCACTGCGGCACAACTTCACGAGCTTCCTATGCTAACAACGCGGTAGCTCATTGACGACAATGACACCCGCTGGAACAGTTTCTTCATGGCAATTGGTCGTGCTTTCAATGTCAGAGAGCGAATCACCGAGTTCTGCTACCTTCACCAGGCCACAGGTATCGACCGCCGCCTGGAAGACGACACCTTGAGCAGGTGCGAATGGGATCAGTTGGAGCGGACATACACCTTACTTGAAGACTTCTACGCCACCACGATGGTTAATGAGGGCCATAGAAAGGTATTCCTACATGATTGGTTTCCGTCGCTGCACGTTTTGCTCAACGAGATCGATGCCCAACGCAACTCGTTCAAGAAGGAGCGAGGATACGAGGACCTTGAAAGAAGCTGTGAGGCCGCGTGGGCCAAGTGCGAAAAGTACTATGTAAGTGCTGATGACTCACCGCTCATTTACGCTGCGACAATGCTTTGTCCTTGGTACAAACTTGCCTGGTTCGAGCAAGAGTGGACCGACTGCTCTCAAGCTGACTGGACCTCAAACGTCCGTGGCTATGTCGAGAAACTGTGGCAGGCAGAATATAAGCCGCCAACTGGGAGGCTGGCACCCCAAACAGCACCACAGTTGCCTCCAGACGTGCGGGATTCACCGTTCGCTCGGCAGGCTGAAGCGAAGCGCTTGAAGTTGTCACACAGCCCAGCCAGTGTGGACGAACTTACAGCGTATCTAGCCCTCGATCCTCTCGACGAGGATGCCGTGGATCCCATCCAGTATTGGATCGAACGTAGATTCCAGTTTCCCAATCTTTCCAGGATGGCTTTCGACACACTCGCAATACCGCCAATGGCCGATGATAACGAGAGATCATTCAGTTCTGCGCGAGACCTCATAACCTATCGCCGCAACCGCCTCAAGGAGGACATCATCGAGGCTAGCCTTCACAACTGGTACGGGCGTCCGGAGTCCAATGGTGCTTCAAAGGGCGCAGCCAGTGCAGCAGATTGTGAGGAAACGGGTATTGAAGCGGATTGGGCGAGTACCTTTGTCAAAAATTAAGTTGATATGTAGTTGCCTATTTAGGAACTGGTTACCAATGGTTATTTTGGTTCTCAATTTCTGAAGAGCGGTTGGTTTGGTTTTTGCCCTAAAACCGTAAACCAACCTAACCGTGACTTCACTGGCTGCGCTGATGCACTCGATCACAATGTAGCATGCCTATCAGCCGTGCACGACTTGCCGGCTCGATCTTTCGCGAAAATTGACAAATACCCTCGACGTCTTGCCAGTACGTAATGCGAATCCAGAGTCGTCCGTGTTGTAGAACTGTCCTGGTAAATAATGGTGCGCAAGAAGGAGCTCGGTCTGACCATCTCTTACTTGCATCTGCATTGACAGCATCGTGCCTTGCGCTTCCTAGGTGGAGAACTCAGAGGTCATGAGTATCATTATGTCGCTTTCGAAACCCATCGTGCCATCGGTTTCCTATACATCGTTGTGTAGATGGTCTGATCGCGTCGGCCTCGACTTTGTAGCGCTGTTATCGGGATCCTCTCGCCACGTCAATCACGAGTGCAGTAAACGGAAGATATCCTATCACTGTTGAATGGGCAATCCATCTCGCTAAGGTTTTTCTTTCACGCTTAGACAGTATCTGCCACGCTTTTTGTATGCATCGGAGTCTTGTCCTGCTCCGAAAGCTTTTCGGTGCAAGTCCCGTTCAGTCGAAGCGATGACGTGAGCGCATAGGTGCGCAAGTCCCTCACACAGTCCGCCCCGTTATTATTTATGATACGACGAAGCAATCTTTCAACTTGTGAGCCAGGTGACATTACGACTCTATTACCCACAATAAGCATGGCGGTACCTGCTTTGAGCATCTTCGTCTCGCTTCCATCTGAGCTGATATCGCGAATCTTTCTGCACCTCGCCTCAAATTCATCTTCTGATATAGCTGCCTGCGTCTCGTCAGCCGGCAATTCAGAGAGCACAGTTCTCCCTTCCTCTTCCCTTGTGTGGTTTTTTCGCGTCAGCTCAGAGCTCTCACAAAACTACATTACGTGCTATCTCATCCATACTTTCGGCGGCACGTCACTCGCCTAATATACGATGCAAGCGAATATGCTGAATCCACAGCGATGGACTGGTACCAGTACGTGGAAGACTGCGAGAAAGCCCCCCGAGATCTAGGATACAGCGAGCAGACGAGGCACATACGACATAACATTATTGCCAGGCAGGGGCTCGATTGTTTTAGCAATCGCAACTCGTTGACAGCTCGCGCTGGCGATGATGAGATCGACTCCACCGTGTCCAACCTACAGATACTTTTGGAAGGGTCGCGGAATCAAACGTACAATCCAGCAATGCTTTTCGTCTTGGCTGTCATACCACCTTCGGCTGTTACGTGCAAAGTCAGGCAGACCAGCAGTGGATACGGAACGAAAGGATCGATATGAACATCCTGGCGGCTGCTCTTACTCAATTCCGAAGACTTCGTGGCATCACTTTCACTGACTATCGCGGCCTCGCATGCGAAGAGGAAAGCTACGACACATGCTGCCGTAGATTGTTTGGCAGGAGCCTGGAGCCTCAGCACGCTGGTATCAGTGGGCAGGCTACACCTAGCGGCGATTGCCTGTTTCTCTACTCAAGGTCGTGGCCAAAGCTCCGTCAGCTTGTATCGACAGCCTAGCCATAGGACCGCATTGTTTCGAGTACACCGGCGAAGATATCGACGAGGTAGCCGACCCTAACCATCCACAAAATCCACAGTATCTCGACATCAGCGCGTTCGAGAATGTTCAATTAGAGCCGGGAGCCAATCTTCTTACCGTCCTCGGTCAGCTCCATCACCTTCGTCTCGCGCTGTGCTACTCTGGATGCCGCAGTGATGAACAGCACATGCGGGAGCAGCTTCGTAAATTCTTGAAGCTTCCGCTCCGCAAATGCGCACTCTCACCCTGCATATGATCTACCTCTTCTGGGGCGGGGTGCGCGAAGTTCCCAAAGTCGACAACGATGCTCACTTTGAAGTCTTTGGCTCCATTGTTTCTCCCTTGCACATGCCATTCCTCCGTTCGCTTAGCCTACGCCGATGGATTTTTGCTGCAAGAGAACTGAAAGTCTTCCTACTCAAACACTCTTCCACGCTACGTGATTTGCATCTCCTTGGCTGCCTCTGTGGAGATGACGAACACGAGCTTGCACGCTGGGGTGGCGATAAGCTCGACCTCGAAGGTGTCGAGCTGAGCGGGTTTTATTCAGCTGTGGATAATGCCAGCGCGAATCCACGAAACTGGACACAGATGGATTTGTTACAGTGGCGGAGCATGTACCCCGCTCTTTCCAAACAGCCTGTTGCGTGCTTGGAGGCCTTTTGGCTTGCAGGGAGGCCAAACTCTGTCGAGAGGCAGCAGAGGGTGGAGATTATACCAGGGGCTGAGTGGTGGAAGCAACCAACGCACTATGGAAAGAATGCTCAGAATCGCAAATCCGGTGTTTCGAGTGTGTAGAGTGTGCACGAGATTAGACTTGTCAGCGGACACAGATGGCTCCAGGGTGTTTTTTTTGTATCAGACTGCATTCAAGCTATATAGCTTATGGCACGTCGGCTATCTTCCCGACGACTTCTATGACTTCTAAGTGTGCTCCTGCGTCAGTCTTCTACTGTACAACCCTGCTCGCTGTCCCGACTTCATCGAGTCGCCCCAGCTTTTGGGCCTCAAGTCCTCATACTTTCCTATCGTTGTTGTGCTGCACTCTCCTCTCCACTACGCATGAAGCACGACATGTCCATGTGATCAATCGTGTGTCCGCCGCCCTGGACTCTGGCTCTATTGTAGATGTTGATGAGTCTCGTCTTTCGGACCTTCTTGCGGTTCGCTGTCTCCCAGACGTCCAAGCACTGCACGTGGGGGCTGTCCACCAGGTCTGTCCTCTCCTCGAACACGTATTGATAAAGCGCCTCGTTTCGGATTGCTCATGCTACTCTCGTGTCTTTCTTTGCGCATTCCGGCCACCGGATTTGAAATCCAGGATGGCCGATCGCGTGTTTCTTCCCCACGTACAGACCTTGTAGGCACGCCACTTCTGCTCCTCTCTCGATGGCCGCCTCAAGTGCGGCTATCGTCGACACAGCCGTGCCGTTGCAGTTATGTTTATCACTATCATCGTCAATGGACATGTGTGTCGGGTCGCTGGGTTCAAAGATCTGGGCCGCCCTTGCGATCATTCTGGTCCTCGGCCGGAGTTCTCTTGTCTTTCGGGTTGCTTGTTCGTTCTGCGGTAGTGGTTCTGGTGTGCTCATCTCTGAAGATATTGGGATCACCTGTGTTGGGCTGATATGACTTCAGTCAGCGGGTGTCATCCCCATTTACATCTGATTTCTGGCCGTTGTGAGGTCCTCATCTTCTGCTACCATTTCCATAGCTGGTGGGCTGCTGCGCATTTCGACATCCTTCTGCTGACGTGACTTTTTGCTCGATCTCCTTTCGGGGCATCGCGGCGATGTTGCCGGGTGTGGTCCTTTGCAGTTCACGCATTTCGCCACTTGGTGCTCACATGTCGCTGATATCTTGCGGCATCCTTCAGCTGTGCATCCTTCAGCTGTGTATTCGTGTTTGCTCCCTTCGTGGTCACCAGCACACACAAAGCACTTGGGGTCTTCAGTGCACTGCCCAAAGTGATCTCGACCGCAGCAGCGCATGCACATTCCGCCTTCTCCTCTTTCCCAGAATCTCTCTACCTCGTGGCGTCTGCCGCCGAAAGTCAGTCCTTTTGCCATGATCGCATCAGCAGTCTTCTTGCTTTTCACGGTCAGGACCAATGTCGACCTCTTGATGCTCCCGCTGTCGAGGCGCTCGGCCAGCGTATTCGCCTTTGAGCCAACGCGGCGCGTATGGTAACTGTTCGCTTGTCATCAGTTCGATCTCCCTTCGCGCTAAGTCCAGTCCGCTTCCGCTCATGTAACGATCCAACGCGACTCCGTGCACCCGCAGCTTCAGCCACTTTCAAGGTTTTTCCATGTACGCAACTTCGGGATCCAGTGTTCTCACAGCGCCCATCACGGTTGGTGCAGAGTTGAGTAGCTCGTCCGCAGACGCGTTTTCGCTCATAACGCATGTCAAGTTACCTTTGTCGGTGTAATGCATCTTGACCAATCTAAGCGCCACTGGTGCTCTCGCATGAGCGAGGGCTTTGTTGACTTCGAACATGATGTCCCTAGGGTCGCAGTTGTGGGGTTGAACATTTCTGACAAAGAGGGCTCGCCGCTGGTCCCGAGGATGTTTCTTCAGCTTTTTCTTACTGCTTGCAACTGTGACCAGCCGTTGCCTGGTCCCACGCCGGCTACATTGGCCCAGCTTGACCGCGACTGTTGCTGTGCTTCTCTGTTGAATGTGCCCTCGGCGTCTTTCGGCAAAGCGCTGTTTCTTGGCACTGTCGGCACACCTCTAATTTCTTGCCTCGATATCTCTGACCCTAGAATCACAGACTTGATGAGCTGCACGAGTTGTAGCTGCAACTTCTTGATCCCCGCACTTCTTCCTGAAGAGCTCTCACACTGTCTCCGCAGCCAGTGGTAGCATCGTAGCCCTGGAGGCCGCGCAGGGCTTTTGCAATGGCATGCTCAATTTCCTGGAGGCAGCTATGCTCCTGTATGCCAGGTGCCGAGCTTACATCCACTTTCCTCTTCTTCGGGCTCGTTGGCTCTGTACCACAGCTCTGCCACCTTCCCTTTCTTGCCCTCTACCTCCTCGAAAAAGCGGAGCGGCCGGTGGAAACTGGTTTTCAATTGGCTCGGGGGCTTCCCCGTGCATCGCGCTACCCTGGACGTCACTCGAGGCTGACCCTTCTCCGCCTTTACTTAAGGGTGACATGCCCGCCAGCGCCGCGCTGGGGCTATCGACCGCGTGCACTTGATCTGATTACCACGCGCTTCCAAATGATATTTCAAATGACCCTTTCTAAGACAAAGTCGAAAAGAAGTCCCTTCGATGCAGTGCCGACCTTACTAGTAACGCATTTTACAGCTAAAAGGTGCGGCGCACTCCCAAATTTTTGGTGGCATTAGGGACACATTTCAGGGTGCCACATTTGAAAACTGAGCAGGGCAAGGGTTGGGGTCATAGCATGATCACCTGTGGATGGTCACTTGAAAGAAGAATGTACCGATACTACCCAAACAAACAGACATCATGGATTGAGTTGTTTGAATTAGTTTCAAGTTTGTATTGGATTGATTATTGGCATACAACCCAAACAAAAGATTGAAAGGCGGGTTGTTGGTTGCACACCCTGGCGCGGCTCGATTGGAAGTGGAGCCAGGTCCGGCGCCGCTCTCAACCATACCCCGCTGTGGCACGAGCGTTGTAGCTTCTGTGAGAGCTGCCACAAGAAAGTTTGCTGTAGTCCCTATGCGGGAGCAACAAAGTGCTTCTGTCTGGGACAGCCAATTTCTGCTGCTGCTCGCAGCAAGGAAAAAGAAGAAACATAGCGATCGCAATTCATTATGGCACCACTCGTGATGATCTGCCTGTCATCCGCCCACGACGCTCGATCGTCCTTTCTGGTGTCCAGCCTTTGGTTAAAATCCAATCCTTAGCCTTGAAGCACGGCCTGGCGACATGAGTATTGGTCTCTTCTATCATGGCACCAACGGTTCCCCACATCGATCTGGTTGATAAAGGGCCCGCGAGGCTATTGCTTTGCGGCTTTATCTTCACATCCCAACCGGCTTCCAGATTACGATCCAGTCACCTACTGCAACATCGTTGAAACCGTATTCGCATGTATATAGATTAGCTCCATATACTTTGCCATGAAGAGGTAGAGCGATGAACTGGCAAACGCAGCTAGGCAATGCATCTGCCAACGACATTCACGTGGATGTCGAGTGGACTTCAGACGGCTTTCAAAGGTCTATGAGCACTGCCGTACTTGGCACAAGCATTACGAGTAAAGGCTTTGGAAGCTCAGTGGATAGCGTAGAGCCGCGAACTAGGTATTCACCCCATACGAACATTACTCGAGCCATCAGAAGCTAACATTCCAGTCTAGCATCTCCGACACGAATCCTTACATGACATACCTCGAGTCACATGCATATAAATGCGGAGTTTCGCAGATATCCATGAATTCTCCATACTTTTGGTCGGCCTCAATGAACACCCAGCACATGCCTCCTTGTCAGCCGCGTCCCCAATCCCAACGTCATCTATGTGACTCCCCTCGCGCTCAGCAAAGCCTAAAGAGCAACAGTCCAATTTCGAAAAGGCCACGACCGCGTGTACCTGGATATCAATCATCAAGCACATCTGCAAGCATTATCGGCGAATCCAAGGTCTCGAAAATGCATACAGAGAGCGAGGTGGTTCACCGTGCCCGCTATGCAGCAAACCAGAGGCACAAGAAATGTGGAAAAGCCCGCAAAGATAGGGACCGAAACGAAACCACAAGCCTGATTGAGAGGGATCGATGTCGTCGTGAGAAGAATAGAATCGCAGCTGCCAAATGCCGCTCGCGGAAGCGTCAGCAAGTGCAGACGACAAGAGAAAAGAGAAGCCAGTTAGGGAAGGAGAATACAGAATTGAAGGTCCTGATTCGAGAGTTGCGTGGGGAGCTGATTGGATTAAGATCCATTGCACTCAATCATCAGCAGTGTGGTTGCTACGTGACACGATATAATTCTGACCAGGCCGAGAGGCTGTTGGTTGAACACCGCACAAGTTTTGGGGAGTTGCCAAAGGTGTGAGCTTTACAGGCAGCATGACTGCCGTCTGCTACTTGGCAGTCTTCGTTGACCAGAGTGATGGCTACACGATATTAGACTTTGCAAGCAACGAAGCATATAAGCTGTTAAATCACGTATGTTACGCAAGAAAGGCTCCGGTTCCATCGATGCATCGTATCTTGATCTGAGAATCAGTATGAAACTCCAACCACGAGAGACCATCATTTTCAAAAAGTTTGCGTGCGCAGTCCCTGCCTGGTCTGTTTTGTGCACAATCATAGCATCAGGCTCCATATGGGTGCTTATCAATCTTTCTCGTATTTCAAGCTGGCATCAAGTTTGTGAATGGACGTCACTGGCATGTGCGGCAGCGCGGATACCATCTATTCGGATATTTGTACCCATGAAATACCACGAAAATTCTTACAGATTAGGTAAGGGCGCAAGGATTAGCTAGGACGACGATCAACGCGTTAGAGAAGTGAGCAGCGCATTGTTACAATGCAAGGTATATAGTCAGATCAACTCTCACACTCCGACTCTATCAAAGACACAAATCCATATCGTCACTCGCTACTCCTTCTGGAAACGATGATGCGTAACAAGAACTGAGTGTCGTGGCTTGAATGGACTAGACATGCAATCTAGACTAACGTATCTTGTGGCATCGATTCATGTGGCGGCGAACAGAGTGGGACAACTGCAAACTATGTGCTCAGTACAATTCGCCTGGAACAGCTTGCGTAGAGACTTTCTCGGAGACAAGTCCGGATAACAGCGCAGCAACAGGGCAGAGCGCAGGGCATCTACGGTCTGTTCCCGCGTAGCCTGACTTGAAATTTAGAAGACGAAGGCCGGCCGTACATATGTGGAAATGCGGCACATTGGCTTACAAGGCGTCGGGAAATGATCTGGCCTATCAAAGCAATCAATGATCGAAAGCCGACAAGGCAGGTAGAGGGACTAATTCAAGTATTTCGCAAATCTCGCACCCTTGGCGCCACAAAGGAGCTGTCTCCGTTAACACGCAGTGCGTATCAGACTTCGTCGATCGATGCATGGGAAGCGGGATCTGGCATGAGAGCGACCAATGAAACGACCACGCAGACGGCACAGCTTGCTGCTCATCTCCACATCTTTACCGGCATATGTCGAGACGTCTTAAAGGTGGCTTGCATGGCATATTAGTGGGTCAGTATTTACCCTGACGCGCAGCAGAACGAGCCGTCTAAAAGCCGCTCTGACAAGCTCTGATTCATTGCAATTCTTTGGAATGGGTATTGTGCCGAGCTCGCTACGCATTTTCAGGTTACCTTTCAAGTGCAAGCGACCGATGCTGACCATGGTTCGCGAAACCTTTAGAGCCGAAGTACTACCACACGCCGCAGCCGTGGTGCTGACGATAGTCTGAAAGTTCTAGATCAATTTATTCAGCACAATTAGACGTTTTGGCTGGCGATAAAGTGAAATCAGTCAATCGCACTACGTTTGGGCGCAGGTTCAAGTCAATGGATCAGTATCAGTCCGGGATGGGAGCCGAGAAAAAGATTGGCAAGTCGTGGTCTACAATACTACCACACACCATCGACAGGAAGCGCGAGAAGTTGGGTTATATGAGGATCTCTGTTGCGTGTGGTGAGTATTTTCTGCTGCTACGCGCAGTTTTGTTCATATATCTTGCCGCGAAATTGGATGATACTAAAAAGTGTCTTAGTTCCATGTCGCAAAAGAAAGATGAGATGCGTGCCTAGAAAAGGTGACCTTCAGAAGCGCTGTGCGAACTGTATCAAGAGGAGCAAGGAGTGCGTCTTCCGTCCAGTGGGCGAAGACATTATCGCGGCGAATGGGGCCCAGTCGGAAAAGATCAATGCTCCTTCTTCCTCGCACGCGCAAGATATACACCTTCGTCCGGAGCAGACCTCCTCAGGAGTCCAGGACTAGACAGAAGGTCGGCCATTAAGAACAACCTAAGCAAAGAATCCCCACTTCTGTAAAAGCGTTCAGATGAGTCATAAACTCTCGCATGCTCCAAGACGTGACATTTAATATTCGCTCATCCGAGATGCTCGTACGCAAGTTGACACGCAAAATGGGAACATGCATGCATGAGAGCATGCATGAGAGCATGGACCATAACACCGTACGACATTTTGGCGTGCGGGGATGCACAATCGGAAGTTTCGGAGCGCCGTAAGTCATAGTCCTCTTACCGGTATTCAAATAACTGCAGCGATCAAGTGATCCGGTAAACCTGACGCGAAGCGCTACGCACACCCGATCCCTGCGTATACGTACGTGGTGTGACTCTTGTCGTGTTTAGAATGGCTGAGATATGATATCAGCAAGCTTAGCGTCGAAACGCTACGATCCTTCGCTCGCGGATCGCTAAGCTTGTGGCATCAATCATGTGTCGCTCTTTTGTTGTCTAACGTTAGCGCATTTCCCGTCTTGTAGTTCTCGCTTGAACCTGCAGGGTAGCATCCGCTACCTTCGATATCTTCTCGACCCTCATGGCAGTGGTTCCCCACTACCAGAAAGCTAGTCTGTGAGCCAAGGTTTGTGCTGTAGCTCGCCATCCTTCCTGTTGGTAAGGCTGAAATATGTGTGATCATCCCGTCATTTCTCGGATACTGATCACGATTGGCTTACAATCACAGGAAACACGAAGGAAACGGCATTTGTTATACTGAAGTCACCGCATTCAATTTTTGATATCAAGGTATGCGAATTTCTCTCACGCACGAGCAGCCGATAAAGTCATTGATGAGCGCACGAAACGGGACCACCACGATTGTGACCCCGGTGTTATCGAGACACGCGGGCGCAGTGAAGAGCAGACTCTTCCCGCCACCAGTCGGCATTACAACCACCAGCGGCCGGCGTCCACCCTCGACAATCGTCTCCAGCGCATCTCTCTGCGTGTCTGAGCGGAATGAGACGTCAACTCTGCCAAGAGCCTTCTGCATTGCTGCTCGAAGTTGATCGTGACCGTCCCCTTCTCTTGAACTGCGTCCTTCCCACGTGTGCTTGAACCGTTTGAATGCAGCAAGTACATCGGTCCCGGGCTTCCCAGCGACGCTTGCAGTATCCTTCTCGTCTTGCCGCTTGCGCTTCGTGCCAACCTCCGCTCGACAGCTCTCTAACGCCAGAAATCGATGCCATTGTTGACATAGCGGTCGGAATGTGTCGATCGAGCGGCTACTCAAATTCTTGATGATGTCCATCGACACGCCGTATCGCCTCGCTCCCACCTCTCCACCCCTACCGGCCTGCATCTCGAGCGAATCGTCTGTCTCCTCCTCCGGCTCCTCAAAGTTATCGACGTCTCCCAGATACCCGTTCGCGAACTGCTCTCCGATCACTTTTCTGCCAATCGCAATCGCAACGTGCCGATAGCTATGCGTCGTGAGCTCCACGCCGAGATGTCGACCCGTCTCGCGCTTCATGATCCTCGTGAGTCTGTCCGTCTCCCACGGGCCGTGTTCGCCCGACCAGATGTACTCGCTCGTGATTTGCCCGTTGACCACCCCGGCGAGCAGCTCTTGCAGCGGGCGGGCGTAAGCTAGATACACAGCCATGAGTTGTCCGACACGCCAAGCGAGAAAACGCGGGACGACCTTCGGTTGATCGTGCTGTGACGCACTCTTGTGATATCGCGTCACCACAGTCATGTGCCCGTGAATCGCGAAGACATTTCGGTCCTGCATGTAACCGTTCTTGAACCGGACAGACGTGATCTCCGTGCCCCGCGCGGGCTGCCCGCCGGTCCAGTGTACGCAGAGCAAGAGCAACTCTCGGAAATGATCTATCCGGCGCAGATACTTGCGTGTTTCACGGCGCTGCCAGCGTCCTTCTCTTAGAAGCTTCTTGCCGTCGACGTGCGCTTCCATCTGTCCCAGAATCCACGTTCGTGTGTCCTCGAGCCCGTTGCGTGCGTTTTTCAAGAACGAGTAGCCCCTGCGTGTGTACGTGACGTCGTCCTCCAGCGCATCGACGGGGAGCTCGAATCGCTCGGTATCTACCTGCCAGAGTACCTCGCGCCATAGTATGTTCTCGGCCTCTGTCAACACTGCATCGACGAGCTTCCTGAACCTTACGAGCGGGATCTTCTGCCCTCTGTATGCGATTATACTGTCATCACGAGACCAAGAAATCGCTCCAGCGTTCGCATGATTGAACGCACAGTGCCTGCTGTACGCTAACAAGCTGATCATCTCGGCCATCGGGCTGAACGAGCCGTCGGCGAGATGTTTTAGTCGTAGTTCGAGAAATCGTTGATCGTCTTCCGCCGTCTCTCCCCTACGAAATGTCTTCGGGAGAATGATTTCGACGCCTAGCACTCGGCAACAGTAGACGATCCCGGCCAGCATGTACGAGAAATCGTTGCCCTCCCGCAGTCTGTAAGTGTCTTCGTCGATGCCCAGCACCGCCAGAAAATGCAGCAGCGGACTCTCGAAGACATCTACCCTCACATGCTGAAAAAGAACGTGCCTGAAGAAATCCAGCATGACCATTTCCGGCGACCCAGTGCGGCACGACGGAGACAGTGCTCTCCACAGTCGGCCCACGAGCTCGTACAATCCGCTCGGCCACGGGTACAATCGTCGAGCATCCTTCATCGTGTCGACTTCGTGTGTGCTGCCTGTCGATTCCGTTATCGTATGTGCTCCTGTTGCGTTGACCACGTGACGTTCGAGTTCGACATCGACCTCCTCTTCGTCGTCATCCTCGTTGCCGTCGTCGTCGTCGTCGTCAGCCCTGCCCGAGCCCGTATTTCTGATAGCTTCGCAGCTCTCCCAGACCCGCAGTGTATAGCAAACGAATCGGGTCAGATAACCTGCGTACCGCTTCTGACTGTCTTCATTCTGTAGTCTCGCCATCGGCCGTACGTCCGGTTCGGATGCCTTTGCGCTTCGCAACCACCGTCTGATGACATGCCCGAGTGTCGGCAGTCCTTTCACACACTCTTCGACCAAAGCTTCAACCTGATCCGATACATCTCTGAGCGCCTCTTCGCCCCGCGTCGGCAATCGACATGCTCGGCTCAGATGCCGCAAATTGCTTTCTGCCAGATGCTGCGGCCATTTGTTTCGTTTGAACCACAGCGTGTGATCAGTTTTCGCTACCACGGCTTCGGCCAGCTGCATCGCTTCTTCTTGCTGTTCCAAACGCCGATCCCACTGCTCTAAAATCTGTTGATTTTGCGGGCTGATGTCTTCCTTCGACCGCTCCGGCTGCCGCACACTCTCGTCGTGATAATCGACCACGAAATACCGTCGATGCGCTTTCGATTGAAAAATCGTCTGTACGTATACGGCGTGCCAGTGTTCCGGGTCATCGGCAATAGATTTCCATGCATGTTCCTTGTAGCAGTGTTTTCTGATCTCGTCTCGGCTTGTTGAGATTTTGCTACATCCGGTTTCGTCGCATTGAAATCCTCGCATCGACGCCCCAAGCCAGTCCAGCGGTGCTTGTAGTGACGGCGGTGCTGCAACTTGCGCCGGCTCCAGCAACTCGCAAGCTCTAAATTTCTTCTCTATTGCTGACCTCTCAGAGCTTCGGACTTTATGTTGCAACCTTAGATGTGTTGCCAGATTCCGGACGGCATACCCATGATATCGGCAGACCAGCACCTTGTAGTGAGAGTCGTAGTAGAGCCATTCGTCAGCGTTTGCGGCAGCGATCTCCAACCCGTCTTCGAAACCAATTGCGCTGTCCGATGCAATCGTACTGTTCCCTGTGCACGGACTACTCTGTACCAGACTTTGTGACCGTTGTCGAACGGGCGTCGCTGTTTGAGAGCCCCAGCTCGCGAGCGAGCTTATATCACACATTTTGCCAAGATTGAAAGAAATACAATCCCGAGCGAAAACAATATATCAATAATGCGTATTTTCCTCCACGACGTAAACATATATTGCAATACCTGTGCGGCCCTTGTCGTAGATGTGAATGTCTCACGCGTGAAGACGCGAGCGCGCTCGCGCTAATTAACCCTAAATGCCACGCCCTACCGATCTTCCATGCGTGTGCTGTAAGCATTGTATTGTTCACCACATGACACCCAATGCCCGTAGAATCGACTCAATCTACGAACAGATAGAACATGACCCGGAGAAAATTCTGATGCTATTCTAATTGTTGTACAATCGTTACAACTTGTACCAATGTTTTGAGATATGCAAACACCAAACTGTGCGTTCGACGTCCACTTTTTCGATCTCAAGTTTAATACCACTTTCCAGTCTCTATTTCGTCGGCTCCCATATTTTGCAAATCGATTATCAAATGTTAAAACAATACTTACTCTCTTTAGTTTCGTCATAATTCTTTTGACGGCAACAGAACTACAAACCTGGGGATGATATCTTGGGGAAGACTACAAAGTCGATGTAAGCGGAAGTTCTGTAACCTTTTACGGTTAGCGCCGCCTTAGGGTTAGTAGGAGATCAGTGTTCTCCTCCGTTGCCTTTTGGCGAGGGGATGATATCTTGGGGAAGACTACAAAGTCGATGTAAGCGGAAGTTCTGTAACCTTTTACGGTTAGCGCCGCCTTAGGGTTAGTAGGAGATCAGTGTTCTCCTCCGTTGCCTTTTGGCGAGGTTAGAGCTATAATTTCTTAGTCCTATATAATAATACTTCTTTAGAAACTATTACTCTATTCCCTTTCTTTAATCACTTTTCTGTATATTTTAGTAGGGGTCTTATTTCATATATAATCGAGTATTCCGTTTGAAAAGCTACCTATCGAACTATTCAATATTTAGCCCGATCTATAGATATTCTACTTAGAAGGTATGAAGGTAATCGCCTACAAAGTTCTTTGCGAGCCCTGAAACTGCATCTGCTGTTCCTCCAAACCCAAACTGCGTCGCTAGCTTGCTTGCCTTGTCCGCACCAGCCGATCCGATTGCTGTCTCGATGAATCGATGCTAGTCGCTTGATCAGAATTCGTTCATTGCCTATCTCCGTATTCGCCCTTCGACTTACCTGATACGGCTTGCGCTCCTGGTCGTGGTAAACCACAAACCTCAATTCGCCCTCGGCGTTCTTCTGTCCGTATTGGTAATTGCCGTCGAGCTTGACTTTGTATCCTTCTGCTTTCTTGTTAGTATATTGGCTGTCTAATGTTATCTTCTAGCAATAACTTACCACCTGCTAGTGTCTCTCCTACTTGGTCAAGTGCTTAGGATTGTTGATCGTGCTGGACTTGTAGTACTCTGCAGCGACAAACATCGGGAATTGCTCGCCTGACTAGGTCAGATTACTTGATCATATCATAGTCTTGTCGTTAGAGTCGAACCTGTGGTGATGTTGTCCGCCGTCACGCTGTAGTACTGAGCCGTACGGGTCGAAAGATTCTGGCTCCATGTCACCGTCAACGGCGTTCCGAGGCTGTTGCCGTCGAACAATGGGACCAAGACTTCGTTATTAGCTGCAGGAGGGGGTGCCATGATGAGTTCTTGTGAAGCTGTAGGAGAATTATTTTTTCGTTCGTTGTTTGTGTTTTGCTAAAAGGCCAATAGGTGGATGGAGGCTTGCGTGTTGTGTCTAGACGTGCGATCTATCATGAGTATTTATCCCTTCGCTCTGTCTCATTGCTATACGGCTGTGTATGCACGGTCGTATCGTTGTGTGATTGTGACGGCGTCGCCGACAGATACTTCGAAGCACTCTTCCTCACCAATCACCCCACCCCACTATAAGAATGGGATTATTTAGCCGAGCCCAGCTAGCCACAAAAGCCGCTACAATGCTATGCCTGCGCCTCGTCAGGCGTGTGACGACCATGTGGCTGCCCGTGCAGATAGGCATGTCTCTGAAAGTGTCTATAAGATATAAGGTATATAGCGCCTACTGCAATCCGTCACGTTTTTCGGCCGCTACGACTAGGTAATCACGATCGAGACTCACCTCTTATTCGATTCAGCTAGCCACGTAAGAGATCGAGACTACGCCTCGCGGAAAGCAATGTTTTACCGTACACGTAGCCCTATATGTATGCTATGTCTGCATGCGCCTCTCTGTAAGCTCGATTATAGCCGATAATCCAACGCAAAGTGTTAATGCGGAATCCTCTGTCGCCCCGTCTGTCCGCCTCATATGGATCTCAGAGCTAAGGCTGCTAGCCGTACTGCCTGGATCGAATCGTCTCCTCCGAATCTGGTTCCTTCCCCTAGCCAATCGAAGAAAGCCTCTGTATCGACAAACGATCGGCCGAATTGTTCCTGTAGCCAGTCTACACCTTCTACACTCTCGAAAACGCCATAACAGAGTGGTAGCACAATATCTTTGAACTCACAGACGCTTGTGCTTTTACTAGCAAGCTCAGCCCGCTGACATATCGACTGTGGATTCAGACACCAGAAACAACTTGCGTACGGCTGCAGCCATTTTTGCCCTCGCTGTTCGTGCCGTTGTCTGGCTTTCTTCCTTTGTTCAAACACCTCGAAGCGCCGTGGGCATACTGAGAATTCGTGATCCCAGTCTTGCCTGACTGCTCTGCAAAATAAGCAGGTAGCCTTCGCGCTTGCTAGGTCGAGACGGTACTGCGCTAGTTCTGTAAGGGCCCGAAGCCGCTCTTGCTGGATGAGCTGAAGCCCTGTGTGTGCGGTATCCTGCTCGACTTTCTCGACTGGGTCTATCACGTCTTGGTGAGCCACTCCACATACGTCGCACGGCACGTCTTCTGGCATGCACCATCTTCGATCCTGGCCGACATCCAAGTAATCACTCAGCGACGTCCGGTAGCATTGCTTGCCTTGTAGGTACTGGTGCGCCGCTTGCTTGTCCCGACGCTTTTGAAGTGCCAAATCGTCCCTGTAATTGGCCACCTTATGCGGATCGACTAGCGGGCTATCTGTCGTCTGAGGTTCCCAGCTCGCTGGTAGTAGCACCATCGAATACGCACGCTTCCCGTCGCGCCCTGCCCGACCAGACTCTTGGGCGAAGATCACCAGAGACTCGGGCTCGTCCACGTTCATGAGAGCCGAACGTGAGGATAATCGAATCCTTCGGCCAGAGCAGTAGTTGCCACGATGTAAGGCGTATCAGGAGCCTGAGTCCAGCGATCGAGTATTTGCTTCTTCTCTGCTGGCGTCCCACTCTCGGCAGTGTATGAGCTACAACCAAGCAAGTCTGCCAGATCATCTGCGTCTTTGCACGTGCGGACATATAGGATGATCTTGTCGCGAGCGTGGTCGAAGAAGCCTGAGTCGGTCCATGCCTCTTTGGCCTCGGCTGCAGCCTGCTTGAGGAGGCTTCCGGCGCGAGCGTCTATCTTACGTACCACATAAAAGATGTTCGGTCGATTACTTGGTGCTCTGATCACTGTGGGGTGGTAGAGGTAATTTCTTTCTTCGAACTCCGCTCGCATAGACGGCGGAAGAGTGGCCGTGAGATAGATAAATTGAGTCCCGAGGCTCCGGATAGCTGTAAGCTCGATAATGCTGGGTCGATATTCGGCAGCAACCACGGTCAGGTGACATTCGTCAACAACAATCCGATCGAGCTTCTGCTCTGCTATCAACCTGCGGGCGTACTTCATGAAGTCCTTCGAAGAGACGGCCTCCGCGCTGACCAGTATCAGTGCTGCCTCCCGACTCTCGCCTGGCTGCCACTCTAGATGATCGATCTTCATCTCTCTTACACGCCGGAGCATGTCTCCGTGGAGTGAGACGAGCGGTACGATGAGTATCGTTACTCCAGCGTCAGGTAGGGTACACGGAAGCATGAAAAGTAAGCTTTTCCCAGCGCCTGTTGGAAGGATAGCAACGACCTGCTCCGTCCAGGACATGATGGCGATGAGAGCTTTCTCCTGTTCGCAGGACTTCCAGCCAGCTTCTTTGTCACCATACAACTTCTTCAATCCCCTGAGGAGAGCTTCGCTCGACCAAGGCTTGCGAGGACGGTAGATCCCCTTGGCCACTCTCTTTGTCAGGCGAGACTCTTGTTCGGTCCTCCCGCGTTTCCTTCGCTTGACGACTTTTCTACGCCTTAGAAGTCCTGCCATAGCGTCGAAGCCTGTAGTCCCATTCGGACCTTACCATCCCACAAGTTGCTGAATACGGCTCCTGCCTGGTTGGCATAGGCTCGGTTCACTGTTCGTGTCTTGTGGTTTCGCTGGTCGGTCATGCTTCGAATGATCGGGTCCATCTCTTCCGCGTCTTCATCGCCATCGTCAGGGTCGAAGCACTCGATCTGACTGGCGAATTTCGTCTTGACAATCGCTACTGTGATCTGCCTCCAATTAGCGACGTGAAGCCGGGGCACACATGCTCGGATGCTCGCCTCTTCTAGGTAGCGACTCAGGTGACCCTCTGGCCATACCTTACCATCCTTCTCCCAGAGGTACGGAGAAAGCAATGCCTTTGGCGATGCTTGTCGTAGGAACCTCTCTCGCAGTGGCAGAACGTAGACGATGTAGTCTAGAAGTAGCTCGGCAATTGGGTCGGCGAGAAACCGAACATTCTCCTTATAGTTTCCTGTTTGCTGCTGGCCTTTGTGGTACTGGACGTGTACCATCACACGATCGAAGCGTACGATGATTGAACGACGCCGCTGCGTGTTGCGATATGTCATCGAGAAGAACTCGCTCTCTCGCACGGGCTGTCCACCACTGATGTGCATAAGGACGCTCAGCCGCTTCAAGAACTCCTGCACCGTAGCCTCGTAACCGGCCATCGCGCTCTCCCTCCATGCCCATCCGCCGGACGACTGGCTGTTCTTGACAAGGAAGATTCGACTCAATTGGTCGGACCGTTCGATTGCTTTCGTTAATGCCCGTTCCGTGCCATCGAGGCTCACCACGTTGTCCCTGTGTTGAGTGAAGTTCCAACGGACAGTGTCGACATTGACACCGTCTTTGAGAAAGCGAGGACTCATTCGGCGAAGGTTCTTGAGACCTAACATCATATTGTCGTAGAGTAATTGACAACATCCCTGGTACTCAGATGCGAGCAGAGACGGTATCTGATCCATATGTAGCTCCGTGTCCTCGTAAGTCAAGACCTGCTCACTCTCATCCCAAGATGCCTCATGAGTACCGACGCTCGCACCCGATACTCTGAACAGTAACAGGCGCCACCTGAGTATCTCTCCCATCGGCGTCTCCACGGTCTGCTGGAGATACTGGTCGCAGTAGGCTTTCACGAGGTTGAGCGTCTTGCAACAGCCTTGCTGCTCTTTCAGGGCGCTGTCGTAGAACACCAACAGTTGCACAATCCAGATGATGGCCGAGAGGCTGCTGTTGAAGTTACCAGGCTCTATCCAGCTTCGTGTCGACGGTTTGATGCTTAGCATGGCGCAAAAACTCAAGAGTGGCGACTCATATCGGCGGGCGCCTGTCGTGTGGCAAATGAGGAACATCCATAGCTCGAGAAGTCGATCCTTCATTTTCTTTTGCTCCTCTTCGTCAGCTTCCTCTTTATTCTCTTCATCAGGGCTCGTCCGTCTTTGCTGGGCGATCTGGTATATATCCCGCCATACTGCCAACTGCTCATCTGTCGCCTCGATAACATCTTCTGGCCTCTGGATGTCGTCGTCGTCTTCAGCCACTGCACTAAAATGGTACTCATCAGGAGCGACGACTCTGCTGAAGTACGACACGAACCGGAGTGCCATCCCGAAGTATGTAGCGAGGCTCTTTGGTCCTTTGTAAGGATCGAACGGTCTGGTTTTCCCCGTCAGGTCGACTTGCGAAGGCTGGAAGCGGCTAAGGACGACTCGGCATTGGTACGTTAGCATGCAGTCGGGTCCATCGAAACACAGCCTGTGGGCATCCCGCAAGAGTGACTCCATAGCGTCGATGATTATGCGGAGGCTACCCTCGTCTCCAGGCGGAGGAATGGCAATTGCTGTTCGAATCTCGTCTTTTCTGAGACTGCATATATGGTCGGCAATGCCTGTCTCTCTCAACCAAGGAACTACAGCAGAGACGTGATCGTCGAACCCGTGCACTCGATTAGAATCCTCAGCAGCGTCACGCTCTGCCTCTTCGATATCGGCTTCTTGTGCTCTGAAAAAATCCTGCTTTTGAGACATCTGCCACCCCAGATCTGCCGTTGTGTCCTGGCGAGCTACTTCAAAATATCGCTGCCAAACGCCGACCTTGAAGAATCGCTGACAAGCATGGTTCTCCGTCCAGATCCTATTGCTCGTATGTAGTCGCTTCGTACGGACGTCACCTCCACGTTTCTGTCGATTAACCCAGTCGTGTTTTCGCTTGCAATGTTCCTGCATCAGGTGCAGTGTGCGACAGATATACGAGCAGACATCGCCTTGACTGTTGGTCTCGATACATCTCAACCCATCAAAGTAGACTGGGAGGCCAAACACTGGAGGCATACATGGTTTTGGGTAGACAACATCCTGTGGGACTCTAGCTAACACGGCAATATTCTCGACTTTTGAGACGATATCGCGACGTTGCTGCAATGAGAGGCGTTTGTGGTGCATTTGTAGATGCGTCTTTGTTTGTGAGGGAATTACCGCGTATTGACAAGTCAGGCATATAATGACTCGATGTTGGATGTCAGTTTCGAAAGGAAAGCGTTGGTCGTCCATTTCGAAAGCGACGATGTCTTCCGCTACTTCATTTTTGCGGACAGACCTACGTATAAACCCAATCATCGTAACCGACCAGAACACTGATCACTTCCGTGTTATCTATGCAGCACTTGCAGTATCACGCTGCACGAGAGCTGATGTGGTGCAGAGGAGGCTCGAGATGGAAGTCGACAAGGGTTGGCTGCGGGGAAACCCTTGTGTACGGCAGCTGATCACATTGTTTGGCGTAGATAACACAGTCTGCTCGTCGCACCATTGTCGCATATATGTGATTGAAATTGAATATGCAATGAGTTTCTAGCTGCCACAGTTAGCGATGAAGATCTGAGCAGGTTTCAATGATGTTAAAGCAAACACTTCGACTCTGGCAATACAAACACTTCGACTCGCCTCGTCTGACCCTAAGGGTTAATTTATATACAAAAGCAAACACTTCGACTCGAAGTGTTCGTCTTCTATAGGTAGAGGCATTCCCTCTCCCTCTCCCTCCCTCATATCTGTGTATTAGGAGCGCAAGGTTCTGGTCGATGCTGTACTTATCTGCTCTGTAGTGTGTAAAACGCTGCTTCGCGATTCGACATGTAACCCTAAACCGAACTTATTAAGCCCCCCTAACGTACGGGAGTATCAGTCCCTCACGTTTACCGCTGCTAAACTTCTCCATATCCACACTAGAAATATGGTCTTCCGTCGTTAGCCCTTTGACTATCCTATCTACGTCCCGGTATGCCACTCCTTCTTTGTCTGTCAGTATCTTGACCTCCCGTCCTACCGCTTCCCTCACCGCCTGCACCGCTTCTGAGCCTTCGAACATTCGTGGCCGGAGTCGCAGATTGTTGAAGCTAGACACAATGCTGTTCTCGAGTTGGGGCTTCGCTTGCGTTACCCGCACGACTGTTTGCCGACACGTCCCGCACAGTATCAACACCATGCCAGACTCAGACTCGCTCTCTTCTCCCTTGACGTACTTGGGCAGCGTCCTATTTCCATACCTTACCCCATCAACTCTTCCACAGTCCAGGCACCATAGAAAGGCACAGCCCTCAACTGGCTCTTCTTCGTTGGGGTTGTGCTCCTTTCCTTTAATGCTGGCTCCGGGTTCGTGTATTGTCACCGACCCGTCCGATTTCCCGTCGTCTGCGACTTCGTGTTGATTCCTGTCAGCTCGTGGCACCCTTCTCCTCACGTAGCGCGAAGGCTTTGGTCTTGGATATTCTTCGAGCTCTTCAGTCGCGCTTGGCGCTTCTGGCTCGCCCTTGACCGCGACCTCATCTTTCCATGCATATATATCGCCTTCTCGCATGTCTTCGGCCTCGACTGGAGGTGGGAGGTTGCACGCCTCGCTGTCGACGAATTCGTAGCTGTATGTGTTACCCGCACTCTGAAACGATCTTGCTTTGTTCCGCTTGGGTTTCATGCTTTGGCTAGGTTGGCTGCTATCGACGTTGCGCTCTGTTTTCAAGAATTACCATGAGAGGAAATGGGTTGCTAGCTGAGCTTAAGGCGGAGAGACGAGTCGTGTTATAAGCAGGGTTTGGCGTCGAACTCAACGCTACCATTGCCTGTCTTGGCCGTCCCTACCATGGTTCGTACGAGGGGTTGATAGAGCACATCCTCGGTCAATTGATATCTGCTTAGCTCGCGAACCCTGAAGAACCCCGTCGGTCGCCTGTTGTTTCTACGACCACGTCATTCGACCATCTCATCCCGCTATGGACGACCCACCTCTGCTAGAGGAGCAGTACGCTCCGGATACGGTATGTCACTCGCCACGTACCACCGCTTATGCTTATGCCTCCTAGTATAAGATCTTGGTGACATGCATCTTTCTAAACAAGACGAAAGCGGTCCGCGCGAAGCCGTACCTAGAATCGTTCCTCGAGGAGTATCCTTCGCCTGATATGTTACAAGACGTTGATCCTGAATCTCTCCGGACGAAGTACTTCGCAGACTTAGGTCTATATCGAAGGGCCTACTGGCTAGTAGAGATGGGTAGTCAGCTCTTAACTCAACCTCCTCGCCCTGGCGAACTAAAGAGAAAATCCTATAATGGTGCAGGCTATGCTTCCGAAGTAGCTCATCTTACTGGGGTGGTGACTATGCTAGCGATGCGTGGAGGCTGTTTTGTAAGAAACCCTTCTACGCCAGTCATGGCACCACCATCGAAGACGAATGGAAGACTCTTGACCCACAAGACAAAGACCTAAAGAGATATGTGGAGAGAAAACGGCGAGAGGAGCGGATGGCACAGGAAAGGGAAGACATCGTGACGTGGATGGCAAAGGTCAACTTGTCCGGGCCACAGAGACCTTGCCTACCGGCCTGTGGCTCGAATAGACAGGAACAGCGAAGATGAGAGGACTGTATTGCAAGTAGAAGATGATAGGATGTGGATGGCGAAAGTACAACTGCCGAGGCTGCGGAAATCTCGCTTGGGAATACGTGATTCGAGTACGCTACTCGGTTCTGGTGACAACGCTTTGCGTATACCACAGAGGATTATCAATGATGCGATTGTCAATTCGACGACCTCGTCCAGGAGATCAGGCGAAGGCGGTACCCGGTCAATAGTTACTGTTGCTTCGTAAACACTCCCCGACAGCCTGGATGAATCTTGTGCTACCTCTCAGCGTCGTACCTACGATCTCTTTAGCTAGCGAGGTGTATCAAGTCTTCCCTTTCCTCCTAGAAGCCTCCCTGGCTTGGTGTTGATAGGTAGCGGAATGATAACATCGTACAGCGTCACTGCAGGCTCGCTTATGCAGGAACACGTCACAGCAGGTTTGCACGTCATCTGACACTGATACACTCGTGAACCGCAGGAATTTTGACGTGCAACTCTACCAACCATAATGTCTAGAGATCCTCGCTTGCCGTCTTCTGCCTGGAGAAGGTATGGTTCTGTCTGTCGTTATGTCTCCTCGCCTATACTGACACCCAGCCAGCTACCATGGCCCCATCACTACGCTCATCGTGGGAGAGCGAGGGGCCAAGTATAAAGTGCACAAAACACTGCTATGTGAGGCTTCCGACTTCTTCGCTTCTGCTTTGAAAGAAGAATGGAAGGAAGGCCAGAAGCTCCGTTTGCCCCTCCCAGATGACGACGCGTCGGTCGTCGACCTATATTTGCAGTGGTTATACACTCGCAAGATCGTCATTCGCGAGAGGTCAGTGGTGGAGGAGAAGGAGGTGAAGGAGGAGGAGGAGGAGAAGGAGGAGGAGGAAAAGGAAAAGGGGGAAAGGGAAGAGAAGGAGGAGAAAGAGCAAGGACAGGAGGACGATGGAAAGGAGGGAGACCAAGCAGAGCACAAGAATGGACATGAGTTTAATGTGCTGATCGGGGCTTTTGTGTTTGGTGAAAAAGTGCAAGACGGCGATTTCAAGGACGCTATCATCGACGCTCTGATCCACACTGTCGCCGTCCCGGACGAAAAGGGCGCACGCTGGTATCCTACGGGACAGTTGGTAGATCGAGCGTACGCTGGTTCGCCCGAAGGCTCGCCGATTCGCCGATTGTTGGTGGATATGTACGTGTTTCACGGCAGGCGCCCTTGGCTAGACGGCCAGAGAAATGTCGATTTCCTGGCCGACTAGCAGGGTATCTACTCAGAGACAGGAGTGAGCACACGCAAGCGCTGGACTCGACTACGCCGGATGCGAGTGGCTGCCAATACCACCACCACCGTGGCGGAAAAAGTGCATGCTATAGTGCGGAGATCTCGAACCATATGTCGTAAGAGAAGAATGCAGTGGCTGGCAATTCCGAATTTAATTTTGTTGCTACAGTGCTCACAAGCGTCTCAACCCACCTGCCTCCGGTGATACGTAGTACGTGTTGCATTGTGGCGCTCGGTGGCGTGACTGGCGTGAAACTGCTTGACGCACTCCATCACATCCCATCACGTCGGTAAGCGGCCTACTGCAGATTCAAGCCGAAGCGGCAGGTTGCATCAAAGGCAAAGGCGACCGGGCCGCAAGTTGCGTTTCATCCACATTCATATGCTACGCCTGCCTTGCCACCCGCCACTTTCGTGGCAACCTCGCTATCAAATCCCGTCAGTTCTTGAATGGCTTCGCTCGTGGAGACGCCGCATCGCCAGGCTGGCTCGGGGCGGTATTCGTGCGCTGCATGTGATGGCGCAGGGTTCGTCGACGAGCATCGATACCGCGAGTTGACCGAGACCCCGGGGCCGTTGTTCATATCTGCATCCCAGCGTTCTCCGGTACAGAAGGCAGCGACCCCTCCCTACGTCTTGACAGTGACGAACAAGAATCGCAAGCGGGAACTGGACCGTACGCGGCGACAGACAGCCGAGAAAGCACCTGACAGTAGACGGAAACGATCTAAAAGCCTCATCTCATCATCGCAGACTCGGACGACGAAGAGGGCGACGCGGCTATTGAGGACGAGAACGATACTGGCAACGGTCATGACAGCCGTCTCCGCTCCGCCGACGTCGTCTCGACCCTCCAACAGGCAGTCTCTCAGCATTCCCGACGCGTATCTACGCCTTCACCTTCACCTTCACCTGACCTGACTGCACCGGCCACACCTGTGGCGACGCCGCTCGTACAAGTTCCAAGTGAGGTTACTGGGAAGGAAGTCGTAGAATCTGGTCGGGCGGAAGCAGCGGCCACCCTTAAACTAGGCTTGGGCAAGAGATCGATGGCCTCGCAGGAGGTTTCGGATGCGATCTTGGGCGCTGTCTTCGCCGTCGCTGGTCCGAATGCGATGGAAGATCTTTTGGGGCTCTGTCGGAAGTGGCGAGAGGGTTTGATTTACCACACGAGGCAAGCTGTCGAGGACAAGATGGCTGCTCTACGGTCTGACTGGGAAAGCCGTCTCCCCGACGACGATCAGAAGCCAGCTATCGTCGAGGTCCATGTGGCGGCCTACTGGGCCTCAGCGGACGATGCCGACGACTTCGTCCGTGCCATCGTACGTCGAGGACGTCTCGCCGACTTTTGGGAAGCATTCCAATCACTCTTGCGACCTTGCATCAAGCCCAACCCTGCTGGAAGAAGAAGTTCAGTGAAGTGAAGAGGTTGCGACTCTTGGAAGCCAATCAAGATCTCGATCCGAAGGGGAAAGAATACGAGAAGAAGGCGAGACACTTCGAACGTCAACTACAGTATGGAGAGCGCTGGGCACGTCTCCGCCGCGAGTTTGGCCCTGGCATCTTTGCACTCTTACCTAGCGCGGTGGTGACGAACCGTTGGGTAGAGCAGGAGCTTTCCGTGACGCAGTTTGACGCATGGCTCAGCGTCTTGCGCCGCCACAACCCTCCGGATCCGTTGATTGTCGAGCGAGCCTGGTACCTGGTGGAGGAAGCTTTGGGCGGGCGGCCTCCGCCTGAGCGGTTACGGTTGGAAGATGCATCTTTTACTGACCTTGGACGTGACTGTCGTGACCCAAGCATCCTTCTCCCCCTGGTAGATGTGCGAGATGGTGACGAGGACGAGTCGTTCGACAAAGATGGTGCTTTCCTCGAGGAAGGAGATGTCACGTGACTATGTACCATCTGACGGGGTGAAATGGCTCGTGTCGGCCTTTTCCTTTTCTTTGCGCTACGTCTCATCATGCTTTCCACGTATATTTCATCAATGTCAGGGACCATTTCTTGTCTGAAGTCGATCGGTGAACGCTGCGATTGCCGTGATGACAGTGGGCTGATGTCTACGGTTAGCCGCACGCCACGCCTGCACCACCGTAAATACAAACTTTGATCCCGAGTCCGATGGCACGATATACGTTTCCACGCCTGAAATATGTATGCACGTCGTCTCGGTGGTGCGGCTGCATGTACTGTGACAGTGGCTGGTCATGTAGGCTTTGAAACGATATCACATCCGACTTTCATTCTCGGTACTAGTCCTGGATTCCAGGATCTCGACTGTACTTTATATAACGGAGCCTCCTCGACTTGCGAGCCTCTTTCTTCTCTCTCAGATTTTGCTCCTCATAGCCCGTCCATCTTCCTCCTTGTCTTTACCCCAATCCTTCGATGCCCGTCTCCCGCCCTTTTGCACCGCGCCCATCCAGAAAAGCCTCATCTGTCAGCCCAGAAGGCGGTCTGGCGTTGGTAGCTGACCGATTGCATGGTAGGTACGGCTCCTACTTGGCATGCAAGAGCTGTACATCCTCGGGGAGAGATCGGAAAGGCAACTACAACAAGAACGTGGCTGGCAAACGTGACGGAGAGGAAAGGTACTATCGCCGGTGGTGTTGTACGACCAACGCCAAGTTCAGCTGCCCGAGTCTGAGCAACACAGCATACGTCGATTGGGCCAAGACGCAGCTTTCGCGCGACTCCTTCCGTGCCGTCGTCGAAACTGTTCGTGGTGGCTTCGAGGACAAAGGACCAGAGCATTGCCGGCTCGGACTGCTCCTCCAAGAGGGTCCCTCTCCATCCACGGGAGATACCTCACTTAAACGTAAAGCAGGCACTGCACAGGCAACCCCGCCACCGACCAAGCGTCGACTGAACTTCTTCACATCGAGGGGAGTCGTGCCTGCTGCCACCAGCGTGACATCGTGTCGGGAAGACGGGGAAGCCTATGTGACACCGGCATCGTCCACACTCGACGACGGGAAAGTCGATCTCATCCACTCTCCTCATCCAGGGCTGGTCGCTGGCCTAAATGAAATCCAAACCAAGCTGAACTGGCTCCTTGCTGCTTACGGTGAGCAGGACACCAGGGGCCAACAAGAGGAAAAGCAAGTGGACCGTGACAAGACGAGGGAGAATAGTCTCTCACCCGAGGAATACTTGGGCATCCACGAGGCAAAAGACCTGGCTCTGCGGGCGACTATCAGACCGACCACGCCCCCAGATCAGTCGTCGCCACCTCTTCGCCCACTGACGTCTACCGGGACATCCGTCGAACTCTTGCCATCGAGCGCTGGCGAGTTTGACGCTCCTCGGCCGGACGTCGAAGGAGTTAGCCCGCCGGCCATCGGCCTGGCCGCCGTTTTGGCGGCTGGCTTTCACTCAGCCGACGTTTCCGAGAAGAAGGAGATCCGCAAACGGGCCAAACGGGAGAATGTCGTTGCGGCCTTTGAGGAAGAAATCCGCAGGATTGGTATCCTCGCCAAAACGCTCACTTAGGATTGGCTACGTCAACGTCAACGGCCTGGACCAGCTGAAGTGGGAGAGCTGCCTCAGACTCCTTCATACATCCTTCGACTTCCTCTTCCTCGCAGAAACCTGGTTCGTAGGTCACGCCAAGTACGTACGTGACCGACGTTTCGTCTCTTCCACCCCCGTTCCTCCACCTTCCCACCAGCGTACTCGTAACGGTGGCGGGCTATACCTTCTGGCAACGGCTTCGGCGAGGGGCAGGCTATTGGGCGATGTCAAAGCCACGACTTCGATGATCACATTCAACATCGATGGTCTTTGCGTCTCTGGTATTTACCTACAGCCTAGCATGTCCTGTGAAGATGTCGTCGCGACCCTTCGGTCCGTCGCTACCTCTGCCGTCGTGATGGGCGACGTCAACGCGCGTCTGCCGTGGTTGGAGACACAATCCGGAAGACCAGGCCCACCAGAAAGGGTAGAGGCCTTGTCTAATTTCATCCGCTGCCACTCGTTCACCGCCGCCCAACCTCACATATCGCCGTGTCCTCCATCATCATTCGGACTTCCTGCAGAGGCAAGTCTGGCTAAATCGTTGACCGTAGATCACTGCTTCATCAAGATGAGCTGTGTCTCGCAGGCAAGGCTGATACTGCTCGAAAATGCCTCTGTCGGTCTTGCTGCCGACCATGTCCATACGCTACACCTGCAGCTGGAAGCGTCCAGGTCGGCTTCTGCTATTGCGGATGACTACTCCCTGCCCCGAGTCTTCGCTTCTGCCTAAGCAAGCTGTCTGCCGAACAGGTGAGAAAAGACATGTGCGATGCTTTCGACGCTGGAGTGAAGTCGCTCGGTCTGATGTCCGGAAGTATTGTCGACCCCGGCTCTCTGGATCGACGGCTAGTTTCGTTGGTCCAGTCGATCTGTCGCCGATTTTTGGGCCAGATAAAGTCATTGGGACCAGCCACTAGGACGCGTAGAGGGATCCCCGTTGGTCGTCAAGATCCAGCTATCAGCACCTTGCTCTACAAGTCTGCCGCTGTCGAGTCTCGTGAGAATGGAGTCATTCTGCCTTCGAAAATTGGGCAGGCGAAAGGGCTCTCGGCGTTACAAGAGATCTCTGCATCGCTCGCTACACGATACGCTGGACGTCTGGCGGAGGGCAACCAGCCAGTCCGAAGCTCCGGGCACTCTTTCATTGCTCTATCCGAAGAAGATGTGGCGCGAGAGATCCGCAGGCAAGATGCAAACAAGACCTGTGGCCTAGACGGCATCCATATGCGCGTCATCAAGGCTCTACTGCCCTCATCTTACCCAACCGTCCTCTGCCGTCTGTTCAACCTCTGTTTGTCGACAGCGAGTAGTCCGTCGACATGGAACTCGACCGAGATACATATGGTGACTAAGGACGTCAATCGAACCCGGGATGCAGCAGACAACGTCAGACCCATCACTCTCGTATGCATGCACCGCAAACTGTTCGAGAGACTACTTCTAGTTCACTCTTTCGATAAAACCGGCTGGGCAAAGTTACATCCCACTCAGGCTGGGTTTCGTGGTGACTACTCGACCTTGACCAACGCGGCTGTCGTACACCACCTCCTCTCGACGGCTACCGTCCGTTACGCTACTTTCATCGATCTCGAAAAGGCGTTTGACATGGTCGACCACACTCGTCTTTCTGACCTGCTCGCCTCACGTCGTTGCCCTGTCCATATTCATCGACTGATCCAAAGTCTGACGTTTCAAGGACTGCGCTCCCGCGTTCTCGTCAACAATCAATCGTCCGGCTGGTTCTCTCGCACTCGTGGTGTCTTACAAGGATCTCCCCTCTCGCCTTACCTTTTCAATATCTACATCGATGAGCTGATCTCTGAATTAAACAGAGGTTCAACGGGCATCCCGAGGTGCTTGTTCTATGCCGACGACGGCGTTCTCTTAGCTCGAGGTCTCGACAACCTCCGCTCTCTCGCGGACATTCTGACGGAGTGGAGCACTCGAGCTGGCATAGCCGTGAACGTCAAGAAATGCGGAATCATCGTCGGTCGTACGGCCTCCTTTGACGAAGCCATCGATTCTGTCTACGTCTCTGGGAAGGCACTGCCAATTGTGGAAGCCTACAATTACCTTCGCTTTCCCGTCAAATCAAAAGGGATAGATTTCCACGATTATCTCAGCAAGCGTTTCTCGCAAGCCAACGGCCGCGCCTCTTTCCTCCGTCTATACTCTGATTCCTGGGGCCCGACCCATCGCTTACGTATATATGGCAGGTATCTTGCACCTATGTTTGAGTATGGCGCGCCGCTCGTCTTGGCTTGGGCCTGTCAGAATGACGCAAACATGAAAGCGTTCCACTCTGCCACCGAAGGTTGGAAGGGCCTTGTTGGCTGGATCCTCGACTGCAGCCCTGATGGTTCTGCGGTCGGTGCTAACCTCTGCGGTGTCCTTGAACCTGCAGTCCGTTTCCGGCATCTGCATACTTCCTTCCAGCGTCTGCTATCGCTCAGCGCATCCGATGGCCCACTCAACGCTTGTCTCGCGACTCGAGCTCTCTTCTCTCGCGACGACAGTGGCAAACCTTTCCTGGATACCCTACGGGAAGCGCCTGAGTGGACTGCGATTGCGTGCGAGGCCGCTTCTACGACCCGCTCTCGTCATCTGCTACGCCTTCACCTTCGTCGATCGAGGCGATCTACGATACTACTCTCGTGTTCGCTAAGATATCTTTCTCGACTGACAGCAAGATCGCGTTCTACGACGGCCTTGTCGGGTGCAGACTGCGTGTTCCTGGCTCCTCTAGAGTATCAGCAGGATTTTGTTCGATACCGAATGGGTCGTTTTCAACTCGGCAAGACCTGCGTCTGTGACCCAGATGTAATGTTCCGACGTGGTCATGAGATATGCAGGTACCTACCGCGACTCATCCAACTGTCTGGCTCAGAGAAGCGTCACAAAGCCGAGATGGCGAGGCGACTCGGCATCGACACTTTCGCAAGTTTCACTGACATCGATTTTCTTCTGAACCTCCGGCAATATCGTCGTGCTGGTAGAGCGCTTGCTGCTATCCGTAAGATTCTCGGCGACGTCTATTCGGAGCGAATGGCGGCCTGCGACGACTCGACTCAAAGCGAAGCGACGTGATGCACTTCGTCTGAATACTTCAATCATCTCGATCGACTGAAACGATGCATCCGATGACGGACTGATTTTTTCATGACCTGAGGATGTTGGTTTGATGTTACATCGACGTTGCGTCGACGTGGCCAACCCTTACGTGGCGTTACTGGTGGATTCCAGGTGCCGTCTTCTGGACGAGTGGCTGGACGACGGGTGCCAAAGCCGTTGCTGGTGGACTCCAGGTGGCTTTGGTGGCTGATGGTGTTGCTGGTGGACTCCAGACATCGTGCTCGAGTGCTAGTGGACTCTAGCTCGATCCTCGTTCGCCTAGTCTTCTGGTAGACGCTCTTAGAAATGAGCGCGGTTTGTCTTCTCGGGGTGGTACCTCGTAGCGTGTGGCTATATGGCCTCTCGTATACCTGGCATGAGTTTGTCATTATAGAGTTGATGTTCTTTGTCGAGGGTTTCGTGGAGTCGATACCTTCGATCCAGGACTCGCTCACACTCGGCTGGATGTGGCCGCGTAGTAGGATGGGAGAGTCGGCGTGCGTGCTGCGTGCGTTCGACCTGTCGTCACGAGGCGTGCACATACCCCCGGAAGTGAGGTGTCGACCGGGCCAAGGGAGGCGAACGTGCCCTGCTCGGGTGGTATCGGCTCCTGATCGATCCGACGGGAACTCAGGCCTTACACCTGGGATTACCGTGTCGCCTGGCGGCGTTGAATGCAGGTTCCACTATCATCAATTATCTTATCTAACCTCTTTCTTTCTTTCCTCTCTCCCTTTCTTTATTATAACTTACACAAAATTACATCATCCCTGTTCCTGTTCCTGTTCCTGTTCCTGTTCCTACATATATCTCTTGTCATATTCCCCTTCATCTTCCTGTTCCTCTTCCTCCCCTTTCTTGACTATCATTGCATTCATAATCCCCTTCCTGCTCATGCCCCGTCCTTTCTACTGCCCTTCCTTTCGCCTTTGCTGACCACTGCCCGTAAGCTGCCAAGCTCATCCTCATCCTCCCGACCATTCCACCCGATCGTGCCGAACCTCCCACTCTGCTTCCCCGGGGAAGCTTGTCGCATTGCCGTACCACCACTCATGAAGCTGCTCTTGTTATTTGCCCACCTGCTCCCCTAGCTAACGCCTGCGCCCGTAGACTCCTCAGCTAATCTTCAGTCTTTTGATATGCCGGTGCGGGCGTCAACTCTGATCGAAGCTCTAAACCTCTTCCGGTAACTCTATCCGTCCCTCTGCTACCTGCGACCTTACTGCCGTCGACTTCAACCTCTCCTTCTCCTTCGCCTTCTTCGTGACTTTACCTGCCAACACATCTCTCTTCCTACACTTTCTACCGGAACTTCTTCCCTTTCCTGCTTCTCGAAAACGCGACTTTGCATATCTCGGGTAACTCACCCTACCTCTTTCGACCCTTTATATTTTATTCTTTACCGACATCTCGGCATCCCGACTTGTTTCCGCGTCCCGGCAACCCGGTACCGTCCTATCTATCGCCGTCCGTCTAGCCTTGTAGCCGTACGCCCACTCCTTCAGCTTTGCAACCCGGAAACACTGCTTGCCACCGCTGCGCTAATGCACGCTAACCTCCCTATCACTATAATCTTCTTTCGTAACTCGTCCCATGCCTTGTCCTATTGCTCCATCTCAGCTGTGTTATCCCTGCTACCTCTCTTTCTATATGCCAATGCTCCTCTCCCTCTAGTGCTTGCACCCGCTCCTTGCAGCCTGTCACGCATCCTACCCGCCTCGACATCCGCGCCTCAAACACACCCACTACGCTAACGGGTGCCTGCATGAAACAACCACGCCCTGACGCGACTTTCACCACCCAGTCCCGAAGCCGTCATGCTAGCGGATGTCTGCATAAAAAACCACGCCCTGACACGATTCGCCTTACTTAGTGCCGAAGCAACCTACTTCGCTGTCTTGCTCTACTCTCTGTTTTCCCATCATTGCCCTATCTCCCACCCTGCCTCATCTTTCTCTATATTCTATTTACCTCCCAGCCCGCCCCGGTTGACACCTTCGGGTCACGGTGACACCATTCTTCCCCACCCACCACCCTCTATCCATCCTCTCCATCTACGCCCCACGCCTGTAGCAGACACTCTCGTTCGCACTTTGCGCTGCTTGCCTATGTCTACTTCTCCTAATTAGTCCCGCGACGACACTACATAGCCCGTAATGCCAGAAACCTATCCAACCCGGCCTGCCGCTCTCCCTCCTTGTCTTTTTCTCTTTCCCCTTCTCTTCCTTCTACTCTCCTCAACCCGGACTCAGCTCCGAGCCTCGCCCTACGGAAGCCTACTCGCACTACACTTCACTTCACTTCACTCCGCTTCGTCTTTCTTTTCATCTCCCATTCTCGTCCCTGCTCAATTCACTCCTCTCCTCTTTCCTCTTCCTACTCTTTCCTTTAACCATCACCCTCCCCCTCTTGCTTATTATCTCTCGATCCCTATTCACACCTCTCTGTCTTGTCCTTCCCTTGCTTTTCTTTTCCTCGTTTCCCTTTCCTTCATATCTCACCTTTGAAATTCCTCCTGCTGCCCGCCCCGACTCCTCTCCACCCGCCCTTGTGCCACCCTGTTGTCCTACCCATTTGCGCACAGACCTGTCTGCCCCTCACACCCTTGCAACTCCCCTGCCTATGCTAAGCAGATCCCCTGCCTCGTCTACCTCTTCCGCTGCCACGCTAACGCTCTTCCTGCATTTTCAGCACAACAGCCGTCTTTGCTTCTTCCCACCGTTCCTGCATCACCCTTGATCCCCACCTGCACTCCGCCCGCTTCTTGTCTTCTCTTTCGCTCCCTTCCACATCGCTCTAACGGCAGCACCCGTTCCTCGCGACCTGTCACTTTTCCTCCGCCTCCACCCCTGCCGAACCCTGTATCTCTACCGTCTTTCTCTGCACCCTTCATACTCTCTGCTGTATCTCCTGCGCTAGCCTACCACAGCCTGCACTTTCCATCCCCTTGCAAACCCTGTTTCTCTTCAAACCCAATCATTCCTCCCAGTCATTGCCTGCGCTAACGGCTGTCTGCAGAAACCAACCACTTCCTTCTAGCCTTATAGCCTTGTAGCCTGCTTGTTGCTATTCGTCAAAACCCTGTCTCCGCTAACGCTTGCCCGCGTTTTCAACGGAGAGCACACCGACCCCGACCCCGACCTCAACGTCCACTCTACCTACCTCTCCCTCACCCCTACGCCTTCGGCGAATGTGACACTGAAGCCGTCAACACGGTTAGCGGGTCTAACTCTCTCGCCTCATCACCACGGTTAGCGGGTTCAGTTCTACTGTTGTCGATTCTCGCCATCCGTCCCTAGTATCTTCATATCAGCTTTATGAGACAGACACCCTAAAGTTTTCCTTAAACTCTATGTGATTCTCCACAACTCTATTTCAACTTCCAAACCATCCTTATCTTAACTCTCGTCTCTTTCCGTCTTCCTCAGATCCATGTTCTGCTGAAGCATTCGCATTCGCAATTGCTATTATACTCCGCTCTCTTGCTTGTTCTCTCTATAGTTGCCTAGTTTTCTGCCCCATCTCTCCGTCCTCTCTGCTGTGTTTGCTTCGCGGCGCGGATGACACCTTCGGGTCACGGCGACACCATTCTTCCCCCACCCCCCACCCTCTTTTAAAACTCTCTTCTACCCTATCTGTCCTTCTTTCTCTACTCCATGTCTTTGCCTCGCGGTGCGGATGACACCTTCGGGTCACGGCGACACCATTCTTCCCCCACCCACCACCCTCTATCCATCCTCTCCATCTACGCCCTACGCCTGTAGCAGACACTCACTCGCACTTCTCGCTGCTTGCCCATGTCTACTTCTCCTAATTAGTCCCGGGACTCTCACCCCTACGCGACGACGCTATATAGCCCATAATGCCAGAAACCTATCCAACCGGCCTGCTGCTCTCCCTCATATGTCCTTCTCTTCGACAGTAATTCTTCCAGACTCTCCCGGCCCTCCTGACCCTGCTCGATCGACTTTGCAAACGCTTCTTGCTCCTCCACCCACTCCGAACTTCTGCCTTTCCAGCAAACAGTAGTGCTGCAACTGCCGACCGTACGACTTCCGCTCCCGAGCAGTCGCCTTGCCTGCCTTCTGCTACGCAGGCAACCCTCTCCTCTCGCCCAGCAGCGGAAGCCCTGCCTCCTGAACGGAGCCCTTACCCCTCTCAGAAATCCTAAGCCTTCTTGACGTCCTCTGTAACGTCCATGTCAACCCTGCAAGTCCTCCCATGCATGTTCCAACCGACTGCGGCGGCCCTGTGCCCGGCACACGATACAGCCTCCTCCCAAAGTTGTACTGCCTCGCTACGACTGTATCGGCTGCCTGAGCCGCAGTCATGCTACTGTTCTGCTTGCCCTTCTGCTTCTGTCGCTTGCTACTGCCTCCTGCTACTGTCGACTCGACCACCCTCTTCCCTAGCCTCCGTCGCTTCTCCTGCTGTAACGGGGCGTCTTCGTTTCCTCTGTTGTTGCTCTCGTCTACTGTCGGATCTCCCGCTCCTGCCGTCATGTCCGATCGATCGCGTGTCGGGTTGTGTCTCGGCTGAAGCATTGCCTTTGTCCAAAGTGTCAATCCCGGCCCCTGCCCGCATCTCTGCCTTCCGTACAATGAACTCGATGATCAGAGCGCTCGCGTTACTCATCAACTCACCCCACACTCGCTGACTGTGTCTCGAGCCTAGCCATTTCGCGTACTCCTTCGCGTCGGCCGTCTCGCCTTCGAAGCCAACTTTCTTCGCGATCCCGCCACCTGTTTTGTCGACGGGATCCCTCTGAGAATCGCTGCTGCTACGTTCGGCCACTGACAAGCCCTGTCCCGTCGGTTCCGGTATTGCAAAGTTTTTGACTGAGTCCGCATTTGAAGCAGCTGTGACTGCTTTCCTCGAACTCGATTAGCCGGCGGAACTTTTCGTCGAGATCCTTCCACCTCCCCCATTCCGCACCCTCGCATTTTTCCGGATCGTGAGTCCAGCTCACGCACGCCTCGTCTGCCGACGTGACGAAGCAGAAGACGCAGCCATCTGCGACCTCGTCAAGTGTCTCTTCGACCGTCTGACGCTCTCTCGCTGCTCGCGTGTGATCCCTTTCTAATGCCGTCACTCCCTCGCCGCACCTGTCGCACCTCGCTAAGCTCGCGTCCTGTCCACACTCGACCTCCTTGTTGTCGAGATACAATCCCATCACCCGCCTCCACACCCTCTCGTCGTGATGAAATCGCGCATTATGCTCTCGTCCACGCTCCTACCATTGCCACTCGCCGCCTGCCTTTCCGCCTTGCCTTCTTCGACGAGTATGACTGAGTCAACGTCTTCGCCTGCACGCCCTGCCCGCCCCGACTCCTGCGAGAAGTCGATCATGCCGTACGGTATATCGACGTGAAGTGTGAAGACGACGCCCGGGAAGTCCACGCCCGTACCTAGTGCCGACGTCGCCACGATCAGACCGCCGTACTAGCCACGCCTTCAGTCTCTCCTCGTTATCTGCAGCTCCGGCGTGATAGTAAGCGCACCTCAACTTCCTCGCCAGCCGCTCGCACTGCTCTCTGCTACGGCTATATATGACGCCTTTCTGTAGACCCAGATGCTTCTTCATCCGCCTGCATAGCTCGGGCACCTTCTCTTCCAGCTTCCGGGCTTGCAGACCTCGACGATGTACCTCGTCTTTGTGCGTGTTGTGACGGCTCGGATGTACCTCGCCATCTGCGCTGCCATACTCTCTTCCAGCTCAAACTCGAGCAGTACGGGCAGCGTTGCTGTTAGCATGATTACCGGCACTCTCAATCCGCGTACGGCTCTGACTTCTGCCAGCTTCGGTCGCCAATCGCTCGCTGTGAATGTGAGATGACACTCATCGACGAACACCCTCCTAAGTATGCCTTTCGCGCTTAGCAGCTGCGCGTAGCTGAGAAATTGACTGCCGCTTACGAAATCCGCACTAACGAAGACGAGTGCGGCCGGGTTCTGCTCCCCGGGTCTGTACTCGATGCAGTCGATCTTCGCCCTCTTCGCAGTCGCTAACAGATTATCCAAAAGAGCGCGGTACGGTACGACGACAACCGTAACGCCGGGTTCATCTAAACATGCCGGCGCTGTGAATAGCAAGCTCTTACCACCACCCGTCGGTAACACTACGACCAGCGGGGTCGTTTGTTCGCCTGAAACAATTGTCTTGAAGAGCTTCTTTCTGCTCGTTCGACCGGAACGAGACTTCGCTGCAACAGAGAGCTTTTCGCATCGCATTCTTCAATTGCTTTTCACTGACGGTACACCTTCTCTCCGGCGGTTGATCGCCGATAGTGCTGTCGACCTATCAACAGCGGAGATTCCTGTAGATACGCTCTTGTGCTCGACGTGACTCCCAGTCCGGCCAATGTCTGCGGCGTCTGCTGCGGTCCAGCGTGCTGATCTATCCACTGTTGTACGGGGGTGAAGTGCTGCCTGAATTGCGGCGTGAAATACTGCTCGAACTGCGGCATGTATTGCGGTGTAGATTGCAGTCCCAAGTGCGGCAGTTCTTGTCGTTGTTGCTGTGACGGTGTAGTTGCCACCATCTGACTGCTATCTCGAGTGCCTTCGCTTGTATTGCCTTCTCTCTTCCAAAGTACCAGCTGCTATTCGATCCCGCTTCTTCTGAGCTGTGTGCTGATCCTGTGCTCTCAACCTGCTTATCGCAGCACCCCATCCTCTTATGCCGTTGCTCGACATTGTCGCAGCCATACCGCTATTCGGGTCCTGCAGCTTCGTATGAACGCTACTGCTGCTGCTGCTTGATTGAGCCGTCCGCTTCAGCCCTCGCCCTCCGTAGCTCGCCAACCTAAGAATTCGTGCCACTTCCGACAGAGCGGCCTGAAAGTATCGATCGACCGGCTGCTTAGATGCCTTGATCACGTCAGCGACACGCCATACCGGTTCGCCCCAATCTCGCCGCCTCTGCCGGCCGAAATCTCGAGCGGGTCATCCTCATCCACTTCCGGCTCCTCGACTTCGGCTGTCTCTTCGACATAGCCTCGCGAGAATTGCTCTCCGACTTTCTCTCGACCTAAGCTGACTGCTACATGCCGATAGTCAAGCGTTGTCAGCCTCGTGCCTAAGCGTTTGCTAGACTCGCGCTTGATGATCTTCGTCAAACGTTCCGTTCCCCACGGGCCGTATTCGTTCGCCCAGACGTGATCGGACTGCCCTAAGCCCTTGACTTTCACGGTCAGATACTGCTGAAACGGCTGAACGTAAGCCAGATAGACGGCGAGTAGCTGCCCGACCCTCCACGGTAGAAACCTCGGGATCAACCTTCGGTTTGTCAAATTGCGACTGAGACTTGTGATAGCGTGTGACAACCACCATGTGCCCTTGTATCGCGAAGATGTTCCTGTCTTGCTGAAATCCGTTCTGAAACGGATCGACGTAATTTCCGTCCCTCGCGCCGGCTGCCCGCCCGTGACGTGAACGCAGAAGAGAAGTAGCTCCCTAAAGCGATCGACCTTTCGTAGATAATTTCGTACTTCCGGCCTCGACCATTGCTTTTGCTTCCACATCTTCTTGCCTGTAGCATCCGCCAGTGCACGCCTCAACATCCACTCCCGCTTGTCCTGCAGTCCGTTGTTAGCATTGTCGACAAACGATACTCCTCGTTTCGTCCACGTGACATCGTCTTGTAGCTTGTCGAGCGGGATCTCGAACTGTTGTTCCCGCGTCGCCCACATCAAGTCTTTCCAAAGCTTGTCTTCTGCCTCTTCGATGACACCTCAACCATACTTCCAAACCGAGCCACGTCGATCGGCGTGCCTTTGTAGCTCATTCCGTCCGATCATCCGACCAAGAGATCGAGCCGGCGTTGCTGTGATTCATAGCGATGCTCTTTCCGTAAGCTAGAATGCTGAGAGCCTTGCTCATGACGCTATACGTGCCGTCTGCTAAGAATCTGTCTCTCGTTTGCCTGAAGCGCTTGTCGTCCTCGTCGTCCTGATCTTCTCTCTCTTCTGACGGTAGTATGATTTCGACGGCGATCACCCGTATGCAGTATACGACACCGCTAGCATGTACGAAAAATCATTCGCCTGTCGGAGCCGTCTCGTCTCTTCATCGATGCCTAGTACGGCAAGAAAGTGCAAGATCGCACTCTTGAACGTATCTCCTCGTACGTGTTGAAAGATGAGCGACTCGTAGAATTTCAGTAGAGCGTCGAGCTGAGATTTCTCGTCCCAGCCGTTCTCGATGCTCTCACGAACTCGTCTCAGCAAATCTTTCTGCACATCCTGCCACGGATAAAGCCTGCGGGCATCTTTAAAGACATCGACCACGGGTTGAGAGCCGAAGTCGGTCTCGTCGTCACGCTGTGTTTCTTCGTCATCTCGGCATAATCGCCATCATCCCCTACATCGCTCTCCTGCCCGTCGGCTGTCTCTTCTAGCCTCTCGCTGTCTTCGCAGCTCTGTAGCACTCTCAGACTGTAACAGAGTAGCCGTGCCATATACACGGCGTACGTCTGTTGACTTTCGGTATTCTGTAACCTTGCTAGCGGCCGTTGATCGATCTCCGAGTGCTTTGCGCTTCTGAGCCAGCGCCGAGTTTCATTGTCAAGCGAGCCAAGACCCCTGACGCATTTTTCGATCAGAGTGCCATTCAGCTTCACTGCTGCGAGAAGCGTCTGTTCATCTCGGTCGGGTAATCGGCTCGCCTGACTCAAATGCTTCAGCATGCAGCCCGCGATGTGTTCGGGCCAACCAGTCTTCTTAAACCAGAGAGTGTGATCTGTCTTTGCAGTCTCAGCATCTGCCACTTCAAGTTCCTCCTTTAGCTTCTCGTCCTGCCTCGTCCAGTCCGCTGTGATTGCTGAGACGTCGGTCTCTTCTGTTATGTTTGTAGCAGCAATGCCTTCGGTTGAGCTTACTAGTAGAGCAACCTCTTCCTCGTTCGCTTGCCTCGCGGCATCCTCATTTCCGTCACATAAGACGGTAAAGTACTTTTGAAGACCTGCCGATTTGAAGAATGTTTGTACCCACACGGGATGCCAGTACGTCTGTTCTCCTGTAGAAGCCTTCCAGTCATGCTGCTTGTTGCAGTGCATCCGGATACCGTTCGGGTGAGCGCTGATATACTGACACTCCGGCTCTCGACAGACGAACGCTCGTTGCGGCTCACCTAGAGCCGGAATCGGTCGTTCTAGCGGCGGCGGAAGCGGGACGTCTTTCGCGTTAATAACATGAGACATTTGTGTTGCTTTACCACATCGCCTCGTTCCTTTTTGCTGCCTGTGTGATTCCTGCTCAGATGATCGGCGAGATTGCGGACTGCGTAGCCGTGTTTTACGCAGATTAAGACGCCGTATGCCTCGTGATATTCCAAAAATCGGCCAGCATTTTCCGTCGTAATTTTCAGCCCAGTCTCTAATGCTTTTTCTTCGCTAACATGATTGTTCTGCATTTTCAGAACGCGGTAAACGCGAGCTTGCGCTGCCTGCCCTGCTGTTAGATCTGTAGTAATGTCGCACTTCAAGCGTCTAAGCGGGCGCGCGCTGCACACTCGCCTAGCTGTTCTGTGCGGCTACCACGCCGCGTGTACACATGCAAAATTCGCGAGAACGGTACTGATGTACTTATAAAGTACTCCAGAGTATTTGTATCGATTTTTCAAGCTGCGATCAAGTCTGCGTCGCGCGGGCACGTAGCCATAATCCTACCTGATAATCCAACGCGAAATGCACTCTGCTTTACCGCTTTAAGCTAAGCCCTAATGCGCTAAAGCCTAATTCGGACATAATCCAACGCGATTATCTGCCTCATATTGGTTAGGTGCATGCAACTTTTGTCCGTAAACGAGATGATGCGCGTCCGAGCATGCATGTTGTCTTCGCAGCCCTGCCTCTTTCACATGTTGTTTCAAGGCATGGTGCCTGTACAACACCCGATTCGTCTACACTCCAATCTATACCCCTGCACGCGGTTCTTTAAGGCGTCTGATATCGGAAAATGACCTGACATCGGCGCTTGCCGCAACTCCAGGTGGCGAGAGCAATGCATTCTCGACATGATAAAAAGCGGACGTATCGCATGCATGGATTGCACATATCATGGTCACCCTCAGCCTGACTAACAGTTGCCTGTTTTCCAAACACTACACTCGGGTAAGGCACATTCTCTTCTCTACGCATGATGACGGACCAAGACTCAGAAAAGATTGTGTGCCACGATGCGCGCAAAGGACAGATGACTAACTCCGCCTGTCGCCAGTGTCGCCGGCAGAAGGTCAAGGTGATACTCCCTTTGAAGCATTGACGAAGCGTCCATTTTCAAACAAGGCTAACTTCTGCCGTCGATAGTGCTCCGGTGACAGGCCGGCGTGTGCCAAATGTCTAAGCAAGAAGGTTTCTTGCATTTACGATATCGAAGAGGGTGTCACGCGGCTACAAGATTTGCGCACACGATTGGACTCTGCTCATGTAGAGCTCGCGCGTTTGAAGTGTTTCATCCACAGCCTACAGATCAGTTCAGATGCAGACGCTGCATGGCTGCTGGTACGACTACGCATGGGAGATGGCATCACCCAAGTCGCAAGTATCGAACCCCCACGCTTGAACGAGTACGTACGCTTCATGCAAGTCTACCAATCTAAGATCTGACATACAAAAAGGGCACTAGAGCCAGAACATGCGCACATGCCTGAGATTGTGGTACAACATACCGTTGTCGATCCTCTTGGAGCTCGAACATTGCATCCACACGCAGCAATCGAGACTTTTAGCAATCAATCCTGGTGCGAAGACGACTTACAATCTCATCTTTTCCACCAACTCGTATCGCCCCATGGCAAGCATCCTTGCTCCTAGCTACAGAGGGTCAAGCGCAAATGCGTGCAACAGAATGAGCGAAGTGTTTGACTTCCCCTCAACATCAATTAGTCCAGAAGTATTGTGATGTGCCTTTCACAAGGACTACTATAGATTTGAGAGGAAGCGACAACGATAGCGAGGAGGAGGAAGAGGAGAAGAAGCTGGAGGAGGAAGGACGGGGAAGAGAGCATGTCGGATCAATGGAGCAGAAGAGTTAGACATATTCCAAAAAGGCAATGTGATTCGCAGCTTGCATGCTGCAAGTCTTCGACACCACTGACGCAAGAAGACATCAAACGCTGTCGTCTGTAGCCGTACATAACTTTGAGCGGCCGTGAAGCAGATTTTAGACCCGGAGTACTTGCAAGTGCCGCGTTGCCTCCCAGACCTCATCATCTACTACCACAATAATTAACGACGAACCCTGATCATACGAATTATTCAGCGTCTCGAAGCCTGTAGTGCGCTTGTTGATTTCCAGTTGGGCAGACTTGTCACGCTCGAGCCAGAAGGCCAAACACATGCTGTTAGCGCGCGGAGCTCTGGAAAAACAAAGCCAGTCCATGCATCCATTCAACTGTGTCCAAGAATGGGCGTGCCCATGCTGTCCTAAGCCTCAATGCCACGAAGTGAATGACTTCATGCTTCCGTCATGCTTACCAATGAGTATACCACAGGCCTCGCTCGAGCCTTCCGTACCTGCTAAGTCGCCCAAGGCGCCCGATCTATCCTCAGCTCGCAGTCAGTCAGCGAAGTGCCCTGCACACTACGATCACAGAGGCAAAAGCGCTACGGCCTGCGACAAAAGTACGCCGCTTATCAGCTGGTCCTCCTAGCGATAAGCTGTTTGTGCCGATAACTATCTGCCAGCTTTTGATGATATCATCGCCGCAGCTTTACCCTGCAAATTCAAGTGAGCCCACTTTGCACCTCTGAACCCTTATCGTATATAGTCTGTATCGATGTAAATATAGGTCGTCTTGAAGACTCGACGCTAGAGAACATCATCGAGTATGTTTCGGTCGACTATAGCCGCTTGTACCTTGTTAGGACTACTTTTGCCTAAAGGCGCAGGGAATGCACCATGACCTTTCAGACAAGACAACCACAACGTTTGCTAGTCCTTATCTTCAAGCAATGCACGTATGGAAACTTCCCGCGATTTCCCGGCCGTGCATGCTATGAACGTCTTAATTCTGAATCGGCACGTCCTTAATGGTCTCGAAGCCGTTCGCCAATCGCCAGTCACATCTGCCAAGGCAATCTTGATCGGGGCACTTCCCGCTCCGCAGCCGCCATTTTTCTTGGCCTTCAGGGAAAACGACCAAGCGACGTCATGCTGGAGATCTATCAGGGTTGACATCGCTTTCGGGAAGAGGTCGTGATGCAACTCGCCAGACGTGCAATGACACAGTGGCTTGCTGCGGCTGTCATTGACACGTTTTTCGAGTGGCTGCTTGAGCTATCTCCTGATATTATGCATCAAAAATGAAAGCGCTTCGGCGAAAGGCTGTTTCCGACAAGAATTGGGCAGCTTGAGTCCCTACTGGAGAAAGGCACTGAAAGCATATTACCAACAAAAGGTATGCAATTTCACACTCAAAGAAGATCAAGAGCGGCCGTAAAGGTTACGCTGGAGGGATGTGTGGTGGGAGATGTCAGCGTTCACTAAATTGATCCTCTAGTTCTCTGGGACGACTCCAATTCAATCGGCTCTGTGAAACTCCATGAACTACACAAAGACATCTAGATCCGGACATGAGCGAACGCGTACATAGAGTGCGTGTTGAAGTGCACAATCTACGGTTTGGCGAAGGCCACGAAAGGGATGGAAGGAGCGAAAACCATCTCACTTTTGCATTGCTCCTTGGGAATGGCAAATCCGTTCGCTTTGACATGACCCCTGACGCACAGACCCATATCGGTAAATTGTTGATTCAGCATCGGGACGCAATAATCTCCAAGAGAACAATCCGTTTGGCCGACGTCAACGCGGTTGGCTGCCAAAACAGCTTCGATCCCAGCGGAACACCTTCAAAAGATGGTCAAGGCCGCACCGTACACTCCTTCTTCCAATTTCTTTCGAACAACCAACTGGATCGATACCGGTTCCTATACGTGGACTCTCAAGCCATGGGGTGCCGTTATTGGATGTAAGCCATCTCGTCTCCGGTAGGTGTCACGCATCACACTTTCTTACTTACTGCAGACAGAGCGTCATGGATGCACTTCGACTTTGTGGTTTTCTCCGAGCGGACACCGATTTTTCTCGAGGATTAGATGGAGGGCAGCCGCTTTTGAAACTCCTGAGATGTCAATGGGATCGAAGAATTGGCAGAGGCCATCCTGCTGCGATAGCCCCAGGATTATTCATCGGCCATAGATTTGGGTTATGTGTAAGTATCACTGAAATTGCAGCTTTGCTTGAGGTATGTAGCCTACCCGCTTTGCAGCAATTGGCTGGTGTTCTTGATAGTCGACTCGAGCACGGGGACCTTTCTGTCAGAGTCATGATGTGGCGGTTTTGCACCCCCGATAGTCATGTTGCCCTTCTCCGGGATCTCGCTTCAACGGCCAATTTGGAAGGCTTCGAAGGCATGGCTGCGGCAGACCTTGTACAAGCTTCCCACAAGTCTCTCACTTTGTTGGAAAGGTTCTTAAGAGAACGCAACACTCTGGCCCATCACGCGCGAGGCATGTCCGCAAGGTTCAAAGCAGGATGGATCGCACCAACACGATAGTTTCGTCCAGATGCTTGCTGCTGTGTGTTCTATGGCGGGAGCCGAGGGTGGTCATTGACAGAACATTTTGGAGAAATTGATGACGCTCGTAACTACTACCGCCAACGCCTTCATAAGAAAGCAAGCATGATTTAGGTGCCACATGGTGAACGTGGTATAGTGTGACGGACTTACTCAGCCCGCTGTGCTGTGATAGCCTGGGGATTTCTTACATAATACTGAGGGTCCGCTGCAGAAAGTATTGTGAACAGGTTCAGCTCCAGGATTGGCCTGATTGTATGAGAATCAGCAGCGACGTACGAGTCCGGACGCACGGGTTTTATCGCAGCTCTATAGAGCGGGTTGTGCTCGCTGGTTCGCCTGTTTCGGTCGCGGACGTGGGTCTGAGTAGGCAATAATTTGAGGGTAAATCCAGTGGTCATGCGCCGTCAGGTCTAATTCTTCGTCGTGACCTCGATATCACCCTCACCCCACCATGCTGTTGCCGCGGCACATGTAAGCACGATGTAACATGCCTTAATGACGGCCGCATTATGCTGATCAACGATCGACCACCTTGCCAACGACCTAGGTCCTCACTTTCGATCGTATCGATACCAATGGCAGGATTGATGCTCGCTTTGATAAGTGTTGGCCGTAGGTGGGGAAGCATCCGACCAGCAGAGGGGTTCAAAGCTGATCGAGAGCTATTGTGAGGCCGTCGCTTGGAGCAGGCGGATAGTGTCATGCAGACAGACTTGCATGCCTACTGTGGATAGGACCATCGCGAAAGCATGAGGCACCTTGACGGTCCGCAGGCATCCGCTGTGCGCTCGTAGGGGTCCTATCAGTCTCACCACGAGCACTACCGAAGTCGTGTACAAAACTAGCTATTCAGAAATCACAGGCAGTTGAACTGAAGTACGCTTCGCTACTATAAAGGGGAAGGTAGTATGAGACGGATTGTCGCTTGGGGCTTGTTAAAAAGTGTGCGAAGATGAAATCTCACCCCTTTGACAGCCCATTCGCTTCCCATGGTTCTCAATCTTCCTCGAACCTACGTTGTTCTCTTACTAGGATCGAGTCCAAAATCAACATTCTTGACTCTGCTGCAGGAACTTTTGCTCAATGCGTGCCCCTTCGCGAACACATATGCTCGCGATGTAGATTGACCAGGCTGATTATCCTTGGCCAGGGGATTAGCCGCCTCGTAGCGCAAACGAATCACTATTCCCGCACTGAGGCTCCTGCATAGAAATTCGAGAGTAAGAAAATTGAACTCTCAGGCGTGCCTGCTCGCATAATCTGGAGCAGAGCCTCGAACTTTTCGCATATTGTGATTTCGATATGGAGGCAGTTTTTCAAGTATCCGTCTTATGAAGATGAACTTAGCGAATGTGCCGGAGTATTGCTTTCCCTATTGACGAGTGGTGATGGAGCACATGTAAGGTTGAGGCTCTTGATTGCATTGAGCATGATATCGAAGCAGCCTTTTCTCTCTGGTGACTGTGCTGTGGGTTCCAGCACTGATAGTGCTGCTGTCACAAGAACCAAGGCTGTGAAATGAAGCTCATGTTTTGATATCTGGCAAGTGGATGCTATAAGAAGCAGTTTATGGGTTCGACTGGTCTGAACAACCTCTAACCATAGACCACGCGCAGAGCTTTGATTCTTGGCGGGAAGTGTAAGCTTGCGATGCTCGGAGTGAAGTCCAAAACTTGATGAGAACTGCGAGCTGGTCCACTTAAGAACACGCTTGGCGCTTACAAGCTTACGCAAAGGCAAACTAGACGTGAGCCATGGGCATTCTCCGGGCTCGCAAGTCAGCAAGCGATGGGCGAAGGCAAGACATCGGGGTACATCTCAATGTCACGAACAGGGTGGTCACTGAACAGTACTCAAACAGACTGTTTGGTTCGTTTGCACCTTCGAACCAAGCAAACAAACACATTCTGCTTAGTCGGTCGAACAAACAAGATTGCATGTTTGTACAGTTGTCTAACAAACACATCTGAGTCGGTAAACCCGATAATCAAGGGAGCCTGATGTTTCACTAGGGTTAGGCTTGGTGTTGAACTCTGGTCAAAATCCGCTAAGTCCAAGGCAAAATAGACCTCGGCACTTGACATGAGCCCGAACGCGTCTTCGCGTCCCGGACTCATCTATGCAGCAAGGTAGTGGCCTTCCTCATGTGGCAGGAAGACGTTTCCAACAGCTGATCATAACGTCTCCTAACCGTTTTGGGAAACTGACTGCGTGAAACGAACCAAACAAACAATTCTCAAATCTAGGCGAACCAGACAGACAAACAAAATAATTCTGTCGGTCAAACAGACATCTGCGTCTGTTTATGTCCGTTTGTTCAGTGACCACCCTGGCCACGAAGCAGCTGTGTACCAACAGGTGGACGTTTCAAGTTACCAGCATCGCGATCATGTCCAAATCATTCCACAGGCGCGTATGACACATCTCCTGAAGGGCGTTCAGGATCTGCTTAATGAACCAAGAGCGGAACTCAAACACGGACAACCGCTCGGGTTAGGCGGGAAGAATTGCGCTCATGATCGAGTGCACAGCCAAGCAATTAGTCCAAGGGCAGGGAGACTACACCCCTGAGTATAAGTGCAATCACATCATGGCCGCCTCGTCACAGTCTACCGCCAGCATGTCTATACAGCCCCACTTTCATCGAGATCGGCATTCAGCAAATCAGAACCGTCCAAAGACGTTGAAACAGCCCCAGTCTGGTGGCACATCCATCAATGACCGCCGCTGCGCGACCGTTGCCGCAACTGACGAAAGAGCGTCGCCAAGATGAATGTGAATGAAGAATCGGCTTTCACCCGAGTACAGTGCGAATCGAGCGACGATTCGCACTGAGACACTACTGAAGCTCCGGAAGTCACCGAGGTGGCGACCTACATGCAAAACTCCCTCTACTGCGGACTGCAGCAGAGCATACCCACCTTATCAGCAGCTATGAGCTTGTGTTCGAACAAATCAACGGTCCCGGGCATACTTGCTTCACCAGCTCCGTGTCCACACCACGGCATGCATACCTGCTACTTCGCGTTGCTTTGGCTTGCCACGGAGCCAGCTCCTAGCCCCATTCACACGAGTCACGTATGTACTCCACATTTGTATGTGCGCTGTTGGCATATTTGCTTTGGATCATTCGCACCGTGCACGTCATGGATGATGCCGACTTTCGTCTGCACCTCTGCTCAGTCACACTTGTCCAGTTACAGCACTTGCCTTCATTTGATAGAGATCTTTGCTTTGACAGCACATAGACGTCTCGCGAAATGATCGCCTCGAATAAAACTTCTCAAGCTAGTGCCGATGGACACCATTCAGAAGAATCCGAGACTAGTTTCAGCCAAATCACGGCCCCGCGAAGCAGAAAAAGGCGTCAACAAGGTACACAATCGTGTCAGCGTTGCCGAAAAAGAAAAGTGAAGGTGCTTTTACACTCCACTCTAAACACACAAGAGCATCTTTTCTCACACGGAACTGCAGTGCGATGAAGCTCGCCCAACATGCAGGTCATGCAGAAAAGGACGGTTCGAATGCGCCTACGAACTCCCAGCTGGCCAAACTCGCACCCAGGCCTTGATCCAAAGCCAACAAGATCTGCGAGAGCAGATCCGCTCACACGTTTCTTTGATTCACGCCTTGCGTTGTGTCCACTCAAATGAGGCAACACAGATACCCGCCTCCGATCTGGCCAGTACGACGAGTCTTTGCTGGACAAAATCCTGCTTTTAGCGAGTCTGAACCTATAAGGAGATCTTTCCCTGGGAAGATGTAGCTTACAGACACACTGGACTTCTTTATTCAGATTCTGGGTCTATACCATCTGTTCCAACCTTCCACGATGCGCCTTCCGACTACCCCGCAAAGATTGATCGATCACAGCCCACATGTTTCGATGCTGATCGCGTGCGTTCAAATGGCCAATATCGAACTGCACGTGTACACATAACAGCACACCGCACATATCCTCCAAGGCTGTCTCTTGATAAGGTACTGTGTAAGCCTGAGCTGGAACGCTATTACCAGTAAACCATTCGTCACCAGCGTTCAGAGATATGTGATTAGCACCAGAAACCAATGCTTGATATTCTATACAACGGCATGAGCAGACGTTTGAGCTTGACGATGAAAGAATGAAATCTGAGCGAAAAGGAATAATGCGATGTCTGCGGGTAACGCTATTTCAGCCCTCGCATGTGTGATTGCCTTTCTGCAGCTGTGTTGTACATTTCATGCTACTGATCATGATCTATTTCACCACCAAGCGGGTCTTGAGAGGCAAGACTAGGAAGCGGAGTATGCCGGCGGGGTTCACAGTCGTTGTCTTTTGTCAAAAAATTGAATGCCGGCCGCAACACGTTGGCGACGATTCAGTTTATCCACTGGTTGTGGGTATGCAATAGTGCACTCATATCATTGATGTCGATAAATCCGTCTCCATAACATACTTGAGCATCCACTGCTGCAATGATGCTGTCATCTCCGCACCTCATGTCGCAAGCTAATCCAGGCTACCCGTAGCAGGCCGCCTAGCTGCGCCATGGCCTAACTACCCGCCACCACAGCCGAAGGTCGCTGTTGGGTTCTGAGCATTTTGAAGCCAGGCAAGCCGCCGGCAGTCAATCAGATCGTTGCCAGCATTCTGCAGACGTGATGACTAGCACATGCAAGTGTGTCTGTTTTTACGACAAGCATACCCTGCCCCAACGATGCCGCAACAAGCAGGTATGTGAGCATCTTGTACCGGGCCCCAAACGTTGATAAGTTTGGTTTGTGGTAAATGTAGAACAGATTGCGCGGCCTCGTGCCTTTGGTGAGGAGGATATCCTTGTGTCTCGATATGAGGAAACACCAAGATGGACCAGCAGGATGGCAGGAGGGTCGTTTTGTTCGAGTAGTCGATCTGTCCGGCGCATTGGAGTCCAGCCTTAGTTCCGTACGAGGAACATTCACGCTGTTCTAATTGCAATTAGACTAAACTGCCGATATGCGTACCCGTAAGGCTAAGTCCCAAGGAGCTGAAAGCCATATGCACTAGCAACAGTGTGGATTCGCTTCATGAAAACTAGGACTTCGATCGATCTATAATCGTGGTGGCGTCTTGATGCGAGAAGCGGTGAAGAGGGATCGAGCGATGCTGGCTGTCATCCAAGCCGCAAGCCAACCAGATTATAGGAGCTTGCTCCGACCACCACACGTTCGCCGCACGGTCGTACAGCTCAGTGTGTGAACGCCTCAAAGCGTCTGTCGAGAAATCGTCCAACGATTTTTCCCATTCTGACAGCGGTGTTATATGCTTCAAATGTCGACATCGTGTTAAAGTTGATATGCAAAGCTATATCTATACTTGAAGTTCTGGGTGGGTTGATGACTTGAAAAGAGTATTCGTGAGGGGACAACAACTCCGGACTCGCCTCCTGCGATACGAACGTGAGAGCGAAGGGCTCGCACTTCTTGGATTACATTTGCTCATGCCTTGCGCTTATTCTTTTCTTCCTGATCTTCCTCTGAATACAGGATACAATTTTGCTCTTAACACCACTACATATGTTGTGAAAGACCTGCCCGTCGTCGTTTCGATAAAGCCTGGGCTATACGTATAATTCAAATGGGCCTTCCAACTACGAGGTCTTCTGGCGAGCTCAAGGAAACGCAAGCTCGGTTGCTCAAGCTACTGCTGAGCGCGCAAGAGCGTCTTTTGAAAGAGCGGGCGGCTGAACAGAACAAGCCTGCAATGCTCACGGGACAGGACCAAGCGGCCTGCGATTCCAGCGTCCCGGCATCTGGTTACCGGGTAGATGACAAGTCCGGGAAAGACGCCGCAATTTGACAGCAAATATGCGTCGAGCAAGCAAGGCGCAGGATTATGGGTTCTGAGTTGTGGTGCCCCTCTACATGTGTGTAGGCGTGCATGGATGGTGGTGCCAGCTTGCAGAGCTGACATCTTGCATAGGGCCATTGCTCGAACCGCTATCGTCCAAATTATCACAGCCCATAGAATGCCGAAATCGCCAAGGCCCCACATGATATGGGGATATGGGAGACAGTGGAAGCAGAGACATTGCATGGAGGATATGTATATCTCTTGACTCCTGAAAATCAGAACCAAAAACGATTTGATCAGCGATCAAGTCGATCGGGTGGACGGTGGATTAGTGATAGATCAGTAATTAGCCGATTGGCCCATAAAGCCTGCTCCGTCATTCTGCTTGAAACGCAAAGCGTTTCTGCCTCATATTGGCTAGGACACATCGATTTTACGGAAAGTGATGTTGGCAATAGCTGTGCTATAGAATGAAGAGTCGCCCAATCGGGTCGGCATTGTTGTAGAGATGATCTTCGATCCAGAGTTGGATCGTCTTCAATCTTGATGGTGGCCGCCGAGGCCGGATCGGAGTCCGTTCTTCGCAAGTGAAGCCTCCTGGGAAGCAAGACCACAGTGCTGTACAGAATGACCAGTGCTATACAAGAACACCGCTGCTGTACAAAACGACCGGTGCTATACAAGACCACCAGTGCTGTACAAAACCACCGGCGCAATGGAGAGTTCCTCAAAGATACCACTGCTATCCATGCATGGAACCTGACCTCGGGTCCCCGTCCTATAGGTTAGGCCACACTACACGATGCTCCTAAGCGTCTAGCGGTTGCGTTGCATTCTCAAGATCGATGGATCGATGCGACTAATCCGATTGTCCAGCGGTAAGTCCTAAGTAGTGCTGGTTGAAGGGAGTCCGGGAAAGCACCTTCTATTCCCTATGAAGTACCTCGCTGGCTGGTGGTCTCACTGCCGTTGCTCTGCGACAATCGAAGATGGATGCAGCAGCCGATGTCGATCGCCGACGGTGAATGGCTTCAGTAAAACCGCGCTTCATCCTCTACTGCGCAGGCTTCAAGCTCCGACGGCGAAAGACACTCGGCATAGTTCGATCTTTGGAGCGCAAGCGACCATCAACCCCGAAACTAAGTAAATCCACTCAGCCTGGACCTACGCTCGTGTGCGTTTACCTCACGAACCTGAGCGCAACCGGCGTAACCAAAAGCTCTTTTACTGCAAGCAATGCGCGAATTCTGAATAGCGTCCTTGATATTAGTCTTTGTTATTGCTCTTTGACGTGCGCGGATGTACATTTCTGTCCACCCACACACTTGAGGCGGCCTGAATCGAGCCGAGACATAGCGTCAGTTTCGACCGCAAGCGCGCGTTTCAGTGGAGAGAAGACATCGGCATCCAGAGGCTTTAGAACATGAGAACAGTGCGGCGGTTGTATAAGCAGGTCAATAACATTGTCCATACAGAAGGAGATGAGTTTTGAGTGATGTGGCTGCCGTGACCGTCCATAATCAGCAGCCGCACTGGGATTCGACGGCCTTGTCTAAGGCTCGAACGACGATCCCCGCGGTCAATGTCACTGCTGCTAATTAGATATTAGGTTCAAGCGGGGCCGCGCACAAAGCAAGCAGCTGCAGCGCCTCCGGATTTTGGCCAATATGAACGCTTGGAAGTGTGTCATCACCGCACGACAAACATGAAGCAATCTATGGAATTGCGCACTTCATTCCTTGTGGTTGATATTGGTAGCCGCGCTCGCAGCGAAGCTAATAAGTCTTACACAAGGGCCCGATGATAGCTTTGGCAGTCTAAGCAGGAGCCACTGATCAAGACTCTGTTTCGATCAATTCCTCCCGAAAGTTCTGTCCAACTCGCAATTTAGCTGTCTCTTCGAAGAGGCACGACCTGGCCAGCAGGCTTTGTACGCCCTCAAGCAAGGTCGCCTGCTCGCCGCTGGCGCCATCGTCGATCCTTAAACAACGAGTGAAAGCAGAAAGAGGTGGAACACACACATGGGGCGCGATAAGTACAACAGTGGAACAGAACTCTTCATTGCATCCAGCTTGACGCTACGGGACTCCCTGGACGACATGAGTCACAGCCTATCGGCCCAGCAGGCTGGCACGCTATGAGCCCTACTCGCTTCGTCCCGACCGTATGACGAACTCGCCTACTGCGATGGCTGCCTGCTTGCTGGCACACTCTCCGCAGCGCTTCTGGCCACATCCTTCCGACTCTTTGACCTATAGGACTCTGAACACGGCAGTACGATGAAACAACCTCGACGTAGTCAGGCCTTCGGGAGTGCTCGTTTGGCTCCGAGCACCTGTTCCTTCATGTCGCCGCAATCCGCAGTCAGTGATAGCGTGCCATAAATCCTCGAGCGCTCTATGCTCCGCCTTACAGACGTCAAGCAATCCACAGAGGGTATCCTGGGTGAGGATATTCTTGTGAAGCTGTTCCCGGTGTTCGGGTAAAAACATGCGATCAGTCGGGGGCTCGAGTCGAACATTGTGGATTGTGGGCTCTCCGGACGCAACCAACTGGACCCCAAGCAAGTTGGAAGACGTGCACAAAGCCAACGCCAAAGCCAAAGCCTCCCATGTAGCCAAAGCGGGGCCTGCGTCTAAGCTCAAGGCGAAAGCAAAGAACAGCGGTGGGAAGGCTGAGAGGCAGAAAGAGCAGAGATCTCTAGCAAAGGGCGAGAAGAACGTGGCTGAGCAGGCAGTCCAAGAGGTTTGATGACGAAGAACACGAGGGTGAAGAAGATCTGGCAGGAGAAGGAGAAGGAGAACGAGGAGATAAGGTGGAGAAGCATAGCAAGACAAAGGGAAAGATGCTGCAGACGAAGATGAAAAAGAGGAAAGAATTTGAAGACGGCGAGAAAGCGGAAGAGGAAAGGATAACGGAAGAAGAGGACGCAAGTCGTAAGGAAAGGAAGAAGTGACCGCTCGAGAGAAGTGAAGCCTTCGAATGCTGATCTAGATCAAGGTAGTTCCGGACGGCTTTCAAGTTCCAGCTTTCTCCTGACATGAGACCATTTTCCGAGTCTAGACATGCTTGAGACGAAAGATCGAGGTACTTCATTGCCAGGTTATTGCGCGGATCCTGTACAAAGGAATATCCTTGCTTCATGGCAGACATGTCGTCGCGGAAACGAGTCAGATCGAATCTCGGACGCATCCCATACATCATCACACGGAGCAATTCGTCTGCAGAATCCATGTCACGTTTTGCGAAAGATCGGAACTCGCGGAGGCAAAGCTTTCCATCCGCCCAGGACACAGTCTCCCCGTCATCGCTCCACCTGACTCTGAAACTGGGTCCATCGGTACGGCTGAAGGCACGTCCATAGCTACGTAGGCTCAAAAGCTCGCCTAGTGGCGCTTGAGATCCAATACACATGAATCGTTCTCTTACTCTATTTAGCTTATCCAGCTGGCCGTTTCGAGGTGCACTCCAACCGACGTGAGAGTGATTGTGCCGTGGGAGTGCTGCTTCAAGACAGACCAACCTCGCGGAGTGAATGATGGCTGACAGTTTGGGGGTGTAATTCCGCGGACGGTCGAACGTGGATCCATCGTTCGAAATTCCGAGTACAGCACAAAAGTAGACCAATATCGTCGTGCTCGATCGACCATCGACAAATTCTTCGCAACATAGTGAATGCGATAATTCCCCTAAGATGTCAGCCATCCTCTCCTGCGCTGTGTCATCTTGGCCTTGATCGCATTTCCAGGCAGTTACACTGCCAGTCCGATCCTTCAAGGATTTTGTAGCATGTTGCGGCGGAGACCGAATTGAGCCATCAGAGTCCTCGCAAACTGGCCAGTCGTCCAGTCCAAGGTCGATAAACTCCTCCTTGTTCTCAAGGTCGCTAGCTGAGTGGTCGAACGCCTCACAGGGGCTTGTGAGCACCATCGTGGATTCTGACTCCCCAGCTTTTCCCATCGGACTTAGACTTGCGGAATCGGCACTCCGCGAGCGCATGGAAGTCATGGAGGTCATAGAGGCCATGGAAGAGCATCTTGTTGAAGATTCTAGCTCGACGGCACTCTCCACATGATCATTGAAGTATTCACTGGGCGGTTCACCAGTCCAGCAGGGATCACTCCACACTTTCTCAAGGGCAATTGACTGTCCCTCGGTCAGCTCGTAACGTAGAATTGTTCGACGTGCTGCGGGATCTAGGCGATAAAGTCTGAAGCAGAAATAAAGGAGCCTTTTCCACAATCCACGATATCGAGACCGAGTGCCAGGGCGGAAAGGTAGCTGGAAGGGTGCTTTGTAGGGGCGATTTGGAAGATGGCTTCGCAGCCAACATCGTATTGAATGGCCCGTGTGGCGTACAGTGTCCTCGCATCTATCGAAGAACTTGTCCATGAACATGCCGATCAGCCGAATGCGTCCTTCATCCTCGGCATCGCTCTGCAGATGTGTGCCATCGAAGACGCCGTACGAAAGCGCCAGGCCATCGGTAGCCGGCGCTTCCGTAAGCCGGACGAGCAGCTTGCGGTTGACGCCTGAGAAGATTGCCATCCAATCTGTGCGTCGCATCCAATTCCCGACTAGTGCTTCATCGTACATCCCGGTATTCGAAAAATCCTGTCCTTTTCCACTCTGTTCAGCCCGTCTCTTTTCTTCTTCATGTAGCGTCTTCAGCCATTTTCTTCGACGCGGCGACTGCGACGTCACGCCGACGGAAACATGACTAAATTCTTCAAACGTGATATCGACCGCCCAATAGGTCCTATTCCCATTCTGTGTCCAACTCTGCAAGCTTACATGCAAGCTTAGCCCATCCCGTACCCAGTGTGGGCTATGGTCCGGTTTCCAGTGTTCGCGCGTGATGTGCTGCTGCACAAGCCTGGAGCTCCTGGAATGGAAGCTGCAATACTTGCACGCTGCGCCTCTGCTGACGAGGAGGTGTGGATGAGGCTTGCCGCCATTCTGCCGTCCACGAAGGAGGTTGGGATTGGGCAATTGGAGGGAGTCAACGTAGCTCACCAACTCCTTACGTTCTGCTGAGATGGCGTGTTTTTCAGCTAAATGTTTAGAGACTCTTATCCCGCTGGTTGCAAGGCATATTTGCATTGCCGACAGATCAAAGCGGGCTCAGGCCGATTCAATACGAGTCCAAGTCTGCACAATTTCTGTGTAAGGTCGCTTTCATTCATCAGGCTCCACGCGTGCCTGCTATGAACGCGAGTCTCGCCGGCCATTGTGTGGCAAGTAGTGTTGTGGTTTGTGGCTGGAGGGTAGTGCACCTGTTGGATGGCTGCTCCACTATAAGGTAAGACTGCAGAAAGTCGAAGTGGAATAGTGAGTAAAAAAGCGACGCGTTGCGCGTGCGCAACAATGCAACGCACGGTTTGTTTTGTGGGGTAGGAAGGCGACGCGTTGCAAGCGCGCAACAATGGTCCGGCCGTGCGCGAAGCCTGCAAGGCGTCGCCTTTCGCGGGGGAATACTAGAGTAGGTTAGGCAACTCTTCAAATGGTTCGGAGAATCGGCAACTTCCTGGAAGAGTCTCATCGTGACTGAAAGTTGTATTGCTATCATAACTCTGCCTCTCATTGACATTATGAACGCTTTCCGGTGAACAAATGTCTTAGACCAGCATCTGCTTCTTTTCGCAACCCTCACCACGTTTAGCAGTGTCAACCCTGAATATCATCTCGGCATGATGGAGTTCGTCGTTGCGACGAGTCCTGTATCGACCGAGAAGGGCTACTTTACGTGTAGTATCCCCGTGATCATTTGGCTCACAGTCTGCAGCAGCGTGTCACTTTTGGATTGACTAATGGTATAGTGCTTGCTTATGGTACATAATCAACAGGTACATCAGAAATATCTGACGTCTGCTGCCTTTGGGAGTTGTCTTCGCTATTAGGTTAAAAACTCTCTGCAAACGCAGGATTACTACCATTAATTTGGTCCAAACCTATACTCTACAAGTTCAATTGCACTAAACACTGTTACTGGGCCAAAGCATACTCTCTTATCTTACTGCTCCCTAATATACGACCAGATGTCGACGGAGACATAAAGTTATGTAGAGAAGGCATCGATTTCTCATAGGGAGGTCCTTGTCCATAGAAACCTTAGTTTTCGGCAGTATCGCTAACATCGCTTACGATGGATTGGACTGAGAAGTTGTGTTCTTCCACAATGTTGGCTAGTGATTGACCCCTCCTTGTATCAGGTATCTGTTATATGTCGTCGAAAATGACTATTTCGCCAAGGTTGTCCTGAAATGAACCCGGGACCTGGGAAACAATCTCTGTGTAAACGGGATAATCGCCACAATCACGAGCATTATTCTGTGCTTCGAGGCTCGGACGAATTTTGCAGGATATATGGAGAACATTGATCTCCCTACGGACGAAAGTTGTGCAACGAATTCTCCTTGCTGTAAGTGGTCGATCGCGTTCCGTTGATGCTTGGGAGTGATGCGTTTCCGCCGGAGCCGTAGGCGTGCCATTCGGTCCCTCCCTCCTTGCGCCGACAATTCTTGATGTCATCATTGTTTGTCTAGGCGAAAGGCCTACCACGTTTAGCGATCATGTTCGACTAACGTGGGCAGTCGTGCAGGACGGTGAGACGAGCGTAACGTTGACCCGTAAAAGCTTCGGCGGCTTCTCAGGAACGCGCGCCAGACTGGAAGTTCTCAGAATCGTTCGCAAATTCAGCGCTAGTCTGTTTTGGCACAGGAATTGTTCGCAGTAAGCGCGCTAATCTATTCCCGGAAATAATTGTTCGCTCGACGTGGCTGAACAAGAGAATTACATTGTTTGCCAGGACGTGTAGAAGCACGACCACAATTATTACAAACGCAAATATTCTTGTACAAGGTTTGGGAGGTCTTTGAAATACCTGTAATCTTGTATTAGACGAGAGAAATGGTACCTCGAGGTCTAAAAGTGTAGCCATCTCGGCCTCTAGAATTTGATAGTGAAAAGAGCCAGTCACGTTCTGCCCACTGGATTCAGGGCCCGTTGGATTCGCTGATAGTAGTCAGGACTTGAATCGCGAAGCGTTTGCGCGGGGCCTCCTGCCCTGGCGGCGAGATACTGAGATCGCGACGCGATTCCCGCAGAACGCTAGAGTAGTCGGCTTCTAGCCAGCCTTCTGCGGTCGCGATTGGCCGCCTTTCATATACGGCGCCTCCTTGAGACCACGGATCTGAGTCCCCCACACGGCTCTCGACTTCTCAATCAGTCCCCACACGGCTCTCGACTTCTCAATCAGGACCGGACCGAAGTCCTCGAGAATCTTATTTGCCCACACGCTATTTCGGCGAATGTGGTCGCTGAACTCATCCTCGCTCCCGAAGGTTGCAACCTTCCAGGTGCGCTTCCACTCTTCTACTGCCTTGGTAGCTTCAGCGTGGTCGATCTGGATGTCTGTGGCGACCATGTAGAAGGAAGAACGGTCGGTATGCGCTTTGGTGGGTTTGAACAGCTGGACAGAGGAAAACTTGTGGAACTGATGAAGAATTTCTAGGATCCTAGGCTGCTCGGTCTCGACCTTGTTGATTAGCACGATCATCGTGCCAAAGGGTTTCAAGTGTTCAAGGCCGAGGGCCAGTTGAGTCGTGATCAGCCTGCGAGCCTCCCTGTGCTCTCGGTAGGCTGCGAGATCGTGGTTACGCTGCACATGTCCGTCGCAGATAACGATGTCGTATATCCTGTCTGCTTCGAAGTGCTTGGTGAGAAACTTGATACGTTCGGGGTGATCTTGCGGAATTCTCTCTACCCCCATATCAGCAGCGAGCATCGTGATGTCAACATACATCTTCTTGACGTTGGTATAATCTGGTAAGAAGACCAAGTGTCCGTTGGTACTTCCCCCGAAGGGAAGAGTGTAGGCCGTGGCGACTGCATCTGGATTACACTTCAGAGCGGCGAAGAGAAAGCCTCCAGGCGCCATGCACATGTCCAGAATGTGAGGCGGGCTTCCGTCTAGCCTAGCAACGTTGAAGGCTCCAGTGGCTGTATGAAGCTCTCTGCCTATATTCTGCATCATGCGGTAGAAGAAATGCGCCGTCTTCTTAGCCTTTTTCGATACCTGTGGGCTTTTTTCATTGCTGACAGAATCTGCATTGGCTGGCCCGGCTTCGTCTGAGTGTGCGATTCCACTTGTACGATCTGCATTTGCACGACGCCAAGCGAAGTGCCTGTCGGCTGCCCGACTTTCCCAGACCTTGAGGTGTTATCAGCTAAACATTTGTGCGAGAGTCCTCGTGATACTGACCTCTTGGCGCCACTTAGCCAACTCGCTATACTGCTCAGAGTTCGTGAGCAGGTACCTCTCGATGGCCCTGCGAGCGTCTTCATCACTCCAAGTAGGTAGCTACCACTACTCAGCTGCGAGTCCGCTGCCGCTGTGGCTCGCTCGCTATCACAATTCCCAGAGCTCGGTCCCATCTTCGGGAGGCTTGGCTAGGTGTGGTAACTTAGTGATGGTTTCCCTCTTAGATCTGCCCTTAGTCTGTACTTCGGAGGAGCAGCAAACTGACGATGAGATCTCAGCTTCGCTTCACAAAGAACTCCTGAGCAGACGTCAACGAACCTCATATCATGCTTCTTCGCATGTTACGGTATCCTATACCTAGCACCGGTTCAATACCTTTTTGTCTTGGTTGATGATTCGCAATAAGACCGGCTCAAATCGACTTGTTGACTATTTATCTGCGACAAAGTCATACACTGCACTGATGCCCGAGGTGGGGTGTTGGAGCTATGCTGATGCGCTACCTTCCATGTTTAGCCGAGCTGAAGCGACCCTACGGGAGTTCAAGCAGCTATCTTCTGAAGCGCAGGTCCCATAGCATGTCCTACAGAAAATTAGATAATTATCATCTCCTTGTTCACCTGCGCACCACGCAATTGTTCCGCTTTATGTTGTTCTATTGTCCGGGATCGCGAGCACATGCCTGTCTCGTTTGCTTGCAGCGGATTTTAGACCTAATCTGATCAGACATCCAAAAGCTCAATTCGCACTACGCAACAAGGAAAATGTAACCTAGTAGCGAGAGTACTATTGTAACTTCACGCTGACGGGCTGAGGCAACTGGGCTCGAAGGATGCGCTTGACCTAAATGGGAAGATGCAGCGGGGCCCGCTGAAATCAACAGGCCCCGAGGCAGAATCATATACTAGGTCGGACATGCTGGACAGTAGAAACCCCTTCGAGCCGGAACCAAGAAAGAGGAAGGCGCAGAGCCGTCAGGCAATGGTTGCAAATCGGCCGTGATCCTCGCTGCAGGAACATCTGCGAATACCTCGCGAATGGAGTCTCGAGTCGATTTTCTGACGCCTTTGTGAGAGGCCCGGAGATGGCTATCTAGGTCATTGCTGGGCACTGCAACTTTGCATTGTGTGCACAGCAAAACTTTGTGCTCTGGCAGAAATGTGATGAGATCGTGATTCAATCTTTCAACAGCACGTTGTGTCCCACCAGTCAGTTGGATGTTGTCGCTATCCGTAGATGGTAGTGTGGATGTCTGCTCTTGTATTGGCTGCCAACATATTATGCGGTCCATGGCTCGGAAAATTCAGGATTCGATAAGGCTGCCGCATGTGTTCGCGTGGCAGGTGAGACAGACTCGTTGGACGCCGCGCCAAAAGCGGAGAGGAAAACAGTGTCCCCCAGGGGATCATTAGCGCGACGTAGTTGGCCGTTGAAGCTAGGCTCGATGCGTAGACGCTAACCCCCGAAAAGGCCGGGGAACACTGTCTTCCTGCGTGTAATCATGTACTAGGGAGGGAAGAACTTCGACAAGAGAATTCAGTGAGAAGGAGGAGCAAGGGTGTGCAGAGAACACGGTGATATGGCGGGATGAATGATCCTGCGCTCACGAAAGTCGAAGAGCACGGTCAACGGTAAAGCCGTCTGGTCATACTCATTACGAGAATGATTTATGGGATTAATCTGGAGAACGAGATATCTGTCCATGAACCAGGATTGACTAATTGATACATGAAATGTCTGCTCTGAAAGCAAGATCACTTTGGACCAGAAGAAGACGGAATATCATTAGTGAAGAAGTCAGTCAGCTCACGTAGTAGCTGTTCGGCAGTAGGTAAGAAATCCTCAACTGTCGTCTTCGTAAGACTTTGAATAGTCTCTGTTTCTGTGGCAGCCTCGATCGATGATAACTCCTTGTTGCATCGTCGCTCACCCTCTAGTGCCAGGATTGAGCTTGCATCATGACCCGAAGAGTTGTGCAACTGGATCGAGGACTTGGCAGGTCTCATTGGATTCAAATTTTGCTCAACAAATGCAGCCCTCGAAGACTCTTCACTCATAGGCCGATAGATCGCTTTTCTTTTCCGTGTCCGTGCGCTGGTGAACAGATCGGTTTCAGGATCATGGGAATACCTCCGAAGAGCTGTTAGAAACTCTCGCTGCTCCGTCCGGACTCTCAACGCTTCCATAAGATCAGCTGTGTTGGTATGTACCCACTCCACGGCTGACATGATGCTGGGAGAGCGATTTGCTCGGGATCGGAGTGAGCCATTTCGAGTTGACGTCAAAGATGCCGTCCCTCAAGAACAAAAGGTCATTCACATCCACGAAAAACCCACTCAAGCGATCAACAATATCAAGGCAGGACTCGTAATCTTTTAGCAGGCCTTTCGAGAAAGTTTGCAGATGGGGGTGTTCTCGATTGTGTGCACGTGATCTGGTGTTGAGCATGCTGAGCCACTACTGTTCGGCAGATGGATTTGCTGTTCTTTGACGTGTGGAGTCACGGAAGCATCAGTTGTTTCACATGTTACCATCGAAATGCGCGATCCGTGTCCCGAATCTGATGTCTGTGGCTGCAACTCTGGACTTGGTTCTGTTTCCAAGCCATTGGGAAGCGGTTGGAGTGACCCTTGTGACGCCCCGTTCAAGCTGTTCATATCATCTTTCTGAGATTCGGCAATCAGCCCTGTGGACGAAGACTGTGGCGACTCCATTGGCAATGGTATATCAAGGACGGTCGAGTCGGGTGTCCCTCGGAGGCGGAGATTGGGATCATGTGAACGATCCCATCGTAATTGCAGCTCCTGGACTCTTCTTACAGCGAACGATTTTTCCTCAGCCAGGAGGTTGATCTCTCTATCTTTCTGACGTATTATTTGAAGGGCATCCGGATAACTGAGAATTATCAGCAAACTTACACGTAAAATGTTTCGATCGCGGAGACGACTCACGCTTTTTGATGATGCCCCATGTAACAACTCTCATGAGGAGTTGAAGAGTACTTTTGATTTTTTCCAGGTTGCCTCGCAGGAGCTCTAGTCTTGGCTCCATAAAAGGCCATCTTAACTGTCCGCGAAGGTTGAGACTGGCTGTGGGCTGAGCTGGATCTGCGGGATCAGGTCTCCTTTTGCTGGTAAGGATTTCGTGTATGTTCTGAAACACGATGTCGCATCGAGAGATTGCATCCTGGGCTATCTGTTTAGCCTGATCGGACATGGAAACCGCTGTATCTTCATCGAGATGATCCTTGAATTGCTGGAGCACAGAAGTCATGAGTTTCGTGTCGTATAGTATTGCGTTGGTTCGCCCTTTGGCATCTTTTACCGACGACGAATACTTGTTCAAGATTTCGACTAAGTGCACACCAAACGCCGCAAGGCCTACAACACCAGCGGCAAGATCCATGGCAATAGGAGTGTTGAACTTGCTAACGAGTTTTGGATGGAGTGCGCAGATAAGTAGAGCTGGTTTGTCAAGAGTGGACAAGGAAAGGGCAAGTATTTAATATAAGGAACAGTGTGGCTGTGGACGAGGCTGAGCATTGACTGATACGATCTACTCGCGTGCCAAGAGCGGCCAGAACCCTGGCCACTGCTGTCATGAACTGGCTGATGGTAGATGACCGGTGGAGCTGTTGCGCAGAAGCTGTTTCATAGCTTGTAAGGAGTCGCCCGCGGCCTGTTGTCCAGACCACAGCGTTTGGTGGGGTAGCAAGCACTGGACAGTTTCGGCAACGCCATGCCTCAGACGAACGGGGCGCGAAGGGCGGCATGACCAGTCTTGGAGCCTGAGACTGAACATCCTCGCAACCATCTCAGAAGCGTCGCGCTCACTGGCTCGTCCCTCAAAGATCTAGCGGCTGTCTGCATCTTGACAAGGCCGTTTAGGCTACAAGGTCACGAGCTCAACCAAACGATGCATATATATATTGTATCGATAAGGTATGTTTCCATGGCAGCAATGATAAATTTAGGTGCGCAGTCTTGCTTGCACGTGTCTCTAATCTTGTTGGGATTTACGCAGCTTTCAGGCACATGCGGGGAGATGCCGCTTCGGGGTCCCCAGTGCTTGGGTCTGCAACTGACAGGCGACAAGTGTAGTGTGACTGGTTGATGGTCAAGCAGGGCTGTTGGAAGTCTGGAGACCAAGGCCATCAATTCCGATACCACATGACCAGGAAACTTCGCGACGCATTTCCATTAGGATTGCATCGCGACGTCGCGACGCGTTTCAACTTGACAACATGCATGCAATTAGCTTCGAATTGAGATTGCGACGCGTTTACGCGGGGCAACTTCTCCCCTGGAGGTGAAATTCTGAAATCTTGACGCGATTCCCTGCAGAACACTAGAGTAGCCTACTCTGCTACAGGTTCAAGCCTCACACCGCCGAATGCTACGCCTCCGAGCCAGCGAGGATTCTCAGGAGGTCGAGGCCAGTCCATCGAGATCATGAAAGCTAGGTAACCATCGTCGTGGACCTCTACGATCGTGCCGCCCTCTTGCGACCAGCCGGTATTCCTCAGAGTATTCCAAGCTCCCCAATCGATGATATGTTGTCCATATCCAGGCTGAAGCAAATACTCAGGGTAGTCTTGGTGCTTGTTAGGATCGAAATCAACACTGAGATACTCGCTAGGAGCTTTGGCGCGGCCAACAGTCAACTTGAGATTGCCGCAATGGAAGAAACCAGAATCCTGTTCCGGAGCCGAGAGGTCGGGCGAAGTAGGAGGGAAGGATCTTTCGTAGAGCGAATTCTCCTTACTGCGTGCCGCAGTCGGAAAGCTCTGAGGTGTCTCCTGGTTTGGTGGTACCTTTGCCCTGCCGGCCCAGAACCAGAGCAGCCACTTCACCGTGTATTTCCCAGGTGTAATGTCAAAGGCTTCGCTACGCACCAAAAGCATCGCGACTCTTCTCAAGCTCAATATCTCTCGCCCAACGGGCCTTATCGTCTTCGTAAACTCTGGGCCCACCGACACACCGTCAGGATAGCCGTTCTCACCGACTTCTTCGCGTACCAATAGCGCATGGATGGGAAGTCAGTGTCCATATGCTGCTCGCCACCGGTCCTGAATGCCGCAGCCGAGCGCTCAAAGGGCTTACTGCGCCGTGAAAGATGGCGGATGCGTTGAGCGCATTGATTTTTCTCATGGTTAGTTTTCGACTGGCCCAGGTATGCTGTTGTAAGCCCGGCAAGCTCGGTTTGCTTTTCCCACTCCTGCAGGCCAATCTTATCCATGCCACTGTCGACATTGAAGCGATAATACTGAGCTTTATCACCAGGATGCATACGGTTGAAGCGCTTCCATATCTGGCCGTCAACCCTGACGGCTGACGTTGCCATTTGTCCCAGGGCCTCAACGATAGCGAGCTGCCTCTTAACGCCAAACTTTGAAGGGCTCCGCGAGAGTGCAGCGATGCTTTCCTTCCCGGTACCCAGAGAGAGTAGGAGGCCCACTTTCCGACCCGACCAGCGGTCCTCAACTTCATCATAAGCGACCTCCGCCGGATTGTTGAAACCGAATCCAGCGTCAATATACCTGACAGGTGGAACTCCGAACTCGATGGGGTCGAAGAAAGTTGGTGCAGCACTTGTTGCCCGGGCCGCTTGCCAGATCGTGCAGATTTGATTTCGGTCGTACGAACTTAGCAGACGCGGCTGCTCAGTGTTCAGATGATCTGCATAAACAGCGACAACTGCCACATGACACGGCTTTAAGCCCGGCGCAACCTGTGTTGTCTCTGGATCATACAGTTTCTCCTCTCGATTTCCATTGCACCGCGCCGCAACTATTTCTCGCACTTTCTCTTCGAGTATTCCAGCATCGAACCGACCTTCTCCGCCTTTTGTTATACGGAATTTCTTGAATACTGAGGTGGATCGGTCGGTAGCGAAGATTTCCTTGGACAACGAGATGTACACGTCGATCGCTTCGTGCACCGTAAATCGTAGCCTCCCAAGCAGGATAGCGATCAAACCTCCGGTACTGGTCCCGCAGATAAAGTCAAAGTAGTCGCATGGCCGCAGAGAGCCCACTTCAGCTTTTCGTCATCTGCGATCTTGTTCATGATCTCGCGCAGGATCATAAGGGAGGAGAGTCCCGCGAACGCCTCCTCCATCAAGAACACAGAACTCTCGCGGGCGATCGCCAGGTCTCAATCATGACAATAAGTCTCAAAGATACTGTAATGCCGTCGTTACTTGCGTGTTAGGTACTGGTGAGCAAGTAGCCTTTGCTGTCGCGACCCTATTCACTCAGCCTGACAAGGGCGGCCTCACTTCAAGCCCCGCATTTCGCCTCACTAGTGCGGGGGCCCTAGCGTTTTCGGCGTCATGTCAAATAGAGGCGCAACTCGTGGCGGTCCAGGCCTGAGAGCGTCCCGAAGCCAATGATTGATTGCATGAATCACGGCTCACCATCGTCGACCTGTGATTAGTTTGGCATCTTTCTATTGACGTGTGATGCTAGGCTCCATTCATGACGAAGACAACAGTGGAACTCAAGCCCATCGGTCGCGTAATCAGGACCTACGAAAGCAGCTTTGTGACAAAGAGAATGCTTGACTGCGATCAAGCTGTACAAGCTAGTCGCTGTGGCGTCTGCAGGTGCAAGGTTGTGCTAGGAAGCTATCGATTTGAAGCATTCGGACGAGACCAGCTACGGACCCCGATCGTCCTCTGCATGTGGCACTGTTTGCCGAATTTAAGACGAGAACAGGGTATATCTGCTAGATCTGTGGCTTTCGACACGAACACCCTGTGACTATAGTTACTCTGCGAACAGCCTGTGGTGTGTTTTTCTTTCGACGCTGAACTAGCCTATTCCGCCTGATCTAAAGCCACGAAGCCACGAAGCCACAAAGCCGCAAGCAGGAGAAGCTGCATCATTTCGGCGTCTGGGCCCCGGGCGCAAGTCCCTGATAAGCTCCTGCATGCCAACTTGAGCCGAACCGAGCCGCCTGGCATCCGGACTACGGCTTGTTCTTAACGGAGAACGCATCCTCATGGGCGTGACTAGCTGAGTGCTGCGCTTGATAACTAGGTTTCGCTGCTCTAACAATGCAGACGCTCGGCTCGGCTAGAACGTTCGAGACCCCAATGCGGGTCCAGAATCTGGTAGATGTATATTGGAACGGAGGGCGTGAGCAATAGTGTGTACGACGCGCTGTGGTATTCGAACGCGTCCGACAAACGATAAAGATCAGTAGCACCTACGTCTGCCCACGTTTGCATATATATCTAAACAAGCTGTGCGTAGCTCCGCTTCCACATGCATCTCACTCGCCGCGCATAGTTGAAAGCATGCGACTCTAGAATCACATACGCGGGATAGAGTTGACGGGGCTCCTGAACTGACAGGCGTTTCCAACTACGGACATATAGAGTGGAAAACGAATGCTCAGCCATACGTAGGGCACGCACTGGTGGACGATATCGCTTTTTGATGCTGGTTGAAGGAAACTGCTAGGATGGCGATGTTATCGTTTGATATCTGAGAGAAGGACAATTTACCGCAACCGGAGATACATTCTAGTCGTGTTGTGATATACCCCTACAGCTGCTGGGACGCGGTACATTTCGAATCTGCAGCCACTACTCCAAATGTGCACATTCGGAGAGTACAACGCGTTCCAAGTGTGCAATATGCGGCAATCTGGGTAATTTGTGGGGTTGTGTCGCGTTAAATTAGAGAGTGACTGAGTAGAGAGGACCGGCAGCTGATATTCTCCTTGAAAATAGAGACCATGCCAACTGTCCAAGTCATTTGCGATGCTCCTGGCTTCATATCTTGGCAGACAGTGAACCTTCTGATGAGGTGAGCATAGGCCTGTGTTGGCTATATGGCGCATAAGCACTGTTTGCACACAGCTATACTGTATTGCGAGAAGGTGGTGGAAATTATCGAGAGCAAGAGTCATTCTGGTCACAACGGACAGCTTCTGACCCTCAAGCGCCAAAGTAAACAAGCAAGACGTGCGGGCAAAATGCAGCGCGTCGAACCCCAGACAGACGCGTGCAGGGTACGTCATGCTCCCAGCTAGTCCCAATCGGGCGGCTTCGGGCGCACTGGAAAAACGTCGAAAACAGAGTGGAAGACGCATTCTAATTTTGAAAAGCAAAGGCGGTGTTAAAGATCGACGGAAAGTACGCATACGAAAGCTATTCGCGTGAACTCAGACTTCTACATGTAGGAATTCGATAGCGAAAAGAGCCGGTCAAGTTCTACCCATTGGATTCAGGGCCCGTTGAATTCGCGGATAGTAGTCAGCCAAGGGGGAATTTCCGAGCTGACGCAACCTGCCAAAAGGGTCTAGAGAAAGTGGATCGGGGTCTGGGTAAATTCTGCTATAGTTTACATCAATGGGAACGATTGCGACGAGCGGCTAAAAGCAGGAGGGAGTCAAGCAGAAAACTTCAATCTGTTTAGTAACGAGTCGCGTTGCAGCGTAGGATATACAAGTGGAGACGGGACGTGTATTATTTTCGCAAGCCGTTTTGATCGATATACCTGATATTACCCGACCATGCCTGGTATTTCCAATTTACACATACCTCGATCCGCTCAAACAACAGAACTTCACTTTCTCGTGCTATGTCACTCAACATTTCTATAGTTCAACATGTCTCGAGTTTGGATCTATACGCGAGCATCAGATTCACGACCCCTTGCTTGTCAGAAGAAGCGGCATGCGACAGTGGTGTCCGGCCGTCATGGTATCTCGCGTCGGCATCTACCCCGTCTTGCTCGAGCAGCATCTTGACCACTCTCTCTTGCCCTTGCGGAGCCGCATGTGAGAGTGGAGTCCTATGATCGTTGTCTCTTGAGTTTGGGTTAGCTTTCCCCGACTTGAGCAGCATCTTCACTACCGCATCCCTACCGAAGAAAGCAGCATGCGACAGCGGCGTCCGGCCGTCGTTGTCTCTCGCGTCGGCATCTACCTCGTCTTGCTCGAAGCATCTTGGCCACTCTCTCTTGCCCTTGGTGAGCAGCGAGTGAGAGCGGAGTCCGACCACGGTTGCCTCTCGAGTTTAGGTTGACTTTGCCCGACTCGAGCAGCATCTTCACTACTCCTTCTTGTCCCCAGTAAGATGCGATCGCTAGCGCAGTCTGGCCTTCTTCATCCTTGGAGTTGGCGTCAAATCTACCTGATTGCAGTAACAGCTCCACTACTGCTACTTCTCCACGACAAGCACTCTGTGCTAGTGCAGACCAGCCCCGCTGATTTCTGGAATCGAGTTGGACTTTTCCAGAATCAAGCAATAACTTGACGACTGTATATCGTCCTTGACGCGCAGCAATGTCGAGCGCAGTCTCACCACTGTGATCTTTCGAATTCGCGTTGATCTTGCCCGAATTGAGTAGCATCTTCACTGCCGCCTCCTTGCCAGAAGAAGCAGCGTGCGAGAGTGGTGTCCGCCCACTGCCATCTTTGGAGTTCGCATCAACATTTCCAATATCAAGCAGCCATGCGATCGTCGCTTCATGTCCTTCTTCTGCAGCGTACGATAGTGGAGTTCGGCCGTATGAATCGCTATCTTTCCATGCGGATTGTGCGAAGACCCACTTTTCGAAAAAACATCTGAGCCCAAATCTACCGATCCAGTGGCTCCTCGAGAAGCCCTCGCCTATCTTTGTAACATCTGCGTCTGCAACGTACTTTCTAGACATGAACAGCACCTGACTCGCAGAGCCGAGGACCTTGGCATTGGCCAGAAGTGTAAGAGCCTCATCCAGAACTTTGTCACGTTCAAGGATACAGTTGTCGCCGGCCAGTGCGCTCACGTGATGACCCCAATAGACTGCGGCATAGTCGAGTAAGGCGAGCTTTTCAAGTCGAAGTTCGTATTCCTGCTTTGAAGAGCAGGGACCAGTAGCAAGATCATGGGTGCACAGATAAGCGGTACAAGTACGAACAAGCTCGACACGAGCGTATGGCAGCCACTTCTGCTGATTCCGCTCGAGGTACTCCTGCGTAGTATAATGAATAAATCTCACGGTGTCACTCTGTTCATCGATAGTCACAAGTCCAGCGCATGTGGTAAGAAGTTGTTCGGGCTCCAGGATGTTGTCTTTGTCTATTTCAGTATCGCCAGGCTCAACTGCTAGTGCGTGAAGCAGCTCGAGAGTGCTGAGGGGGCGATGTGCGCTGAGAATCCAAGCCAATGTCTTTTTCGCCATCTTACTTGAACCTTCTCCTTGCGAGAAGATCCTCTCCATAGCAGCATGATAAGCTACATCGTACGCATCGGAACCTTGCGGCAAGTTTTGCAGGGCGGACTTCACATCTCTTACAGTAAGCTTGTCTCGGAGAGAGTCCATGAGAAGCTGGGCTAGCAGAAACCTAGTATGAAGATCGTCAGTGATTTCCTTCTCCGGATATCCAAAGAAGTGGTTGAGCATACATTCCTCCGGTGGCACGAATTGTACTGGTAATAAGGTCCTCGAGTAAATCATGCTTTGACGTAACTCGGGAGTGCAATTCTCCAGCTCGTGACTTGACGTACTGCTCCAAGTCTTCATCAGAAGCCCTGACCTCCAGTGCCGGTTGGCCCAAGAAGGTTGAAAGGGACCGGATTATAGGGAGAGGCCTTGAAGTTGCCAAAAGTCGAACCTCGCACTGTGTACGCAAAATTTCGAGTGCCGATAAGAACTCCTGACGGCGCGTGTCTCACACTCGTCCAAGGCATCGATGATAATGGTCAACCCTTGTATATCTTTCGAAGCTGTTTCGAGGGCCTTCCTGATCTCACCAGACGAAGGTGCGGTTCTTCTGGTAGTGTGGAACGTGTAGAAGTCTTGGACATGCTTGGGGACCCAGGCTGGATGTCGATGATCTGACGAAATATGCTGGATAGCATGTGTTTCGCTGACTGCTCGCTCTGCCGCTTGTAGTTGCAGTAGATGAACGCGACCGGTTCGTCGGCCACATGTTGACTTCGAAGCAGATGGTCGATGACAAGAGCTGCCATGATGGTCTTACCAGCGCCGGGGATGCCTGGACAAAACAGCGTCGCATCTTTCGACTGGTTCCATCCTTGGAACTCAGGGTCTTGTAAGAACCATTGCCCAGTGCCAGCCTGATGCCGGTCGATAAAGTCCTGATGCTGCACGTGATAGTCAACGGAGCAAATCCAGGTCATCAGGTCATGCTTGTGCCGTACAGCAGAGTAATCCCGCAGAGCTGTTGTGTCATTCTTGATATTATGAGCGGCGTCCACGACAGCACTTGTGTCCACCTTGAGATCAGCGATGCTTGTTCGAATGGATAGCAAATCTTCCTTGATTGCACGTGACAATGTACTGTGGCAGTCAGGACGTAAGGAAGAGATTGGGATATCACTTGACGACAAACCTGTGGTCCATTTCTAGCGCAATCAGTACCAGAGACTTTACTCGTTCGATCTGTGACAGCAAGACGTTGACCTCTTCCTTACTGAACTTCCAAGCAAGCACTTGTCCGACCTTGCGAAAGCCATGACCAGGGATGAGCTTGGACGCAAGTACCTCGAGAGTATGCTTGAACTGGTTGAGTGGACCATCGGGCGTACTCAACCCGGATGTAGCCTGCAGCCATGGATCTTGAGAGCTGTGTTCATCTATACACTCCTGGAGCTCACGAAGCAACCATACAAGACTGGCTGCTTCCCCGATGACTCTCGCTTGCTCTTTGCGTGCGTCCTTCGTTTGCTTTATGTAGCTGATGAACTTTTCGGTGAGCTGTAGGAGAGTGAGCACATTGACGGTGATGCTGAGAGGGTCCATTTGAAAGGATAGACAACAGCGGCGTTCAAGCCAGGGTGGCATCATTCAACATCTTATGGCTACTTAAGCTCTCCTTCCCAAGCTTGTGCATTAGTGCTTAGTGGCGAGGACAGAGTGGCTGTGTCTGTGTGGCGAGGCTGTGTCGGGCTGTGCGATAGGAAGCTCGACTTTGCCACTATCGGCTGCTGTACCTTAACCGCTACGAGAACATGCGAAGAGGGTCGAACTTCAAGCATGTAGCTACTGTTCCGAATGAGCAGAGCACGCATGGTGAACGAGAGATGTGTCGTTTGCTACAGGTTCGAGTGTACCCCAATTCTTCAACGGTGTCTCCATGGCATGGCGAGCCATTAATACGTGATCCTTGTCCGATGCTATTGGTAATAAGTGCTCTTATAGGTGCCAGACGTGCTCGGTCCTGTTCATAAGACGCGTACCGAGTGACACCACTACAGTTGCAGGAAGAGTTCGTGGATGAGCGGTGTGTTCCAAGCCAGTAGTCGCAGGACTGATCCAGGTTGATACCTGAGGCATCAGCTCAGCTGACCCAGGTTTGAGTCCAAACTGGTCTAAGTGGAAGGTCAGGCTGATCAGTCTCTTGAGCTGATTTGAACTCACGAGTCTCCTTGGTATATATGATAGTGAGGTTTCCATTTTTCACAGGAGCCTCGTGCTCAACTTGAACAATAGGATTGGAGTCATTGTTCATAACGTTAGCTGTGCACCTATCACATCATGCGCGGACTTCGCGACGCATTCCCAACAGGGCTGCATCGCGACGCGTTGTAACTTCACAACATGTTTGCAGCTAGCTTCGGATTGAACTCGCGACGCGTTTGCGCGGGCCAGCTTCTTCCCTATAGGCGAAATGCGGAATCCCCATCCACCTTTCAAAATTACCTCCTCAAGAAGTCTCGTGGTATCTCATTCGTCCATTGCCAATGCTGCCCTATGCACAAAACCCATAGTCTCATATCGCGTATGTTCATCACTGCTGTCGTCCAATATTCTGCCTTGCCTGGTAAAAATGTGTCAGCGCGACGCGATTCCCCGCAGGCCACGCGGAAGCGCGGGGCGTGCCGTGTAGTAAGACGAGAACTTCACAAAGAGGAATATGATAGGAGGAAGTGCAAAGGCCCGTCCTGGAACAGACGTAGACCTTGTACTGGTTAATCGACAGCCTTTGGTGTGTCGAATTGTTCTTGGAGACTCCCTGCCAACGCATCTAAGTGCCCTCACCGCCTTTGGCAGCCTGCTCTGCTTTTCATTAAGGTGAGTACGAGCGTTATCTGGCCAAACACAATAGTGGCAGATCTTGCAGAGTACGACACGATATTTGGCAGGCATGTGAAGTAATCGAAAGCGCTGGTCATCTCGCGGGAAGTCATGTCAAGACACTAGTCAAAATCGGTGGAAATGGATTGTAGTGAGATGTGGAAAAAGACTCAAGGTGAAGATGGAGGGATTGTAGAGCCCCTTCCACTTGGCACCTGCATCTTCTAGACACGTGAACAGCGCGTACTTCGCGCACCGCTCACGCGCCTTCAATATATCTGTTACAGCCTCTGCAATGACACTATAACCCAAGCAGGGCTGGAAAGTGGATGCGTGGTGAGCGGGAACAGCGGACAGCGCCGCTCGGGAGACCAGGGCAGGAGAGAACTCCAAAACACATAGATACGGTAGCGGACGCGCACGAAAGGGAGACAGATTGCGGGCGTGTTTGGAGAGATGCAGGTATATCTTGCACACAAAAGTCGACGAGGAGGACCAGTATGAGCGTTTGCAACGTGTTCTGGGCGGAGAAGAGCATAAAGTGGAGTCGAGTCGTTTGAAGAGTCGAGTCGTCTGGTCGATGGGCGAGGCAGAGCGGCGCAACGTTCGAGGCCGACAAGACCAGCTTGATCCATTTCACCAAGAGGGCGGGGGCAGACGACACTAGAGCAGTCCATTTCAACGGTACCGCGATACTACCCCAGCAGAGTGTCAAAGTTCTCGGCGTCACGTTAGATAAGAAGCTGGCGATGGACGAACACCTCTCACGAGTAATCAACAAAGGTACTCGAGCGTGCTTGTCACTCCAGGCGATCAAAGGTACAAGACCAGCCCAGATGAGACAGCTTTTCCGTAGCTGTGTCCTACCGATCACCGACTACGCTGCCTCGGCGTGGTACGGCCCTGGGAAGGTCGGCGTGGTCAGGCTCGTGAACGCACTCGAAAAAGTACAAAGGCTGGGAGCGAGGTTGATAACCAGAGCATGGAAGAAGGTAGCCCTACCTATCCTCGAGGCCGAAGCGTGTCTCGAGCCCACCAAGGAACGCCTAGACAGGAAGGTTTCGGCCCACGCGGCAAAGCTTATATCGCTCCCAAAGAGTAACCCAGCTAAGAGTGCGCTACTACGGGGTTCCAACGTGAACACACAAGTATCGCCACTCGGAGCGACGGTCGCAGCATCGAAAGAGCGGCTGAAACCAAATGGATCCAGGCTAGCTATGGAAGACCCGCCATGGATCCAGGCGCCATGGACGGACCACAGCCATCTAGTGGTCATCAAAGAGAAAGATCAGGCAATCAGAGACACGGCCACGATCGCAGGATCAGGTACTGTGGGCCTATACACCGATGCGTCAGTCGCGAAGCGGCTGGCCGCCATCGCAGTCGTCAAGAGGACTGGGATGTTCACCCAGGTCGTCAGGCAAGACTCGATAGGATGGGCATCTACGTGTGGGGTGTCAAGTGCAGAAATAGCAGCGATAGCAGCGGCTCTGAAGTACGCTCAGGAGGACCTCAAGCAAGTTCAGCAGCTGGTGGTATTCTCAGACAGTCAGCAGGCTCTCCGAGCAATTCAAGCCGGCAACGATGCTAGGACCGGACGAGCGCTCCTGTCGAAGATCGCGGAGAGCATAGAGGCTCTTAGCAAGGCAGGGATAGATCTCGGATTCAGGTGGTCCCCAGGCCATGAAGGCATAGTGGCAAACGAAGAGCCGACGACGCAGCAAGAGAGGCGTCGAGTCACACGGGTAAGCCTACGGCTCCAGCACTAGAGAGGGTGAGGGAGGTGGCAGGCGTTATCCGTCTGATAAATCGGGACAGGAGTGAAGGTCCGAACCCGTTCGATACTACGAGGCTGCCCGGCCAATATACGTGGAAAATGGATCAGGCCCTACCAGGAAAGCACACCCTGCAGTTGTACGGTTCGCTCACCTCGGACCAGGCCTCGATCCTCATTCAGGCGAGAACGGGACACTGCCGCCTGAACCAGTACCTGTCCCGAGCAGGGCTGAGAGATGATGCCAAATGCGGATGTGGAGACAACGATGAAACCATCAAACACGTCCTTCTTTGGTGCCCGAGATGGGCAGACGAGCGTAGGGAGCTACGATCAGCCGCAGGCAGTAGGTCGGGAGATGTGCCCTACCTTTTAGGAGGATGGGGCTCGAAAAAGGACATCAGAACAGGGCAGTTGTTAGACGGCCCGAAAGACAAATGGAAGCCGGATCTAGCAGTCGTCAAGGCTACTATCCGATTTCTGGAGAAAACTGGCAGGTTGACCTACCAGCAGGAGGTCATACAGGCAGTATAGGGGATGGATTACTCTCACACTCACCCTGAGCAAAGGCAACGAAATTCATTTGTAAGTAAGGTTACTCTTAGGAACGGCTCATACGGTCACCGTGAATAGCCTGACAGAATCAATCAATCAATCAATATATACTACTTAGAAAGGCAATATGTCGCAAGCCGTAGTGTAGAGCGCTGGAGTAGAGACATCTGGCAAACACCTTCTACAAGCTGGACTTTCAAACATGTCAAAGCACCTGACTTTTGTATACCACAGTCTGAGATCTCATAGCAGGCCTCCTTGTTGGTCTACCGGATTCATGCTATGTCACCATTTGGCACCTGCAACACTTTCCCTCTTTCCTCTCCCTCTTTGCGTAATGCAAACCGCAAGCGTTACAAAGAGATCCGAGACCATCAGGGCCTCGTCGCCACTCGGGGGATTCGATGCAAGCGCATTGGTGGCAATAACCAGGTCGAGGACCATGCGTCCAGGCTTCCTTACGGGGATGGAAGTTGTTTCGCCACAGGAAGTATACGATAAAATCTGCAATGGAGGCTTGATAGACTCAGTGTTCTCCGGGCGGCCCCCTGGACTGTTTGCCGGCCATACTCAATGTGTCGAGCTATGATTTCATCATGGATTTTCGAAAGATACTGTAGTTGGAGGCGTGATCTCGCCACCATGTCTTCTACTTCGGCCAGAGTCGGCGTAAATTTAGCAGCAACCATAGGTTGGATGAACCGTGGCGGAAGACCAAAGTACGGACGAACGAATTCACGCATGGTATTGCTCGTATGTTCGATCTAGGTGGTGTCAGTATCAAGCGTAGTGCGTCGTGACATCTGAGTGCATCTCACGACTTCGAGGGCACCTTCTAGATCGAATGTTTGTGGAGCTGAGGGGAGAACAAAAGCTGTGGTATGCCTAGTGGGTAGGTTTGCAGTCATGGTTGGAGGCGCCGGGACTGTAGACCTGGAGTTTGTTGGCGGATGGATCTCGCCCAGAACCTGGGATATAGGAGGCAACGATTGTGCCATAGACTGCACGAACGGCTCGCATTTAGCATCCGTCGTTTTGTATGGCTGAATGTGGACGACTGGCCGGCCTGCCAGCATGGTGTCTAGGAGTTGAGTGGCGAGGGCGTGATATCGCTCGGTAGTTTTTTGAAGAGACTTTTGCGAGCGGAGAAAAGCGCGCGGCCCAAATGTAGCGATATCACTGTTTATGCTGTAAGGGTAAATTCTCTGGTGAGAGAATATGATCGCGAAGCGGCTTTGGAGAGCTCCTTCACCAAGTGGGAGGGACATCTAATGTCATGTTTCTTATTACGGGAAACGCATCGGCGCCATCGGCGCTAGCCAACGGCAGAGATCTAAGCTCCCGTTGCCGATGGGAAGGGGTATCCTGAAATGGTGACTACTGGACAGACGGACGGGTGTAAAGAGAGGTGTGGAGAGTGAGTCGAGTAAAATTAGTTCTAAGCCTCGGCCCAGATTGTAACGCGTACCACGTCGCGTCTTCTGTCAAACATCGCCCTGTAACCTACAGCCTTGACGCACAAATGCCTAAGCGGTCCTAACTATGCGATGCATGCTATCTCGCCAACCTTCGCGAAGTATGTCGCGCCGCATGTCTGCGTTTCTGCTGAGTGCCACCAGGATCATGTAGTCACGAAGATGCAATACAATCACCCGCGCCAGTCACGAAACGCTATCAGATCTTTTCATCAAGACCTGGCGAGATACTTGGAGAGCACCGCGTAAGCCTGCTCGAACGTCTCGACTCCACGGATCAGCCATTTCAGTATGCACATAGCACCGCTGTCGCGCAAGAGGAAACGGAGTGATACACCGTTGCAGGTACAGGAGAATTTATTCGATAAAACATTGGCTGTGAAGTACTGGGTGGAGCCTTGGAAAGATTGGAAATTTCTGCGACCATACAAGAGATTTACTGGTAAGGGGAGACACACTATTGATATGACGGATGGTCATGAGATGGGACTGTGCTAACGGATGGCGAGAGTAGTGGGATCTGAAAGCATTGCAACAGGCGACTTCATCTTGGTTAGTCTATACCCGAAGGTCCAGCCTTTGACAGCCTTCAGACTGGAAAGCGAGGGTTTTGGAGGTGCGTGCACTCGACGAGGAGCATGTATATGTCCGTGTTAGCTGGCTTAATCGACCCGAAGACTTGGAGGGTGGACGCCAGGACCATCATGGCAAGAATGAGCTCGTGCCCACGAATCAGATGGATGTCATCAATGCACAAGCTGTGAACGGTACATTCAGATTGACACGCTACGACCGTCTGAAATACGACGATCGGAAAATCGCTTCTGATAAAGACGAATACTTCTGGAGGCAGACGTTCGACTTTGCAACCAAGAGGCTGTTGGTAAAGCTACGATTGAATCATTTCTGATCGATCATCTAGACTGACTCGCTCACAGACCCCACGGGCCATGCATTAAGGATATTCTCCCAGTGTCAGGGTTCGACAGTGCCGAGTCGCGAGATCAGACTCGCCGAGGCCGCCTGACTGGATAAGCCGTATGAGGACGTCCGACCCTAAGCGCATTTCCAGAACACGTCTGGTGAGGAAAGAGTCTTGCATCGGTGGGACCGCCGTTGTCCAGTTGGCTCAGTCGACGCGAATTTGGCCTGTACGCTGTCGTAGCACAAATATGCGACATGACCTTGCAGTCACTTGTGCGACCTCCTGGAGAACTGACGAGAGTCGGTGTTGACGTCGTGGTAGATAGCGGGCGTTGACACTCCCTCGTCGTCCCGAACGTCAGGTAGTGCTGGGAGTGCCTCTTGGCTGATCGCCTTTCCAATCCAGGCTTATGCAATTGAATGGGATAGAAAAGTATTCTGTCGCTGAGAACATTTCCAACCATTGTTCAAGTAAGGTTTTCACCGGCTTTGTCGCTGTTCCTGTGTCGGGAACTCCTTCGTAGTTTTGGGAGATCGCCCCTAAAAGACTTCGGCGTTTGCTGGAGCCTGGCCAATCGACATCGATGTCATGCTCCTTTGCTGAATCTTCAAGTTCGAGATTCGCGAAAGCCTTTTCACGCGGGCTGGATAGTTGCTCGGATGGCGAACGTTTTCGTTTCCGGAACAATTTCGGAGCATCGTCTTCTGATTCCGTTCGAGACTCAGAACAAATTTCAGCTTTGTCGAGCAGTCGAGCTAGTGTCGTGAACGAGATTTTGATGGTTTCCTGATTGGCTTCTGCGGAGAGTTTTTTACACAGCGAAGCACGGAGGAAATCAGCGATGTTCAGGTCCAACGAGCCGTCGCATACTAGGCCCTTGCCATCGCGGAATGGAACTGCTTCCATGATGGGCATACAAATGCCAATGTCGCCTTCTTCATGTTGCTCCACGCCTGGCCGCCACAATGACAACCTAGCGGTCCGGTCACGCCCACTTCCTGGCTGCTTTGGGGAGTGATAGACGATGTCCAATGCAATCACGCATCGAATTTTGTGTCGGCTGTTTGTAATATAGCTATCCGCCAAGCGTGTCAACTTGTTACTCTGTTGCGAGTAGCCAACTTCTATGACGAGACCGGGCGCTTGCGCTCCTGAGCTTTCATGAGTGAAGGAAGCGTCTGGGCTATGACGAACGATTCTGGGTCCGATATCGTCTTTCTCTTCACGGTCGATCAATGCTGGCTCTTCAAATTCCAGCGTTGTGCTTCCAGATTTCCATATCTTTCCGGTTTCGAGCGCGGCTCTTTGATCATATGAAGAAAACCTATCCGCAAGTCCTGCAAGCTCTTTCTGAATTTCGTCTGCAACAGCTTGCGTGAAGTGTTCGTGGATGGCGCTGGGCATACGTAGACAAAGTTGCGCCTCTTCGATCGTGCCGTCGTAATCGTACGTACTTTTCCTCCCACCCCTCAGCGTGCAGGCAGCGCTCGAGCTGAACTAGCTGAGACTGTGGAAGATCGAACGCGCGCAGGTGTTGAAAATGCCTTGATGTTCCTCGCTCGAATGTCGCGTCAAAAACTGGAGTATTCGATCGACGTTCGCAGTCGTTGACTCGAGGTGCCGCTGCTGTCCCTCCTGATCATGAGTCGGCGTAAATGGTGGAGACGGCGGCAAAGTGCGACCGCCCGGAGTTTGGGATCGAAGCGGAAGCTCGGTTGGAGGTGGTGTACTGGGAGCGCTCGTAGAGGGAAACTTGCTGGCCATCGGCGGGTATGGCATAAGCTACACGCCAATTGATGCGTGCTATCGGACTTGAGAGTCTCGGGCGTGCTGTTCTGGCTCAAGTGGGAGCGACTGCCAACCTGACAATACCTCGGTAGCTCCCGCCTCCACGATTTCCGCTCGCAGCTCGCTTCTAAAGTAGACAAACACGCGACGCGTTCTGAGCGTGCAACTTTAGTTGGCTCGGCTGTATTCCTTGGCATCACGTGCAGCGAGCCGTTGACAGACGTCCGATGCCAAGGAATACAGCTTGACTGTCAAGCTGTATTCCTTGGCATCACGTGAGAAAGCTAGAACAGGATCGACAGATCCATCCAACCCAGTAGATTTGAACATTCCTTGCCGTCATGCACCTCATAGTAGACCTGGCATGTGAGCAGATCTCTCAATATTGTTTGTGCACATGTTTTGAAACCTACCCCTCACCACCAGTGTCGCCGAGAAGCACGCTGTGGTTGCTTCTTCAAGTGGAAAGTCAGTACAGCTATGTACCTTTGGTCGACCGATGCCTAGATGTATCCTATCGGAGCACGTGACGTGTCATGAGATCTATGTCGAATGTAACCATGGTAATGTGAGGGACGCGAGTTGCTTTTGAAAAGAACCTGTCTGATTGACCCGATCACCCCGCCCACTTTCCAAAGCACTATCGCCAGGCGAGCTGTGCTGAAGCTATCGTTTGTAATGCCTGCATCCACGGATATATGACCTCTTGTCCAGCCACCCTGATTGCTGTGTCTAAAGACCAGGTCGAAGAGCCATGAATGTCAATAGTACTGTACTGCAAATATGACACCTATCAGGAGAAAATGCTTTCCTCTCTTCTCTTCATGCACTTCATCGCCTGGCTGATCCGTGGCCTTGGGCTTGTGACTCATGGATCTACAGCCAGCCCCGAGAGAAGCTTCCTTCCGTGAAGAATCAACTATCTCGGAGGCTCAGACCGAAAAGTTTCTATCAGTGAGTGACATGATCTGGAGTATGTTACTCAGGAAGAGGCCGAGCAGATCATTGCACGGTTCATGGAGATCCCGCGAAGCTATGACAGACTGGTGTTCTGGACGGGTATACCCAGGAGTGGGTCCAGCAATGGGCAGACGAACATGGCATGTTGACACTTACCTCGGCGATGGGCCCTTTGATGGACCGCAAGCACCCACGCTGTCTGAGAAGGTACAAGGAGCTAGAAGAATGGAGCAAGTACATCAAAGGTGCATCCAGGATCTTTGCACGTTATGCTTGCAAACGTGGTATCGTCAGAGTATTGACGTTGCCTCCTTCCTGGCAGACTTCATTCGGGCGGAGTCGACGTATCGCAACATAGAAGAGCCCTTACTGAAAGGAAGATCGGGCTGCTGTTGTGCTGTACAGATAACACGGTGCATCTCTTGACAACTCTCGAACAGCTAGAGTATCAGACCTGGCCACAGGATCACATACCAGAAAAGCTCAGATGCAGAGGCGCCGCTATTTCCAATTTCAGGCTTCCAAGATGGACAAGAAAGCTCTGAAGGCTGCCACCAAGAGCTTGAGGTCTAATTGTGTGAGCTCCACAGTTTATGCAGCTCCCAAACCAGCCAATGTTAATGTTGTGTTGGAGGAATCGGTCATAACAACTAGCGGACCACAATCAACTGAGCAACCGAATTGTGGCAAGCAGCCGAGGGACAGCCCCAATGCACAAGGTCACTCACGGCTGCCGAGCCACCAGCCACAGGATAAGAGGAGGCCGCAGATTCAACAAACCACGAGCAAGAAGAAGCAGCCGCAGGCTCAGCAGACATCGACCAAGAAGCAGCAGTGGAAGACTCAGCAGCCAGCAATTAGCAAAAATGAGCGGTTGCAGAAGCAGCCGCCGCAGAGCAAGAACAAACAGCCCCAGATTCAGTTGTCACAGAGCAAGAACCAGAGGCCGCCAAGCCAGCAAACACAGAGCAAGAAGCAGCGGCCGCAGAGTCCGCAGACGTCGAGCAAGAAAAAGCAGCCACAGGCTCAAGAGTCATCTAGTAAGAAGAAGCAGCCGGAGCCTCAGCAGTCGCCGAGTAAGTAGGAGCAGCTGCAGAAACAGCAAACGCAGAAAAACCAAACGCAGAACCAACAGCCTCGGAGCAAGAAGCCTCATCCGTAAAACAGCAGAAAGCCTCAACAGGGCGAACAGCCACAGAACAGCAAGAAATTGATGATCAAAATTGGAGCATAGGTGCAGAAGTAACGAAGACCAAAGGCAGGTGCAAGATGGATTTTCGACATGGCGTTCTATATTCAGGGCGATGATCAATTTCGTGAAACTGTCTGCGAAGTCAGCTAGACTCGACATGTATACAATTCTGCGTAAAAGTTTCGAATCTGTAGCCACGACTCCAATAGTGCACGTTCAGGGAATGCGATACGTTCCGCATCTGCAACATGCGGCAGTTCGGGTGATTTTTGGGAATGCGACGCATTCCGGGGAAGCATAATTGCGTAAAGTGGCTGACAATGCCGAAAGATCCATGTCTCGTATCCGATAGCAACACTTCCCTAGTAGACTCGTCTACGGAATCATCGAACTTGTTGACGGAGGAACTCTGCTGGATGGATCGCTGGTAACGAGGTGGACCTGCGTAGTACGTAGTCGACGATGGCGCTCTCGTAGCGTGGATAATCGAGGTGTGTGGCAGCGCCACTGTTCCAGATTGGTGCATCAGGCTGCAAGAGCAATCGGGAGTATCCACCGATGACGTCCTCTAATGCGACCAGATCTACGCTCCCCAAACGAAGGGAGGTTGACATCAGCTGGAAGACAGACTCCCAGGCGCCCCCGGCAGGTAGGAGACTGACGTATCTTAGCGCGAGGTGGCGCAACGAGTGAAGTCGGGACAGGAGTGCGCACAAGTGTTGCCCGACCGTAACGACAGTCAGGTCCAATATCTGCAACTGACCGAAAGCCTGCGTAGCGACGAGCCCCCCGAATAACATTTCTGAAGCCGATACGGCCGACCGATATGGCCGCGAATCCGGATAAAGCTGGCGCCTTGGTGCCGAACTGGAGGTATGGTGGTAGAGAAGGGTATGCTCGTCGGGATCCCAGCTAGACTCGCGGAGCGCTAGCCTGAGCTTCTTCAGATTCGTGCCGCACCCTACCATCCTCGATACGGCTGTCGAGACCGAGTAGGTCTCGCTGTCCGAGTTTCCCAAGCCGTCCGTATCGACGTGACACTCGAGCGAACTCAGGCAGGAGAAAGTGCTCTCCAGGCGGGCTAGGTACCTTGTCGCAGACTCAATGTATCTACAGGCGGCGAGGGGACCACCGATCCGGTCCAACCAACCCTCGATGCCGACTTCCAAGTGCTCTCCAGTGGTCCACCGCGTCAGCCAATCGTCGGTCCAATCTAGCAAGCGGCGTAGGTGTGTCGCACTCCAAAAGGCACACCCGCGAGTCCGGAAGGCGACATTGCGGACGGGCTTAGCATGGAGCATGATGCCCTGCATGGCGACGAACAGTTGCAGGGCATCAGCGTCGACGTCGTCCTCGTAGCCTGGTCCTAATATCAATGCATCTCGGTGGAACTGGATCTGCCTCCAGCGCTCTCCCCACCTGTCGTAGTGGTACGTGGGGCAGTGGTAAGAAGCTCGTGACGTTCGGGAGACGCTCGACGGCCGCATCAAACTCCCTTATTGTTCGGCGAGCCTCAGTGACGTTTTGCGACGATTCGGGAGTGTGACTCTGACTGTGCTGGATGGCGGACGACATCGCGGCTGCGAGTTACGAGGTATGCCGGTTGATGGCTTCGTAATCGTGTTGATATTCTTCGAAGAGCGCGTGACGCGAGTCGTCGGTCATGCCGTGCCAGTCACTCGCAGACATGACGCCTTCCATAATCTCGACTTCGCCATCATTATCTTCTGACACAAAGGGCTCGTACTCGTAGATAGTAGCGTCGTGCCACATCTGGAAGTCGTTCAATTTCTTCAGACCACTTCTCCTTTGCAACTCGATGGTCTTTACATGTGCGGCCAGCCGGGGTTCGCAAGAGATGTTTACAAGGCCATCGGTACCGCCGAGATCAAAATCGAAGTACACTTTGTCGAATAATATTGGGGTCACGCGTACGCGGGACTCGCGGCACACGCAGCGGAACTCTTTAAGACTCTCTCGTTCGAGCTCAAGAAGGACATTGTTCAAGAGTTCCACGGGAAGGCCGAAGATCGAAGCCATAGCAGGCTGCCTATCGCGATGTGTCTAATAGCTCGATCACAGCGTGACGGCTAAAGACCCACCATCACCAGGACTGGAATACAGTAGGCTTCGAGGGCGCACTTGCTCGTCGAGCAACGAATACCGGCCCAGCTGAGGTCACGTGGGCGGGCCACCCCCACGCCAGCCCTACGATATGAGTATCGAATCCGAACATCCCGGCGCGTTAGTGCCAAACTCCAGACAGAGTGCGTCATGCTTCCCGCTAGTCCCAATCGGGTGGCTTCGGGCGCACTGGAAGAACGTCGAAAATGAGGTGGAAGACGCATTTTAATCTAGAAAAGCAAAAGCGGTGTTGGAGATTGGCGGAAAGTACGCATACAAAAGTTGTTCGCACGAACTCGGGCTCCTATAAGCTTTTCTCGACCAACTATAGCAGAGGAGGTATTCGAGAGCACACTGCATGTTGCGTCGCGATAGAGTCGATATCGAAAAACCATTGGTCAAATAGTCTCAGCGCAAGCGAGGTGAAAGCACGGGATGGATTTGAGTCTCTAGTCTTGATCATAGCCCCAATATTCCTCTTGTGGCGAATCTGGTCGGTCTTGATGTTTCTCACAGTACCTCCTCTCCTCCTCACACTTGCAGCTCACGAAATGGGCGATAGTGGAACACCCTTTTCCTGATTTTCGAAAGCTCTGACATCTGCGCACCAACACCGATTGACAGGTGTTGCAAGTTGGTCCCCTTTCGGTTGTCGTCATCTTCCAAAGTCTGTATGCCAGACCGTCGACCTGGCGAATTGTCGTCTCTACAGCAGGATCCGGGGCAAGTTCTCCACGATGCTGGGAAAGTATCCGGGCCACCAGGTCACGCAAGTCCCTGTCTTGATCGGCCGTCGTAGTGAAGGCTATCTTGACCGCGTTGCGGAAATCCTCACTGTTCCAAGAGCTTTCCGCCCTTTCAGCAAATTTCCGGAATGACGCTTCTTTCATAGTAGCGATCTCATACTTCTCTCCTAGAGCGTAGACGTTTGCATGCAAGCACAGTTCGGCCTTGTGCGCGGCGATCTTGTTGTCGAATCCGAGTGGCGTGACTTCATAGTCGTGTAAGTAGATGAATTCGAACATGCATCTCAAGGCTTCTGGGTCATCGTGGCCTAATTCTTCCACATCCTCGACTTCCTGAGAGCATCCTCGCGTTTTGGGCTTCAAAGTGATTCGGTTGTCACGTGCGTCCTATGTGACGCATCAGCCTTGCACGATACATGTGATGATGTGCTCATTGGCACATACCGCCCACTTGTTTGTGTCGCAAGCTTTCTTGAAGAAAGGAGATCGCGAGCAAACGATCGCTTTATGAACGCGGAATTCTTGCTCCCCACAGACGATTGTCAGGTCGGAGTACTGCCCAGTCTCATATAACCTGCAGCTACATTAGACAGGTGTTTGTTGGGGCTTTGGACTGCGTAATGTTACTCTCTTATAGCTACGTCCATAGCAGAACGACTAGCGTCCATCGTATGTCGCAAGCCTAATCAGTAACTCCGTATTAGTGTGTTGGTCAGGATGTACACGCAAATGATGTTGTGTTGAAAGTACATTAGGGAATAGGATCTCATCTGTTCTTAAAAGGTACCTTTTCGCCTTCTACACGCTGAACATACATGTCATATCGTAGAGTATCAGTACGAGCATCATGCGATCAAAGATGTCCAATCGTTTCTCACTAACGCATGTTTCGCCTTGCTGAATGTCCATCAATGCGTTCGCGCGCATGCGCTCGTCAGCTGCAAGCCTGTATGCTCCTAGCTTATAGCAACCAATCAATTCTCCGTTGGTCCTCTTGCGCCACATGATAGCGCTGGCGCGTAGCTTGTCGCCTGATACTTACATATGTGGTACCGCATGAGGGCGCTTATGGACTCCATTCGTTAGTTGATCCTTGACCAGAGAATTCCGCGCTAAGTCGGCAATTGATGCACCACCATGCTGAAGCGAAATGCAACGCTGGCTTGAAAATCACGCTGCATAGAATCGATGTTTCTCGCGCGTGCTTGCGACTCTCGCCAGCACATACTTCTAGCGAGCCACAGGCGATACGAGGAACGTACAACCTTTATAAAGCTCCGGCACCGGAAGGTGCCGATCAAGTACCTCAAAAACGTGCAAGGCACGCTGCCATGCAAATATCGATTCCAGCCTGTGTGCGATCGCAGTAGTTGAAGATGATGCAAGACTGTATTTTTGCGGGGTTAAGCGCTTACAGACCGGTGAAGAAGTTCTTTAAGCGTGTGTTACAACCCACTTGATGTTTACAGTACTGCTCTCAAATGCAGCAAACCGCCCTATGTCCAACACAATCTGCTACACCGGTATTTTGAGGAGGATGGATCTGCATGCATGGTCATAAATTCGCACCAGAAGCATCGAAAGATCTCCCAATACCCCGCGTCTGAGCCGCATGGGGGCAGCAAATTGATGGGCATGCATGGCCGAGTCGAAATGCTGCTTTCAGCCACCATTGTGGCAATCCTTCGGTCTCTTGCGCACATGGCTCATCGGACCACTCTCGTCTGGATCCGCTGATCTTTTGAAACTGTATTTCAAGGCTTGCGTGCATATCGGCGTTCCATACGGGTGATGACCTCCTCTTCTCTGACGGGTTTACTTAGCTATAGCAGTAGGATATAAGGTCGATTCTTCCAGGGGTCGATTCTTCAAGAGTATCAGTATGTATCAGTATCTGGCAGACGCGTCTAAGAGAAAGTCGAAAAAGAGGCGAGCGGCGGGAGCAGAGTAGAGAAATCCAGTGGAATCGTATATGTATAGATGGTTATACATAAATCAACGAGTTGTTCTTCTATAGTCATATGGAATTACTTTATGCAACAGCGCGAACCTTGAACGATCATGGATATCGTAGGTTCGCACTATTCATGTAATTGGACACAAGATCTGTACTCTGATCTGGTAGCCCTAGCCCTGACTCGTGAGTCGATGGGCAGATTTGCCAAGATTGCTGCAGGCGATTAGGCTCATGCTGCTTACATGGTAGACATGCACAGGTGGGGACCCGTAACTGCACTGCACTTTTGTCTTCGAGTCTGGTGCACCCTCTTTGTGGATCGGGAGCGACTTGTTCGAGGAGAAACTTACGACAAAGAGCACATACAGAATTGCGATGACATGGCTACATTTCAAGACGACCGGTACAGAAAGATTGCGGACCTCCCAGTCATGAGACGATCCTGTTTGGTTTCGGAACTTTGCGCAATTCAGAAATATGCAGAGCCTGTCGAGAAAGCGCACGAGTGGGCTGAAGATCTTCTGTGTCTACAGTACGACCCTCAGCTCGGTCCGCGTTTTCGCGAGATGTCCAATCACGCACTGAGCCAGAAATTTGTTGCAGTCTCATGGACGAGGAAGCCGTCTGAGTCAGAGGATCCTCGGTCTGGGAGATACTCCGTGCAATCTACCTACCTCTATGGAACGCGAAAGACCGTGTCGAGGCGACTTTATATCCGGAATAGTATACTAGATCGAGTAGTTGCTTACCTCGTAGCTCGAATCTGGACGTTTTCTGGATAGATAAAGCCTGCATCCACCAAGGAAACGCAAAGAAGAAAGCAGAAGCGATAAATTCCATGGATCTGGTTTACAAGAAGTCCACCAAAAGCATCGGGCTACTTTCTAGCCCCATCTTGACTAGCAGCGGTGCAATGTTGATGGCAAGACTCTTCGATGGCAAGCTTACAACCAAAGATGAATTCGACAACTTCCGCTTCACGCGAGTCGTGAGCAACCAGACAGTAGCCAAGGTCATCCGCATTCTTGAAGACCTGATCGGAGACGACTGGTGGAAGAGAGCATGGATTTATCAAGAGGAATACCTTTCCGGCCTCCGTATGGATCTCTTGATTCCAATCGAGTCGAAAGTCCAAGTATCATCGGGCTACAACCTGGTACCTGGAGAGTTCTGTGTGCAGGCTACCAGGTTTCGCGAACAAAGTAGCAGGTTCCTCTTGGCATGTCCGAAGCGTTACCATGCAACGTGCACCAGGATGCTAATGACTGTGGAAAAGTATAGCATCACACTTCAACAATCTCAAGGCATCTCGCAACCTATGTCAGCCAGTATCCTTGCCGGCATTGAGAGGCGCGACGTCGAGGAATCATGGGACACACTGGCAATTACGGCGAATGCTTGCGCGTACCACACAAGACTAGATGCGAGAGCTCTTGCACCTGAAGGTCGGAGCTTGAGCCTCAGCTTGCTGGCACAGTATCTTCTCAATGGGAAATCTTCGTTCCCGAAGATTTTGGTGATGGATTCCAGTCTGACCTGCTTCAGCACAACATAAATGGACTACTATACCGGATCCAACTACAGTTTGACGACCTGCCAGTCTCCATACGAAAGTTGACCTTTCTGAAATATTGTCGACTTCCTTCAGTAAGTTTCTGTAAGCAAGGCTTGCAGACCGTCGGATGCTTGTGGACTCTGCCGGAGGAGGCACGAATTTACACCCGCAATTTTGAGCTTCCCATGATATCGAATGCAAGAAGAGCTCATTTGGAAACCTGTCCGTGGGAATCGCGGGAGCTGAGTCTGCTTGCTGATGAGCTCGACCTTATCGGAGAAATCTCAGTTGCAGAACGATTACGCAGATACCTTTTTCAGCGGAGGAAGGATATAACTTCACCCGCTCGCGACTTCATGGATCTCATGGCTTGTAAGCTCTTCCAAGCAATCGATCGGGGTCTCCAGCTACGTCTAGGCTACCTCGACGAGAGACAGGCAATGGGTATTTTCATACCTCATGCTAAAGAGCTGCATCGTTCTATGCATGTCATGACCACTTGGCAGCCACCACAAGAAGTTTTTGATGACGTTGGAAACGCCGTATCCCTTCAAGTCAATCTTCATGCGAATCAGACTGTCAGCCCTGTAAGGTGGATCAACGGGCTTGCGTTCTTCTCAACCAAAAGCGACTCCGAAGAAATTCTTATCGACTGGCCAGCTTCATGGACGTGTTAGACAGAATCCGCAGCATACTTGGAAATACTGTCTCGCCTGGGTATATCTGCGCCAAAAAGGTCGGCATGGGAACTAACACAGGAAAGTCTATATCTTAGTGATAGTCACAGCATTCATTTGCCTCGTATCTTGTGACAGTAAGGAGCTGTTAGTTAGACTTGTTGGGGCCAGAACAATTCGGTCGGCTATCCCAACCCAAGCTAGGGCAGATTATAGTCTATTAAGTCAATACTCCTCCCGAGTTGGAGTAGTAAAGGAGGCAAGATGCGGCTGCGGATACAACGAGGAGACGATCAGACACCTCCCCCTTCGTGTCCGAAGTGGACACACGAACGCAGAAAGCTCCGCTGAACCATAGACAGTAAATGAGCAGATGTATAATCCCTCCTCGGAGGTCGAGGCCCGAGAAAAGCTGGCAGGATACGGAAGTCCTTAGATATTCCGAAAGAGAATTGAAGATCAGAGATTAAGCCGTTGAAGCTACAGTACTATGCGATTCTAGGAGAGACAGGAAGGTTGACTTGTCAGCCATCCACTGTTAGGCGACCATACAGATGGCCTATTCTCGAGTGCACATCGACGAGTGACAAAACGCAATCATCTAGCTCCACTGGCACCGCTATTTATATTGCAGGTGGAAGCACTTGTATCGGGTACTTGGAACACGAACTCAGCGGGTGAAGACGCTGATCAAGTTAGCGGACCAGAAGGCTACAGCTTAGTGTACCCCAGGACTGTATCCCGAAACCAAGCACTGACGCTGGTAGCGAGATGACTCAGCGAATGCGATGTTGGACTTTCCCGAAGTCTAACACCCTTGATTTCGGGTCATCCTTCCGGGCACTCTACATAACGTTATGAACTGAGACGTGAGATTGTTCTCGTCGCAAGCTATACGAGGCCCGATTGATTCCACTTCACAACTGATCGATGATGGCCGAGGATGGTAAATTGCTAGCGTGTAAGGCGAAGTAATCTCTATACTGTCGTACGATCTTTCCACATCGGTTTCTGTCAACCATGTTGGCCGAGGTTTTCTCCACGCATAAGCTTTTCGAAAGAGACAAGGGCTCATACGTATGTCGGTACCCATACGAGACTCCACCTTCTGGAGCCTAGGACGAATTGCAGGGTCTGGTGGTCTCGCTATAGTCGATTGTGTCTTTGGAAACCATATCTCCATCACACTTTCCCGCGCAATATCTTCGTTTGACACATCACGTGCTGCGCTTGCACAATTGCTCACGCGCGGCTCGTGTCCACATGAGGAATATTGGGACGATTTGGCTCGCGACATTTTCGACACCAGATAATGGGCCGCCGAGCCACTTCGCAATGTCTTCGTCCTTGGGATCGTCATCCGTCGCCCATTGCATCGCAAGGCTTAGGTGTTCACGATAGAAGTAACATTCACTTTGGCACAAGCCAACAACGACATCGTAGATGACCTCCCCAAATTGACAGTAGCCCAAGGGAGGCGTTCTGCATTCGTCTTGCTGGTGTCGCCGTCTACATGCGGTCCCTGGGAAAGCGCAGTCGACACAACCGTGTGAGCTTTGATACCTTTTTGAAAGATCTGCTTTCCAAGGTTCCACTGGCGATTTTCTCTCCCTCCACGCCTGCAGGTCTCCATTGCGTGCAGTACGTCAGAGCCGGCAAATCCGTTGCCAATGCAAGATGCACACCTTTCCAACCACCAAGACGCTGCGGTCTTACAGTTTTTTGATAGTGTGTCAACTGCCCATAGCCAGAATTCGTACTGATATTCATTGTCAGATCCGCCTGCCACCAGATCGTCCGGCACCGATAAGGTGATTACCTCGACGTCGGAGGTAGCCTCCACCAAGTCCCGGCCCAACGCTTTTACGTAGTCTCGGTTGTCACAGTCGTCAGCAGCCATGAGTTGGTCTGGAATGACTAGCTCCCTGATCCGTGCGCTAATGGTTACCGGTAGCCGACATAGAGCGGTGATGGCGTCCTTACAAGTCACGAATGTAGGGACACGGCCGTTATGCGTGATATCGAGAGCTTGACAGCGAATCAAGTCGCCAAGATCTACGAATGTGCCACGAAACCCGTATGCCTGGACCGACACGTGTGAACGACGATCCCTGCCTGCATCATCCATCTCTGTTGATACAGAGCGGTAACCTAACTCGAAAGCCGGCTCCGAGGACGAGTTCTCATCTACTACAGACTGGTAGTGCACGTCATCTACAACGCCTCCTAGAACTCCATGCACATCTTGGGTCCTGCTTTGGTCTATATTGTGTTGAAAGTGGGGGTCGTCATAGCCTGCAACCCCATGTGCGGACGATGGGGAATGCGACCTACAACGATCTTGTGGGTATAACGTTGTGGAGGCTGACTGATGTTCAGCCGATGTTCGCATCCGCTTGGGAGTCTGTCCATCATCGTCTCGTGTGCGCGCTCGCTTGCCTAGTGGGCTGAGATCTCTGCCATCAGGTGCAGGCGCTTGTACACACGCAACGCTTGTCAGGGAATGATTTAGCTTGAGGAACCGGTGCCATTCGGTGGAAGCCCACTTATAGACACGAAGCAAAGCAGGCTGGAGTGAGTCTGGATATGCGGCATCGATACCATAGCTGGTACCACGCTGCATTGGTCGATGTCCACTCTGCCAGGCAAACGCCACTTCTATGTCTGCATGCGGGCTTTTATCGTCGTAACGGTTGAATGGTTGAGACAGGCTCTTGATATGTCGTTCGGTCACTGCTATGGACACTTGGCGATACACCTGGACACCGAAAGCAGCGCCGCATACATCTAGGGTCAACGATTTTAGAGCTTTCGTGAGAACATCAGCACCCCAGGGCCGATGAGGTTGGTCGGCTGCTGCGAAGAGGAGGCGACGATCTTGTTCGCGCCCATGACATTTTCGATGTAGCATATCCGCGAACGGGCGGACATAGATAAGATACATAGCAAGCAAGATAGAGTCGTCGGGACAAAGATATCGAGCCACCTGAAACTCTTGGTTGGTCGCTTGGCGTGCTTTGGAGTGCCGGGTGATGTACATGACGTGTCCATCGTGAACATAAATTCCTCAGTTCGTACTTGGGCCGTTGTGGCACTCGAGGCTGGAGAGCTCCGATATTCGTGGACATTGTCCTGCACGGAGAAAAAGCAATTGGAAGATATGAAGCAAGAGACTGCTTTCTTCCTTGAGGTAGCGGCGAACTGCGTCGAAGTTCCGTCGTTCGCCAGACATAAGCCCATCGATTGGGTCCAAACATGCTCGTGAAGATAGCTTGAGGTATTCGGAACGCAGGTCGTTGCCAGGATCTTGAACGAATAAGTAGCCAGATTCATGGTTGGACATCCTGTCTTTTATCTTCTTTAGGTCGAGATCTGGATGTAGGCCGTACATCAGTCGCGACATGGCAGCCGCAACACGATCGTGGACGCGGGTACCCAGACCACGAAACTGGCTCATCTTTATCTTGCCATCGTTCCAAGAAACAGTCTCCGAGTCGTCGCTCCAATTGACTCGGAAGCTAGGCCCATCGGAGCGGGAAAATGCTCGTCCGTATGAACGTAAGCTTAGTAGCTCACCCATCGGAGCCTGACATCCGAAGCACATATAGCGCTCGCGCACTCTGTTCAAACGGCTTAGATCCCCAGTCCGTGGTCTCACCTGCCAACCATTTGAGAGATGTTCGAAACGGGGCAGCGTGGCCTCGAGCATGCATAATCGCATACAATATATCAGACCGGAAAGCTTGGGGGTGTAGTTCCGTGGCCGCTCGAAGGTCAGACCAGAAGCCGAGAAGCCGAGAATGCCGCTGAAGTAGACAAGTAGAGTAGAAGAGGCATTACTATCCACATATGGTTCCTGGCAAAGGAACAGCGACATCTGGCCAACAGCATCCGCCAATGTCTCTTCCGCGGCGGTAAGGAGCACGGAGGTATTTCCTTTAAACGTACAGTCAGCTAGGTCTGTGTGGGTTTGTGATGTCAATATATTCTTGCCATACGTACTTCTACTTGTTACCTTTCCGACATGCAGCGAGACGAGCCCTCTCTCGTCCGCTGCTGAGCTTTCTGCGTCACTGATGTCGACTTCATTGTCGTCACTAAGCTCCGAGTCTTCATACTCGCTGCTAGCAGCGATGGTATCCTCGTACTCCGAGAGGGAAACTTTCTCTCGCTCTGGTCTATCAGATGATAACGAGTCCCACGTCTCGCTGGAGGGTGTACCAGAGTCGCTGTTACCGCCAGCTTCCAGGCCCATATGCTCCTCGTGCAAGCTGAGCGTTAGAGGAGAGAAACACGCCCTGGCAATACCAGGAGCGTCATTTTGGGTGGCAGCCCATATCAGTGCGACGGCTCGCCGCTGCTTCTCTGAGAGCTGTCCTCGAAGAAGAGCTTCGCATGTAGCATCGTTCAGCCGGTACATGCGGACAGCGAGGTAGAGCAGACTTTTCCAGAGTGAGCGGTATTTAGCAGATGTACTGCGCCGACCCGGAAGCTCGAAAGGCGCCTTGTATGGGCGTTTGGGGATGTGGCTCCGAAGCCAGCATCTGACGGAGTGACTGGTGTGCTCTGCTGTATCTTCGCAGCGCTCGAAGAAGTGATCGACAGCCTTGCCAATCATGGATAACCGCTTTTCGTCGCCCGCCGAGCTGTAAAACACTTCTGCACCATGCCGACCGAGCTCAAGACTCCAGTCATCCCAGCTGGGGCTTTGGCAAAGCGCTTGCAGCAATTGACGATCGACGCCATTGAAAGTGGTCGCCCACCCAGTACGTCGCATCCAGTTGCTAGTAAGCGCAAGATCATCAACGCCTGTATCCGTTGCAGACTGCTTTTGCCGCCCCTCCGCGAGCCACTGCTCTTCTTCTTCGTGCATTTTAGCGACCTGTCGTCGCCGTCGCGGAGAGCCGTGTACGTCTAGTTCCACATCTGTCGAACTCCTTTGAACCACCCAGAAGTCTCGTGCTCCATTTATTGTCCAACTTTGCAGTTGCAGATCGCTTTCGACACTGTCTCGTAGCCAGTGCTTCTGGTCGCTCTTGCATCGGTGCGTCTTTGACAGATGGCGCCGTACTAATTCAAGGCTGGTTGAACGATAATTGCAGTGCTTACATGCGCCACCCGAGCAGACAGCGAGGTGCGGGTGAGGTGGGCTATAGTCCGCGCGAGGAGCGATCTGATTCGGATCGGGGAGGCTCAAGTATTTCATGAACGCGCTTAGTCCTTTCCTTACAGTTGGTGAAATGTCGTGCTTTTCGCCCAGATGTCTCGACACTCTTTCACCATTTGTTTGGAGGGCATACTTGCACTTGATACATATAATAGCGCGCGCATCTTTGTCCCAGTATAAGCCCAGAGCAAGGAACTTGTTGTCAACATCTGGTTCGGGGAGGACAGTCCATGCTTGCGACGGCCTAGCTTTTCGGCTGAGCGACGTCATCACTGCCGTTGCAGTCATTTATGCATGGGAATGATTACCACAAGTGGCTAACAGTACAAGAAGGTCAAGCAGAAAAGGGTGATGTGTCTAGGAACGCGTCGCATTCCCGACAGCCAACAATGCTGCACATGGCGGTCTGTGCGAAACCTGGAACGCGACGCGTTCCAACGTAGAATACCTGAGTAGCCTTCGCCTCCATCGGTTTGCGTCCCTTCACTCTCGTACCCACTGTCTTCGAACTCACACGGGCTGCGACCCGCGCTGAACTCATCGCACCCGCCTGCTATTGGCTGCGTCAATCGTTCGGCTTGCTGCACGATCATGAAATGGGCTATCTTGATTACCGCCGACAGAATCGATGGATACGTATCCGCACCTCGGAACCCTCGACTGCTCGGGTTGACACCCAACGCCGCTAACCCGCAAACCAAAGCATGTCGTACTCGCGCTTGTGAATCGTCTGGTTCAATAACTCGATGCAAAACGACAAACACGCCTGCTGCATCTCCGTTATTGTTGGGTCTCCCTCCTCGCCTTCTGCTTCGCTATCGGTGTCCGTACTGTCGCTATCGGTCACTCGCTTCGTCTGCCTCTTTCACTGTCGATCTTGCTACTACCATCATTCGTTCAAACGCCCGGTCCTGCCTGCGATTGAACTTGTACAGCGGGCTCTTCCACGAATGGGCTCGTCTCCTGCGTACGAAAAACGTTACGATCTGCTGCCAATATCGACCTTGCCTTCTGATCTCGTCCCGGTTTTGGTATGGTTCTAACGGGCGATAAACGTTCTGGTGCGCTTCCGTACGGATCGCCTCGAACCGTAACATGACTCCGCTGCGGGATACCGCGTCCTGGCTGGCCGACGCCAACTCGCCTGTCGCCTTCCAGATCGCTGCTGCTGCTCGCTCGTTGTCGTTCGCTTCGTTCTCGCCTTCGGCTATCTCTTCGTCGACGGTGGGTTCTCTTAAACACGTAAAACGTCTTTACGGTCGCAACCCTCTAAGTACAGAATCCACCCTGTCCGTCTCAACCACGGATTTACCTCATCCGTCTCGCCTGGCCGTATCGTATCGTCTGATCGGATCTGTCGTAATGCTGCGATGCCTGCTCCCACGCCTGCGACCAAATCTCTTCATCCTTGTCTTGTCTGATGCTTCCTTCCCTTTGTCCTTCGCCGGATCGTACCTCGAAATGCTGCGAATGCTCTTTTTGTACAAAAAATCTCTGGCATCGAACTGCACGACAATGCTCTGAAATCCGGCGTTCGACATCTTCGTTTTTCAGCATGCCTGACCCGCCTCGGTTTTTCGGCGGAAAAGCCGTGTATCTTACGCCAATACGCTTTCATTGTGTTCATACCCTGGCAGACGTACGGACACTCTCCGTCGTCTAATCCACATTTGATCCCATCGTCAAATAACGCTAACTCATCGATGGGACGGTCGACGAATGGTGGTACCGCGAACTCACCGGGATATTGCGCAACACCTACCCGTCCCTGTATCTCTTCCCACTCTGTTTCGGCTTGCTTTCTAGCTGACTTGTGTTGCTTGTTTGTCAGATGGCCAACTACCTGGCTGGGCCAAACCGCGTATCGACATTATTTACACACCACAACTTGCCACACGCTCGAATGATAGAAATGATTGCTTGACATTGCTGCTTTGGGTCGACTCGTGCGTTTTCTATGATTGTATATCTCTCGTTCGGTCGGGGATGGCTGCCACTTATCATACTACACCTCTTCGCACGTCTTCTGCTGCTGTGTTCCTAATGTGGTGTTGTGCATGATCTCTAACGTGGCTTTCGTCCCTCGTATCTCGCCAATTCCGTGGTACGCACCCTATTGGTCACTCGGCAAATTCTGGCACTTTACGATTGATACCCACCTGAATGCCGACGACGATAACTCGACCATACACGACTGTGTAGCAAGATGACACATACAAAAGTTGTTTAGTTGTGTGTGTTGTGTGTCATGTTGAAATTTGGGCGCATTCTGTACTACTATATGTGAATCGAATGCGCCTGAATCGAATGGCCCTCGGCTGGCGTAACCCTAACGGAATTTGTATGGGGGCTGAATCGAATGCGTACGCGCTCGATTTGACATCTTTGGATTGACGGAGGGTGGATTATTCGTGGATAGGTCTGCAGACCTAGGTCATACGCCGATAACCTGGAAAACTGCTAGTATTGTAACTCTCCGCAAGCCAGGGAAGGCAGACTACACAGCTCCAAAGGCGTTTCGGCCGATCTCACTACTTCCGACGATAAGCAAAGGCCTAGAGGCAGTAGTAGCAGCGCGTCTCTCGTACATGGCTGAAGAGCACAGGCTCTTACCAGCAAATCACTTCGGAGCAAGACCTAGAAGGTCGGCGGAGCAAGCACTTAATGTCTTGGTCGAGCGAACCTATCAGGCGTGGAGATCTGGCAAGATCCTGACGTTGGTATCGTTCGATGTGAAAGGAGCCTTCAACGGGGTACATGCAGATGTGCTAGAGCGTCGTCTGGCTGCTAGGAGAGTTCCGGAACAGATGGTCCGATGGATCCGGGACTTCTGCTCGTGCAGGTATGCATCAGTGATAGTAGGGGGCTACGAGTCAGAGGCGAGGGAGATAGAGTATGCAGGGATCCCGCAGGGCTCGCCGCTGTCACCTCTCCTTTATATCTTCTACAATGCAGACTTGGTAGAGAGGAGGATCGATAGTCGGGGCGGAGCCCTCGGTTTTGTCGACGACTTCAACGCATGGGTGGTAGGCCAAGACGAAGAACAGAACACAACAGTGGTCCAAGAAACGATTTTGCCACATGCAGAGCAATGGGCTAAGCAGAGCGGCGCCACCTTCGAAGCCGACAAGACCAGCTTTATCCACTTTACTAGGAGAGCCTGCCGGAACAACGCCAGAGCTATTACTTTTGGAGGGAAAAGCATACTACCACAGGACAGCGTCAAGGTCCTGGGAGTCACTCTGGATCAGAAGCTAGCAATGGATGAGCACATATCACGTGTCGTGACGAAAGGCACCAAGCATGCCTATCGCTCCAAGCAGTCAAAGGGGTAAGACCGGCTCAGATGAGGCAGCTATACCGAAGCTGTGTATTGCCTATAATCGATTACGCAGCATCGACGTGGTACGGGCCAGGGAGACATGGGGTAGTGAGGCTCGCCAATGCGCTCGACAACGTACAAAAGCTAGGTGCTCGAATGATTTTTCGGGCATGGAAGAGAGTAGCCCTACCAGTTCTCGAAGCCGAAGCGTGTCTCGAGACAACCGTAAGACGGTTACAGAGAAAGGTGGCAGCACATACAGTAAAGCTATATCGCTACCATGCAGCAACCGGCGAGAAAAGCGATACCGGACACGTTGAACGTCAGCAGGTTTCTTTCGCCGCTGAGCGCGACCATTGCAGCACACAGGAGTAGGCTCAGACCAAAAGGGCTTGGAGTGCCGGCCAGCGATCCTGCCTGGATCCATGCGCCATGGATAGACCACAGCTATCGAGCAGCTATATGGGAAAGAGAGCGGGCGATCCAGGTGACTGAGAACATCGCGAGGGCGAGGGTCTTAGGCCTATACGTCGATGCATCGGTAGGAAAGCGACTGGCATCGATTGCAGTAGTCAAGAGGCTTGGGATATTCAAGAGGGTGGTCAGGAAAGATTCGATAGGTGGGCGTCCACATGCGGTGTGCTGAGTGCAGAGCTAGCTGCTATAGCAGCTGCTCTCGCGTACGCACAAGATCACCTCAAGCCGCAACAGCAGCTAGTGGTGTTCTCGGACAGCCAGCATGCGCTTCGTGCTATACAGGCAGGGAACTCTGCCAGGACAGGGCGAGCCCTACTGGCCAAGATCGCGCAAAGCACAACATCACTCTGTCGTGCAGGAATGGATCTAAGGTCACCAGGCCATTCGGGTATTATAGGCAACAAAGAAGCCGACGAGGCTGCTCGAACAGAGTCAAACCGAGAGGGTAAGCCAACGGCATCCATACTAGAGAGGGTGCGAGAGGTCCCAGGCGTTGTTCGCTTGATCAATGAGGATAGGAGTAAAGACTGACTGCGCTCGACACTACGAGCATGCCGGGCCGATACACGTGGAAGATGGATCAGGCATTGCCAGGCAAACATACCCTGCAGCTCTACGGATCGCTTACGTCGGACCAGGCGTCGATTTAATTCAAGCTAGGACGGGGCACTGCAGGCTGAATCAAAACCTTGCCCGAGGAGGCATAGTAGACAGCGCAAGATGCGAGTGTGGGAACGACGAGGAAACTGTCAGACATGTTGTTCTGTCGTGTCCGCAATGGGCGGAGGCCCGTACGGCACTACGGGCAGCTGCAGGAGATAGGTGGGGAGACGTGCCTTACCTCTTAGGAGGGTGGGGTACGAGGGAAGGATGTGAGGACTGGGCAGCTACTCGACGGCCCAAAAGAAGAGTGGAAGCCGGATCTAGTAGTCGCTAAGGCGACCATCCGGTTTCTAGAGAAGACTGGCAGGTTGTCATTCCAGCAGGAAGCGCTACCGACCAATTAAAGGGGTGGGACACTTTCTAAGATGATTTTTAGGCGTACAAATGGGTATATGTAAGGTCACTCGTTAGGGACGGCTCATACGGTCACCGTGAATAGCCGTACAGAATCAATCAATTAATCAATCTAAGGTAGAGCCAGTGCAGAGAAGATGCTCAGGCGGGTGCAGAGGTCGGTGGACAGGCGGTGGTCGTTGTATCCGGACGGTCGGCACGGCGGTGGCGGAGGCAGAAGCCAACTTGCCCAAGATAGGAGAACGACACGCGAAAAGCGCTGAAGATATGGGTCGGCCTGCACAGCATTCCCAGTACACACCCTCTTGCGCTGATGGTCAGACGTCCGACGTGCAAGAGGTACATGTCCCCTCTGCACAAGATCGCAGAGTTCGCTTGCGGAGCACCAATGGATGACCTGGAGGCTACCCAGCCCTACATCTCGGCCCCGTGGGACGCGCGACTCGACATAGCCAACAATGTGGAGGACGGTGAGCAGGCAGTCGGCTGCGCCTAAGGAGTTCAGGGTATCCGTGTCGCCACCAGCGCGTCCGCCAGAAACGGATTGGTTGGCACCGGCGGTGCCATTGATGGCATCGACTAGATACGCAACAACCTTGAGCGATGCGAGTACGACAGGACGGTAGGCACCAATGCGCAAAGCGATGCCTACACAGCCGCACTGGCTTCGATCGAGATGGGGCTTGGCTTGATCGTCAGCGCAGTGTACGACACTACACTGTCGGCGCATGTGCAAGGCCAGGTTTGTGACGTAAATAGTGCAGTGCCCTTTAGGTGCTTAGCGCCGGGCGAATAAATCCATCATTACTGCGGTCACGTTTCTATTGGCTGCTTCTGCCCAATGACACGTTCTCATGCAGTAGAGACTGCGGCATAATGAGCAGCCAATGTGGCTGAAAAGTTTCAACAATCTTCAAGCCCAAGATTGTCGGGTAGTCGGAGGCGTGGTCCTGGCAGAAACGAGCTTTTTTGCGACCTCAGGTAGTGGCAGACTGGCCAGCAACAGCCGGATTTGTAAGCGTTACATGTCACAGGCCGAGGCACTTTGCGAGTCCGGGAAAGACACAAGAATTGTCATCAACCGCCTCAACGCTTTGCTGTGAGTTGGTCTGAGATACACCGTGTCCAATTGTACACAAGTGCTCGGCGGCGAATTGTAGCAGCTGCTCTGATTTTGACCGCCAGAGAATGAACATAAAATGTGATGCTGGAAAGTAGTGTTCGGAGAATTGAACTCCGACATTGCACGTGACGACAATACAAGTATCTTGCGCATGCCAAAACGACAGTCGCAGACGAGATCCTAGGGCAAAGCAGAGTCGCGGAGGAGTAGACGACGCCGCGCACCGGGGGGAGACTGTAGGTAAGCAGACGACAAAGAACTTTGCGAGAACGAATAGGTAGTAAACATAGTACATGAGCCACCGTCTGCGAAAGCTGGCAGGCAAGTGGAGACGGTGGCTGGAGAGAAAAAGGAGGGCGCCGGGGGCAGCTGGTCTGGTCTACATCTAGGTGTCAGGCTGCGCGAAGTGGGGCGGCCCGTAGTTTTAGTCACGGGACGCGTCGGCTGTTTGCCGAGCTCTCCTCCACCGGGCATAGCTGCTGGTAAAGGCGGCCGAAATTGTGTAGGACATAATCAATCAATCAATCAATCAATCAATCATCAATCAATCAATCAATCAATCAATCAATCAATCAATCAATCAATCAATCAATCAATCAATCAATCAATCAATCAGTCGCAGACAAGACCTTGGTACTTGCACCATATGCCGGCCCACTTCAGAAACACGACTCTAGGATCAATTCGTACCATTGTATTGCTCACATGATATCGACCCCTGTATTGCCAAGAGGGGCGCTCTTGGCCTACCTAAGCGTGCGGCTGAGCTATATGCGCTTCACAACCTGATTATTGTGTTGAGAAGCACTTATCTCCCCGTGGACCGCAAGACGCTTTCGTCTACTCTGATATCTGTGGCACGGCCGCCATAACATCCACTCATGTCGACTCAGACTGACCTTGCACGAGATGCTCCCATGGAGGGTGAGCTAGTACCCATGCTGGACATTCACATCGAGCAAGGTTTCGACATACAACTATCTGCTCTACCGTTGCGTTCAGCAGCGTCAAGCTCCGCTCTCGATCGTGACATGGTGCCTCACGAAACGCGAATGGAAGACACTCCGCTCGACAGAGGACCTCAGGCAAGATCTGAAGGCCACATCGAACAGGCCTCCAACCCTAGAGGCGACGATCAGCCGTTGAACAAAAGACCATCTCGTCGACGAAAGAGCCCACTCAAGGGTTGGAGGGCAGGAGTTGCCGCTGCCGCGGCCACGACTACTGCCGCTTTCTTGGTCAATACTACCCTGACTTTATGGGCTGTTCTGCACTTTGCATCAATGATGGAATAGGGGATGCTTACGAAGGGGACTGCGGCATCGTCGATGCGTGGTCAACAGGATTACACCTCCTCATCAATGGCCTCAGCTCCGCACTATTGAGTGCGTCCAACTATACCATGCAATGCCTTGCCGCACCGACAAGACGAGATTGCGATATTGCACATGCTCGAGGGAGTTGGCTTGACATTGGCGTTCCAAGTGTCCGAAATTTATTCCATATTCAATGGTCTTGTCGCATTGTCTGGACTCTCCTGGCTCTGTCTAGCATACCGATACATTTTCTATTCAATTCTGCTGTATTTAAAGAGTTGGATGACAACTCCAGGACTTACAACCGGGTGTTTGTCTCCCAGGATTCTTGGACACTGAAACCATCGATTTTGCTGTATTTCCCAAGGACCATGGAACTCCACACGATCAGTGGAACGTGCCGACTCTCGAAGAATATGTCGACAAGATGTTAGCTTGGTATAACTTGCCGATTGCAGCACAGTTGCATGGTGCGTATCAGGCGAACGCTTCGTACTTCGACAGACTTGACGCCCAAGAGTGCTCCATGATGTATGGCAGTACTGGGAAGCTGACCCTCCTCTCGGGTCACTCGCATCTGCTTGTGGTTATGGATGTGACACCAGGTCGTGGTATTCTTGACGTCATGCACCCTAAATATGACTACAAGCTGTGGCCGAACTGGACGGATATTGGCCTTTCGCAACCCGATGCTGATGTCATGCCCTATTACTGGTAAGTGAGCTAGTCACCCATTCATGTCGCTCGCTGTCCTCGGCTCTGTGCCACTCTCGTCTGTACCAGTTCAGGCTACGCTCAATATTTGTGTCTCTTGAGCTCTGGATTAGCAGCTTGCTAATGCCAGCACAGGAAATGTGACGATTGCTACTTACGGGCCCAGAGCCCCGGGACGCTGTATGCCTACGATGAAACCCAGATGGATTTGAGTACTGTCTCGCAAAGAAGAACAAGCCCAAATGTAAACTGCAATTCTCAGTACATATTTTAGTGGCTGTACTTGTTTGTAACAGCATCAAGAGCGCCCTCATGCTCTGGACATTCTGGTACCGACGCCAAGAGACTTTCGTCACCTTTGGCGATGCCATAGCCAGTTGGTTAGACGAACCTGACCATTTGACCAGAGGTGACTGCCTTATGAGTAATGACTGCGCTGATCCAGAATTCCTGAAGTGGCGAGCGCAAGTCAATCAGGACCCAGAAGCTGACTCCAACGTCGCGCGCCTTGGTCACGGTGTGCGTCTGTGGACCTCTGCATTAGTATCAAGCGCTGGGTTACGACGATCACGACATGCGTGTCCGCTATAAGTGCCATTAGTGTGGTCCTTGGATCACTAACGTCAATCGTTTTGACGGCAGTCTCGGGAGAGCCATCGCTAGTGGTGGATTCGGCGCCGTGGATCCCAATCTCATCATAAAAGGAAGAGTTGGCGCTAGCGGTCTGATTGAAGCAGTCTTGGTTGTCAACACTCCACAGCTGATCTTGTCGTTCTGCTACATGCTCTATAATGCGCTGTTCACGTACATGCACATGGCCTACGAGTTCAGCGCGTTCGCTGTGCACCGCAAAACCCTCCGCGTCACTACAGCAAGAGGCAAACAGCGCAACACATATTGGCTACAACTTCCTTATGCGTACGGTATACCACTCGTCCTTGCCTCGGCTGTCTACACTGGCTAGTCTCACAATCGATATTCCTTGCTCGGATCGCATACGTCGTAGACGAAGTTGGATACGGCGGACTTCCTATACGGACGTTTTTTGCGCAGAGGACTTCGGACTTGGGCATCAGCATCGCACCTATGTTCGCTCTCATCGTCGTCGCTTCGCTCGTGCTGCTCGTGGTGATCGCGATGGGTTTCAGGAAGCTCAAGAGTGACATGCCAGTCGCAGCGAGTTGCTCGTTTGCTCTGGCGGCTGCGACGCACCGACCCGAGAACGACTTCGATGCCTCTGTGCTTCCAATTAAATGGGGCGAGGTACTGACGAATGGGAACGATGATCTGGGCCATTGTTGCTTCACGAGTCAGGACGTTACTATTATGGTGCCAGGAAAGAAGTACGCGTAGTCCAGCACCAGGAATACAGATCGGAATTACTCGACACACGTAATAGGACAATCCACACGCGGTCCGACTACTGCTGTCTATATAGGATAACGTAAACAGCGGCGCAAGGACGCGAGGACGGGCAAGTTGGTGGATGGCCCACGTGAAAGTTGGAAGCCGGATCTGAAGGTCGCCAGAGCTTACATCCGTTTTCTTAAACTGGCAGACTGTCTCGTTCTTCGGACATGAGGGTCGAGTGAGGTGTTGGCTAATCTCTCGGGTCATGAGTGCTAAGGCGTTGGTCATTATAATGTTAGGCAGTGATTAGGGACGGCTCATACGGTCTCCGTGCATAGCCTGAATGAGAATCATCATCATCATCTTCATCATCGCTTACTAGGCCAAATTGAAATGGTGGCTATGTCACGGCAGTCGGGCCGTCAGGTGGAACGGAGATTCAACTCTTCGTCAGATCGGAACTTTGCACCTAGACCAATACATGAAAAGATTCTATCGCGAAAACGAGGTTAGCATTGGAGAGTGTATTCGAGAGTGTTTGCGGGAGGGTTTGCGGGAGTTTTGGGAGGGTTTAGGGAGGGCTTTCGATAACCCTAACCCTATCAAAACAGTCTGTTTCCTCCAACAAAGACATCTTAAGCTGTTGCTACGCATCATTGTGACCGTTAACTCTCTTCTCCAGGCTGTCGCTCATGATGCAGCGCAGAGCGTACAGTAGCCGATCGCCGGCCATCACTTCGATCCAAAGTGGTCGACAAGCCAGCTATACTTGTTTTCCTTCAAATCACTCAATCAAGTCAAGAAGGCAAGCAAGTCATGGTGATTGCACAAGCAAGTTGGGCCAAAATCATTTGACTTGCTTCAATCAAGTGGGCTGACTGCCCTGCGCGACAGGCTGGATGAGCTCAGGATTAGAGTATGTTGCCAGCGCAAAGTGCTTGGGTCGCGACGCGCGCTTCGCTCAGAATTGTTCGCAAATTCAGCGCTAGTCTGTTTTGGCACAGGAATTGTTCGCAGCAAGCGCGCTGATCTATTCCCGGAAAGAATTGTTCGCTCGACGTGGCTGAACAAAGAATTACATTGTTTGCCAGGACGTGTAGAAGCACAATCACAATTATTACAAACGAAAACACTCTCGTACAAGGTTTCGGAAGCCTTTGAAATACATACAATCTTGTATTAGATAAGAAATAGTATCTCGAGGTCTTAAAGTGTAGCCATTTCGGCCTCTAGACTGATCAAAAGCGTTAATGCTGTCGTTGCAGACAGATTGGTATGCATCATCGATGACACGTTCGAGACTGTTGCATATAGAAAGCAGTTGCTCAGTGGCTGCATCTGGCTGTCTTGCTAATGCGGCGACGCCGAGCAAGCAGTGACCGTGTAGGTACGAAAGCTATCGGGTTAATTGCAGCCAAGGGAAAGTCTCCTTTTCACTGTCTCCTTGCTTGCTATATCGCCTCGCTTTTGCTGATCTTGTTCAATAGTAGCAAGGTCTTGTAGCACTGAGGCAGCTATCGAGTTCGGCTTTGCGGCTCGCTGTTGATGGTCCCTGTCCTCGAGTCGCCCCTTTGGAAGCACTGTGAAGTAGCTAGTGTGGCGTCCTGTATGGAAAAAGCGCTGGCAGCAAACAGGCTTCCATGCGCCCGCTTGTCTCTGTAGAGATACTTGAAGTGACGCCGCTGCCCTGGACCCTCCCCTCCTTCCGGTCGCGCTCCACTTGTGTACTGCTCGCCAATGCTTCTTCAGACTGTCTATAGAGCGGCAGACAAACGTGCATCTATCCGGCTCCAATCTGCACAGCTTCCCGTCCTGGAATAAACGCAGACCCGACACAGGTTGATCGACAACCGGTGGAACTTCGAAGTGTTCGTGCGAGTGAGAAACCCTTTGCCATGCTTGCAGTTCATCGCATATCAGCGCCCTCTCTACTTTTGGCAGTCTGCTATGCTTTTCTCTTAGGTGGGTACGAGCGTTGTCTGGCCAAACGCAGTAGTGGCAGATCTTGCATAGTACGACACGATACTTTGGCAGGCATGTGAAGTGATCGAAAGCGCTAGTCATCTCGCAGGAAGTCATGTCAAGACACTAGTCAAAATCGGTGGAAATGGATTGTAGTGAGATGTGGAAAAAACTCAAGGTGAAGATGGAGGGATAGTAGAGCCCCTTCTACTTGGTACCTGCATCTTCTATACACGTAAACAGCGCGTACTTCGCGCACCGCTCACGCGCCTTCAGTATATCTATTACAGCCTCTGCATAAACACTATAACCCAAGGAGGGCTGGAAAGTGGATGCGTGGCGAGCGGGAACAGCGGACAGCGCCGCTCGGAGGCCAGGGCAGGAGAGAACTCCAAAACACAGAGACACGGTAGCGGACGCGCGCGAAAAGGAGACAGATCGCGGGCGTGTTTGAAGAGATGCAGGCATATCTTGCACACAAAAGTCGACGGGGAGGACCAGTATGAGCGTTTGCAACGTGTTTTGAGCGGGGAAGAGCATAAAGTGGAGTCAGGTCGTTTGAAGAGTCGAGATCTTTGGTTATACTACTTAGAGCTGAATACTTTGGCACATTGTGTCTGTACTCTTTTCATCTACTTTTCCTGGTGGCACAAGCCGTACGACTCCGAGTGCATGTTCTCATCGAAAGTAGTGCCTCGACCATGCACTTCTCATTGAGCGCGCAAGGACCGCGAGTGCCCAACAGCTCTGGAGGGACACGCTGCGACAGATCGTCGTAACCATAGAAGAGCTCAGACATGACAGCACGATGATTCGTATCACTAGTGGTACAGCTTGGGCAGATGAGGATCAAGACACTCATCGAACCCATTATAGAGAGGGTCTTCAACTTGTCGAAGTCGGAAAATCACTGCCAGGTACAGGATTCATCTTGGCGCACGATGTTCCAATCTAGTGGCCGTCTATGTATCAAGGGACCTGCTCAATCATTGGCAGGAGCTGTGGAAACTTAGAATCGAAAGCCAATTTTGCGACTTGCCGAAGGCGATGACGAAGCTTGCGCGAGATGATCTGCAATGGTGTCCGCCTCGTACCCGCAATCTGGATTTCGATGGAATCATGGGCCATATATCAAGCTCAGATGTTGGACCTGTTGTGCCAGCCGCAATGATCCTGGCATTTGCTCTCTACGGAGGACTGCACTTGCTTGCTTGGTCTTACCGGTTCAGGACTAGGACGGAAGACGTGCTCTGGAAAGCTTTCTCTATCCTAGCAGCTTCTTCCGGCCTGATCATGATTATTCTACATATGATGGATAGAATCGATCGACGGTCACATTCGCGGTCGCAAACGACAGTAAGTAACAGCGTCTTATTTTGTCTGGCTATGGTTCTCTTGCTGGGCATCTTGAACTCACTGGAAGATCTTATCTGGTCGTTGAGAGCTTCTACTCTGTGCCGAACTCGCCGTTATCGGTATATCAGATGCCAACATGGACAGCTTACTTCCCCCATATATGAATACCACAGCGCATCTATGCCTGTGGCTCACTGGCAATTCGTTATCCCCATGAAACCTTCCTGTGCGGTTCATGCGAAAGATGATGTAGATTCTGGGGAACGAGGCGTTACTGGATGCAAAGCAGAAATTGCATCATATTCGCAGGCACCGCAGTCACGCATTGTTCTCTGACGTGATAGCAGCGTATTTGTCATGGTTGACAATACAAGAATGCGTGGGAGTCGTATGATAGTGATGATCGGACAAGAACTCTGGGCAAACGTTACACGTAATAATTGGACGGACACCAACGTCGTGCCTGGACCTGAGATCCCTGCTGCACGCACTTCTACCGCATACTCAACTCCTCCTCGGCTTCTCAGCAGCCATAAGAGCGCCAGCTGTGGAGGATCTCAACTCTTGTTGTTGAGCACGGCGAAAGCGCTGTCGATTCTTGCAGTGCAGTGAGACATCTGACTCGAGGTCAAGGTTTCAAACTCGAGCTCCCGCGGTGGTAGCTAGACGATCTTGAGCGCGGGTGTCGAAACGATGACAGCTAGCGACGCTTGCAGGCAGCTTTTTGGGATCAGATGAGAGGGCCGCATTCGACAAAAAGGCAAGCCCAGGAGCACAAGGCTTAAGTGATCAGTAGAGTGCATCCTGCCACACCGAACAAGCGGTTGCGTTGAAAAGCTTGATCACGTCAGCATGCATTACAGCCTCTTTCATGCCACATCCACGCGATATTATCGCCATTTGTAGTCTTGTATCGTAGAAGACGTCGAGGCCTAGCTGCCAATGTAACTTAGTGCAAGCATATGATGTTCGAAGCTTGCCTTGCCAACAGCCTGTTTTCTCGTGCTTTCTCTTCCCACTCGTCTACAAGGTGCGGATGCGGACAGTACATCACTAAGCTCGCAGCGATGGCTTTTACGCAAAAGCAGCATCTCGGGGTAATGCAGGTTGATGGATATGCAGGGATTAGAAGACAAATGTAAGCATGAGCAGGCTGGCACAATTCGACAGCTGGTCTGGCATGATCAGCCTGTCAGAAGAGATGGGCGGCAACGGCGCGGCCCGCTTACGCCCCGTCGATTGTCGTCGCCTCTATAGAAGCTAGAGATAACTCATCGTCATGGGCGGTCTGTCAGGGCATCAGTGCCTTATCTAAATGTACTGTAGTCTTGGAAACCTTATGTGTGCTAATTAGCGCATGCTTGAGCAATGGAGTTATCCTGTGACATGGCTTAGAGTACAAATGGCAGCTTATGTCGCACCTGCGTTAATCAGAATCTGCACTATGTCCTTGTGGCCTGACCTTGAGGCAGCTTGGAGCGCGTTGCCATAGTGCCCGCCCTGGGCATTGATGTCGGCGCCTTCGCGAATCAGCATTTGTACTACCTCCCTGTAGCCTCCCGATGAGGCAGCCTGGAGGGCGCTGCTATAGACTCCACCCTGAGTGTTAACATTAGCGCCCCTGTCGAGCAGCAGCTGCACTATCTCGGTCTCGCCTATAGCTGAAGCGGCCTGGAGGGCAGTGTTATACTGTCCACTCTGAGTGTTAACATTGGCGCCTTTATCGAGCAGCAGCTTCACTGTCTCCACCCTGCCTCGCCATGATGCAGCTTGGAGAGCGGCGCCATGTTTTCCGCGATGAGCGTTGATGTCAGTGCATTTGTCGAGCAGCAGCTGCACTATTCTAGTATCGCATCTTGCCGCAGCAGCTGAGAGGGCAGTACCATACCTGCCACCCCGGGCATTGATATTAGCGCCATGATCAAGCAGTAGCAGTGCTAATCTCTGTATTGCCTGTTGCTAGGGCAGCCTGTAGGGCGTTGTTATATGGTCCTCCTTGAGTATTGACGTTAGCGCCATGGTCGAGGAGCAGCAGCACTATCCCTTTGTGCCCATCGTTGAGGCAGCCTGGAGAGCAGTGCCGTGCTCTCCTCCTCCGGTGTCAACGTCAGCCCCATGATCAAGCAGCAGTCTCACTATCGCTATGTTTCCTTCTGCTGAGGCAGTCTGGAGGGCGTTGTTATATCTTCCTCCCTGAGTATTGACATTAGCGCCATGATCGAGCAGCAGTCTCGCTATCTCTGTGTTGCCGTTTGCTGAGGCAGACTGGAGGGCGGTGCTGTGCTGTCCTACCTGGGCATCAATATCGGCGCCCTTGTCCAGCAGCAGCTTCACTGGCTCTACTCTGCCTCGCCATAATGCAGCTGGAGAGCGGTGCCATGTTTCCCCCCCTTAACGTTGACATCGGCGCCAGAATCGAGTAGCAGTTTCACTGCTTTTGTGTTGCCTTCTGCTAAGGCGGCCTGGAGGGCGGTGCCATACCGTTCAAATGTGGCATTGACATCGGCGCCATGCTCAATCAGCAGCTTCACTGTCTCTGCTTTACCTCGCCGTGATGCAGCATGGAGAGCAGTGCCCTGATTTCCGCCGTGAACATTAACATTAGCGCCCCTATCGAGTAGCAGCCTCATTTGTTTTATGTTGCCTCGCGATGAAGCAACCTGGAGGGCGGTGCTATGCCGGCCAACCTGAGCATGACATCGGCGCCCTTATCCAGCAGCAGCTTCACTATCTTTACTTTGCCTTGGCATGATGCAGCCTGGAGAGCGGTACCATACTGTCCACCCTTAGCGTTGACGTTAGAGCCATAGTCGAGTAGCAGCTTTACTATCTCTATACTGCCTCGCCGTGATGCAGCCTGGAGAGCGTTGCCATACTGTCCACCTTCAGCGTTGATGTTAGAGCCATGGTCGAGTAGCAGCTTCACTATCTCTATGCTGCCTCGCAATGAGGCAGCCTGGAGAGCAGTGCCATGCATTTCGCTGTGAGCATTGACATCAGCGCCCTGGTCGAGCAGCAGCTGCGATATCTCGGTCTCACCCATCGCTGAGGCGGCCTGGAGAGCAGTGTCATACTGTCCACTCTGAGTGTTAACATTAGCGCCTTTATCGAGCAGTAGCTTCACTATCTCCACTCTGCCTCGCCGTGATGCAGCCTGGAGAGCGTTGCCATACTGTCCACCTTCAGCGTTGATGTTAGAGCCATGGTCGAGTAGCAGCTTCACTATCTCTATGCTGCCTCGCAATGAGGCAGCCTGGAGAGCAGTGCCATGCATTTCGCTGTGAGCATTGACATCAGCGCCCTGGTCGAGCAGCAGCTGCGATATCTCGGTCTCACCCATCGCTGAGGCGGCCTGGAGAGCAGTGTCATACTGTCCACTCTGAGTGTTAACATTAGCGCCTTTATCGAGCAGTAGCTTCACTATCTCCACTCTGCCTCGCCGTGATGCAGCCTGGAGAGCGTTGCCATACTGTCCACCTTCAGTTGTGTTAGAGCCATGGTCGAGTAGCAGCTTCACTATCTCTATGCTGCCTCGCAATGAGGCAGCCTGGAGAGCAGTGCCATGCATTTCGCTGTGAGCATTGACATCAGCGCCCTGGTCGAGCAGCAGCTGCGATATCTCGGTCTCGCCACTGGCCGAAGCGGTCTAGGGCAGAGCCATACGTATCACCATTGGCTGTTGACATTAGCACCATGGCCGAGTAGCAGCTTCGCTATCTCCGTGTTGCCTTCCACTAGAGCGATCTGAAGAGCGGTATCATACCATTCGCCCTGAGCGTCAATATTGGCGCCTTTATCGAGCAGTAGCTTCACTATCTCTGTGTTGCCTCGCCATGATGCAGCTCCGAGAGCGGTGCCATGCTGTCCACTCTCAGCGTTGACGTCTGAGCCTTGGTCGAGTAGCAGCTTTACTGTTTCGATGCCGGCTTCCGCTGTGGCGGCTTGGAGGGCAGTGCCGTACCGTCCACCCAGGGCGTTGATGTCCGAGCCATTTGTCAATAGACTGTTCACCACGGCATGAAGCCCTAAAAGACTCGCATAGTATAATGCCGGCCCCGATACACTGGTCTCAGCTTCATGGAATGGCATCCGCCAAGGTATTTCTGGGTCGTGAACAAGAAGCCAATCGGCTCTCGCGTTTCCCAATTGTAGAAACGATGCTTCGCGGTCAACCTTCACAGTACTGTGTTGCAACGCCGAATGGTAGGACCACGACTCAGCCGCGTATCTCAACAAAGGAAAATTCTCGAGATCTTGTTCGGTGGAGGTCTTCTCATCGCTTGAACTGTAGTATCGCAGGTAAGTGCAGCTCTGGGCGAGAACGTGGTGCCCAAGCGCACCTTCAAGATGGAATCGATTCGCTTCACTTCCGAGGATGCGCTCGGATTCCAGGTACTCCTTCACCGAGAAGTGCGCAAGCCTCACCCGAGTGCTGGCTGCATAGCGAGTGTGGGATGAGGTGCCGCCTGTATCAAGATCAAGACCAGAGATTGAAGCATCCTTTGGAAAAATTCGGTCATGGACAAGGTTTCCACATCATCGCCTTCTTCGCTTTCCTCAACGGTGACTAGTCCCGAGAGAATGTTTAGAACGTCGCATAGGCCGCCCCGCTCGTCGAAGTCTATGCTATCTTCTTGGCTATGATCGATAATCGAAGCATCGCAGAGCTCGCCTAGAGTGAGAGGTGATCGCGCGTAAGCTAGCCAGAGAAGGGTGATTGCTTCTGGGTGATACATCTTCTTTATCTTCGTGAGCATTTGCTCGTAGGTATTATCAAGGGTCAGTGGCAGAGAATTGAGTACTTCTTTCACGTATTTGGGCTTGTAGGAGTCAAGAACTTTCACCTCTTGGAGCTGGCAATACGCCCATCGGAACCTGCACAGAGCACGACGATTAGTGTCATGGTGAATCGGCGCGAGCATAGCTTCTACTCACATGCCATCAGCCTGAGACGTGATGCTGCTTTCGATCAGCGTCCGCATCTCTGGCCTGAGTTTACTGAGAGTACGGTCACATGACACCTCATTCGCTACATAGATCTGGATATCGGCATCCACTGCTTGGGTCATGACACGTAGTGCTTCAGCTGGCAATGCTTCCATCGACATACGTATCCTGTCAAGCTCACGGCTGGTCGCAAAGACTCTGAGGTTGGTTGCATCCCGGGTCAGTCTCTCGAATAGTGTTAGAACACCTTGACGAGTCTGATTTAGCTCTGGGCATTCGTCAAGCGCGTCCGCGAGAAGGTAGACCTTGCTACATGACCTTATACAAGCCAATAAGATTGCTTCCAGCTCATCTGGCCCTGGCACATTTCTTCGACGGTCTTCCCAAGCTCGGCGGAGCATAGACAGACCAGGCTCCCTCCATCCGAGTTGGGCGACAAGTGAACGGAGTAGATCGCCATCAGACTGTTTGCGGTCGTCCGAGAAGGAGAAATAGAAGAATGCGTGTGAGGCGTTGGGGTCCTGTTCACAAGCTTGCCGGACGTCCTCAATGGCTGTAGAGCAGAGGATGGTCTTACCGCAGCCAGCTTTGCCATTCATCCACAAGTGGCGGATCACACCTGTCTTCCAGCCTTGGTATTGGCTCGACTTCAGCAGCCAGTCGCCCGTCTGACCTTCGTGGCGCTGACGGGCAGTAGCGTGGTTCGTTCCGGGATCAGGCGGTGCGAGCCAAGCGACGATCTTCCGAAATTCATCCGATTGTTGAGCGGCCAGAATGCGCTGGTTTTGAGCTGCTATTTGTGACGTTGCAGCACTCTGCGTGGTGGATTGGCTCAGCAGTCTCAACACCTGTTTCTGTGATCCTGTGCCTATGTCAAGCTGCAGGACTTGCAACGCCAGCTTGAGACGTTCTTGTACGTCAGTGACGCTCGCTTTCAGTGCATCGAGGGTGTTCTTCCTGAAAGGATACCAAGACTTTTGTAGTCCCGCACGCATTCTTTGGCGCAGTCCCTCTGGCCTAATGTAATTCTTTAGGCTGTATCGCTTCCGGTTGAGCTTGTGAAGTGCGCCTCGCAGTCCTTAACGCATGTTCTCACTCGGCTGACTCTTACTTCGTCCTCCTCTTTCTGAAGCGTGGTCTTGAGGATCGTGAGCGTCTTGCACAAGTCGGTGATTGCTTCGTAGGTGCTGCTGATATCGGAGTCGTAGCTCTTCCATGCATCATAGTACGACAGGAGGCCTTGGCATACCTGAATTCCAAGTGATACGATACCGACCGCGCTGCCTGCGACATCCATGCTTCGACCGTGTAGATGAGTGCTGATGTGCCTGTGAGTGACGCTTGAGAGAAGTCCATGGAGGACAAGTTATACCCGCTATAACCAGCTGCCAGTGGGGCCTGCGGCTGGACACAGCCTCGCGCGGCTGCGATGCAGCATTACGATGGTGGCTGCTGCATAGCCACAACTTCGCTGCTGGGCAAAGCACGTGCTGCACAATTGAACGTTCCGAGACTGTGAGCCCAGTTGCGCTCAAGCTATGTCATTGTTTTTTTGGTTTGTAGTCCACAAGCCAATGCGGGCAACAATAACGTCAATGAAGAGATCATGTCATCCATTATACCTTACATATCGCACTAATCTTCAGACGCTGGACCCACTCACGTAGGAACGGGCGGTCTGGCAACCCCGCTTCGAGCTTTCCGTTCACTCTTGCTCCCTGCTTCTATATAGGGGACGACTCACGATAGCGCGGATGCGGAGCGTTCCGTTACAGCCTAGCTTTTCGGGCAGCTCGGCCATGCCAATCCAGCTGTAAGATTGTCCCAGCACATTCTTTGACGATGCTAGACAAACTGGTCCCGAGCCTGCTCGTGCTTACATTTTGTGGTCTGACCCCTGCATGTCCACCACCCTGCTACACCTCGAGAGTTGCTCCTTTTGAGAGTAGTGGCAGCGAGACATATCATCTGATGATAAATCCAATCCTAATAATATATAACCAAGAGCTTGACCAGTTTGGAACTCTGTCGCCTCTAGTACACTGTGATTGATCGAACAAAATTTGGAGAGCTCACGCCTTCGCAGTCATGTTAGGAACTTAGACAAAGTGACCCGTGAGCTCGCAAATCTATAGACTCTGGCCCTGTTCTCGCCAGAACCTGAGTTCTCGAAGGAAGTGCACCTAGCTGCAGACGAAGCTTGCTGTGAATAGCGGCTGTCAATCTGAGTAGCTGACCGAGATCCCCTTTGACCCTCACACTCTCAGTGTTCTTTTGCCACTCAATGTAACTATTGCGATATTGATTTGTCAGGATAACCTGTAACTCATTGCCGTCACTTCGTACCTGCAATGCCAGTCATCGTGCTGGAACGATGCCGGCATTAAGAGTCCCCATAGGAACTTCGCCCGGTGTCTTGAAGTACGATTGGATGATATCGCCGCCGCCACTCTGGGAATCTCCTTGTGAGCCATGCGCGCCTGGGTGCAGAGCTATGATAGGGTAATGCCGCTTCCCGAAACCACGACAATCGTGGCAGCTTCCCACTGGTCCGCTTGTCTGCCGTGTTATGACCACTCTTGCAGCTGCTGGGGCGCGACAAGTTTTGGTCCAGAGCCACGAACTGCAAGGTGCACACATGGACCGTGTCGCATCCCAAGCGCGCGGCATGCTCCAGTTTGGACAGTATACGGAATGTGACTCAATCCAGGTAAGCATAATCGCGCACGAAAAATTCGCCTCAGACAGTGCAGTAGGCGATACTAAAATGAAGAAATTCTGCAGGCTTTTGAGATATACAGACCTGGCTGCGGAGCACAGGTGCTGGCGTGTTGCGATCCTACGGTCGTCTCTCATGATGGAAGCCACCTTCTGAAGTGTAGCACGAAATGTCCGTGCACTCTGTAGCTCGGAACCTCGATGAACGCGCCGGGGGCGAGAAGCGCCTGTGGCGCCATCTGCACACGGTGAAGCTGTCGTGGCACAGTCTCGTGATCTGTTGACTGCATCTGTACATGGTTGCATTTCTGAGCACTTTTGGACAGACAAGAGCACCATAGAGCAGGCTGTGAACACTGCTATGGATAAGAGTGCCTCGCAGTACTCAGCCGCTTTCGGTGCCCTCGAGCAGCACATGCAACGTACGCTTCTTCTACTTCTATTGACTGATGCGAGAGACCACTATGAGCAGACCATTGCGACCGAAGCCATCTTCTCTGTCTTGTCAGGCTGGTTTGCAGCCCGTGAATCTGGATCCACGACTGCGTGAGCAGCCCAAGATCTTCACACCACAAGCCAAGAGAACTCAGGTTCGGGTCGCTTGTATGGCATGCCAGAGGAAGAAAGCAAAGGCAAGTCGACTGCCTTAAAAGGTGTCCGGATGATTTGACCTGACAACAAAGCAGTGCGACGGCCTTCGACCTTCATGTGCACCTTGTGCAAGGAGGAGTGTCGCATGCAAATACGAAGTTGAACCAGACGTTTCGCGTCTCACGTCGATTCAGCGGAGGAACGAAACTCTTCAGGCTGAACGTGACCTATTGTATGGACTATTCGTCTGTATAAGGACTCACTCTGAGGCTGAGGCACAAGAAATCTTTCGCAAGCTCCACGCATGCAGTGACCCTAGAAAAGTCGCTGAATCGTTGAGCGTTTAATTGCACATGATCTGGAGAATTCCTCAACCTCTTGCCGATTTTCGTAGACCCAGCGAAATTGTATTGGCACCAGTATCATAAATGAGGCATTGCGTTGGGAATATGCTGAATGCGTGTCACAAATTGGGGTCGGCAGGTGGTGGTACGAGGTTGCGTTGGGAGTTCCTGTAGCAATGCAAAAGCATGCAAACGCTCGGACGAAATATAGCTTACCGACAAATCGCGAATGTATCGGACAGCGGGAGAAGAGTCAGACAAAGATTGCAAGAAGAAATCATGCATGTACTAATACCACGTTGACTACAACACGCATGCGAATGCGCGGCGTTGCAGACCGTGACCCCGCACTTGTGAAACCTGTCGAGACTATCGCTCCACAAGTCCCTGGGCGCCAGGCTCTACCGCCTGCGGAAGTACAGACAGGGTCGTGGCATTGTTAAAACTGCATGCGACTATCTCCAAAATCGGCCCGTTGGGCGATCGAGCGCGCATGTTGGCGCCGCAATCATGCGTCTTCCACGAATTACCTTCGACCATGCAGTGTGTACCTCAATGGCTCTCTTTCACGTAATTGCATGGGGCGAGAGAGATCGGAATGGGCTCAAATCGGCAATCGCTAGCTCTGGTGCCGCCAGTGCCATCTGCAACAATACTGCAGCTCCTGCAATTCGAAGCGCCGGTAGCAATGCATATCCATCCCGAATGAGTTGAGTGATGAACGATTTTACTGGATGCCTGATTTGCTAGAAATACCCTCACTCGCATTCTCATTGACAGACGCCGGCTTCTTGAGCACTGTCCTTGGACATCCTCTCGCCTCTACGCACCATGACAGATCAAGGCTCCAACATTGTCCCATACAACAATGTACGCAAAGGACAGATGACCAGCTCGGCTTGTGGTCAGTGTCGCAGACGAAAGGTCAAGGTCAGTCTTCTGCACGAGCAGCGACGAAGCCATCATGCTGGCGAACAGAAGCTGACTTTCGCTTTCGACAGTGCTCTGGTGACAGACCTGCGTGCGTCAAATGTCTCAGCAAGCAAGAATCTTGCGAGTATGATATCGAAGAGGGTAGCACACGACTACATGATTTACGCGCACGATTGAGTTATGCTTGTGAAGAGCTCGCGCTACTGAAATACTTTGTCGACAGCCTGAAGTTCAGCTCGGATGCTGATGCTGCATTGCTACTGGCACGACTGCGCTTGGGGGATAGCATAGTCCAAGTCGAAAGTTCCAGGTTAGCGCGCTTTAGCAAGTACGTACGTCTCAGCCAAACCTATTGTTCTAGGATCTGACAGTCGTCGAAGGGCAAAAGGGCCAGACCATGTTCATTTTTTTGGCATTGCAGTAGAACATGCCACTTTCGACAATTTCGACACGCGATCGTCGCCTTTCTCCGTACCGACGAATGGCATCCCCACCGCAAGATGTGAAAATCTCAAGGTGGAAGCAAGAGCGAGATCAACGAAGACACTGCAAAGGCAACGAAGTCAATTGCAGTCCGATGCGTGGAGCGCAATTCTAGTCATGCGGCCACCACATGTTCAGGACCAGCAAAGTCGAAGATGCTGGTGGTGTCACAGAGGCGACCAATTAGTTGCTCACCTACCGCTGGGTTGCCGGAAGTGGAGATGGCAACAGGACTCTGAAATGCGAGACTCGAGTACGAAAACGGTCCCTATCAGTGCAAGGCGAAACTCAGCGGAAGTGCTGAAGACGTCGTTTAGAGAAAAAGCCAGTGCAGAAGTCCTCCAAGATATCGAAACCAGAGGTAGGCAGACCATTGGTCAAAGCAGAGAACGAGGATGACTGCTGGGACATCAAACAGCTGGAGCGAGGAATGGAAGATGAGGAAGTGATGGTGGTCGATTGCGGAAAGTAAAGGGCGAGAGTTGGAAGCGAAGTAGGAGGGCGCAAAGCCCAAAAGCTGTGGCGGCTCGATCGAGTCGGGACGGCGAGCAAGACTGTATGGTAGAAGGCTGAAGGGGGAGCACCCGTAGAAGCCACATCGACTGTCGAGAAGGTTTCCGGCGTGCAATAAACTCTATAGCTTGAATGCAATATGATTAAAGAAACATCAAAGACTCGACAGAGAAGTCTTGAATCACTCTCGGAAGAACTCTCGGAAACCTCGAACACTCTCGCAAACTCTCGGAAGCACTCTTGCAAACATTCTTGCAAACACTCTTGCAAACATTCTTGCAAACACTCTTGCAAACATTCTTGCAAACACTGCAAACACTCTCGGAAGCACTCTATGCAAACACTCTTGCAAACACTCTTGCAAACACTCTTGCAAACACTCTTGCAAACACTCTTGCAAACACTCTTGCAAACACTCTTGCAAACACTCTTGCAAACACTCTTGCAAACACTCTTGCAAACACTCTTGCAAACACTCTTGCAAACACTCTTGCAAACACTCTTGCAAACACTCTTGCAAACACTCTTAATCATCCCTGATAAGTTTACATAATTACAAAAAGCCATCTGCGGTTGTCTTATAGGTCGGTGATTACGTGCTATGTTTTGAGTGGCAAATGTGCTTCTCGTGGGTTATTTCCACGGGAGAGAGTCCATTCCGCACAGTGGGAAGGCCGAACATGTCGGCGTTCTTCACTGCCTGTCGTGCAATACATGGACATAGCTTGCTACTAGAGCACTTTCCATGGCTGGTGCATTGCCGAGTCAGATTGTCGCTATCTCAGTAAGACTTCTCCAGACCGAGCATTGCCATAACTCAGGCACGCTTGACTTGATATCGCCGCGGTTTCGCCGTAGCCTCTTCTGCGCGTAGTACTCCGAGACGTACGACTCAGTGGATGTAACGCTTACAAATTCGATTATTGCCGACAGTCTGCAACCAGCGGAGGTTACAAGGATGCTCGTTGTTGCCAGGATCACGCCTAACCAGCAATGTTCGGACGTGAAGGTTGTCAAAGACTTGTGGCTAGCAACCTCAAGAGGATGCTCAACAACAAACAAGACGAGGATTTCAAGAAAGTATACACAGAATTGACACTGCACTACCTTCCACCGATCCCAAGGATACATGTGCAACATTGTTTGCAAGCTAATTTGGAGAGACCGTTCTAAAACCTAGTCTTCATGTGCCGTTTTCAGACAAAAGTACAGACTTTATGCCGAGCTTTGTCACGGCAACTCTGCGTCACACGCGAGGACCTACAACTGGCAAAATCTGCATGCTCCATACGTTGACAGCCTGCGCTTCATGATCATGCTGAATGATCGACGGACGCTGTCTGTACTGCCCCCATGTCGTGTCCGTTCTCACCTTCGCTGGCATTACCATCGTCCACGACTTCAGAGCGAGTCATGCTCTCCTGATCAGTTGTGGACGGCGTCCCACTGTCGACTCTTTTCCGACTTTCCCATACGTCAAACAGCGCTGCGCAGCGTCTTCTCAATGCGTCTCCTCGTTCTCCAGGAATGGAGGACAGGTCTCGTACCTTCTCTAGTGCTTTGTAAATCTTGGTCTTACGCATGAGGTCCCATTCCAAATCCGGACGAAGCTCAAGCCATGTAAGAAGTTTGCCAGCAGCAGACACTTCCCACTCTGACGGAGCAGAAGACTTTTGTAGGAACATCCTCTGCAGCTTGTGGCGGGCGTGCAGCAAGTCTTCTTTTCTCTCTTTCACCGCGCTTTCTTCGTCTGGAGTCGACAAAGGTTGGGACTTCCGAAGATCGTGGGCTTCAATCGCATTTACGTTCATAGAGTATGCTTTAGATGGCATTCTCTCTCCAGGTCCTGATATTGCTGGCGATCCAGCGACTTTTAACCTCTTTGGCGGCTGCGGCGTGTAAGCATACGAGCCTTCAATAATGACCGACACAAGCTTACCTGAACAATATTGCTTGCGTCATCGTAACACGCTTTAGGCGAGTGCTCGACCTCTCTCCAGCATAAACCGTCCCGACATTCTCGCCATTGCTTCTGGGCACTCCCGCGGCGAGCGCCGTAGACTCCGCACCTGGCGCTGCACCGCATTCTGCCACCGCCTTGGTGTGTGATTCAGTGTCCTTTGCGCGTTGTGGCTCAGTATCCGCATGAGAGTCTGTCTCAGCACCTGCACCAGACCCTAGTTCAGTCTCCACCTCAGTCTCTAGCTCGGTGTTAGTTAAAACGTCGACATCAGTATCCAACTCGGTATTTGCTGCTGAATCTGGTCCCACTTTGCCGTCTGCTTCGCCGTCTGCTTTAGCGTCGTCAGCTTCTGGTTCGGCGGTCATCCCAGTCTTTCCTATGCCGCCAACGTCAACAATTGCCCACAAGTCAGATCGAACACTCGTCTCCGTGTCTGTCTCGATGTCTGACCTAGTATGTACCACACCGTCAAGCTTGGCAATTGCTTCGGTATGTGCTGTAGAATTTGCCATGCCTTGTTCCTCAACATCTGTCTCGGCGTCTGCTTCGCCGTCTGCCTGAACACTGGCGTGGTAATCTTCCTTTTTGGATGCATCAATGTCCGCTCCAGCGACAATGTCACTATCTTTGACGGCGCTTGACCTTGACTTCGATGTGATCCTAGTGGTAGCTCCAGCCTTGATGGCGTTCCCGTAGTTGCATCCCGCTTTTTCGAAGCTAGCTTTTTTGGCGTATTACCATCCTGAACCTCCAATAGCTCTTGGTCAGAAGTCTCTCTCAGCAGACTTGGCTGTACTGGGGACTGTACATTCATAGGCGATCCCTCAGCAAGTGTCACTTCTTGCAAGAATCGCTCAGACGGTCGACCGCTCTCCGTCTCGAAAGAGACCAACTCGAGGCGCTAGCGATGGTCAGTACGCACTATGTGTAATGACTGGGAGAATTGCTCACTTCCACATTCCCATACGAGTCGGAGAAAACATGATAGCGATCGAGCGAGAACTTGGCACCCACGCTATTCTCTGTCAGTATGCGCCCGTACTCCTCTGGCTCAATGACCCGGCCGGCGATGCTTTCCTTGTCCACTACCTGACAGTCGTCCGTACAAACAACGCGCTGCGGGCCTCCGTTCCACCCAGCTGTCGTTATCTTTCCCCAGAGCAGAGCGACCGCGAAAGTGCCACTCTTAAAGCGCAAGACAGCCACTGCTGCGCTAGATTGTTGTCCACTTCTCCATCCTCCGTCACGTATTGCACCCACACCAGTCCCCTACTCGAATAATGCTCTCTGGTTCTTTCGAAGGATTCACTAGTACATTCGTCATCAGAGTAATCATGCGTGCGGGGTAGTATGGTACTCACGCTCCAAGCTCTTTCTGAACTCAGATATTTCCTGTGGTTTTCGTGCACAATGGTACTGTTGATTACGGCGGGCGGTTCTGATTGTGAAAGTCGTTTGAGCTCTCTGTTTGCGTACCCGGGTTTTCATCTTTATGGCACGGCGAATGCGGAAAAAGCGCGCTCATGTCTTGCTCGGTGGAGCATGCGTGACGAGCGGAATGTGAGTGCTGTGGGGGAGCGCGAGAGGCATGTATTTTGAAGCACGCGACTTGGAGTTGGCTGGGGCACGAGCCGCGTCGAAGCCGCTCTGTTCCGCTCTCGGCAGTGAATCAGGCAGTGGTGAATTGAAACACTCCCATTCCGTCTTGAGTGAATTCAATAGCCAATATGACCCTAGCAAAAGGCTACAAATGTTCGTGGCCTGGCTGCAATGTTACATTGGCTGACAAAAAGAACAAATCCCGACATCTTGACGTGGTCCATGGACAAACGCGAAAACCGCGCGGCCGTCCAAGAAAAGCCATGGCGTGTCGTCCAGAGACTGACTGTCAAATGTACGGCGCACGGCGCCCGTCGCACGATCAACTGTGCGAGCTACAGCTGCATGATCGCCAGACTTCGCCTGTCACGCGTCCCTGGAACGAATGGTGGACACATCAGCCGTGGTACCAGGAGATTCGTGGTAAAGCGTACCACTGGAATCGAAGTTCATTTTTGGAAAGCTTCTACGGCTTCCACGTCTTGAAGAGCAGGACGCGTCGACCGAGCATGCGCTTGCTAGCATTATCAAGGCAAGTGACCTCCCCTCAAAATCTGAGGCGGATGCATTACGTGCTCTTCGAGACCGTGAGTAGGGTAGCACGATTCTCTCTGGACCTTGTCTAGTTGACACATATCTAGACCGTTCCGAACTCAAATTCTACAGCATGGGTCAGTTCGACAGTGCCCAAATGAACGAGAAATATTCCGGGGAGTTTTACGACACTCTACTGTTCAATCTATCCGCTCCGCCTCGATTGTCAATCCTCGATATGCAAAAGTACAACTTGACGAGCCTGAGTTCGACTTTTCTCGGCCCACGTTGATCGAGACTTTCTGTACCATCCGCAGCAGGCGGAGCTGTTCGCAAGCCCGGCAGGATCATGGTCTGACGTTCATATTGGTACTTCATTTTCAACAGAACGGAAGATGTTCGTCAATCATTGCGGCTGATGTACGAAGATCATTTCTGGCCGGTCTGGCAATTCCTGTCGGTGATACGATGAAGCTCTTTGTTGCTGGCCTCCTACCGAGCATAATCTAAGCTTCTGGACGACGAGCCCCCAGGACCAGAGCGTCTGAGCCGCATTATCGATCGACTAGGCGGAGGTCGGTGCGTGGTTGTATGCCGAAACAACCCGCTGTATTTGAGCAGTGGCTGCATTCATGCCGTTGTGACTTTACGAGGTGGCTTCATGTATGCCGGGAATTTCATGACTGCAAACAACGGCGCAGCGTTCATTCGAACTTTGCGTCTCAGTCCAGCATTTGTCGACCGATATGACGACGCTGGCCGGCGAGGACTTTTCGCAAACCTTCTGGACCAGATTGACACTACTCTTGGACGACTTTCATGCTGGCATTCTTGATTGCAGAGCTGACCAAGTCATGGCCGATCATCCAAAGAATCGGTCGAAAGACGGAAAAGAAACACCTAGCAGAGCGACTTCTCAGGCTTTCGAAAGAAAGCCAGTGGCAGCAGATTCGTGCTGAGTTCTCCGATACAGATATGGCGGTGCTAGACGATATCGTCCGGGCACAATTGAATCGAGGTGTACGAAGCATCCAGAAATCAACTACTTCGAGACCTAGAAGACACACAGATCGCGCGTCATCACCGGTCAGAATATGAATTCTAACCATTGGCAGTTGGAATAGTTGCAGTAGTCCTTGGTATAAAGACGAAAAGGAATGCTCTGCTGTACACGGTGGAGGAATGTCTCTCCACCAAAAGGTCAAAGACAACAGAAATGTATTGGAGAACGTATTAAAGAGTGTATTAAAGAGTGTAATGAAGAGTGTAATGCAGAGTGTAATGCAGAGTGTAATGCAGAGTGTAATGCAGAGTGTAATGAAGAGTGTAATGAAGAGTGTAACGAAGAGTGTAATGAAGAGTGTATTGAAGAGTGTAATGGAGAATGTATTGAAGAGTGCATTCGAGAGTGTTTACGGGAGTGCTTACGGAAGTGTTTATGGGAGTGTTTATGCGAGTATTTTCGACAACTTTGTGATTCATCGCACAAGTCTGTATTCCTCCAACAAAGTCATCCCAAGCTGTGGTTTCGCATCATCATGGGTATCCTCTGGGGACAATGTGGTTTCCAAAGCGAGTAGACTAGTCAGGTTGCTCATCACGCTCGTGGAGGAGACTGCGCAGGCGCCGGGAGAGGTTAGAGAGGAAACACATGGCAATCCTTTGGAACGGAAGAAGTACCCATCGCTCGAGAAGGGAAGAGGGCGTGAATGTAATGGTAGGGACAGTATTAGTGGCCACTGCTTTCTCGAACGCCGGCGGATTGCACATCGCTGGTCAACTCAATTGGCGTAACGGGCGGGAATAGAGGACAGCGCCGCTCGGGAGGCCAGGGTAGGAGAGAACTTCAAAACATAGAGACACGGTGCTGGACGCTCGCGATGGAGAGACATAATGCGGGTGTGTTTGAAGAGATATAGGCATATCTTGCACATCAAAGTCGACGAAGAGAACTAGGGGAACATATAGAACGTGTTCCGAGAGGAGAAGAGCATAAAGTGGAGTCGAGTCGCTTGAAGAGTCGATATCTTTGGTTATACTACTTAGAGTCTTTGCAAGGTGTCGTTGGGCGAGGTCTAGGCTAGTGGAGCAATAGTTGCACTGTCCACAAGCCACACCAGACTTCGTGGCGAGGTTCGGATACGGTGCGCGGCCGTCAGACCGTGGTTCCAGCCTGCTTGGATCCGGCAGCTGGAGCTGTTTCACAAAGGCATTCAGACCGTGACGTGCTTTCGCACTTATGTCGTGTCTATCCCCGAGGTGTTTGGGAACTGCATCCGAAGGCTTGAGTGCATATTGACATTTCTTACAGATGATGACTTTCTCTTCCGTGTCAAGAACGAGGCCAAGAGATGTCAATCTTTGATGAAGCTCCAGATCTGACAGACCTTTCCAACTACGGACAACTGGAGTGGAAGAATAATGCTCGGCCATCTGTAGGACACGCGCTGCTGAATAAGATTGCTTGTAAATGCTGTTTGAATGGCAATGATAGGATTTTGGTGCTCTCGTTTGACTGGCGAGAGAGGAGCACTTTGTCACCACTGGATAAGCATTTCAGTAGTGTTGCGATATACCCTTGCAGTTGCTGAAACGCGGCACGTTTCGTAGCTGCAGCCACAACTCCGAAAGTGCACGTGCGGGAACGCGACGCATCCCAAGTGTGCAACACACGGGGATTTGGGTGATTTGCGGGAATGCGACGCATTCCGGGGAAGCATAACTGCGTAGTATTCGGAAAGGTCGATGTAAGCGACGGTCAGCCTGTTCGCACTCTTAGTCGGGACAGAGTCAGCGAAGAAGATGAAGCTGACGTTATTGAACAGCTAGTATGTTAGCGGATTTACGCGCCGCATTGCACCGAGGCTTGGACATTGCGCTCACATGTACAACTGCATGATGTGAGGATACTTCTCCTCCATTGGATCGAGTGCATCGCAAGCAGCGTTAATGCCCCGCAGACCGGTGAGCTGTGGACCCAACGGATTGCTGCTAGTGGCAGCATATGTTATGTGAGCTGCTCCTTTACTCACAGAGCCACACTTCCATCTGGTGCATTAATGTCCACATCTGCCTGAAGTAAATTTTCGAGCACTGCGACATCACCGATGAGTATGTGCAGCAACGATGCGACTTCTCAACACAGAGCATATCTTTTGTCGGATCATCCTGTTGGGCAAATCCCCCAATTCGCAGTTTTATCGCATCGGTGGGGAGATGACGAGGTATCTTACAGCGACTGTGTGAAACGCCGAGTACCAAAGGAAATGGCTTCCAGAAGATCGTTGATTTCTGTAACTTTGCGAGATCCAACCCGGAGGCGCACCAGTGGGTCTGGGTGGACAGCTGCTGCATCGACAAAAGGAGCAGTTCGGAGCTTACAGAGGCCATCAATTCCATGTATACATGGTACAAAGAAGCAAGAGTTTGCTACGCGTACATAAGAGATTTCAAGGTCGACGGGAAGCGCAAACGGGATAAGCTCCAGGGTTTTCGACAGAGCGACTGGTTCACGCGGGGTTGGACTCTGCAGGAATTAGTCGCACCATCGAAGGTGGCATTTTGCGACACAGACTGGAAGATATTCGGAACAAAGATAAGCTTGGCCTCGCAAATTCGGCAAGCAAGCGGTATTCCAGAATCGTTCTTGAAGGCCAACGCCAGCCTCGAGAAGCAAGCGTCGCTATGCGAATGAGCTGGATTTCCCGAAGAACAACCACCAGGCCGGAGGACATCGCGTATTGCATACTTGGACTGTTCAACATGAATATGCCTCTCCTATACGGAGAGGGGACAAGGCTTTTATGCGCCTCCAACAAGAGATCATCAAATATTCCGATGATGAGTCATCCTTGCGTGGACTTCAGACTATGACGCATGGGGCATGCTCGCGCCTTCACACACAGCGTTTCAAAGCTCCGCGAACGTAGTCAACGTTCGTCTTAGACCAGAAGAGCGCATGCCCTTTTTCATGACAAACAAAGGCTTGCAGTTACACAGCTCAAGTGATACACAAGCACTTGATAAGGTTGATCCGTCAACGCGTTTACCTATGGGCTACCGAGATCATGTCGTACAGCTCGGATGTTTTTACGGCCGGCGTTTTGGCATGGACGGATGAAGACTCCGATGCAGAGGAGATGTGGGAAAGGGGTGCTTTGACAATTGAATTAGAGCGGACGGGCCCCGTTTGGGTGCGAGTCAATTGTGCACATCTGGGCCGGGCGAGTAACATGCGACGTCCCAAGTGCGAAAATGGAACATATGAGGGGAGAGGCGTGCAGAGGGTCTATATTGTCCAGCAGCCTGACTTGCAAGCTTCAAGGATTCCTACGCTAGACATGCACTCTTAGTACCCGAAAGCACCGTCTCTGCTTAGCCCAAGCACTCGATTCCAATTGGAACGCTGCCGCATTTGTGCTTAGGACTTACATGTATACGGCATAAAGTGCCAATGCAGAGTTCCAGCATCATCTGCATGATTCTTCGCCTTGGATTCCTCATCTCTTCCTCAACCACGCTCACTACTGAGCGAAACGTCGGGCACGCTGGACAGATGAAACCACATCGAGCCGGAACTTAGAAAGAAGAAGGTGGAGAGCCATCAGGTAATGGCTGCAAGTCAGCCGTGAATTTCGCTGCAGGAACATCTGCGAACGTTGCACGAATGGAGTCTCGAGTCGATTCTCTGACGACCTTGTGGGGGGCTCTTAGACGGCTGTCCAGGTCATTGCTGCGCACTGCAACTTTGCACTGTGTGCAAAGTAGGACTTTGTGCTCTGGCAGGAAGGTGATGAGACCATGGCTCGTGCTTCCAACAATGTGCTGTGTCCCATCAGCCGGTCAGACACTGTCGCTATTGGTAGACTGTGTTGTGCGTGTCTGCCTCTGTGTCGGCTGCCAATGCACGATGCGGTCCATTGCTCAGAGGTTTCAGTCTTCATAAGGGCTCGCGCTTGCTCGATAACGCGCCCTAAGCGGAGAGGAAAACAGTGTTCCCCAGGCGATCATCAGCGCGACGCGGATGGCCGTTGAAGCTAAGCTCAATGCGGAGACGCTAGAGTCAAATAAGGCCGGGGAACACCGTTCTCCCGCGTGTAATCATGTACTAGGCCTCATACTGTATTGGTTAGGCCTCATATTGGTTAGGATCATATTGGCAATAGGTATCACGTGAGGCTCAGCGCGATGTAGACGTTGTTACTAGCCGATTTCACCAAAGGCGCTGTGTAGCATCAAGCTTCTGCTCTAGTGTTCGCTCGTTCGTTTGGCCCTCACAAAGTGCAGCCAAATGTGGTCCATTGCGTTCACCCGAGGAGAAAGCCGCTCCAAAGTTAACCCTAGCGACTTCTTCAACAGGTACACATCCCTCCCCACGTAAAAGCCGTCCAGGTTTGGCCGGCTCATCTTCCCACACTCTTGACCCCTCTGATTTTATACTCTTGACATTCTGGACAGCATTGACCGTAAACTGTCTTGGAGCAATGGCTCGATGCTAGTCTGAAAATGTGTATAACACGACAGTGTCTGTGAAGCGTCGTCGTTGCGTGGCCATTTCAAGATTCAGTACGTCACGGGGCAACAATTTTCCTCCTCTTTACACCGTCATTAGCTGGTCTCCAGCACTTCTTTTTCCGGTTCTGGTCGTCCTCTCGGCTTCTCAATCTTCCTCTTTCTAGACTTTCGTCCACTCTTCCTACATCGGCAAAAGCTTCATCTGGCACACATGGTATCTTCAAGATCTCGCGAGCCTCCCAATCATCCCAGACTGCGCTGTCCGCTCTGTCACCTCGTGACTCGGAACGGTCTCTTTTTCGAGGAGTTCCGCTTCTACTCTTCTTCGTAGGACTTGTGTTTCTGATCCATCCTTGGCGTTGTTGCAATATCTGTTCTGCTTCCTCCATTGTGCCGTGATTGTGCTTCCTCCAAGTTTCCTCCTTGCTCGTTTCGCGAGGAATGTTGTTTCGTACTTGCGGCACACCGAAAATACAAATCTAGCCCAGGCGCAAGCCGCTGATACGTCTGCCAGTCCCCCTCTCACTGGACGTCTGTGATGGATGCGTACCATCTTCTGCAGGGGTAGCATGAAGAGGCAGTGAAGCCGCCATTGTCCGTCAGATATCCTCAAAGGAAATAGACAGAAGAAGTCGTTGTCCCACATCCTGTGCAGTCCATCACTGAGAGGAATCAGATTTCCAGGCACCAGCATCTCTTGCCCAATAGTGGATGTTGCTCTTGTGACACCAGAAGTGCCTGCGTGGTCAGACATGCCATTCTCGATCCACCACTCCCATTCTGTCTTTGGTATCAAGTGTGCCCTCTGTGTGAAGTCCTCTCCTGTTATACAGCAATCCCCTTCCCGCTGATCCTGGTCCTGCTTTCCGTCCCATGGAATTGCGTGTGACCAACTCGTGGGCATACCGTCTGGGCTGTACCGCCATGATCGGAAGCTTTGTAAAGTAGCATATGGCTCTTGTTCGTCCTCGGTATCCAGATGATACCAGTAATGACCTGCGACGAGGCCTTGTCCATGCGCAACCTTTGTCGAGTTCCGCTGTGGTCGCACGGTAAAAAAGCCCCTTCTTTCTATTGCTAGAACATAGCAGCCTTGCCAGGCTAGCCAGTATTCGGCGCAAGGTTGCTTCTCGGTGTTGATCGAACAAGTTGGTATTGTGAAGAGAATGGACTGGTTCGCATCTGTGTAACCGGGGTGGTGCAAGTGAACAAGATGCGTAGGCGCAGAAACTCCGTCTCCGACCTTTGGAAGACGATGGGCAGGTCTGGTAGCAACGTCGTCTACATTGTCGTGTAAAATTTGTTCCCAAGCAAGTGTCGACATGATAATGGGCTCTTAACGAGGCGAGAGTCTTTCAGAGAGCAAGTTCCGGCGCGGCTGTGTTTACCGTCGCGTCACCACGACATCTCGGCAGCGCCCGCCTCCACGATCACAGCATACAAACGCGGGAGAAAGCGGGTTGACGTCACTAATATCATGTACCATATATCGGCGTCGAGAGGTAAAAAAGTGATAGAATCGCCATCCTGAGGGACTTCGTGTGGGCTTGTCGAGTGCACTCCAGCTATGTGACCTTAAGTTGGTTATTATCCTCCGTTTCACGATTTTTGCTGTTCTTTTGGGCGAGGTCCAGCAAATTTCGAAGTCGACTTGAGTAAGAGGAAGCCATGCGTTTCGAATTCGTACCATTGTCGTTCAAATTGGTGTCAGTACAGTACCGATGTACCGGAGCCTCTCTATGGATGGGAATAATTTTCCACACGAAGTTGCAGCCGAGGAGGCTTCCACAATTGCCGCCACTCCGTCATGTTTCCGCTGTGACAGCATGTGCTGTAAAGTTCGAGTTCTTCCTGCCCGTGTTGCAATGTTGGCGATTCGATCGAGGATCCAATACGCGCAGCTTCTTCCAGCGCAGCTATGTCTCCCTTCTATGGGGTTCACGTCACTCGCAGAATTGTCATTGCTGGCAGATGTGCGCAAGTGGCTATCCAAGCCCGCATTTTGGTTGATCTGCAGGGTTGCGACGCATTACAAGCAGGCAGAAGATGCGTAGCCTCGTGACCGGCCATCGTGCTTTCTCTTTATGGCTATCTACCCAACGAATGATTGATCTCAATGGGGAAATTCGACACAATTGTTCGGATCGTGCAGCGAAAAAGAAAGCCGGCAAGTACCAGGAGAGAGTGAGAGAAAAGGCGAGTAGCAGATGGACGAGTGGGGGCGAGTGCGAATTCTGTATACAAAATCCAACCTACATTCCGAACGGATATGGACATGCAAAGTTTGTCAACACCGAAATTCGTCTTGAACGTCACGTTCATGCAAGTTTGTTGAAGAAGACGATCGAGATCTAAGTTGAATAAGTGGTCAGGGATTCCAGCGGCCTCCAGAGTATTCGGGTCCGCCTCATGGGTACTTTGGAATGGCATGTATACGTCAGACTGATCCGGCTGACCCTGTGCTACTCCAGCACTTTCAGAGGGATACAGGACTAAATCGAGCCCGAAGTGACTTGCTATGCAGGCACACATAAGCCAATGTGGTTGGTGCTGGCGATCACCATGGAGCACGAGACTACGGGAATCATTGCTGACCCCAGATGACTTGTCATGGAAAAACCAGCTCGCGAGGAAGTCAAAGTGTTGTCGTCCTTTAGAGGTGTGAAGTTCTGGCCACTCAAATTCCGTTTGTCGTAATGATTTCGGGAAGTCCAAGCCAACGCTCTGCGAAATCGCATGCAGCGGAACATGCGGGAAGAGGAGCATGTAAATCTTTTCGCGAAGCTCTGGTGGTAGGGAGCCGAGCAAACCGAGAGGATGACCATCTGTTGCTGTTGTTTTTACTGCTGTTACTGTCATGTTGGCTGGCAAGATCCGAATCATGCATTTCGCAGTGTTAGCCAAGTTGAGGTCCAGACACCCGTCTGAACTGGCAACGTCCTCGGCAGATGCCTCGCCAATGTTTCGGTGCTTGACAGCGGCGTAGGGCGCATCAACAACTTCCTCGGGCCAGGCGGACTCTGACAAGCTGGCTATACGTGACACTGGCTTTGCCTGTTGCGGATCGTCATTAGTCGATACCGTGCCTGTCGAGAGTGCTTTTGGGCGACCCACCGACCGCTTGTTCTCCTGTACGTATCCATCACCATTGTCGACCTCGTCGATTCACCGTTTTGCCGCCAAAGCTTTGGAAATGTTGCGGGACTCCACGGGCATGTTGACCCTCAGAGCGAAATTGTTAGATTTATTGAGTACATAAATTGAGAGTTACGAAGAGATGGAATGGGGCACATGGCACATGGGCCACTTCATGAATGTCGCCAAGAAGGCTCGTTGTGGCTGAGACGCTGATAGAAGGATGCCCCGGATGACGCGCACGGTTGCGCTCCTTTGTCAGTGGTCGCTGGCGGAAGGATGCGCCGGCGTAGCATAGCCGCCAGGATGTCGCTCTAACGTTTCAGGATCGCCGGCGGCAGCGGGAGCGATCTCACAAAGGCGGGCAGTCATTGATATTCTTTCGTGCATGCTCCTTGCAAGACTTGCGTGCATATCGACTTTTAGTACAAGTCATGGGTTCTTGTTCCCTGTCTGGAAAAAGCCTTACCGCTTGTAATGACCGCCCAAGCTTCTTATTCGATGACCGGCCAACCAGCGAAAGCCGTTTAAGATGACAGTAAAGAAGCGCTCCAGCACCATCAACATGAAGGCGAGTGCCCTCTGTCGAGCCCGGATACTGTGACTGACTTTAGAGCAGAAAGGCAACCGCAACTCGCGCCCGCTATTGCACTCTCGCTTCCGAGTTTATCCGCTCCTACAGCCTGGAGATGGTCGCAGAAGAACTCGAGCCTACACCCAAGCTACGAACGGCCAAGAGGTGCGCCAGAAGACGTTCGACACGGTCGAGCTGCTTCAATCCATCTTGATCCACCTGTCCGCCAGGCAAACATAGCGTTTCGCGGGTAGCGGGGTAGCGGGCACTGGACAAGTTCGGCAGCGCAATGACGTGGACGGATGACGGCGCGCGAGCCCTGCGTGACCAGGCTCCGAGCAAGAGAACAACTACGTAGCCACTTCAATAGCGTCACGCCCACTGGCTCGTGCACAGATAATTCATCGGCTGTCTGAGTCTTAGCGAGGCCATTTAAGCTACAAGGGTTGAACGATGCATCAATATATGGTATCGAAAGGAACGTTTTCAATGCAGCAATGATGAATCTAGGTGCGCAGTCTTGCTTGCACGTGTCTCTAATCTTGTTGGGATCTACGCAGCCTTCAGGCCTATGCGGGAAGATGCCGCTTTGGGGTTCCCGGTGCTTGGTTCTACACCTGACAGGCGACAAGTGTAGTGTGACTGGTTGATGGTCAAGCAGGGCTGTTGGAAGTCTGAAGACCAACATCACCAATTCCGTCATCACTTGACTTTGCAACGCATCTCCATCAGGATTGCATCGCGACGCGTTTCAACTTGACAACATGCATGCAGTTGCTTCTAGTTGAAATCGCGACGCGATACGCGAGGCAACTTCTCCCCTGGAGGCGGAATTCTGAAATCGCGACGCAATTCCCCGCAGAATACTAGAGTAGTTCCTGTTCCTGTTCCTGTTCCTGTTCCTGTTTCCATATTCCCTTTTCTGAATGATAATTGCCTTCATAATCTCCTCCTTCTTCCACTTTCGTCTTTCAATCCTGCTCCTCGCCTTCACTCTCCTCCTTATTTTCCTTCTTTCTTCCCGCCTGTCCCCCGCCCGGACCCAGCTCCGCTCGCGTCCCCTTCGCCAAACTTCGCTCTACTTCACTTCACTTCGTCTCACCCTCCTTCACATCCCTCTGCTTTACTTTGCTTTGCTTCACTTCCCTTCTCCACCCTTCCCTCGCCCTATCATCTCCCAATCCTCCCACCACAATCCTTCCCCTCTCTACCCCTCCCGCGCTAACGGCTGCCTGCATAAAACAACCACCTTCTAGCCGCTTACCCACCCTCTCGTTCTCGTTCGTCTACTATCATCTCCCCGCCAACGCTTGCCTGCGTCTTCGACGGAGCGCACACCGATCTTCACGTCACCCTAACTCAGAAGCCTCATGTTCTTCTTTGACCTCTCTCCTTTCTCCTAAGTCTCGTTTCTTCGTAGAATGATAGTCATCTAAGCGTCTCAGAGCTTCACCCCATCCTCCTTCTCTCTTCCTAACCTAAGCGCTCTTCCTTTCTTTCCTCACCCGCGTCCCTCGGAGCTTCACTCCTACCGTCCTTTCCCCTTCCTCTCCCTCCCCATGTCCTGTTCATGTTCGTCGTCCATCCCAGTTCCCTTCTCCCTCTTCACAAACTAAGCGGGGTTTCATTCTCCCTTCACCTCATCAACACGGTTAGCGGGTCTTCTCCCTCTCATCTCATCAACACGGTTAGCGGTCTCCCGTTCTCGTCTTGACCTGAGTCACCAAAAGTTAAGCTTCGTCTTTCATCCCTAACATGAGCGCCCACGAGCCAAACGTCGTCCTTCGTTTCCCTATTCTCCCGATTTAATTATCCGTCTTTTCTCTCTCGTCAGCCCTGTGAGACACCCTGAATAATTCCTAGAACTCTATTTGTTTCTACTCAACCTTAATCGAACTTCACGCGCTAGCACCCATGCTCACGTTCGTCAACCCCACCCTACTTGCTTTCTTCGCCGTTGCACTACTGCTCGTCATATCACTCGCACGAGCGCTGCACCACCTCAGCCTCTTCCTCCCCCGCTCTATCTCGCCCTTGCTTGCTCTACGCCATCGCTTGCACCAGCCACCCTCTCTCTGTCACAGACTCCATCGCTTTTCCGGATTTAGACTCCAACCTTGCTCGCTTCGAAGCCTCGAGAACACCCGATCTAAACGGTGTCGCGTTCCTCTTTTGCAATCACTTCCCTTATCAACACGGTTAGCGGGTCTCTTCCCTCTCATCTCATCAACACGGTTAGCGGTTTTGACCTTCATCTTTGATCAATCTACATACCCCACCTGACCTGCAATGCGTCTATCCCGGCACATGTTTTTCCCCCGTACGTGCCCCTGTTCGACAGTAATTTCTCCAGCGCAGCTTGTGCGCTCTTGCCTTCTTCAGTCGCCTGTATGAACGCATCCTGCGCTTGTACCCATTTGCGCAATTCCTCTCCCCCTACGTAGAGCACTGCACCAATGATCAAGCGAACGACCGTACTGGGGAACGACCGTTGGCTCTGGTCAACATAGAAAGATTGCTTTCCTTTTTGGAGCGAGCAGCTGGATCGAGCAGCCTGGTAGATCAGACCCTTCTGTATAGTATCTCCGCAGCTCATCCTACGATCTGCGATTTCGACTACCAAAGTCCCGCGACTTGCGAATCAAGGAGGTTGGGATTGGACAATTGGAGGGAATCGACGTAGCTCACCAACTCTTTACGTTCAGATGCTGAGATGGCGTGCTTTTCAGCTAAATGCTTGAAGACTCGTATCCCGCTGGGTTGTAAGGCATATTTGCATTGCCAACAGATCAAATGGGGCTCAGGGCCGATTCAATACGAGTCCAAGTCTGCACAATTTTTGTGTAAGGTCGCTCTCGTTCATCAGGCTCCACGCGTGCCTGCTGCGGACGCGAGTCTCGCCTGCCATTATTTGGCAAGTATTGTGTGGTTTTGTTCAGGCAAGAAGTCAGTGCAACTGTTGAATGGCTGCTTCACTATCAGGTGAGGCGTATAGAAAGTCGAAGTGGACTAATGAGTAGAAAAGCGACGCGTTGCGCGTGCGCAACAATGCAGCGCACGGTTTGTTTTGTGGGGAAGGAAAGGCGACACGTTACAAGCGCGCAACAATGGTCCGGGCGTGCGCGAAGCCTGCAAGGCGTCGCCTTTCGCGGGGGAATACTAGAGTAGGCATCATATTGGCTAGGCATCATATTGGCTAGGTGAGTATAAACATCATCTGGCCAGACGTAATAGTGACAGATCTCGCAAAGCACGATCTGATATTCGTGTAATATCGAAAAACAGTGTGCGGCGCTGTCCATGGTCACTTCGTGGCAGAGAGCTTGATTCGAGCTGTGAAACCAAAGATTTGCGAGAATACAGAATAAAGGAGTAGTGTCAAAGAGGTCTTAAACTATGTTTACTGATATCAAGTTACACGCACGACGCGCCCTCGCGTGTTCCTCGCGTACTGGCTCAGTATTTATCTATAACGTGATCTAGGCGAGATTGACTATTGGCAGGCCTCGACGATAAGGCAGGTTTAAAGCAGGGGAGTATGCAGGGCATACGGGAACAGCGGCCAGCGCCGTACGGGAGACAGGGGGAGAGAGGAACTTCAAAATGCGAGGACACAGTAGGAACAGAACGACAAGTGTTAACAGAGAGCAGCAGAGATGCGCGGAAATAAAGCATGGTGCGCTCACAAAAGTTATGCGGAGTAGCATGATTGAGCGCTCGGACAGTGTTTTGGAAGCAGAGAAGGGGAAAGTGGAGTCGATTCCTTTGGAGAGTCGATTCCTCTGTGGATACTACTTAGTTTTTTCCATGACTTCCAGCCATCTGCGGGATTAGCAAGCTCATTCACGTACCCGTAGAGCTGAAACTGGAGATTTAGGTTTCCAAAGGTGACGTGTTTAGTTCCCCCAAGACAATGATGTTGTATCACCCAATGAAGAGGGTCTTCGTCACTTGCGCTGGGCGAATTGTAGCTCGAAGCTACTCGTGTATCAAGATATCGCTAAGTCCGGTCTCCACTGAAACTTTGAAAAGGTTGAGTTCGTATTGCTGCATGCGTCTCGGCATGACTGCGGCCAATTGAAATTCTGCGGCTAACAACTCTGCCTTGGGCACTTCTATCCGTGCCGGGCACAATAACTCGGGCAGCCTTTGAACGGCAAAAAAGAAAAGCGGAATGAATTTTGAAGCTTTCCTCTGGCAGTCTTCGGCCTTTTGGATTCAAAGCAAGGTCAACAATCCAGAACTGCGGCGCTATAGATACTTGGCAGTTCAGCTTGTCGTCCTCCTTATTGGCATACCCCTTACCGATCTCATAGTAGCAAGACACGGTACGGTACTATGCCAGTTGTCAACATTAGAGTTATATCAACGATTGCACGTGACTTTTTAGTATTGCATACTAGGGATTGTTCATAGTAAATACTTGCTAACATCACTACTGCAAATAGTTCCAATACCTACTTTCCTACTTCACTCTTCCTGTATGTGTTGCAAAGAATCAGCACTGCTCATATATACTGATCCTTGAACGGCCGTTGATAGTCTACTTCCCTGTCCATGCTGGTACTGCTTACTTTGAGCAAAGTAACGATGGCCATGATGCTACTAAATTTAGCCTCTTTTATTGCGATATAGTCGAGGGATACTCTTGACTGCACAGAGTCACTTGCGACTGTCGTGTTGATCAATAGATAGATTCAATGAAGCCGATCAAATCAGCGAGTGCACCCTAAAACTATTCTCAGTTCTTCCAGATCAAGCGTAGTATCGACGCTGGCTCTATCCAGCGACTTTCACCTCGATCACCTGTTCTGAGATCTAGTCGTGGTTGGTAAGCCAAGGGCGCGCCGTACGTCTTGTTTCCGCCAGCAGGCCTTGCTGAAAGACAAAAATTAGCTTCGCTTACCAAGCTTTGTAATTTCACGCAGGAATCCGACAGCATCTGACCGAATGCAACTTTGCATGTGAGGAAAACAGTCACTACACTGCTCAACTCGAATGGCGGGAATACAAGTGAATTACAAATCGAATGTGCGACCGGAGGACGAGGTGCTGGGCTTTGTCATCGATTGACTTCGTCGTCAGAGTTTGACAGCATATTTAATACTGGAGGTCTGATCTACCAAGCCGAGAGAGGCACCAGCGAGTGGTAGCTTTGTCTTAAACCCCATTTCGAGATTCTCTGCTCGTTCGACATATTATACCATGGCAAGCAACCGAGCGCTAAGTGGGAAGATTGCGAGTGAGTGAAGTTGGATGCAGATTTACTCGCACAGTGCTGACTAGGCATCAATCTTGAAGTTGTGACAGGATCGTCGAAAAGCAACGGGATCGGTGCTGCTGTTGCTACAGCTTTGGCGGAACAGGGTGCGAATGTACGTCCCCTGCATTCTTCCAAGACATACCTATCACTAACGGTTCAGATTGTGATACACTACAGCACATCTGCAGAGAGTGCCAAGGAGGTAGTCAGTGATCTTCAGACGCTCGGGGTCGAGGCCATCGCTATCCATGCAGACGCTAGCAGCCCAGACTTCGGCCAGAAGCTCGTCCAAGAGGCTTTGGCTGCTTTCAAGACTTCTACCATTGACATCATCGTCAACAATGCCGGTACTGCGGCTGTCCATCCGACGATTGCGGACGTCCCATTCGAAGCGTGGGACGAGCTTTTCCGCACTAATGTCCGAGCCCCTTTCTTGCTGATACAGGCGGCGCTTCCGTACCTCCCGTCAGGCGGACGCATCATCAACATTGGAAGTATCGTTGCGAAAATGGGCAATCAGATGCTCACTGCGTACAGCGCTTCCAAAGGGGCTCTGACATCAGCGACTGTCGCCATGGCGGAGGAGCTGGGTCCGAAGGACATCACGATCAATGTCGTCGCTCCAGGACCGATTGCGACAAGCATGAACATGAAAGGTTCCCCGATTTTTGAAAAACTCCAAAACAACGCGCATATCAAGAGGGAGGGTTCCCCGCAGGAGGTTGCAAGTGCAGTTGCCTGGTTGGCCAGTCCGACCGCGAGCTACATCACTGGACAATTGATTCCCATCGACGGTGGCATTGGTTGGCCCTAGATACTGTCATACACAGTCGAAGAAATATATATATAGACTTATTCGACTGGCTGAAGTTCGAATCTGTAGTTTTTTCTATGGAAATGGTTCGATGGAAACCAATGTGAGAATTCCAACTCACTGCTAGATCAGAACTCTCAGTTTGTGACCGATTTCGCAGAGTTTCTGGCGGAGGGCGCTTTGGAAGACAAGCTTTCAGGCTGGAGTACAGCTGGGATCGGTCAAACATGAACACAGATCCTCGCGCGTTTGCGTGTCTAAGCAAGATCATGAAAGACTCCAGTTCTTCTTGGCTCTATCAAAATCAACTCAATTTATCTGATCATGTGCCTCATCTGGGTCGAAGTGCAGATTGGCCATGGTGAGCACGGACCAATGGCCTGTACAGGCCACGTACGTCTATACATCATTTAACCAAGATTTTGACGACATTCCGACGATCCGCTGGGTGGATATCTAAGTACGTAGGAGAATTGAATTTCACTTACCGCAGGACATTCGCATGGAGGTAGCGCAACTGAATCGAAAACGGAATTCGCTTTGGCGCAGCGTCAGATGACCAATCTTCTAGTGGAGACCAGGGTCAACGCGCGTCTAAGCTAAACTGCAAGTTGCGATCCAGATCTCGTGCTTAGAAATGCGGTCTGAACTAGGCTCGATAATAGTCTTGAGCTATGATTACCAAGATGAGACTTCTCGCAACGACGCACAATACTATGTTACGTCACATTGGGTCCGGCTTTATCTTCGATTTGATCTGCTTTGGGGCGTAATTCGAGATGAATAAGCTTGACATATCACGTCGAATCAAGGTCTCTGGGTCACTCCCTACACTTAGCCCTATGTTGTATTTCTAATCAACACCCCATCTTGTTATAGTCTAATACAGACGCAGACGATACAAATAACAATTAATGAAGACTGGAATCACTTTGTCAGAAACGTCTACGCCTCCAACCTTGACGCTGCACCCGCAGATCGGTCAATCTTGCTCTCACAGTCCAGCTCTTACGAATCTTAGAAAGATGCCTTCAATCCTGGTTTTCGGCGCATCGGGCTTCATCGGTGGTATGGTTCTGAAATCAAGCGTTCCCCTTACTGACGTTGAGATCCTTGCTAAGCTTTCTTCAAGCTCCATACATTAAGGCTCTTAAGCAAGCGCACCCAGACTGGCGCCTCACTGCCTTCGTGCGTAGTGCAAGGGCAGAACGTGAGCTCAAGGACAGCCTCAAAACTGATCGTGTAGTCCGGGGCGACTTCAACGAGCATGAAAAGATCGAAGCTCTGACTCGCGAGCACGACATTGTTGTGAATGCTGGTAACTCGTTCACTGGCGACCTTGTCGCAGCAATTATCGCGGGACAAAAGGCGAAATCTCCTGGCTCGAAGGGAAAACTCATTCACATTAGCGGTGGTGGTAACTTTATCGACTTCGGTACCTCGGGAAATTTTAACCCAGATAGCAAGGTTTGGAACGACTCTCGTGAGGACGACGTCAGGGCCATCCACAAGGACATGTTCAACGGACAGTCAGACACTCTCGTACTCGAAGCCGGTGCCAACAATGCTGTGGAGACGTATATCGTCTGTCCATCCGTGGTATATGGAGGGGCCAGTATCTCTTCGCCCCACTATGGGTATCGGTTATAGCCTCATAACTGGCAACGCGAAACCTCTTGGCTACGTTCCCTATGTCGGAGATGGGACTGCCGTATTGAGCACTGTCAGTCTTCAGATCGTTGTGGAAATTTCAGTCAGCCTTTTGCTAATATCATGCATAGACCCACATTCTCGACTTGGTAGACTTCCTCGTCAGAATCTCGGAAGTAGCTGCTATGGGCGCTGCCAGAGGCACGTCTTACGATCGGTATTACATGTTGGAGACGAACAAAGTTCAATGGAAGGACCTAGCAACGGAGCTGGCAAAAATCATGCACACCAGGGGCGTTTTCCAGGACCCGAAACCAAAGCAGGTTGCTTTCGAGGAAGCGGGAGAGGGAGAGGTCAAGCATCTCGTCGCGGCCAATATGCTCCTCAAAGGTGATCGTGCCGCTGCCATGGGTTTTACTGCTCGACAGCCTAGTATTCTCCAGCAAATCCACGCTGACTTACAGGAAGTCGATATTTGATCAATTCTCTAAATTGAGGATAGGGAGTTGCATTCCCTTTCGCATGTATCATTTATATACGAAGTTTTACCTGCCGTCGTCATATGCTCTGCTCTCCCGTTTCCCAACCGAGGCTTCAGGTCTTCTGTGGCGTGCGCCAAGTCTCCTAATGCTTCACTATTACCATGCAATCACATGGTGTCCCATTCCTGCGTACTAGCGCTTCTTGTGAGGACGAATGTTCATGTCTACATTATAACAAATGCCGCAACTGGCCTGTATTGCGAAATGCTGCTTCCCAAAGTCGTTCTTCCTGATCTCCGCGGACGGAATCGTCGCAAAGGTCCGTTCGATCTTGTTCATATTTTCAATGCCCGCGCAGCACAGAAAATCGCTCGAGCGCAGTACGCGCGGAAGTAGCTTCATGCACGCCCATTGCGCGCACGCAGCGATCGACGTCACTTGAAAGGGCTTCATCTTATTGATAACGCTTTCTCGTCCATTCCCGCCTTAGTCCGACATTGGTAAGTAGGCACGAGCAAATTGTCGGAAGATAGGTCTGTGCATTACTTGGGCATTTGGCGACCTACGTCATCTCTGTCACCAACAAGCCGAGTATGTTGATAGCTTTCTCACAGTAGTCGATGATGGCTGGTAAGCTCTGTCGGCTGGTTTCATTAGCAAACATGGTCAGAAGCGCGAAATTGTTCTCGCGTCTTACGGTCTTGGATTGGGAACATCCATCCACACGTAACGAGATGTTCCCCCGTGACAAGATAGGACCGTGTATCTGCGATCATGTTTCAGGTATTGCGGACCTTGGCCGTGATTTTGTCACGTACTGTCCGTGTCATCTCTCCTGATACGGACATACTCTATACAGATAATGTAGACTCGTCGCAGCGTGCATACGTGAAGGTGCAAAACCAATCGCCCTGAATGACGAAGCCACCACGCCGTTGAGATAGCTGTTAGATCTAGCATTCATACATAGAACTAGCCCACATGCAGCGTGCACGCTGCCTTTAGAACTTGTGCGATGAACGTCGAGGCTTTCCGAGCGTACCATCAAGTATTTATAGACAGCCTCTTGGAAAGAAAGTCGAGACAAAATAACCGCATCCCCTTCTCCACTACGTCTATCTGAAACTGGCCACTCACATACAGTCAAAAAGGTTGTTCAACATTGTACGTGTGGATTGAGCAAACCGAGAGTTACCAGTTGGTCATTATTCTCCACCCATTGCACGCGAGTGCGGTTTACCACGACGTCCAAGTAGCCATACCAGTATAGTACTGTCTCTGCCCGAAGGTCTCAAGGTCGAAGTATTGCGTAGATGTCTTTTCGGCCAGGTTGATGACGCTGATGCCATTCTCAGCGGTCAGAGAATACATGAAGCCATTGCTGATAGCGCTGTCAAACAAGCCAGTAATGTTTGTAGTGCCATCCAGACCCGACACGTTGATCGGACTTTCAAGGTCGCCAGACACCGCACTCAAGGTATGTAAATCGTGCGACGCCGCATCGATAGCATAGAGCGTCTCGGTAGGTTGCCAATATTGCGTCCAACAGACTGCTTGTTGGCCAGGAATGACCACATGTTCGACTTCGACCACAGTTAGATTGTCTTGGAATGTGAGGATCGCTGCACCAAAAGATGGATCGCCGAGGAAAATCTTGCGTTCATCCACAAAAGAAAAACCAAAGTTCATGAAAACGTCTGAGATCTGTGTCACTACTGGATCGCCGTGAGAGACCATACCGGCCTCGACAGGCCAGACTGCAAAAGACCCAAGCTTTGGCGGCACAGAACCAGCATTTCCTTTGATGGTTGCGAGGAGAGCCGTAGAGTTCGGATCGAACAGAACCTGAGCAGCCGAATCGGGCGGCCCGGACGGCGGCGTCATTGCATTGAGAATATCACCTGGAAGCGTTCGGAGCGGTCCCGTGGGGCTAAGCCCGTCTTCTGCGTCGACAGAAAAACAAGCGACCCCCGCAATAGCACCTCCGTTGAGAACGCAGACTTGACGAAGTTTTGTAGAGTAGTCAACCGAGATCGGAAACTGTCCGAGGGTGTTTACTGGCGCTCCGATCAAACGAGGATGCAGAGGATCCCGTTCGTCGATTGCGAACATAGACAGAGTATTGCTGCCAGAGTTGACGGTGAAAAGATAGTCGCCTTGAACAACGACAGAGCCCTGTGACCCAAGTGTATCCACGGTGAGCGGCGCACCCGTGGCATTGACCGCGAGCGATCCCACACCACCAGTGGGAGTTCGCGTTGGATCAGACAGACAGCCATCCGCCCCGATACGGAGCGAGACTATATTGCAACCGTCAGGGCTGTTTTCCAAGAAGTATGCCACCGACTTGGCATCGTGTCGCGGCGGTCCAGGTTGCAGCCACTGGCTTGGGAGAGCAGAAGCGACGGAGGTTGCGAGTGTCAAGTAATAGGCCCACATCGTCTAAGCTGCGTGTATCTTTCTTTCAAGAGAACAAAGCGCGTATGGTGTGTAATTAATCGTGCAATTAGTAGAGATGATTGGTGTCGGTACATGAGTCTACTTGGTGAACAGCTCAAAATATATTGTAAGCTCTGGATTGTTCCAAAAGCAGAACGACCAGCCCATGTGCTTCCCCTGCAAGGGTCCATCTGAATCTGGTAGCGCACTCAGCCCTTGGTTTCCCGAAGTGTCGGATTGACGACATAGCTGTCAAGTCGCTCGGCTCAGTTTCGGTAGCATAGCAGAGAAGTGCGACGATGTGAAATCATTTCTGAGCCTTGTCCAGAGCCTAGAACACGGCAAGATCGAAGTCCGCGCTTGATTCTGGTCGGCTGACAAAGATGTCAATGCCGATGCCCGAATGTGGGGTCGGAGATGACGTGGGACTTTGGAATCATTTTCGAACTCTATGCACAGGCACTTTTGTCGTCTGCTGCGGGCTCAGGCCGCATCACGTTGTGCTCAATGATGCGTCGGCTGGATTATACACTGTTTGTAATGCTTACTATTGCTGATTGGCATAGCCTCATAGTACCGAAACATATTGCCACAGTATCGCATGACCTCCTCTCGCTCCTTGTGTGCTTGCGAAATGTCTTCACATACGCTGAGAGCCTCTGTCGTACTTCGGAAGGAGCGGTGTTCCTCCCAAGGATGTTTGGAGATGGTCTCGCCGGAGGATTCGAGAGCATATCTGCAGCGAACGCATAAGATGGCTCGCTCCGGCTCATTGAAACGCAACTCGGAGTCTTCAGCTCTTGTGGGCTCAGTTCCTTCCAGCATTTGGACTATCGTGGTCGACTCTCTTTGATGCCCATTTCAATTTGTTCTCTGTAGCACTGACAAGATGGGAACACGCAATTCCAAATCAACCAGCCATCTTCTATTGCCTGACACGCTTGGCCTCTAATCGTGACTACAGCGCCGCAGGATGGATACGTTGATGGATCCACGTCACGACTATCGACAATCCTATCACACAGCTGATAATTCTTGCGACGCATTTCAACTTGGTAGAATACATATAAGTGGCTCTGAACTGAAATCGCGACGCGTTTACGCTCGACAACCTCTCACCGGGAGGTGCAATCTTGAGATCGCGACGCGATTCTTCGCAGAACACTAGAGTACAGTCGTCATTTTCATCCATCCAAGACGGTTGGATTTCTGTTCTCCGTCGTGGATTGTAACTGATTGTTCGAGCTCCAACCAACTATCAGCTCTGGGAGCCTTTGCATTCTCTTTCGATTCTGGTTGCCACTATGAGCGCGTAGCTGCTCCATAGCCGGCGGCTGTCGCCTGAGTGAGATGGCCGGTCTCGTCGACGATTGCTCCTGGATACGTTGACATGACTGATCTACTACAATGTTATTGTAGCGTCCTGCTGTGTATTTGGCCACGAAGTAACCATGCGTACGAGTGTGGTCACGACAAGTCGCTGTTGCTGGGAGCCAAAATCACTGTGCAGGTCCCCGCTAACATGTGATACGCTGCTCTGTCGGGGGCACGGGAACGACAGCATCAGTGGTTGATGACTGTTACATCGTGTTCACAACACTGCTCTGAGACTTGGCCACATGTCGGAAGAGGTCGTTCATGTAAAGCATGGAAAGGGGCTATGTGAGTTTCAGATATATGCTCCAGATCGTCCGGCACTTTCCGGAATCACTGACGTGCTCGCGCTTGAAGGCCCCGTAATGCTGAATTCTGGCAACTGCTCCCAAACTCTTGACAGTCTCCGCACAAATAACCTATCAAGGCATCATGGTAATTGTGTCACTGCACGGGTAGGAGAGCTGCCTTCCCAAAGCAAGCTTCGTCTCCTGCTTGTAAGCCAAGCAGATCTTCGACACTGCTCAAGCCAAGCGGCTCACTGATCGATTGTTTATTTACTTGCTGGCCACTGTGACTACGTTACAAAGCATCTCGATCTCACTGACTCTGTTATGGCTTACTCAGAGGCACGTCCGACAATGATACATAATGCAGGTGTCGTTCACTATGCTAACGCTCATATCCACATAAGGTGTATTGCCAGATCTGCGGCACCAGTTTCAACATCAGTCCCATAAGAACACACAATGAGCCTCGAGCTGCGGGCTGGTCCATCCATGGCGGTCATGTCCACCGATGCAATAGCGCTTGCATGCCCGACGGCGGCTGTGGCGTCGTGGTGAGAAAGAAATCCGAGTACGCAGATCAATTTGGTGGAGCTTCGACGGGCTTGAAAACCTTTCACGATGACCTCTTGAAGGCTTCTGATGACGAAGACAGAGACTATGAAGACAACGAGGACCGTGGGATTGGGTATAGCGAATCCTTGGAATGGGAGTCAGAGCTTGACGAGGCTGATGGTAGTAACGTTACAGCTCTTGATGTGTGTGGCGCTCTTGAAGAGCGTAGCGGAAGCTTAAAAGAGGGCTGCCGTGCCTTCTGGGTCCGCGGACTTGCAACATTGGTGACGGCGCGGGAAGACGCACTCAGGCGGGAAATCGTTCTCCCATGTGGACGAAAGCTGGCAGTCCTCCTACTCTTGCTGACAAACCTGCAGGCCTGCGGCATGACAAACAAACAGAAGGCTTCCGACACTTCTCTCATGATCTGCACAACTATGGATCGGATTCGGAGATCATGCTCGAGCATCTCGCAGGATCTGACTGCGTCAACAGCGAAGGATATAACGGCCAGGCCATTAGCGTGGCCGAAATGAAACTCTGCCAGACTCTCAAATGTCTCGTTCGCAAGGACAGACACTGGCATTCCGAAGCAGACGATCAAGATTTCGAGCGCACCTCGGGCGGCTTCCTGAGTGGACTAAGCGATAACATGCCTTCGAGAGATTCCGGCAGCCCTCAGGCGTTTCCTGAGCGAGACGGTGAGTCCAGACTTTTCACGGACAACGTTTTCTACGCCGACGACAACGACGTTCATTACGCGATGCCTTTTCACCCTCACTGTCTTGAGTCGTACAAACGCGCCTCCCAGCTGCAACATGGTTGGGAGGATATCGAAGGCTTGTTGGGTTGGTGGATAAAGGAAGCAGAATATGAAAAGTTCCATTCCTTCCATCGACATCCTGCTGTGAAGCGAGCAGAGAGCCAATGATGGGAGCATAACCCTGGCGACGAATGGTTGGCTGCGAATCCGCTCTTTGTAGCCGGGCTCGATGGTATCTTGAGATGGCGGCACAAACGGATCTCGCATTCGAGATCCCAGGCCAGCTTCGATGACGGCTATAGAGATATTGGGACTTTCCGCAAGACGTCCGGCGACGACGTTACCGGCCGTACCACCACCAACGACGATGAAATCAAGTTCTTTCTGGTTGATTGATGACACCATGGCCGCCCTGTATCGAGCGTGAATGGGGCAGAGGTGTGAGACAATGGTGTGAATATATGAGAAAGATGGTAGCGTTGGATCGTGGCCAGCCTCCGATATTGATAACCTATTATATCTTGAATTGAAGTATGATGAGCGGTGTAACCAGGCTGTACCATTCTTTGATTGGATTCAGCAAGAGTGGAGAGCTTGCACGACATCCTATTCCTCGAACACTGAGCCGGACTGGCTGATTTCATTGGCTGAGACCCATGTTTGTATGGTCTCCTCCAACTCCTACATCAATCACTAGGAATTTACCTGTGATGTTCTCCACGTAACTTCCCAGAGTCCCACTCCTGCAGCGTACGCTCGCGGGATTTCTGCCAAATTGAGTAAAGCAACAGCGACCATGGATCAGGGGTCATGAACAGCCACAAATTCTTCCTGCGATCGTTGGGTGGCTGCATAAAAAGCTGCATCGAGGCCCGTACGAAGTGACCAAGCTCCGGTGTGTTAAGGTGGGGGAAACGTTTGCGGTATGTTGAGTAAGCTTGGCTTCGGGCCCCAATTTGTAAAGTGTGGATGGAGCCCGACCTCGGGCCAATAGACTAATGTGGCCGGTTGGCTGACTCGGTCCACCTTGAGAGAACCACTCAGACTACCTAGATTGTGATTGCAGGATGTGCGACAGCTCGCTTAGGCTTCTTCAAGTATACTGCAGAAGAGCGAGGAAACGAGATCATGCAGTATGGAATGAAGTCTGTCCATCGGTGTACTTCAACTTACGGGCCGAACCTACTGGAGATTGCGAAGTCGCAGCTGATTGCGCAACTGTAGACTTCACCGTAGAGACTATAGTGCGCCGGCTTGGCGACATACATGCTCTCTGTATTCGGGGCCGGAGCTGCAATACGATTCATCACTTGCAACTCCCAATACAGCCAATCGTGAACTTGATGTCTCGCATGTGCGCTTTAAGCAGCGGCAGCCCGGCGTAACGCCATATAGTACGGTTATCATCGAAGGATAACATGCTCTTGCGTATTCCTACCTCCGGTCAGTGCGACATCCATCCCGTTGTATATCATCGCAAACTGTAAGTGATGGAGACGATGCTCGAGAATATGTTTGTAGGAGATCCGTTTGGAATATATGACTGCGTCCTGGATACTCTAGACCTGTCACTGGTGTCACTTTCTTCGCACTAAGTGCTAGCTTCTTGGAATCCTTGGCTTAATTATCACTTTTGATCTAAGTTCACACAATACCTATGCTCCAAACCTTGGTCGAATCAATCTCTAAACAATAGCTTTTCATGTGTGTTATCTCTATAGAATCGGAAGCCTAACAATTATTCCTACACCACATCCTTTTGCACAGCCTCATATATCAGCTGCGACTTAAAATGCCTTCTCTGATGCTAGGGACGAATGAGTTTTCTGCACGTAGTGTGCTGGGACCAGTCAAATGTGCTTCATGTAGCCAGGGTCTCGCGCCCTCCTTGCATTATCATGACAACGCAATGCAGCGATCTTTTGTCTCCATCCCCGCGCGATGAATAGTCACTTCGAACACAAGAGCGCTCAGTGCAACGGCTTTTCCCCCGTCTTCTAAGGGCACACTCAAACAATGACTGTCTCTGCTACATCTTGGAGGGGTTGAGGTCGGGCTGGAGGCGACAAGCACTTTCCACATATCGCTACATGTCCACTTAGAGGTAATTCCGACGAGCGTCCTTAGCCCGAGTCCCTTTTCAGGCCCGATAAGAATGAATGAAGCGGGACTTAATATCAAGATTTGAGCATCCATAAACTTATTGTTGTAAGCGACCAACTGGGCTCCTGTCGATTCGTGGTCAAGTTTCCAGTACTACAAAAAAACGGTGTTTGATTGGCCTGACTAGTTATATACTGAGGAAGATGCGTTTGAAACGCTGCCATGTTCGTTCTTTCAAGAGCCATGTTCAGTTGTCAGCAGACTCCATGTCCATCTTCGTCTGCTGGTTCTCATACTGCCCCTGCTTGCTTTCCTCTTGTAAAAAATTCTCGAAATCCTCGTCTTCGCGAGTTGGATCTAGGCCATAGCCTTCCGGAAGGAAGTAGTAGATCCCAGACATTAATAACCCAATTCCACCTGCTAGATAGAACGTTGACGACGGTCCGGCGGATTCACGTAACGGCGTGAACACCTGAGTCCCAACCGCTGCGCCTGCCTTACCAAAACCGGCGGCGACTCCGTATCCTATGCCTCGAGCTGCGGTCGGAAACGATTCGCATGATATAAGACCAATCGTCGCTCCTGGTCCCATATGACCGAATGCTTGCAAAAGACCATAAAGTACGACGAAGGCCGGCAACGATTCCGTGGTCAAACGATCATAGAGACCTCCTATTATGAAACCGCAAACGACGTATCCAATCGTGAGTCCGAGAATCCCAGTCCACCGCCGCCCGATCTTGTTGACCAGCCAAGCTCCGACCAGTACTCCAGGCACAGGCATCAAAGCCAGATAGAACTGCCACAGTGCGACGGTCCGGACATTCTTCCCGGGAACTAAGGAGTTAATGATAACGGACGACATTATGGAATTTGGGCTACCAGCCGTCAGAGTCGCCAAAATAGACGCGAGGGGAGATATATGAGACTTACAAGTTCACGAAGTCATAAAGAAAAAATGCTGCAGAAGTACCTAGTACTCTTCGCCAGTATCTCCGTATCAAAAGAGTCCAAGGAATTTTTCGAGCCTTGAAATTGCTCTTTTCAAATAGTCTCCCATCTTGCATTCGCCACCGTATAGTCATAACCAGTATAGGGAGGAATATCGATATGCTGTACATTGCGTGATATGCAAGTCTGAGGTCGTCACCACTTGCGATGAGGCTCATTAAGTAGACAAAGGTGCAGATTGGTGCCCCGGAAGTGGCCATGAGAGTCGAGATGAGGACCTGAATGGGCCCGCGCTTCGGGTCGAAATGCTCGTTCGAGCCTTCTAGCGCCGCAGCCGCTGAAGTGGGGTACTCCCCTATATGATGTTAGATGAGCCTTGTCGAAATGGATGCGCTATTGCTTGCCTCCAACCCCGACGCCAGCAGTTCCACGAGCAATGGTCAGAAACCATAACATATGTGTCGCACCATCAACCTCGAATGCCAATGTCGCCATCAGACTACCAACTACAACCAGAGCAGAGGTCACTAACATGCCACCCTTACGGCTGAAGCGATCTGATGTGTAGCCAAAAGCCAATATACCAATGACGCTTCCGACGAGTAGCGCATTTGATATACGCGTCTGACGGCTCGGGGTATAAATCTTCTTGCCCAGCAGATGATTGAAGATCACATTTGTAGACGATGCTAGACTTTGTTGATAGCCATCGGACAAGTTGGCAAGCGCACTGCCTATGATGGTGATGACTGAGCCGAACTTGCGACGAGTCTCAGTCAAGTGCATCTCGTCGTCAAACTTGGTCTCGCCATGCAATGCACGTGGTGTAGCCCTCTCCGCACTTTTCGGTCCTGCTGATTTCATCTCCATTGAATGGTCGAAACTTCCAGGCTGTTTTAAGATGGCTTGCATGGTGCAAAAGAGTGACAAGTTAAACGGAGCAATCCACTGGCGCCAGAGAATACATGCATTCAAATAACAATCTCAGCTAGAATTGGCTTCCTTTTTGGTCCACTAAAAGAAATCAGGGCCGATGAGAGAACCAGACAACCCTCGTGTCGGGTGCTGCGCTAAGACGTCTCCCTGACACGTGTGCTACTTTGCTCTTTCCGCTGCATATCGGAGGCCGACTGGATTCTACGGAATCCATTTGGTTCTGATGGTGGGGTCGCTTACTAGTCGGTCCGGTATCAGGAGCTATAAGATCCTCAACAGACTCTAACGCTTGCGAATCCCGCGCGAGTCCGCTTTCGAATTGTCTCTGATTTCTCACTAGTCCAAATTTGGCAGGGAACCGAGGCTTTGGCCACCGGTTTGGCTTGCTGTCTATGAGTGCGGCAGTAAACGCCTTATATGTGATAACTATAGAATAAATACTCTAAGCAGTATTATTACTACGATAATTATTATTAAATAGCGTTATAATTTATTATATTTATAACTGTATCGTATGATTTATCTTTATTTTAGAGGTAAAGGAATGTTCCCTAATAGAGCTCTACTTATAACTATATAGTACGCTTAGATTACGTCTACTATTACTTCTTAATACCTAGAGTATTCTTTTATACTACTTTCTCTCTCGTATACGAGTTATATACTATACTCTAATTTAAGCTTACGTAATTAAGAAATAAAGGAAGGCGTAGATTAATAGCTATACTAAGACGTTTAAAAGTAGTAGTTCTAAGTATAATAGAGTATACTTAGGATTAGAGTATAAGCGAGATAATAAGTATATTAGATAAGGAAATAATAAGTAGCTTACTATTTAAGATCGGTTATGAATAATAACTCTAATTATATTACTTAGATTAAGTACGAGAATTCGTAGCCTATAATACTAAGCCTAGATTATAACTATATCTAGTAGAGAGATAAGTCTTAAATCTATATAGATAATATTACTTAGTTAGCTTAGTAAATATAGATATCTAGCTTATCTACTATTATATCATAAGAAAGCTACTATAACTCTATAGTTAATTTAGCGCTTCTCTATAGCTATAATAATAGATAGTATTAGTATTATAAAAGATAGCTAGAATTAGCGCTCTTATATTAGTTATTCTTAATACTTAGTAGTACTAGGCGTATATTTTAACTAGTTATATCTCCGAGATTAGGCTCGTATAATAAAATAGAATAAGACAGTATATTACTACTAGAGAAGTTTAAGATTATTAAAAATAGAATTATTTATTCGAAGAGCTATAACAACTCTAATCCGATTAAGTATAGTACTAAATACTATATTATAGCTATAGCTATTATATAACGTTAGATATTATACTTACGCTTCTATACCTCTTTATATATATAGTATTATATTATACGCCTTAGTATATATAAAGTATTCTAGTTAGTACGTAAAAATTATTACAGTCGATAATAAGTCTAGCTATATCTATAACTTTATATTATATTATATTAAGTCTAGAATAAAGGCGAATAAGTCTATTAAGATAGCTATTCTTAAGAGTATATTAATTCGATTCCTTAACTACTAGTAATAGAGAATAGTAATCTACTAGTATATAAAGGAAAGTAGTTTCTATACTAATAGCTAATCTTTCTTTACTAATTACTATATATATTAGTTATAGTATTACTAAAGTATAGGCTTTTTAGGAAAAAATCAGAGCTCGTATATATATATATATATATATATATATATATATATTAGTATTAATATAAGACTCTATTATCTAGAGCTCTAAATAGATTTTAAAACTTTATAGCCCTAATGTAGTTAACTATATCTCTAAGAACTATATTATACTTTTCTATATAATATAGTTATATAATATATCTCGATAAATATTTATAACTCGCTTTAGACTAGAATACTATATTAGTAGTATTAGTATCTAGATTGCTATTCTAGAATAAATAAATAAAAGTACTTTAGGAGTATTAATATTTATTTAATTAAAGTATAACTCTTATAGTAGATTGCTACTTATTAGCTCTAATCTAATATTAATAGGAAAATTGTTCTTTCTTAAATTTTAGACTTAGGGAACTAGTTATAATTAGGAATACTCTATAAAGATAGCTCTAAACAAGCGCCTTCCGAATTATTAATAGAATTTAGTATAAATAGATACTTCTAGTTCTAATTATATTTATAGTCCTATATATACTCTAGTTATAGCCTAAGTCTTAGTCTATATATTAGTTAGTCTATATATAATATTATAGAATTAAGCGCTATATTACTTAAGGCTCTTAATCAATTTATACCTAGTTAGATATCATTCTAAGATACTATCTAAGTATTATAGCTCTATTATACTCTAAAACCTAGCCTATTAGAATAGAATAGCGAATATCTAAAGTTATATAAGCTAAATAGCTCTCTAAAGAGAGACTAGTAGCTAAGATATATATACTACTCTCTAACTCTACTAAGTAACTTTAAGCCTCTATACTAAAGTTACTTCTCCTATCTATTTAATTTATATATAAAGCGTAGAAGAATAGCTTCTAGAAAGTAAAGTCAAGTATAGTATATTAGTCTAGAGAGTTTGGAAGTATAACTATATAGTCTCTTAAAATATTAAAGAATTAATAGAGAAATCGAATATTTTACTTCAGTAGATAAGAATTATCAATCTAGAGTAACTATCTTTAAAGCTTTCCTTATATAATTAAATTCTAAATAGCTATAGTAGAAGAATAATACTCGACTATCTATAGAATTTACGCTACTAAACGAGATCACTTATCGATACTTTTTAAATAGAAATAATAAGACGTTAATATTCTCGTTTAACTAGCGAAGAGAGAAATACTTTAATATAACTAGATAAGTATTTTAGTAGTATTAGAATATACTCTTATAGTTACTAAAACGTAGTACATTTCGTAGCTATAGTTATAACTCTAAAAGTATATGTTCGAGAAATATAATATATCTTAAGTATATAATTATAATACATAAGTATTTAGATATTTAGTAGAAATATAATATATTCCGAGAAAGTATAACTATATAGATTTTATATATAGTTTATAGGTTAGTAATCTAACCTCTGATATTGTAATTCCGCTTAAATTCGCCTATATTAAGATAACTATACGAGATAGTAATTGCGATATAATAGTATATTAAGATTATTATAGAGTTTTAAAGATCTCGTCAATACAATCTACCAAGGCCGTCGCTCTGGCAGCGTCCTTGCAATTGAGGGCAAGACGAATGTCACGGTCTTGGCCGAAGTCCATTCCAAGAAGCTTCTCATCGACGAGATTACCAAGACCTGCAAAGGCGTCACTGTTATATCCTCGACCAGTGAAGAGTTGACTTTCCATGCTATACGGGAGGTCATTCTTTCACAGGGCGTCTTCGAAAGTCCCAAATTGCTCATGCTCAGCAGCATCGGTCCCGAGGCCGAGCTCGAAAACACACAACATCCCCATCCTTGTCGATTCGCCTCATGTTGGCCAGCACCTTCTCGATCACACAGGCGTACCCTTCGTGCTCGAAGTCAAGGAAGGTTACGGTATGGATGACTATATCCTTCGGAAAGGTACTGCCCAACACAACGAGGCTCTTCAAGCCTATGAGAATGGGAAGCATGGTGGTCCGCTAGGTTCAGGTTTCCTGGAAATGGTGGGCATCCCGCGTATCGATTCATATCTGGCAAGATGTCCAGAGTACCAAGACGCACTGGCATCCAATGATGGTAAATATCCTTTCTGTCCTTACGGACAACCCCACTTCGAGCTGGATTTCGTCTGTCTCTTCGGCAGTGCATTCCAGTGGCACTACCCGACGCCTGCGAAGGGAAACTATATGACCGTTATGGTTGATATCGTGCGACCAATCTCAGACCCTGGAGAGGTTACCCTGAACAGCGTAGACCCATTGCAGCAACCGCACATAAATCTCAATTATTTCGACAATGATCTGGACATCATCGCGATGCGTGAAGGGATCCGCTACGCTTACGATATACTAAAGAATGGAGAAGGATTCAAAGATATCGTCGTCTCTGAGTACCCGTTCCCAATGCCCCTGCACGATGATGAGCTTATGAAGAGGACTGTCTTGGACCGATCACAGACCTCTTTCCATCCTTGTGGTACTGCTCGCTTATCAAAAGACATCGGCCAAGGTGTTGTTGACCCCGCTCTCAAAGTCCATGGTGTCAAGAACCTACGCGTTATCGATGCTTCCTGCATTCCTGTTATCCCGGATTGTCGTATCCAGAACTCGGTCTATATGGTGGCGGAGAAGGGAGCCGATGCAATGAAAAAGGACCACGCAGACTTCTATCACTAAAGCGAGAATTATGTGCCATGATTGGGTTTTCGCTCACAGGGGCTGCAATGCGAGCGTAGCGCTTATAGCCAACGCTCGACACCATATTATCCAGGTGACGGGGGCTCCTGTTTGGATACAATGCTATTCTAGCATTCTTTCCGATTAACATCGAGCTTCCTGGACGCGTGAGTAGCGTTAGTCGGCACGTCCTGTCCCGTTGTGAAGTTACATGTTTACGTAGCAACAAGAAATAGATACATTTTGGCGGGCATCAAAATGACCGAAAAGGGTCTGACGCGAAACATGCTACATGCTCGGTCTTTCATAATGGGATACACTTCGCAGCCGTTCCAACCAAGCAAGCGCGCAAGCGATAGGTCGTGCTACGCTCAATAGGATTGAAATAAGCCAAGAACGTACAATTTACGCATGAAGTACTGTACATGGTGGATGGATTTGACTTGCCGAAAAGCGCATGTTCACCACGTGAGGAGCGTCATCGGAGCGCTGCCTTCTGGCAAGGCATTGACCATAGTGCTGGCTGGGGCAGGAAAATGGGGGTTGGATGTGTAAGCTTCATAAAAAGCAGCAGGCGACACGAAGACGTCTGGAATCGCAAGGCAATGGCACTGGTGATGGTGCATCATTTGCTGTTCTAGTATCAGATGCGCCAACCGTTGGAGCGAGGAGGTCCAAAGTGTTCCTGGGGATCGACGAGTAACGGCATTGAACAGATCACAACTCAAGCAACCACATGATCAATGAAATTAACACTGTTACCAACCAAGGCGAAATGGTTGAAACATGCTAATCAACTCAATGACATCATTGGGTGCTCGCAGTCCGCTGGTTTCTGAGATTCTGGTCTCAGATCACCAGGATAAGTTCTTGTGTGAAGAGCACCCCGATCCTACCCATGTCCTCAGGTTACAAGCGAGATGGTGCAAACTCGGGGCGAGCTTCGAGGACGGTAAGCATAGACGCGTCCCCGAACAGGGAGTGTAAGTGTTTTCTTTGTGTAACACTCATCACGCCATGCTCAACGCCGCGTGAAAGGCCTCATTGTCGATATTGGTGGAAGATTCGTTGCGAGCACTTGACTTAGCCCGCTTGTAGTCCGGTGACAGAAAATAATCTGCTCGAGTACGCTGCGTCTTTGACTTCTTGAAGGGCCACACTTTTCGCAGCCGTCTCAACTTGAACAGGTTCGCCAGAAAGCCACCCTAAGTACCACGAAGCAGCTTTCTTCATAAAATCACGCGCAGACATGCTTGGACCGCAAAAATTCCTTCCAACTTGCCTCCCACTGCCCATGGCAGCGCCACGTTCGTACCGCGCCACCTCGATTCTCATTGGGCCGGGTATCGCTTTGGTACTTCCCCGAAATCAACCACGCTTGCGTCATGCGTGCAAATCGAGGTCCTGGGCGATAAGCATGGTCCGGCACGCACGAGCTTCCATGCGCAAGCGGGCGCAACAGTTCCGCGTCGCTCTAGTGGCCCGTGAGCCTATGATCATGCACTTGACCATTTTGAACCAGACAGAACGGCTGCTGTTAGGACCACAGTACCTGATAAGTCTTGAGTCAGTTGCGCATATCTTGTTTTCTGAGCAATCTCAGCCCCAAAAATTTGAGCTATAGCACTTGTCCTTCTTCCTCGCAATCACTACGATTTATCACCCATGGACAGGCTCACACATTTTGTTTCCTATCTGGATTTGGACAGTGGAGGCCAAGCCATCGTCGATTCGCAAGACAACAAAAATGGCGTCTTTTGCAACGTCCGCAGCGAATGTCAAAGTACCGAAGTCCAGACGCAGGATGCTCTTGACGCTCTGACCCTCGTGTTGACTTACTTGGAAGACGAGCCACGGGGTTTGGGCTGTCTATCGAAAGCGGAAATGAGTGTTCTTCGGCGGATCGAAGCTCGAATGCGCAAACGAACGGAGACCCTCGAGACACTTTCGAATGTTACCAGGGCCTGCTGGCGCTGATTGAGCGTCGATTCTTGTCTCTATGAATCAGGACCACAACCGGCCTCCGCGGCTGCCTGCGCCCTACTCGTCGTTCACAACTTGCAACGACATCACATACCCTCTACCAGCACTCAGCGGAAACGACGCGATTCAGGAACGAGACCTTTGTTGCCTTTCCTTTGAGGCGTACATAGCTTTGAGGGAAATAGGTCTTCGGAATAGAGGTTGAAGAGGGTGATATTGGATTCGATGGGGCAAGTTCATGACACCATGGCGTCGGTTTGATCCTAAGAGCTTGCACAACTCCGCACGGTGACATCTCTCCTAGCCGTCGGCGCAAGCTTGTACAAGTGTCTATCGGCGAGCAGCTACAGCATGAACGAACATGCCCTACATTTGTAATGATTTCGTCGATTCCTCGTAGTTCACGCTCAGAGTATTGCGGCTTTAGCTCAAACATCCATTGTTGATCCCATCCCGATTAACTCACCAATTGGATTGTTCTCCCGACACACGAGACTTTTTTGAACGACCGTGAAACTGACTGACGTATGTACTGTATTGGCTCCTGTACCGGCGAAACCGAGCTGTGTCACAATTCGCAGGGAATGAAGTACTCTGCTGCACACGAACGTTTGTTCTCAATGCACGTAATCACGCTTAACGGCCACCATGCCTGAGGCAGTCTCCAACCCTTCCACGGACAACCCGAACCTTTGGAAGTGATGGTTGAATCTGCACGAGGGATTTAGGTGGACGGGAGTCAGCGGAGAGCGTACGGAGTATGGATACTTGTTAGTCTTCGGGGCCGAATAAGCCCCACACTCCTGACTGCCCCACCGTGGTGCCGCGTGGGGGCTCATTGTTTAACGCAAACTCCTTTTCGGTATACGCGCGTCAACTGTCCAAGACTTGATCAGAGTACCAGTGAAGCACCTCACCACCATCTAATGCTTACCCTGATTCTCTCCATATGTGATCCATTCAACACATGCTGTAGAATGTTGTCCGGAAGACCGCAGTCTGCAGGAGATCGCAATATTGTCTGTCGAGGTCGACCCAAGTCCGCTTGGAGAGTTTCCAAGTTCGCAATACTTGACGGTGAGCTGAGGGATTCGGAGGTGTCCTGAACGTTTTTGTCATCTCCGGTTGGCAGCGGAAACATCAGTAATGCATATCAAGCTCAGTACCTGGTCGATTTTGACACTTCTGTTTGCCATAGCCTGATGATACGACTTTGACAATTGCCTCTGCCTTCAACTCAGGAATCTAATCAATTGACTTTGACCAGAGAGTCTGTAATGCTCACGCGGTACAACGCTGAACACCTCCCGGCCCCCCTTAAGGTCGAGGGTCAATGAAGCATTGCTCCCTACATGATGTAACCGTAAGTCTAATTATATCAGAGCGTAAGTCAATAGGAAAGTGCACAGTATACGATTGTGTCCTCGTACTGACTTAGGGCAGGGGAACACAAACAGAATCGTAATTGAAATCCTTTTGAACACATGAAAAAGAGCCACGAACAGCGCCGTCTACCTCAATCTGCCTTAGGACAGGACTCGACGGAACAGTTAAGATTCCAGAAGATAGGTGTCGACCTTAATGACGACGATCAGAAATTGAAGGACTACGTCAAGAGCGGTGGTCAGATGTAGACGATGACAGATGCTCGAAGCAAGGACGTTGCGCATCATATTCTCGTAAATGTTCACCTACCGTCTGGACCTTTTGACTCGAAGTCAATATGTGCCAATCGGAGCAGTTGGCAAGCAGTTTCTTGCAAGCCGAACATCATTTTTTGGATCCGATCTGAGCCTGCGCAGCCTCAGGGTTCGCAGAAGAATTTGAATGCCATGTTACATGGAGTACACTTGTTTCAATCCGTGCGCCAACGGTTCCAGGACCTTCCCAACGACTTTCGATCTTGGCGGCATATGGTGTGATCGAGCCCACCGCGATTTCGATGCTGACCGCGATACTCGAAAATGGTGGGCATATCCGTACAAGCAGATTGTCAAGCAAGTGCCTCGTGACGGTTTGTCGTCGCCTCTCGGCAGTTGCAAAGTCGCCTCGTTTGCAATTGCTCTCGCTACAGGACCTCATGATGTGCTCGATGTAGGGATAAGCTGGCTAATGACTACTGGACCCGGTTAAAGCATGAGTCGCTGACAGTCAACATGCATTCTCCACCCCAATTTGGCTCAGCTCATCGGACACGAACTGTAGTGTAGCGACTGCAAAGCGTCGCGCTCCTTGGTCACACTGCTGCATGGAAAGCGTGATTGCTCAGAAAGATCCGGGGATTACGGCGGCGGATTCATCCATGGAGTAGTCAGGCCAAAAAGCTACTGTTGTGACCGGGAGCGTAGGCCAAGATGTATCGGCGCCTGAGGGAATGATTGTAGCGTTTGATGCAGGATAAGCATTGAGGTTGTGGGAAAGTGTTCTCAACTTGCCCAGCGTCGAATTCGATGTCTTTGGCACTCTCCGGGCAGTACAAGATGTTCGAGTCAAGTCCTGACTTCTCCCAAACTTCGTCGCGTGTCTTCCTGATGAGCTTCCAAGCTTCGATCCCGCCGCTCGAGAGTAGACGAGTATCAACGCAATCGCCCTCGAAGGATGCAATGCCATCTCCGTTCGAAATCTCACAAATGGAAAGACCAAGGTCGACCAACTGCCTGTTCTCGTTCGCCAAGGAATCCTCTGGAGAATCTTCAAGCTCACTAATGAGGGCGAGCATACTATGCAATGGTTGATGCTGTCCGGGCCAACACCAGTGCCATGGTTGAAAGCTCTGATCCTGCACCAACTTGAGGAAGAGGAGTAAAAACATCCTGCAGTTTGCAACGCTACTGCACAAATCAGTGTGTAAAGATTTGAGCTTTTTAGGAAGGCAACATACCTGGGTACTTTCTCTTTCAGATGCTTTAGCAGTCCGTGCTGTCGTATCGGACCATACATGATGGCATAGGGTTTTGCTGCAAGCATGGACAGCACTGATGTCGTGAAAGATGCCAAGACTGGGCTTGACTCGAGCTTACGCAGTTGCTCAGGAGATATTGGTCCTCCAGTCCATGATGATTGAGAGGAATCCACGACCTTCAAGATCTGATACTTGCGCTTGTACATCTCTTGACTGATCTCTTCAGCAATGGACAAGATGCTGTCAACATCAGATTTCGTCACGTTGTCGCGGTGGAGAAGGCGCAAGAAGTCACTCATATGACGATAGAAGGTGTATTGGCCGCCGACAAAGATTTCGAGGACAGTCTTAGTCGTGCTTGAGGGGCACTCTGTCGCTATGTCAATCTTACCATGTTCATCGGGCTGCTCCACGTGATTGAGCTTGCTTTCAATCAGGGGCGGAAGCCCACTAGCGAGAGCAATTTGCGCGTCTATCGTAATGAGAGTCCACCATCTGTTATTAACGCGTCAACGAGCCAACTTCAGGCGTAAATTCTGGCGTGTGAAAGTGTTTTGCTCTTACAGGTGCCGTCGTACTTGGACGTCCGACAGTTTCAGGCTCTCAAAATGGGCGGGTTCTCGATGCAGACCTTCACACTGTTAATGGCATGCGGTCCCTGTGTTTTCCAAGCACAGAAACACGTACCAAGCATCTGTGCAACTCTGAACGCCAGGCCAACAAACGAGCAGCAGTCGAGTGGTTGCTCTTCTCTGAGCCAAGTCGAGTTAAGTATGAGGAAGGCGGCAAAGGTCCACAAGGACGGTGAGTTCGGAAACCCGGCCAGTCGTACCGCACGGACGGCGAGCTCACAGAGCCGAGAAGATAGCGTCTCACGCGATCCTAAGCTAAAGTATCACTCAAGAGTCTTCCTTGAGCAGACAACACAGCCCGCAAACATGACAGCCGAGTAGAGTGCAATAAAGTGGGCACTGGGCACGTAGTTGTTCTGTAACCCACCACGCCTGAATCATCGAATAAATACAAACGTCCACGCTGTCGTAATATCACCAAGGTTGCGACTTACCACGACACGAATCTGTTAGCTTCGCCAAGAAACAATCTCCCATCGAAGAGGGGCTTGATAGTGTGATAACCATTGAAATATGCTTGGATCAGAGCTTCGTAAGTTTGGCCGACTGGTAGCTGGTGCGCGAGCTCCGACAAAGACGATATCTTTGGAGAGAGATAATCTTTCCCTTCTTGCAGTTGCAGTGATGCTTGGGGTACCGTCTGGAAAACATCGCCGTACAGGCGCTGGGAAGTATCTGAGAAAATTTTTAGAGCCTGCGAACTCCTCGAGTTCGTTGAATGAGCTGTTGAGTCAGTGAAGGTGGGCTCCTTCGAGCCTTGAGGTCGATGAACATTGTAGCCGCCTTGGACCCGGAGAAGCCGGTCGATGTCTCTGATCTAAGATCGAAATTAATAAACGTCACCCAAGAATTTAGTCAAGATGAGAGCTCTACCTCGCTCTCGGGGCTTACGAAATACGTTGGTGAGATATACGTGCTCTTGGTTTGAGCTCCTAAGTGCAAGTATCCTGGATCCTTCTTGTCTTGAGGGCTTCTCATCTCGTGAGAAGCACCATGAGAATTGCTTCCGATACCTGTAACAGTCAGCATCCGGCCAGAAACTTAGCGATTAGCACCTTAACCTTCGTAAGATGCCGGCAACATGTGGCTCAAATCGCTCAGTTGACGCCGTATGCCCATACGATCTCCGTTCCTCTGGGACTCATCTGGCGGTATGTCAGTAAAAGGTCAGGCACTGTCAGAAGCACCATACTGATAAAGATAGGTTCGACAGTGGAACCCCCGCTAAGGTCAGCATAGCGGCAGTGAAAGCCATCAAGAGCGCATCTCTCGCAAGAAGGCCGTAACTAGACCGTGCAAGATTAGCATGATAAATCACAGGATTGACTGGTCGTGGTTATGGCACCTTGTTGCATCGGAGTTTCCTTTCTGCGCATCGTGAGCACGCGCGCGCTGGTCGTGGTCTCGTTGCTGATGCCATCTGTACGTGTAGTTCTATGGTTACGTCAGGTTTAGTCCGTACTTAGACCACTTGCAAAATAGTAGTTCGTGCTGCATTCATGTCTGTTTGTTACGGCTTTGCGCAGATGTTGGCAATATCAGGTCGATGTGGGCATGATACGGCGCCCGCCAACTCCCCTTCCTCCATAAATCTTGGCATGAAAGGCCACTTCACTACAAGCACGGAGCACTCCAATCATTCTTGACGCGCTTCACCCGAACAAGATGATACGTAGACTTCCGAGTAAAGCTTCTCGGAATCCGTAACGATTCCCGCTACAAAACATCGAAATGATCTGCAGTCCGGTGCTATATGTATACTCCATACGAGCCCGTAGTCTTGGTATCGACCCCGGGCTGTTCCTAAATCTGGGCTCGCGCACCGCCTAAGTTGGAGCTTTCTTACGAGCGAGCCAGTCACCATTCAGTCCTCCAGTTTCTTCTCGGACGTCACAAAGGCCTTCGGGTTCGTGATGTCCCTGTTTTTTGCCCCTAATTCAGCCCCTCTCGCCCGTGTAAAGACTTGCTCGAGTACTTCGCTCTTGAGTTGGCGGACGCAAGCTTAGTGAAAAGACGAAGCACTTTTTCGCCAGCCCCACCCAGCGTTTCTTGAATCACATTATTGCTATGTGTCATTGAAAGGTGGCGCATACTTTTTAGGCCTTTTGGAACTTCGGAGCCGAGCCGCGTAGACTCCGTGGGCTTTGGCTCGGTAGCCTCCTAGCTTCTGGACCTCAGAGTACGTGAGGTTGCAATTTTCCCTCGCTGTGGGCGCCGTCTCTTCCCGCAGAGGTCAATCAGCCAGCTTTGATCAAGTTTGTGGCTCGTTAATCCGCTAGAGATATTGTAAAGTGATAGCTATGTTCTGACTGTCTCGACGGCCGCGAGCTACATGATCCGGAAGCTGCGAGGTTTTGCGAGGTCCATACCTATGAATACCTTTTCCCACAAAACCCTCTTGCTATGTTGGCCACAGCTCTGCATGCAGATAGTGAGCAGCGCCCACAACGATGGCCTGTAACGCGTACGAGCTCTTGTTCTTGTTTATCTCTAAGTAATTGCCTGGATTTGTGGCCGCTAGCCCGAGAGGTCTCCTCGTGGACACGAACACACTTGTGAGCGTCGATTGCATCATTCCACACTATTCACGGTAGTCATTTACCCTGCGGTGCCAAGGGAACCTTGAATGTACAGGCATGATATGCGCTGATCGAACATCGACAGGAGACCAGCCGGCGACAACAAATTTTCGCATCAAGTGTGCCTGAGGTGAAGCTGTGCCCATGGTGAGAAAGCTTGTAGCACTCACTGATACACTTTGTATGAAAGCTTGGGAAAGCATGTTTACTAAGCTGGGCGCGGGCCACAATTTATCCGGTCACGTGTTCAACCTCGGGCCCGAAGATGAAATGGAGGATTCGAGCAGTACTGTGGTTTAAGCGCATTCCGGCGCCGAGCTTGGGAAAATTGGTGAGATGAGCTACGCTCTCGCTTGTCATGCACAGAGCTTGGACGGTGCATCAGTAGTGTAACGAGAGGGACAGGAGGTGAAGTATGTTCCATGATAACCGGGTCATGAGTGGATGGTAAACTGACATGACACATACTGGACAGGAATGTGCAAGCATCTGACCACACATGTTTTGGGCTAGGCTCGTGACACGCATGTATTGCTGTTGATCACAATATGACGAGCGAGCTGGGATCCGGCGTCGCCTTCACATCATGGATCACATTCGCGTTTCTTCGAGCTGTACCCCAAGTATGATTTCTGCTTAGATTGGTGTTTTCATTTATATCTACACCTATATTCCACCCGCAGTGCATACTCTACTCTAGGCTAAGCGATATGCTTGCTTTGTTAATACCACGTATCAGGCACACTATCTGCACCATGATACTGGTCGGGCCTAACGGGGCTGAGCCCCAGCATGGCCGAGTGATCTGACCAAGGAACGGCGGGACTCCAGTTAAGACTACCAATGCTGCAGAATTCGGTGTACTCGCACATTGCAGTCGATGTGGGGACTTGCGTTCTCACTGAAGTAGAAATCGGAGTCACGGCAACCTGAGTTACCGGTCGGTTTGACCAGAAGTCTGATGGAGTCTCATGAGGTTCCATTCTGTCTGCTGGAAGTACAAATCCTGAGGGACACGTCGGAGATAGTCTTGGAGACGGGATACTCCCGGAAGGTGGAATAGATATGGCGGTGTTGGAATGCTCGACGTCCGAAGTGTCGTCCACTTCGCGCGAGAGCGGAGACGACAAGTCGCTGCCTGTCGTAATACCGCTATGATAAGAGGATGGTGCAACGCCCTGGCCGCATGAAGCACATTCGACCGTCCCCAGCTTGCTCCGCGCAGAATCCTCGCCAGAGATTCCAAGGGAGTTGAAGATACCGTAGATTGTTTCCGGCTCGCTAGCAATCGTATACTGATCGACCGCATCACCCGTGTGATTGGCAAGTGCTCGAGTCGCCCTCGTCGTGCGAGAGTACAACTCTCGTATGCCCTGCACCAGTCGCTCGTGCTGCATCTCGAGAAGCTCCACGTACTCGCTCGAAGCTTTGACACGTCTGTTACGCTTCCTTGAACTGTGTCTTGCTCAGCGAAAGTTATGAGTGGTTCAACAGGTCACATACGTGTATTGACAAATGATGTCGGACTGCTCGCACTTCGAACAAGGCAGCATTCCATCACATCGCGTCTTTCTGATCCGACAGTGGTCGCACGCGTTGGTAACTCGTGATCTGTGCTTGAGCTTCCAGATTTGGACATATCTGATTGTGTTACCTCTGTGCCTGTGGTCATATTTCTGGCTGATGACATTGTTCAAATGAGGCTTGACGGGGACGTAGCTAACGAGTCCATTCACAGACTTTGCTATCGTCAGCTCGCCATTTATATACCTGGGTATACCGAGCTGATGCCCGCGAGCTCACAATGCTACGAGTGTATCTTTGGATCATGGTGCACGTGATCCAATGATTTCGGACCCTGACAAGTCATGATGGGATGCCCCGCCAAGCTAGACATGAGAGTTTCTCATCATTCACCATCCTGCGCGAGCGGAAGTCGAGCATCCGACCTCCCCCCGCTCCCAAGCTCTGGCGTAAGCTTCGGAACAAACCGTGTACCAACCAGAACATTACAAAGGTGCAAGACATTCGATTGACAAGCGACCTTGCGGTTTCCCGATCAATACAACATGCGGCCGTCGGCTGGAGCGAAGTGGATTTCTCGTGCCAATACCACTGGATCAAGTTCTTCTTGCTCACCATCGGTCCGATTCAGCCGCCCGGCTTCCTGTACGGTCTCTTCGTGAGATCACAACTTCCCGAGTTTTCAAAGGCATTGTGCTCTACTCGCTCGCTTGAGCAGCCGCTTCTCGCTACCACTCTTTGGTTCGGGGCCGATACAGCCTTCCCTCTGGATTTCAAGACTGCTGAGCCTATTTCGATGTGAGCCTTTCACTCGAGGTGCATGTGAGCGGAGTAGCATAGTTTTCTCTAGGAAATGGCCCGAACTAGTTGATCAACGGAGAACATTGCAACCAATATTCCGCATGAGAGCCATATGTGACATGGAAACTTATGACTGTTTGAGGTTGGCTGAGGTATGTTTCGATGATGAGCACATCTCGCTTTCGATGAATCTTCCCAGCTGGCCGTGATGACACCACTCGTATCTTTTAGAAACCCGCGCACAGCATGCACCTCGTCACTTGTCCAGTCTTTTCACAGCTTTCCCCTCTAGTCATCCCTACAAGCATGACCGTCCCATTCGAGCGTACCCACTTCAAAAGCTGGCAACTGGCAAATGTTCCAACCAAGGATCCAATAATATTGGACCTTTCACTGCAACCCCGCAATTCACAAAGTCGCTTGAAGACGTATGTCCCAGGAGACACCATGCGTGGTAGTGTTGAAGCGCACATCATTGGTCCTCTGGAACTTGTCGACGTGAAGGTCCAATTAGAAGGTACAATAAGGCATGTGACGCAAGATCCGTTCTGACAAGCACAGGAGTTACACGCTTCTGGATACCATCGCATAAGAGCAGGAAAGGCGTCAAGTGGTATGAGCATAAAGTTAGGATCACCGCAGCCTTCCCCTCTAATATTTGTTCTGACAACTCAAAGTTTTTCAAGCAAGAGTGCAGCATCCTAAGAAGCTTTCACAGAAGTGTAGGTTGGGGGGTTATGCATAGTGCGACCTCATTTGAGTGTTACATTGCCAACCACCTTCCTGTCGAAGGTCGCGAAGCTCAAAATCGTGCTCTAGCGCGCCTTCCACCGTCAGTTGCTCAAGGTGAGGCTCGCTTTGACAAGACGGGCAAGCTTTACATGCAGCCACTCATCGAATTCTCGGTTTCAGTCAGCGTCTCATACCGAGGCGTCTCAGGAACAGAGACTATCAAAAATATCGAGTTGCATTGTCCTATAACGATGGCGTCTTCGATGGACTTCGAGCCGCCGTTGTATCAAGCACTTACATGTGAGCAACAGAGCAACACGTGCCATACTTGGCTGAGAAAAAATCGCTTGGCTCCGAAGTTTGCCGAAGTCGAAGTCGGGCTCTCGATGCATGGCACAGAACCGTTGCGCTCATCCCCAGGCTGTAGCATCCAGCACACGAAGCGATACCTCCAGGTCAGTTGGGCTCCAAAACACACGTCAACCCCACAAACAGAAACGACTGTTACTCTACACGTGGAAAGCATTCTGGTCAGCAAGACATGCTACGGTGCTTTGCTGTCAGACGACTTGCCCAACGCGCAACAACTGCGATGTGAAGCTGTGAAGCTTCGAAGTAAGATAATAAAGCTGGGTACTCGGAAGTGCCAGTTTGTCATTCCGCAGTCCGCAAACACAACAATATCTCCCGCCAACCCGTACTACGCTCTTCTATTGCTACCCATCCAGTCCAGTATCGTGGTCCCACCATCATTTGCCACTGCTCACGCGACTCGGGACTACACACTTCGTGTGACAGTCTCTTTCAAGGGCTTTTGTCAGGGCGCGCTAGCTCTAGAAGCCGGATTGCAGGTTAATCAATGTTTTGAGACCAAGCCTCCAGAGAGAGTGATATCTGCACTGTGGTTGACGGAGACCAACATGGAGGAAAATATCGAGGTACGGGGCCCTCGATTACAATGTTTCGCCGAGAATTTGCTAATCCTGATGTCAGCCAGTTCCGCCTTATGCATCTTGAACACAACACAAGATGTGCTTCTCACACGGGCTCAATAGTCGTACAAAGGGACGAAAAATATGAATATGTGGTGCTCTTTGGATGGAAAAGATTTGTAGAAGATAGTCAATCTCAATTACACTAGATTACACGCACTTTACATACGCTTTTTGTTGCTACGGCAAACGCCAATCGGGATGGACTCATTGATCCGTCCAAATAGTGCCATTGACCTGGCACTTTTCGATATGAGTGTAAGATCCAATGATGGTATGAGATCAGGTTGGTGAAAGTGAAGTTTGGGGCATACCATGTGCAATCAACCATAGAACGGATGTACACTCGGACGTCGCCATAGCACCGTATTACTGTTCGCACGAACCCATGTGTGCCGGTCGAACGAGATCCTCTGGTGTTACACCCAATCGTAGTTTTGCCAGAAGCAAAGTTGCAGTATGGTCCGTTTCGGATCTCAACTTATCAATCAGTGTCTCCAATACGCTCAGCTGTGACGCCACTCTTGCAGCTTGCGTCTGAAGTCAGAATCCTTGGTCAAACCATCACAGACATCCCACGAACATCGTGCACCGCGAGACAGGCACCGCTGGCAGGTCGGACGCTGTCCAGAACATTTCGTCTTCCTCCGACGGCATTGTATACACGCGCTCTTCACTGGGGTGGTCCTCGTATGTGCTCGTGTCCTCGATTCTAGCCTTGCACCATGTGTGGTCTCGATGGTAGCGGCATTCGGATTGCGCTTTGTTTCCATCTGGATCGATCTTGAGAGTACTGCTGACACCTGTCTATTCCTCGGATTGCGTATGGCAGTCTCGTGAACCAAATCATGGTCTGCCCTCGCTCGCATCATATGGTCTTGATGGAAAATCTTGTGCTCAGCACAGCCGAAGCTATACGGGTTGTATGTTGAGATCTCAGCGGTATGACGCTTCACCGGGACAAGTTCACACGCCTTTCCAGTCATGGCGTCTTCGGTAAATTTGGTAGCACGGTTCATGAAATAGTCTCCCCTTGATTGGATGATTCTGACAAATCCGAGTTGTGATTGATCTTTGATCGTGTCCGAGAAGGCCAGTTGTTGTGATTATATAAAGGCATCGGCCGATCTAAACACTGGGAATAGTCTAATATGTTGAAGGTGCCGCACAGAAGTGGTGCTTGTACTTTCCTCCGAGCCCCTGCAGGCAACACATCCATCACTCCATACACTTATCGCTCCAGTTATTCACGTCGCCTCAAAATTGCTCGGCTTCTCGGTCCGGCCACTGGTGTTGTGTACAAGGCAAACCTGCTGCAGGGGCTTCGACCACAGCGGCTCGGGGCCGAAGAAATTTATGCGGCCATTGCGTCTGAAATAATTCGCCTCCAGAACTAACGGCGACATGTCGCGCCGGATTTCATGTCGAGATATGCGTATGCTGTATTCGGGGCTCAATATCTTGATTCGATGGACTAGACAAGCTCTTTGAAATCACTGGGCGTGAGATCTGTGCACTGGTACAATCACTACTTTTGCATCCTGCATAGGTCCGCTTTAGCAGCCCGAGACGAGTGAAGAAGTCTGCACAATAGCAGGTTGCTGCGCTTGTTCGGGAATTGTGAGGATTGGGTGCACATTTCACCACTGTTAGTCTGACAATTTCCATCTTCACACTGTCTCCGACATGTAGTAGCAGGAAGTTGAGAGGATCGCCGCACTACTCCGTTGGTTTTCGAAGTGACCCAGAACTCATTATGCGAGTCTTATAAAGCCGGCTAGCTGCTTGGTACATACTGCTCCAAGGTCACAGAAATTGCTAACGCGATATGACATTGCAAGCTTGTTGGTTCTGACCGTTACAAAATCTGTTCAAACATATCCTCGGTCGACCACTCGTTCTTAAGAACTTCCCAAGGCCTTACAAAGTTGCCGACCTTTCGATCACTCCCTACTTATACGAGTCTATCATCTTTACGTATTTGCTAGCGAACATGATTTCGACTATCTTCGGTTTGCTGACAAACCAACGGGTAGCCATAACGAGCAAGAAACGAACATATAAGTTACGACGAAAAGAATCTACATCTTTCGTGGGTGAAGGCAGCTGGTAGAATGTGCAATGATATAATGTGCAGATCAGCGCAGTTGTGTTCAAGAGCAGACTGGTTGTGACGGTATACAGTATACCAAGTTCGTCGTCGATTGTCCACTACCTTTCCGTAAAGATACCTACGAAGTATCTAACACCGTTTCAAGACCACAGACGAACGTACAGACATCAATCAGTCTTCTTGAGAATTCCATAAGAATTTGTCCTGTACGGAGCAGATTGCGCACTGTATCAAATTTGCGACCGGTGTGCAACACGAGCCTTCAGAGCCTCGCCCAGACCCTGATCGACCTTGGCAAAATATGCTTCATACGATCAGTCTCTGCAGCAGCACTCACAATAATACAAAGGGTATACTTACAGTAAACTTGGTCGCGAAGAGATTCTTTGACGTCAAGGAGTGTAGTACCAATGTTGTCAAGGAATTGATCTCGGGCCCCTTCCTTTTGTATGAGAGCCCATAGCATCCTGGGCTGCTCAAAATCCTTGTCAGTGACTCCAGTCGAGTAGACCTGCACTTTACCGTTCCAGTGTTCGTGAGTAGGCACACTATGTCTGCTGCTCAGATTGACAGGTCTGAGCTCGGATCTGATGTAATCCGGATCGCCTCCATAATTGCCGTCGAGTCGTGCACGACCGTCTCGTTCGTAGGGATTGTAGACCTTGACATGAGCACGATTGGACGGAAGTTGTTGGTAGTTGGCGCCCAGGCGGTAGCGGGCAGCATCCGGGTAAGCAAACATACGTGCCTGAAGGACTACTCTCGAGCATTAGCGACGCGTCCTCACAGCAAGATCAAGTCATTCAACTCACCCATGTCTGCGGAAGGTCCGATGCCTGGGACCATATTTGACGGCGAGAAAGCAGCTTGTTCGATGTCTTGGAAGTAGTTGTTGGGCTGGATCAAGTTAGCCGAAGCTGGTTGCACACGACAAACGACGTCCTACATTGCGATCTAGCGTCAGTCTCCCAACACGCCTCAAAGGGTACATAGCGTGAGGCCATGTGAACGTGCAATCAAAGATGTCGTAAGGTGCCGATTGCACCTCCTCGGGTTTGATGACCTGGACGTAGAGTAGCCACGTGGGGTAATCGCCATTTTCAATCGCTCCAAATAAGTCCTTGACATGGTAGTCTGGGTCCGTTCCAGCAAGCCTTTCGGCCGTCTGCGGGTCGAGGGTTTCTATGCCGCCCTCGGGCTTCCAGTGCCACTTCACGTACACAAACGTACCGTCCTCCTTTGTAAGGGTGTAAGTGTGTACTCCGAATCCGTTGATGTGGCGCAAAGACGCCGGAATACCACGTTGCCCGAAAAGATGGATGAGCGCGTGGATTCCCTCCGGGTTGTTCACATGGTAATCCCAAAACATGGTGTTGTCCGGCACATTGGTTCTGGGGTGCTTCTTGTGGCTCCGGTTCATGCTCGGAAACTTTATCGGATCGCGTAGAAAGAAAACAGGGAGGTCATTGAAGACCAGATCTTGATTGCCGTCTTCCGTGTAGAACTTGTCGACCAGCCGCGCACGTCTCTTACGGTATCGGCAGAGCCCTTCTCGCCACCGACAGTGGAGATCCGGGTCATGATTTCTGTCTTCTTACCGACTTCCGACAGGAACTTCGCATCGGTGAGATCGGTAACGTCGTCGAGGACCTCAAAATGGCCAAACGCGCCGGCAGCTTTGGCGTGGACCATCCTAAGGCATGTAAGTGACAATTCCTTTTGGTGCAAAGCTGTTCATGAACCTGCCTTTCAGGTATACGTTCCCGGGAGAAGTGAGCAAGGACTTCGATCAGCTGAGTGTCGCTCAGGACCGCGAGCCCGCCATTGCCTGAGGCGAGCCGGACCTCCTGGGCTGATCCGGGGTCGACGCATGGTTGACCTTCACAAGACGGCAACTTGGTAAGCTGGCATCAGAATATCTCAGAAGGGTACTGCAACATACCCTCGGCCAAGGTGTAAGTGGGAGTCTGGCGTGTCATCTACCATAGCCACTTACGTTAGTGAGGCTCTCCACTGGTTGCACAGCGTGAACTTACATCGGCCATTCTGGATTGTATTATCGACTTATGAATCAAGCTTGCCAATTACTTGCAGACCAGGTGTCCGAAGGGGTCGGAAGCAATCTTATGTTGATTCCGCTTACCCAACGTGTCAACCACTTTCTGTTCTTGTCCCGCTTGTACGTTGCCTTAGGCGAAGCCCCACTGTTTGTGCATGATGAATGTGGCGCCTGCTCAGTTGAGACACGCATTCCCCTCGGATCCTGCGTCCAGAGTCGCGAGCTAAAGCTGGACAACGGGGCCGACGCTGGGTCAGCTGAGAGTGCTCTGCTCAAGCGAGATCCGCGCCGATAGAATTAAGCTTTCAATTGTGGAGTCATGCCAAATCCGTGGCAGCCGATTCGTGGCAATCATGGGATTGCATGGCAAAGATGACTTCCTTGCTCTGCAACCATGTTCGGGACTTGCATTGGGAACTCAACTACGACCACTTGCTACGATGCGACGATAGCTGGTCCGAACATACTAGAGACCACCACAAATCCGTAGCTGTCAATCCGCGACGGCACGGTAAGTGCCTTGGCATCGGGGGTCCCTCAGCATGAGCTGCGGATATTGGCTACATGCGAGCTAAGATTGCGGCGTACTGCTGATAAGCGAGACGATAATTGGGCAGTCAATGCGACACTCAAAAGCAGGCAGAAATTGTGGCGGTGGCAACACTGTTACTCAGGGTAGCAATGGTTTCGATAAACACATATCAATTGACACAAATAGGTTAAGCCTACTGTATTGTTTCATGAGTCAAACCGCGAGTGGCAATCTGGTGTTAACGTCGACAGTTGAGGTTGTGCGCGGAGAAAACGGATACATTCAGGGATGTTACCATGCTTGCAGGTCGAAATTTGATGACTTAGGAACGCGAGTCACATGTTAAGCCGATACAATGTATTATCCCAAAGACTGCAAAAAGCTAGCGCTCGGTGCGAAAAATGTTGCGCCGGTGATGGGAGTAGAGTAGTCCAGAATGCGGTCATGCATACCAGGCGGGTCTCCCACAAACATTCTTTCAAGCATTCTCTCTATCACCCACAACTTGCGAGCGTATCCAATGAAATAAGTCCCGAGTTGGCCAGAGCCAGGGGAGCCGAATGGCATGTTATCCCTCAAATGGCCTGCTCCTCGCCCTGCTCATCCTCAATGCTTGTCAGGGTCTTGTGAGCTTTCTGACCAGATGGTGCGTCATTGAGTTCTGTGTTCTCAAGCTTCCTTCTGCCAACAATTCGCTCCTGTGTCTCGACATCGAGGGCAGTCCAGCTTGCGAGATCGTGTAAATATTTTTGGACAACGATATAGCTCCCATCAGCAGCTGCGGGATCGTCTTGAGCGGTCACTCTCACTGCGCCGGGTAGGTCGCCGCCAACAGGATTCGCTGTGCCATCCACGAACCCAAGTAAGTCCCGCGTATCAAAATAGCGGAACCCTATCGTCTCATCGATGACCTTGACTGCATTGCCCAAAGCGCTAAGGACTTGCTGTTCGACCTCAAAACACATGTCGAAGCGATCGGCACGGATGTGGAAAAACAGGTCACCACCAGTGGAAACCGTCGCATGTTTGTTGCCCTCGTAGACTGGGAATGTTCTCAGGTCTTTAGGCCGTGATCTTCCAGTGATGCTCCCCCAAGCATCGCCCCCGATCGCAGCAGTGCAGATCAAATTTGCTTTAGGGTCTCTGATGGAGACACTCTTCGTTACGTCGTCGATTGCGGCCAGCGTCGACCTCGCCTTCTCTGCAGCCCCGTACACGCAGCTGAGTGAACAGGTCAAAAAATCGAGGAGCTCACGAGTGAGGCACCCATCCTCTGCGATTCTCCTCCAAGATGTGGCGAAGACACCTCAGAACAGTGATGGCGTATTCTGCTGGTCCCCGCTTGATTTGATACGACCGACGTCCAGTTGTGCGGTGCGCCAAAACACACACTTTTCATCGGTATGACGGAGGGACTTCCTCAGGATCGAAAGATAGCAAGATGATAAGTATAATCTGCCGACAAGTTGTTGGTCAGAATTTGAGACGAACACGAAAAAATAACATGGTCAGTGTGGGATGAAGCTGGGAAGTGCGTCAAATCAGGACCACATTACTAAACGGTCCAGTAGGAGCTCAGTGTGAGCGCACTGCACATTCCACGATCGAGAGGTCGGAAGCGTATGATGTTCAATTCTCAAGCCTGCTGGACCGCCGACAGTACGTGACACGATGGTCCCGCATTGCGTTCTTTGAAGCTAAACTCAATGTGAAGATCCACTACGAAGAGCTATATCAAAGTGCAGTGACAGGAAAACTCCGAGGCTGGAGTCGAGGGTATGACAATCTTGTTGCGTCTCAACGGAATGCACCTCTCAGCTTGGCCATGGACAAAGTCCGATCATGCCATCACCTGATACGTGATAATCGTCAAACCCTCGTCTACCGCCATATGTGCTCGGATGACAGCTCGGGGCCGAAACGAAGAGACGGGCCGATTGCAGGCACATGCTGGAAGAGCCAATCACTCTACGACTTTTGCGAGAGAACCGTGGCTCACACCGCTACCTGTGTAAGCACTACTGGCTGGAAGATCACTTCGATCGCGAGCTTCCCAATGCCATTTAAGGTTTAATCACTCTCAATGGCTTGACCCAAGCTGCCTAGCTTTATCGTACACAGAACTACCCCGCAGCTCTTCGTACCTGGTGGAATTCGAAGACGCTGGCAGGTGCAGATACATAGAGGCTTCCCTTCCAGTATTACTGTCTCTTACGACACAGCTACTCAATTCTTGCTAAATTTCCTAGTCCTATATCACAATTCATCGCGGACGTACCAAAATGACATCAAGTGTTCGAGTGGCTGACTCAAGGCCCATGGAGACCGTCAATCGACCAGACGAATGGAAAATTGAACAGGGTCTCTCTGGTGCCAAGCTGCCTTTCCTTGACCAGACTGGTGACGTCCAAGTCGAGATTCTCCCTCGAGAGTGGTCGAAGGCATGGAAAGACGAGGCTGCAATCAAGGCGGTCGGTGATCGAGACGAGCTCTTCAAAGGAGAACGTAAGGGCTGGAAAGGGTGAGTCTCTCGGCGTTTGACCCTGCGCATGATGATCGAAAACGCAGCCGGTATTTCTAGTGAGCAACGGGCGAGACGCAATCGCTGGATACCTCGGCCTACTTAGCTATGTTGAGTGGGAGAAGTCCAGAAAAAAAGGCCAAGGCCCATCGTATCCTGACGTCCCAGAACTTTCCTCCCAATCCTGAATTCCAGATGGGCCCGATTCCAGACACCAATCCGGTCTTACCTGGAACGCATTGGAAGATGTGGCACCACGCTATCGCTGGTGAACTCTCAGACGCTCCTGAGGACTCGTGGAAGACCGTTCTGAAAGAGAAACATCCGGAGATGCTACACCTGCTCCAATTCCCATACAACGGTGAGCCACCGAAGAGACTTGTGACAGACAAGGCGATCACTCCCAACGACCTGCACTTTGTCAGAAACCACGGTGGGATTCCCATCATCGACGAGGAGAAGTTTACCTTGGATATCGATGGACTGGTCAACAACCCCGGGCTTTCACCATGAAAGAATTGATGGACGAGACGAAGTTCCCGCGTGTGAAGAAGATGATCACGATGCAATGCTCTGGTACTCGCAGAATTGAACAGATCACGCTTTACGCCGGTCAGGGTGACGAAGTCCCGCAGGCTCCATGGGCAGAGGGTGCCATCGGAAATGCCGAGTACGTTGGGATCAGCTTGAAAAAGGTGATCAAGGCTTGTGGGGGTCTGAAGGATAAAGGGAAGCATTTGGAGTTCTACGGTGCCGATACGTACTTCAAAGACGATGAGGTCATGAACTATGTCGTCAGCGTACCCTGGGGCAAAGTGAAGGCCAACGAGGTCTTGTTGTGCTGGGAAATGAACGGCAAGCGCCTCCTGCCATTCATGGCTTTCCATTGAGGGTTATGGTTCTTGGGTAACGTACCCTATTAATCAAGATGAAAGAGGCGACCACTGACTGCAGCACACAGATACATTGGTGCAAGAGGTGTGAAGTGGCTTTATCGCATTAAGGCCATTGAGAACCCCAGTTTGGCACCTGTACAGAGCAAGGAATATCTTTACTTCAACCAGCAAGTCGGCAAGCACAACCAAAGACCGACTGATGGATCCAGATCCAAGAGATGCCGGTCAGTTCCGCCATTATGTCTCCCTGGCAGACTCAAGTTGTCATACACACGGGAAAGATCCATTGCAAAGGATGGGCTTACTCAGGTGGGGGGCGCTGGCCGGAGCGAGTCGAGCTTTCAGCAGACGGTGGCTTCAGCTGGTACGCCGTCCCCCTTGAGAACTTGTCGGAGAAGCGGAAATGGTCTTGGCGGACGTGGTCAATCGATCTGCCGTGTGATGTCGAAGGATGGATCGAAATCGTGTGTCGAGTCTGGGACAATTCCCTTAACACACAACCGCTCCGTCAGGGCGGCGTGGAACTGGGGGCTCCACGTCACCAGCTCTGCTCACCGTGTCAAGGTCTATAGCATCAACAAGACCAGACCACTTACCGCACAGAAGCTTGCTCTTTTTGAAAAGACGGGCAGCCCACTGGCTCCGATCACATGGCCGGAAGAGTTTGTTACGCAAGGCTGGGATGAGTACAAGAAGTTCTGGGATGAACACGACCCCAGAGATGTGGATGAGTAGATACCATAATTTATGCCCGCGATTGCCTTTCACACGTGCAGCCATACGGGCACGCCAAGTCGGGATGATGTTGTCGTATCATAGCAAAGGCTTGCGTATGGCGCCCATGGAAACCAACAGCATCGCAAGGAAGTGATACCTTTGGGTTTTTTTTTGTACCTCGATGGTTCATTTATTACGTGACAAATGGTTGCGGGACACAAACTCGTGCTTTCGTCAATTTCGAATCTCGGTCAGGCGCGTACAGATCTGATATATTGAGTGAGATTGGTTTATAAGATGGGTCGCCCCGCTACCAATCGTCACTCCCGCCTAGTTGGCCCAACGCTATGGTTCGTCTGACTCATTCTTTATACAAGCACTGGGAAATACCACGCCAACATTACACGTTTCTCTTTTTTGAAGATCATAGCAGATCAGCATGAACACATCAAACGATAGCTTGGTGATAAGCGTTCGTGAGACTGCACGCAACGGGCCGCCAAAAGAGCAATGGATGACAGACCATGGAGTACACGTATCCCTTACCTACGAGAAGCTCGATCCCACAGCCATGATTGGAAAGGTCAAGTCGAATAAAGCAGGAGCCGTGTTGCTATTCGCTGGTAGGTGTCTCTCTAGTAATGTGAACATCAGAATCTTGTAGCGGACAGCACCATCTGACCGCCACATCTCCCATGAGCAGGTTGTACGCGCGACTCTTTTGGAGAAAAGCCAGTGACGCACTTGGCCTACTCGTCGTATCCGCCTCTAGCCCTCCGGTCGATGCGATCAATCGCGACTACTATTCGGACGCTTATGCTCTGATCTCAATTGCGATCACACATCGTTTGGGCAGGGTAGATGTTGGAGAGGAAAGCATCCTGATCGCTGTGAGCTCGGCACACAGAAAGGCAGCGTTTGAGGCAGGTGAGGAATGTCTGGAGAAAGTAAGCAGGACGTCGAAATCTGGAAAGAGGAATGGTTCGCAGATGGAGGATTTTGGAGGGCAAACAGAGACGGACAAATTGGTATTGCAGTGTAATCAGCCACAAAGGATTGTACGAACTGCTACCACCATATCCATGCCACAGATCATCCCAATGCTTCCGGATAGTCACAGATTTCTGGAGAACAGGATGAAACCACGCTGGATGCGACATGTACTACTGCAATGCTTGGTGCAAATCGACACGGTGGAGCGTCCTATCCTGAGCTGACTGGAGGGATAATCGCAACCTCGTCCCCGTCCTGTATTTGCATACTGGAATTGACCTCCGCCAAACCGTCTCCAATCAGTATGTAGTCCAGATTGATAGTGATTGCACAACTTGACAACACTCGCGCTGTGATGTTCGCGTATCGTTCCTCCAGCACTTCGAACAGCTTATCAGGCCGGATCGGTGCGCGGAAGAAATCATGCTGCCTGTGTGTATATGACGCTGCGGCTGCGAAGTATAGCACGGTGAAGTGACCGGCAGGTGCTTTGGGTACAGACATGGAGGTTCTTGTCTGCGCAGAAGCCCAGGGCGGCACGGGCCTACGTCGTACTTTTTGTAAGAATTATGCCTCGCTGTAATGAGGCATCTGTGACCTCAGCCACACGTACATTCATTGATCGTGGAGGTCTCAGAACTTACCAGTGACGATGTTGGACGTAGCGGTGCGTTGGCACTCATGTGCTCAATGTCAGATTGCGTGTTGTTTGTCTATCTGTAGCGGTTGTTTCGGCCCGATACTGTCATACGCTGAGCAGCTGTGCGGAGACGTACGGCATGGAAAAGACATCCGTGCGTTCGAACTCTACAAGACATTGCGAATCCAAAGATTATTTGTGGGGTCGACAGTCGGTCAAAGCTCAGCTCCTGCATCGTGTTGCAACGGCTCAGCGCCACTTCGCATGCTGACTGGATCCGGCGCTCGGGCCGATATCACAAAGCGGTCCGATTCGACTTTCTACTATTGCAATTGCCCGAACGAGCAAGCTCTCAAGCTCATGCCTGTCCCGGCCTGAGCCTGTCTTACTGGAAACCGTTCTTGTGCAGGTTTCAGCAGTTGATCGTCCGTATGGGACGATAAGGTATGGCCCCACTGAGTATATCAGATGATCACGCCAAAGCTACCTGGACCCGCTGAGAGCGGGAAAATGTTGTTTGCTGAGCTTCGGGAAGCTGCCCCGATCTGCCACGTTGCGACTCCTTAACGATTTCGAATGATACAGCGAATGGGCTTTCCTTGCTTGAGTCTTTACCGTTCAAAAATTGACGAGCCGCTCCAACCGATCGATCTTACTGGTATCTAGAAATGACTTCTTCCATCCTACGAAAACTAAGCCTCTTGAACCGAGGAGTGGTGAGAAGGCACGTTCCCTCTACCCATACGGAAGCACGACTACCTCAAAAAAAAACCTTCGACCTTTCGCCTCGAATGCGCCTTCATCTCAGCTCACCAGACGTGACGCATCCGAGATGCGAAGCCGTTCTCAGACTTCCTTACAGATAGCTTTGGAAGGCAGCACGATTACCTGCGAATTTCGCTCACGGAAAGATGCAACTTACGTTGCCTCTACTGTATGCCAGAGGAAGGCATTGAACTCTCTCCAGATAAAGACCTCTTGACATCGGCAGAAATATATCATCTCAGCGCCTTATTTGTTCGACAAGGCATCACCAAGATTCGTTTGACGGGTGGCGAGCCAACTGTCAGAAAGACATCGTACCTCTTCTTCGCCAACTGGGCAGCCTGCGAAAACATGGGTTGCGAGATATTGCGATGACTACCAACGGTATCTCCCTACACAGGAAGTTGGACGATATGGTCGAAGCAGGTTTGACGGCGATCAACATATCATTGGACACTCTCGATCCATTCCAGTTCCAGCTTCTGACCCGGAGGCAAGGATTCCACGCAGTGATGAAGAGCATAGACACAAGTCAAAGACATGAACTCGAAAGGGGCAGGCATCAAGCTCAAGATCAATTGCGTGGTCATGCATGGGCTGAACGACCACCAGTCGTACCCTTCGTCGATTTGACCAGAGATGATAATATCGAGGTGCGATTCATCGAGTATATGCCCTTCGGTGGCAACAAGTGGAGCAAGAATAAGATGATGAGTTACTCAGATATACTCAATCTCATACAAGCGAAGTATCCAGATATCCGACGAATGGAGGATGAGAAGAACGACACCAGTAAGACATGGCAAGTGCCTAGTTTTGTCGGCCGCGTGGGCTTCATCACAAGCATGACACACAACTTCTGCAGTAGCTGTAACAGGCTGCGCATTACTTCGGACGGGAACATCAAGGTCTGTCTGCATGGCCAGGCAGAAGTCAGCCTTCGAGACATACTCAGGAAATGCAATGATGGCGAGCCTCTGGAAGATTTCGACCAGCATCCCATGTCGCAGGCGTTTCCGAACCCACCATTGCAGTTCGCTGACCAGAGCAAATCCTGGAGTAATACAGAGCATGAGTTGCTTGAAGTCATTGGAGCAGCCGTGAAAGGTAAAAAGAAAGCCACGCCGGTATGGGCGAGCTTGAGAATATGCAGAATCGACCTATGATCTTGATCGGGGGGTAAGTCCATCCGTACTGCAATGATTTAAGCCAATGGTTCAGCTTAGTCAATCGGCCACGGCCTTCTGAGATCTGGTAATAGTCAAAATTCGATCCTCTGCCAAATTGTCAGTCGCTTTTTTGGAGAATACCGTGTCTGACCAGTCACTCATTAGGTAATTACGGAGTAAAAAGGAACCCTGGCTGCCATCCAAGTACCTCACTCACGTATCTCACCGCACGTCCACCTCGCGGAGTCATGTGAATAAGTGTCGAGGAGCGTGCGACGGAGACGCTACTTTTGCGTTCGTCTCCCGCCGAGAATCGCTGGGAGACGAATCACATTCCTTTGTGTCATATGTGCAACCACAGCTGTTGGTGCATTGCTCCATCATCCCTCGCGCTGCGGCTTCCGCCATCAGTGTTGCTCCCCTTAGCATGAGCCCCCTTATAAGCGGAAGAAGATCTCATCACGCACGATTCGACAGCACAGCGATACCTGCACTAGCGGCTCAGAAGCATACAGACCATGTATACAGGAGTCCAAGGCATTTTAGCTCAAGCTCTGGTGTTACACATGGAACTTCAGGCTCGTCCAACTCGATCGGAGACGTCGATGTGTCTCCTAAGAACCCAAGAAGGGGCGATGCGCAGATTACGATCAGACGTCACGATGGAAAGCCTTTTTTCATAGATCGTTCTCTACTTTCTCCCAATGGGACGAGGTTGACACACGTAAACTCTACCGGCGAAGCGCATATGGTCGATGTAGGCGCCAAGGGTGCAAGTCACCGAGTCGCAATAGCACAAGGCCGTGTTCGCTTTTCCAACACAAAGCCAGTGGAGCTCATCCAAGAGAATAGGAACAATAAGGGCGATGTCCTGGGAATCTCCCGTATTGCAGGACTCATGGCCGCCAAGCGCACAGCTGACTTGATCCCTCTCTGCCATCCTGTATCGATCAGCAAAGCTTGCGTGGACATCAGACTAATGTCATCCGACGAAAATGAGCCTCATGCTGAAGAGCAGTACGGGTTGGCTATCATACAGGCGCGAGTGGATTGCGTAGGCGTCACAGGTGTCGAAATGGAGGCCTTGACCGCGGTAGCCGTGGCGGCCCTGACAATCTACGATATGTGCAAAGCTGTGGATAAGAGAATGATGATTGAACAGGCGAGGCTGGTTTATAAGATCGGTGGAAAGAGTGGGGACTTTGTAGAGGAAGAGTGGTTCGCGAGAGGGGGTCGAGAGTACATCGCTGGCAGTGCTTAGTTGGTTTGTAGTTGACAATCCGTAGATACCGCAAGTTCTTCCAATGTCTAATGACCTGACACACTCTCTTCGAGTCTTCCATACGTTGAACAAATCTCAGGATGGTGGCCGCGTCCGACAAGAAATGTCTACTTCATACTTCTGACATCAGGAAAGTGTCTGTCCAAGGAGAGGTTTTTCTTCAAGGGTATCTAAAACTACGCCATGGGAGACGTTGAAAGTAAGTATTGCACCGGCAAGACTTGGATTTGGCGACAGTATCTCACCACAGTGCATCGATCCTTCCGTACAGCTCGCAATCTAGCCACTCTCACTCTGTAAACACAATTGAGAGCATGCCTCGACCGCCGGGATATGCCGGCACAGTGACACACCTTGTACAGTGTTAAATATGACCGATCCTTTTCTTGTGCTTATCTAGGCTAGTGGCCATCTCCACCTGTTTGATCGGGTGTTTCGGCGGTGTTGGTCATATGAGATTCGTGGCGAGCATCTGGGCCAGAAACTCACTTGAGACTATGCAGATTAAGCGAGACCAACCCTATACTATCAAAAGTTATTGTGATGAGTCCAGATTCTGTGTCGACCATTCGATATCTGGACGGAGTACGAATTCGAGAAGTGGGGCTAGCCACCTATGACCTCGGGGCCGAACATACGCAGCTGCGACGCTTCTGTAATGAGGGGTAGCTACAGAATGACCTCCGTACCACCTGCTACTGCTGGCACCATGGTACATGCTATCATACGCTATCTTTTTATGGTAGCTTGCAAGACGCTCACTGCTGCAATTGGTCCAAGGACAAAGCAGAGCACGATGCAAGCGAGGCATTTATCGGGGCTGCCGGAACTCTCTTCCACTAGCAGAATACTGGAACGATGCCTCACGGCTTGGTAGTACCGTGTGCGAAGGAGCGAAGCTTCATCAGCGAATCGTCTGATCACGATAGCCTCTAAGGTTCATTAAAGTATGCGGCACTATCAGAAATACTAGTGTAATATCATGGCAGAGAACGATAACTTCGCCTTCGGAAAACTCCTACCAATAGGAAGCAGGAGGATCGGCTTGAGGTTATTGGAGCGCGCCTAGATACGCCGCATGCTGTTGGCCAGCGTCCACGAGGTTCTACTCGTCAACCAATCGAAATATGAAGTGGTAACCCGGATAGCAAGCTGGATGATACTGTAGATTGCAAAGTATGAACATCGTGATGGAATTTGGATGAATCTCAACCATCATCTATTGACTACTTGTGAACAATAAGTGTTGCAATGTTGCGACTACAATCGGGTGAGCTTTGTCTGTAAGTCTTTTCATCTCACATGACTGATCAGACTGTCCCTTTCAACTCATCTACATGGACTGGCGACGTGACGGAGGCAAGCTTCTTCTTGCTCACGATTCTGTAACCACCCACCAAAAGTACCAGTGTCGCAATGCCTAAGAGTACCGCAAGGGTAGTCATGGCGCCAATCACACCATTTACAGCTGGGCTCAGACCGTTTCCGCTTTGGCCTTGAGATGGCGCTGAAGAGGTGCTGCCGTTATCGCTGGACTCCCCCGGGGTGGAAGAAGCGCAAGATCCGTCTGTGTTGCCGCAGGTCTCACACCACTGCTTGGTGGATTGAACAGCGAATTTGCTCATGCCGGTGTTGAAATCGTTCCAAGTCAAAACATCTTGGTCAAAGTCGAAAAGTGGATAAATGACAGGCTCGGAAGCATCACTGGCTGTCCCATTCGAATACAGGAAACGGACGTAGATCTCGCTGGCAGATGGGAAGCTACCGGGAGCGACGCTCGTAGAGGAATTGGTGAAAAGCTCGAATGCCATAGACGAGGCATAGTCGACAATGTTGCGGAAGCCTGGATTGACCTTATCCAGCCCAGACAGGCCGAAGAACGATGCGAATGTGGCGTACGCGCCGAACTGTACGCCAATCTTCTGTTTGCCCTTACTAGTAATGGTTTTGTTTAGAAATTCGACGATCTCGCCTGCAAGTACCATGGCACTAACGCCGCGAACATTCTCCATCGTGCTCTGACTGTCGTTGTATGCGAGGCTCCATTCGTGGGTATTTGCCAGGCTCGCAAGCCTGGAAAAGACCTCGTCGGTGATTTGATCGGAATTCGGGAAGCTGGTGTTATCGATGCGTGCAACGTTGATCAGATCGAAAACTGTTGAACGTTAGTTCGACAGGGTACTTCGTGCAACAGATGGAATGAACCGCGCACGTACTCGTATAAGCATTCTCGTAGCTGAGGCGGCTCAGGTTGAAGGTGCCTTCAACCACTGGTGAAAGGCTCCGATAAAAATCCTTTGTACTTTCCAGAAGATCGTTGTATTCCTTGCTAGAGAAGTACTGGTTCGAGCTGACTGCAGCTTGATTGCAGCCAGTGGCACTCTGGAGCCATGCGTTGTTCTCGCTATCTGTGCCTTGGTCTACGTCGGTGACAGAGACCAACTGATATCCGTTCAGTGGTGCTGTAACCTCGCTACCATTACCGAGAGTAACGGTGGCCATTCTGTCGCCGACAGGCGGGTAAAGACCTTGCACGAAACCCATGGCTGAGTGTTGCAAGACATCATCCTCTGGGGCCGAAATGGCAATCTGAGATTGCTTCGCGACGTCTGTCTCAATACCGCTGATACGCAGCGCAGCGTCAGATTCTATGTAGCGGCTGCGATAATACTGTCCAGAGCGATAGACCTGATCGTATCCAAGTGTGGTAAGATTGGCTGGCGGGGTCGACTTGGATGTACGATCACCATGGCGATGGAACAGATACACACCAAGTACCTGTTCTTTAGCGTAGGATTGCGCGATGGCATGGGGCAGCATTGCAAGCGACAGAGTAGCGAGATAAAACATGGTCGTCAGTGTTCGTAGTGCCAAAGTGTAGATGAGGTTAGATGACACAGAGCAACGGCAGCTTGATTTTATAGTACATAGGTGGGGACACGCTACAATGCATTATGGAAAGCACATTTTCCCAAGCTTCCATGGAGTGGTAGTGGCTGTCTTTAACCGAGAGTGGTACATTTGCGGCCATTCAGCTCGTCAGCACAGCTGTCAATACCGGTGGTTTACTTGGTCAAACCTTGACCTTACATATTCTCAGCATCCCCATTTGGAGAGCTCGGCAAGCCAGCTCCGCTTTTATTTCCAGCTACAATCAAATGTGCTCCCCGACGGATCTCAATCTAAGGTTAGTGTGGAAGGGTGATGCACTTCCCCGCTGGTGAGATGCCGCATGGTCAGACCACTGATGGTCGGCCAGTAATTCTTACACCTCCGCTGTGGCCAATGCGCTTGGCACAGGGTCATCCCCCAAGACAGCCTTCCCCAACGTACAAGGCATTCTCCGCGAGATTTGACTACATGGAGCTTGTGCTCTACATGCATATGTTGCCCGCCGTTCGAGACACGTAGGGAGAGCTGTGTTGATCGCTCGAGAAGCACAACGTATGCCCACTATGGAGATCGTATTGAGTTTCGACCCAATGTATCCGAGGGGCGACTCTAGACCACCAGTGACGCTTCCTAAAACAAGCACGGTCGACCGTTTACGTCTGAGAAAGGCTTCGGCCCCGACTGACCGCTTCTTTCCGGAGGACATGGCAGCATGCACGCTGTGCCCGAGATCTCGAACGTGCGCCGATTGGGCAAGCTGTCGTTGAGGACCGCAACTCTGGCGCCGATGTAGTGTTCCGTGGGTCCAAACCAGAGGCAAGTCAATTTCCGTGTTCGGAATCCATTTCTGCTTATCGTAGCGGTTGGAATCGGCCGCTTACCAGTCTCCCACCACTGACTTCCAGCATACTACGAAGCTAGAGGTTTGTATACAGGCTCTCTACCGTAAGGCTGATGCAAAGACTTTACCTGGCCCTGCCGTGACTGCTGCCTTAGCCAGGAGTGCGCTACGCTCCCAAGCAGTTGTTTTACGTACAGAATATCCTTTACATCGAAGGGATTGTGGAACATCTATTTTGTGCTGTCTATCTCAAGCTATCTACCTCAAAGCCAACTGATATTCCCCATCACTTGTGCTATCCAAGAATTGACTCGCTGCTCACCCTCAGCACGAGAGAGGCGACGTTCTCATTCCAATCCAGGTCGTACAACATTCCAACCGTGAATACAGAAAATCGCGAGAAAGAGGTTGACAAGCCCCATCAACGCACTTCTCCGACCTACATAGCTGTCTGAAGCTCTGATCTATCCTATACTCCAATCACGGCCTACAAAATCGAACCATCTTGCGATCACTATACAACAGGAATCAGCAGTCGGCCATCGCTGGTCCGACACAGAGGCCAACTGACAGAGTTGACGAGAGTATGCCTACTACTGTTGCTTCAGACGAGCCTACAGCTATTCAACAAGAGATCGAATCAGTCGAGGCTCATCTGGCTAGTCTGAAAGTGCAGCTCAGGCAAGCCAAGTACGAGGCTCAAAGACTTCATCAGCAACTACCACCCGCCTTGCAAAGTGAGGTCTCAAAAGATTGCCCTCACGAAACAATCGAAGCGCACCGAAACGAAACACTTGGTAAGATGCCGTCGACGGAGTCTACGATACATCACCAAGCCACCAACACGACAGACAATTACGCATGGCCCCTGGAAGCAGCAGAGTATCTACGATATGGTAGACAAATGATCCTGCCTGAAATCGGCCTAAGTGGTCAACTTCGTTTGAAAGATGCAAAGATTCTGGTGATAGGACTTGGTGGCTTGGGTTGCCCAGCTTCAGCATACCTTGCAGGAGCCGGGGTTGGTACGATAGGTTTGATGGACGGAGACGTAGTTGAGACATCCAATCTGCAACGACAAATTGCACATACCACTTCGACGTGCGGCCAGTACAAGGTAGACAGTGCGCTGGAGTATCTTCTAGGGTATGTCATGATCGAAGCCAGATGATGTCAGTTGGCAAATGTCGCAGAGACTGATCCTCCACTCGTACAGACTCAATCCCCTTGTCAGATATATACGTCATCGGTCGCATCTTTCGCCGTCAACAACCGCTTCGACCTTTGAGCAATACGATATCATCTTGGATTGCACCGACCATCCAACCTCACGCTACCTTATATCGGATGGTTGCGTCTTGACCGGGAAGCCTTTGGTTTCAGCATCAGCGTTCAAGACTGAAGGCCAGGTGGTTGTACTAAACAATCCGCCGCGGGCTGCAGGAGATAATCTAGGCAGACCATGCTACCGTTGCATCTTCCCGAAGCCACCATTCCATGAAACTGTTGTTAGCTGCAGTGAAGGCGGTATCCTCGGACCAGTCGTCGGAGTCATGGGCGTTCTTCAAGCTCTCGAGACGATAAAGCTACTGACTTCCGATCTGATCTTAGCAAGTGCCGAGAATGTCTCACAGCCAGATGGCCCTCAGCCGAATCCACGACAATCGAGCTTGCTCATGTTCTCCGCCTATAAAACCCAACAGTTTCACGTCATGCACTTGCCGTCGAGACGTCCGAATTGTGCTGGATGTTCGTCGAAGGCTATTGTGGATCGGGAGACTCTACAAATGGGACAATGGACTACGTCAAATTCTGTGGTGTGGCCAGTCCGAGTCAGCCTTTGGGGAAAGAGCTTTGCATCTCGGTAACCGATTTTTCCTGCCTCCCACACGATGAGCCTCGGGTTGTGATTGACGTACGCGATCATACGCAATATAACATCTGTTCGCTGCAGGACTCTATCAACATGCCTTGGACAGGCGACGCCGAAACCTGGGCTGATCTCTTCGATTCAAAGCTGGCAGACTGTATCGAGAAGCCTTGCTATGTCATCTGCAGGTTGGGGAATGATTCGCAGCGTGCCGTTCTGGCTTTGTACGCGTTTGGTGTTACACGTGGCAGTATCAAGAACGTAGACGGAGGGTTCAAGGCTTGGCGTGAGCAAGTGGATCCCACCTGGCCGAACTACTGAGCGTCATGGGAAAATTTGGTTCATTTAGATGTAGTGTGTGATGTAGGAACACGTCGCTGTATTGAAAGCGTAACCGGAAATACGTTGCCTCAAGAAATACGTCTCTTCATGTACATATAATTTGAGCGTTGTGTCTCTACAGGGAGCAATGACTGGTGCTCGAGTCTTCGAGTGAGGCCAATCCAATAGACATTTTCCCTCTTTCCCATGTCCTCCTAGAACTACTGCGCGACTAGAAAGCCCATCGGAAAGGCCTAGGCACAAGTGTGGAAATAGAGGATAGGTCGGTCTGCCATGTAGACCATGTGCCTCATCTAGACCCAGTAGTGGACTGGCATGCGCTATTTTGGCCGTAGAATCGACCAAAACGGACCAGTGCATTTTCAATATTTAGTACACCTTATTTCTACGTGTATCTTCGCGGCCCATGACCGTTAATCAGAGGCAAACGTCAATCTAGTCTCCATATGGTAGCATGGCCGAGCTATGCATGCTCCGACGCTCACCGTAATGTCGATTTCATGCATGCGACAGCGCTACAAGTTCTCCTATGAGCAAGGCATCACAGGTCTCGCCTTTACTCAGCGTTTGCTGTGTAGTAGGTAAACACAGCAGACCGTTGGCACCTTTGAAACTTCCAATTCTCGAACTGCGTTGTCCGCCTGTGCTCGTAGCAGATAGCCTGCCGTCGGCATTCATCACAATAAGCACGCGATGGTACTCTGGTCTTCTTATATCGCATCTGAATTCATGCTCCAGAACAACCTGCAACTTTTGCAAGCCTGCCGGGTTGATACCACTCATTTTGTGCAGAGAAGGCAGAACGAAGAGGTGGTACCCCGTAACCGCTGATGCTGGGTTGCCCGGCAGCGAAAAAAAGACTTTCTCCACACGCTCGCCAGAGCGAGACTCGAACGGCACCGTACTGAATGTGGTAGGCTTTCCAGGCTTCATATTGACACGGCCAAAGTGTACTATGCCACCTAGCTGTCGCTCAATAGTAGGTTTGAGCAAGTCGAGTTCTCCCATAGACACCCCGCCAGAGGTTACGATGACATCGACAAGCCTCATTGCAGCGCGGAGCGTCTGTTCTAGGGTACCAGACTGGTCAGATACAATACCTAGATCGACCACTTCGAATCCAGAATTCCGAACAGCGGCTATGAGCGTCGGTCGATTTGTATCCCGGACTTCGCCGTGCCTAAGGTCGCCAGCACGCTGGTGCGGCACGATCTCGTTGCCTGTACTGAGGACGCCTACAACAGGCTTCCTAAAGACTGCCACTTCTTGTACACCTATAGATGCGAGAAGTCCGAGTTCACCGCCAGTCGCAGTAACGCGTTCGCCACGCCTCATTATCAAATCGCCATCTTCTATGTCGGAGCCAATCCCGCGCACATTCTCGCCGTGACTAATGTCAGCGGTCAGGACCTTGATTTCTTTTTCCTCTTCGCCGTCAACGGAAGTAGACACTAGCAAGGTGTCCTCAACCATGACCACCGACGTCGCCCCCGTGGCAAAGGAGCACCAGTTGTGATGCGCATGGCCTCACCGACCCTCAATTCGTCCGTATTGCTGTGCCCGGCTTGCGCATGGGATACTCCTACGACCGACAAAACAGATTGGAACGCGGAGGCCGTGCGTTCGGGTACCATGATGGCGTATCCATCCACGATACTCGCACGAAACGCAGGCACAGAGGTTCCAGCCACGACATGCTGCGCTAGGACAGAACCAACCAAATTTTGATCGACTTGGGCTGGTGCTACTGACGGTTCAGGTGTGTGTCGAAGAATTTCGTTCAAGGCTTTGTCGACGGAAAGCATGGGGTATGGAGATTCGCGATGGCGCCTGGTTGGTCCCTCGTTGGGGTCGTTGGATATAGGGCCCCCTTCAGATGAATGGAAGCCAAGTTTCGCAGACACTCCGTGATCGCAGTCATGATCGTAGATTTGACGATGACCGTGACGGTCATGGCGATGAGGATCTGTGGATAGAGCTATAGCTCCGGCCTCCAAGCCAGCACTTTGCTCGAGCTTCCTGATTCCTCCGGAGTGCAGTACACGCGAGTCCATACCTGTCGCCTGATGGCACGCTGGGGCAGCACCTTGATCACGGACCGAAGATTTTCTTCAGCGCCTCTCGGGGAACCGGGCAGAGTAATGATGAGAGTGTTGTTGCGAACACCTGCCACAGGACGGGACATGACTGCGAATGGAGTGATGGCAAGTGATGCTGCGAGCATACCGTGGACCAACCCCGGCGCGTGCTTCGATATGAGGGATCCGACCGCCTGTCACTATCAGTATCAGATTCTTGCAAGCCGCAGAAGCTACGTTGGAGTTTTTATGAGCTCACCTCTGGTGTGACGTCCCTTTGTGAAAAACCAGTACCCCCACTTGTCACAACCAGATTGACACGGTCTACACCATCTGTATATTTCTTGATGGTGTTCTGAATGGCGGTGACTCGTCCATGACTAACTCTGTGTGAACCAATTCCCAGCGGTCGCTACCATCACGGAAGAACGTCTCGCAAAACTGGTATACACTTGTCAGCGGATGCATGTTGACTTGCTGTATCCGAGACAACGACGATCGCCACTCTAATTCTAGTAGACATCGCCAACGGTAATGCAATATAGTAGTCTGACAGACGATGTAGCTGATTGCGAATAATATAGGCACTGCAAGATGCGTGAAAGGGTTTTATGACGAATAACGTTGACTGGAGGCTGGCGACGGCACAGCCCAAGCCCTCAGCTGTCGCATCGCTACGGCGTGGCCACACCACAAGGTTCGCACTAGCGGCGCGAGCAGATGATACGGGTAACGGAACGTTTCGGCAGAAAGAGAGAAACGATGGCGAGAAGCGCGGCAAAATTGCCCCACGATCACATTTCTCAACTTACGAGCTCTTCACCTCTTGTCTCATCTACACCTGTGCTTTTTCTCCTTGGCTTGCCGATCAACAAGCGTGCAAGGCACAAAATTATACCAAACGACAGATGACGCCTGCATTCATGCTATTCTGTCTTAATCTGGAATCAGTGATCTCGCACAACATTCGCATCTTGCGTAACGCGCCCTTGACCGAGCTTTCTGGCATTTTGGGATACCTATGTGTGTTCCTGCCGCTATTGACTGCCATGGGGCTTCGTGAATCGATAGATCTGTCAAGTACGATGGTGCTTTTCGGACTCGCTAACATACTCATGGGTGCATTATACGGCGTACCGCTAGTGCCACAACCGATGGAGGTCATCGCAGCGGTATCCATTGCGAGGGAACATCTAAAGGGGCGACCGCCACAGCAGGATTACTGGTGTCTTTCACCATCTTGGTTCTGATGAGCACGGGCATCACACATTGGGTGCATCGGATTGTACCTATCTCAGCCGTTAGAGGCATCCAAGTAGGCGTTGGTTTCAATTTGGCTATCAGCGCGGGCTCTCTTATGGTACAACCTCTTGGCTGGCGTAACCGGGCTTTGACAACAAGACCTGGGCTGTTGGAGCAGCTATCTCTTATCTTGCAGTCGCCGCAATCCGTCCACGCTTCCCATGGGGAATTATCCTCTTCCTTCTAGGTCTTGCCGTTGCGGCAATGCAAACTGCGGTCTCCATGCATCAAATCTTCAGACCTTGGCAGCCGCAGCTCGTCGTCAAACCCAGTAACCGAGTTCTTATCTGCGCTATCTACCGCGGTTCCTCAACTACCAGTTTCCATTTTCAATATCGTATCGACGTCCGCATCTCTCTCGACGTCGCTTTTCCCTAGGTACCCTACACATCCCAACTCCACCTCTATTGGTTGGTCGGTCGCGTGTTTGAACCTCTTAGGCTGCTGGCTTGGTGCTATGCCGATGTGCTATGCCCCTTGGTATTCGGCGGGTGAGCATCAATCCAGCGCCTGCGGTGGTGCAAGCATAGCATTCTTGGGTGGAATGACTTTGCTGCTTGGCCTCTCCATTGGCACCACCCTATCTGTGGTCATACGTTGTTTTCCCGCAAGCATCCTTGGCATCATGTTACTTGCTACAGGTATCAACGTGGCAAAGGTCGGACAACATGCAAGTGATTTCGCGAAAGCACAGTCATACACGATTTATTGCCGGCGGAAGACGGAGAAGAGGTCAAGGACAGGGTCAATTTTTACATCATTTGAAAGTGTGGAACAAGCAGATCAATTGCACCCGATCGATACCCCCAGCGCCTCGCTGGCGGGCATGTCACCACTCAGCAAAGGTGGTGGAGAGTCAGCCTCAAGTGACGTCCAGGGGTCCACGACGCGCGGGGAAGTCACCGGACCAATTGGAAGCCAGTTTAATTTCTCCTCCCCAGTTTTTCTCAGCGGATCCCAAGGGGATGAAGGACGGCAAAGCCATGCTAAAGGGCCCACGTGCCCAAAGAAAAGGAGAACAGATGAGGGCTTCGACGCCAGCATCGACGGAAGTACACTCTTGCGCGCGATGCAAGATATGATCGCAGAAGCCCTGAGCGGCGTTGATAGTGCCGGGGCAGTCGCAAAATGCTCGCATGACCGTGCAAGTCCTTCGAGCAGAAATGGAGAAGAAATTCCAAAAAGTTGAGCTGAGCCTAACGCAGCTGGTGACTACAGCAATGGCAAGCATTCAGGCCGAGGCAGACAGACGAGCGGACGCTATGCTCCAGAGCCTGCAACAGGCGCTAGCCAACAAGGAAAAGCCCGCAACAAGTGTCACAACGCCACAGTCAGAGAAGCGTGCTCCTCAAGAAGGCACAATAGAAACTCCCAGTAATGGCTGGACCACAGTCACGAAAGGTAAGAAGAAAGTGAAGAAACATCCGCGAGGCCAGCGACGGGTCCTGTTCGTCAGGAACGTACAGTCGCATTGCTGTGACCCTAGGGACATCATGTTCGAGGTCAACAAGGCCCTGGCTCACGCGAGAGCCCACGTGACGGTAAGATTGATCAAGATGGTATACACCGAGAAAGGCAACCTGACAGGCGTGATGAGCGAGAACGCAAGTGCGGAAGAGCTGCTCGATACGCGCCTATCGTTATGGCGGCCGTTAAGAAGCTAGACCCTGAGGTTGCATACATGGAGAAGACCGAAAGGTGGCTCAAGCTGCGTGTGCACGGGGTCGCACTCGACCGATACATGACGGAAGGAGGACTGGACGTAGCGAGAGAGGAGATCGAACTGATGACAGGTGAACAGCTGCCTTACGCGCCAAGATGGATCAAGGGCGACACGCTGGCCGAGCGCTTCGACAGCGGAAGCATCAAGAGGTCAACACTGGTCTTGACCGTGAAAAGCAAGAAATCGGCGGACGTGATCATGGCAAAGGGACTAATCTTTGGTGGTAAGCGCCACGAAGTAGAGAGGTTCTGGGAAAGAGGGGAAGGGGGAATGTGCATACGCTGCTGTGGTCGCGACCACTTTGGTCAGTGCACTGAAGATCCCAAGTGCTTCGTGTGTGCCGGTGACCACGAAGGGAGCAAGCATAAATGTACGGCCGAAGGTTGTAGCAAAATGTCAGCACCATGTGAGCACCAAGTGGCGAGATGCGCGAACTGTAAAGGGCCACACCCGGCGACATCACCGCGGTGCCCCGAGAGAAGATCAAGCCGACAAACACGCCAGCAGAAGGGGGCCGAGATTCGCAGTAGCCCACCAGCGATGGAACCGGTAGCAGAAAACGATGACCTTACAATGGACGGAGATCAGATGGATAGGGAGAAGACACCCGCTGACCCGGAGCAAATCATCCCAACACAAGCGATCTCGATATCTTCCGAGATGAGCACACCAGAACCAGAACCACTACCGCAGAACGAACCATCGCCCAGACCGACAAGAGAACTCCGGCCGAGGACCAAGATGGTGGCAAAGGCGGCGCAGATCTTCGGATCCAGCGACCCGACACACATGTCCGTTGATGATGATAGTGATACAACATAACTGCAACGGCACGGCTGTGTCAACGATAGCCGCACTGGAGGCGGCCATCGAAACAGGAGCGGAAGTGGCGTGCCTACAGGAGCCGTACGTGGGAAAGAAACACGTGATCGGTCATCCGGGATTCCAAATCCGATGGCCGGAATGCGTGAAGAAAGACACGAGAGTAGCATTGGCAATACGGAATGAGGCGTTGAACCGATACGTGTTCGAGGAGAGGACGGACCTGGTGGATAGCCCTCACGTACAGTGCCTCGACGTCTGGGAGACAACGAACCGCAAGAAGGTTCGGAAGACAAGGCTCATCAACATCTACAATAGAGCCAGAGTTCAGGGCGGTGGATACACGGTCGACCACATGGACGTGTCGCGACTGATCGAGAGCAGGACCATTCTCGCTGGCGACTTCAACGCCCGCAGCCCCGCCTGGGACCCGTGGGTGTCGGGAAGACAGCACGCTGGGACAGTGGAGCGGTTGATAGACAGGCACGGTTTCATCATCAACAACAACGATTACCAGCCCACGAGATGTGGGAGGAACTGCCGGTCGATAATCGACCTGACTCTGAGTACCCGCGGGGTCGGAGCACTTGCCAAGTGGGAGATTGATGAGTCACTCGCCACAACATCTGACCACGAGGTGATTGTGTTTGAGTGGATGCCACTCAACGCAGTCATTCTCGAAGGGAAGAAAGAGGACGTGCAAAATTGGGATCTCGATCGGCTTTACGCAGACGAGCAAACGCTCGAAGCCGCAAGTGAAAACTGGCTTGAGCTGAGTGAAGGAAGAGCGCTGATTGATGCGTGGGCCACGTCACCGGCTGAGCTAGAAGCTGAAGCACAATGGTTGCAAGACAGCCTTCGAGACGTGCTTGACAGACATGCCGCTGGCAGAGCGCCGAGGGCGCGATCGAAGCGTTGGTGGACTGAAGAGGTCAGACAGCAGAGAATGTTATTCTCCAGCGCCAGACGTGCTCACAACAGTGGCCGCATTGGTTTTGACGAGTACCGCAGGGTGCGAAACGACTACTACGCGTACGTTCGGAGAGCCAAAAGACTGGCCTGGGAACGCTTTCTCGAAGGCGTCCTCCCAGCTGACGAAAGTTCGGAAGTGACAGCTGACCCTGCAAGGTGCTGGCAAGCGCTCAGGTACACCAAGCCGCAGGTGCCGTCATACACATCAGCGATTAGGGTGGCAGGCGTTGACGGCCAGCCGGACAAGATCGCGGCGACGGCGGAGGAGAAAGAAGAGATCTTCATGGCGCAAGCATTCCCACCTCAGGCCGTGGTCAACGAGGACATTCAGATCCCAGACACGAGTGCTGGCGTGAGTGCGGAACAGGTCTGCCAGGCGCTGTTCACACAGGCCGTCAACAAAGCCCCAGGCATAGATGGAATTGGCTTCAAAGCGCTGAGACTGCTGTGGCGGTGGGCAGAAGACCGAGTGGTAGCTCTCGTGCAAGGGTGCATCCGAACAGGATACCATCCCTGCACGTGGAAGACCGCGAAGGGTATCCTCTTGCGCAAGCAGGGCAAACCCACATATAGCGTCGCCAAAGCATACAGAGTCATCAGCCTGCTCAACTGTCTCGGAAAAGTGGTCGAGAGGGCGGTCGCAACTTGGATCGCATCCTACTGCGAAGCAAACGACATCTTCCATCGAGGACAGTTTGGCTGTAGAAGGGGAAGGGGGACGTCTGACGCGGTGGCCCAGCTGGTCGCAAAGGTCGAGAACGCATGGAGCCAGAAACGGGTTGCGCTGCGCTGCTCCTCGATGTCAAAGGCGCCTTTGACCGGGTCAACAAACAGAAACTCATCCGGCGGATGATACAAGTAGGCATAGCGGGCAACATTGTGCGTTGGGTAGACTCGTTTTTGTCAGACCGCCGGGCCATGTTGGTGATCGACGGGAGGACGGGCGAGACCGGTAGCATCCAAGCAGGCCTGCCGCAAGGATCGCCAATATCGCCGATACTGTTCATCCTATCCGTCAGCGAAATGTTCCAGTGGCTAGAAGATAGACACCAAAGCTTCAAGCCATATCCTTCGTGGATGACGTAGGCCTGGTGACGGAGTGTCACAGCCTAGACGAAGGCACAATGCAGCTCGAGGCGATAGCCAGAGACGCGATACAATGGGGATCGGACAACAAAGTCGAGTTCGAAGTCAGCAAAACTGAGGTCCTCATTTTTAGCAGGCGTCGCAAGATTCTACAAAACGCAAAATCTGCAGCCGTCCGCATCGGACAGCAGACCTTCACCATCAAGCAGGAGGCGACTAGGTGGCTCGGCTTCTGGCTCGATCCGAAGCTGTCGTTCAAGACACACTTCGAGAACAGGATGGCTAGTGCCAAGGGGGCTCTACAGCAGGCGTCTAGCCTCAGCAAGAGCAACGGCGGCTTGTCCGTCAACCTGATGCGGAGGGTGGTCGTGGCCGCAGTGACCTCGGTAGCCATGTACGGATCGGAGATCTGGTGGAGAGGCCAGAAAGACAGATTGCGAAAAGTGCAGCTGTTGCTGAACAGCCAGGCGAGAGCCATCACAGGGCTGCTGAGATCGACTCCTCGAGCATTCCTACAGAAGGCATCATGCCTACCCAGCGCCCAAGACCTCCTCGACCACCGTCAGACCAAGTTTGCGATGCGGGCGCTCAGTGCAGGCGGGGACCACCCCACACACCAGCTCCTGCCCGCCAACTTCCGCTTTGGTGAGCTCCATCGACACGAGGGAGCGACAGGGCAACCATCAAGCATTGGCTGGACAAGACCGGAAAAGACACACCGATCGTTCGGAAGCCGGCTCGCGCAGCAGATAGTCAGACACGTCAGCTACGACACCGAGTATGGATTCCAGTTGCTACACAAAGCCGACCCTCTCACGGCAAGCCCGGTGGTTCGAACCCACGGCTACTTGAGCATGCCTCAAAGAATGCAACCAGACCACCCGCATCAGCTAACGCTGTTTGTAAGCACGAGACAGGAGGTAAGCTTTGGTGTGGGAGTGGCATGGAGAGAGCAATATGCGTGGAAGACGAAAGCGTCATCGCTAGGCAAGCACATCACAACAGCCGACGCCGCCTTGTCCGCCATCGACATGGTCACGAAGAACCTCGTCTCGACACTTTCGAAGGCAGATCACAGCCGCGCAGAGATCGTGACAGAGTCGCGGAGTGGACTGATGGCTATCGCAGGCCGAGGACCATGGACGTCACCGATCCTTTCCAGCATCAAAAGACACGCGCAGCGTGTTGAAGATGCAGGCGGCCGAGTGGTCCTGACATGGCTGGAGAACGATGGAGACGTGGAAGGCTACGAAATAGCAAACGCCGCAGCACAACGAGCAGCAAAGCAACAGCCCAAAGAAATGCGATCAGCCTCGCTGTCATACGTGAAGCAAGCGATCGAGGCAAAGTGGAAAGCAAGAGCCAAGATCAACGATGACATCGCGAATGCTAAGAAGTCGGTCGCAGCCCGATACCTGCAGCTCAAATCGGGACATGCGGTCACCGGAGCCCACCTGTTCAGGATCGACAAGGCAGAAGATGCGCAATGCTGGTGGTGCGGCGGGAGCAGTCAAACGGTCGCTCACCTCCTACTCCGCTGTCGGAAATGGCGAAGACAGCGAGAATCTATGATGCGGGGATTGCGTGCGAAAGAGATCACCGTCAGCGCGAGACGAGACCGAGCAGACCTGGTGAGCCTGTTTAGAGATGAAGCCACTAAAGAGGTCCTCCGATTCATCGGAAACACAGAAGTGGGCAGGCCAATGGCCAAAGAAGAGAACAGGGATGACTATTGGGACATTGGACGACTGGACCAGAGCTCAGATGAGATGGGGATGATATCTGAGGACGGAGGAGAGTAAGGGGCGAGGGAGGTTGCCGACGGCAGGAAATCAGGAGGGCGCAAATCCCAAAAGCTGTGGCGGCTTGGTGAAGTCGGGACGGCGAGCTGAACTGTAAGAACAAAGGAAAAAAAGGAAGGAGCAGAATTAGAGGTCACAGAGATTGTCGCGAAGATAGCCGGCGTGCCATAAGCTATTTAGCTTGAATGCAATATGATTAAAAAAAAAAAAAAAAAGACGGAGAAGATTTGTGGAAACGTCAGGTAGATCATGAACGGTCAGTCATGTTGATCACCGCGACTGGCTGTCTGGCCTTTCAGAACAATGCTCTTGGCTTGGTTGTCGGCTTATGTTGGTATCATGGATCATTATCGGCTAGGTATCCGAGGAGATCGCAAGGCGGTGGCATAGATGGTAGTGAACAATAATCCTTGGAAGAATTCTGAGTTGTATTTAAAGTACGACTTTGCAGATGATCTCGATACGTTAGCTGCTTAGCCTACATCAGTTCTAGACGTAGAGCTTATGACAGAACAAACCACAATCGAGGCATCACACATATTTTAAATGACAGACACGTATCGAGGCAATTCATGTCAGCCCGGAGGCGGAGGGATGTTTTCATGTGTACGGAACCCTGGCCCATAATTTCGAGTCTTACCCAAGAGAGTTCTCAACTTTGACGACAATTCGTCCGCCCTGGCTGGAATAGAAGAGCCCTTTGACCGAGACGAAACGCTCGCCTGATGCCGACAACTCTATGTCGAATGTACTCTGATCAGAAGGAAGATGCGGCTCGCCAAGTAACAGCATGCAAAGCTCACGAGACACCGCTACCCAGTGATTGCACATGCAGAAAGTTCAATCGACTTAGTTTACACGCGCAGGAAAGCATCATGCAGGTGAAGATGTACGGCTATCCTACCCTCCCGCTCCCTTCTCTAGTTCTCTCACGTATCACATGAGTTCGCGATCGCGGGAATATACCTCTGCATCCAACAGTCTGATCAACACTATTCCTCCCTATTTACATTACCCCATGACATGTGCTTTAGCATTGAATCACACCACCACCAATGTCTCCGAATAGAGATACGCCTGGTGAACAGGCTGATCGCTGAGATTTCCGGATAAGACCCGATATTCGAGACACGTTGAAGAAGATTATGTATTATCCGCGCTGGCTGCCCAGGAGCGGAAGGCTAAAGGGAAAATCGAAATCCTTCTAGCGATGGCCATTGGAGTTCTCCTCTCGTAATGTGCACGCAAGCGGTGAGACTGTATGTTACTCAAGTCCGTCTCTGCAGCAAGGTCTTACCCGGACGCTTTTGACCATCAGTTTTATCCTTCATTGATAGCATTGCGTAGAAAGAGACAGGGTGGATAGAGTCGGAATGGTATGAGGCCTCTTTCGCGATCCACCATGGTGAATTGTGGGCTACAGCACGTGAACACATCCCACCATCGAGCATGGGCTCCCGTTTGAGCTTGATCATTCTTCACAAGCCTACCATGCACAGACCACACGTTATCGAGTCTTGATGCAAGCAACTCTACCACATGAAAAGCTTAGCCATTAGATAGAGAGATCTTTTTCTCCTGAGCTCCTTCGCTTTCTTCACTTAGCGTAGAAGAAGCCATAAGAATGGGCTTCAGTGGAGGCGTTGAGACCACGGCAGCTCCTCAGGTCGGACCGAATAGCAACCGGACCAAACATCGAACGTTAACTTTCTAGTGGCACTCAGATGCTCAACGGCATAGGTTTGGAGGATCCAAGCGCGAACGACGCGCGTGCCCACATTAATACGCAGTCTCCACTTGCCAGACCTCATCAGTCCTTCCCACAACGATTGTCGTCAACCAAAAATTATTCACATAGAGCGGCAGTCTGAAGTTGTGTCCAACTTTGAGGAAGCAGAAAAGGCTTGTCTTTCCCCATGGTGTCAAATCCTGGTACTCACGCTATCTAGATTTTGCTCAATGGAAGAGACGGACCTAGACAGGAAGGGGGGCACAGAGAAGGCTACACCATGCGTAAAGCCAAACACCTGTCGGGAAGACAATAGCACACACTTGAATGAGTCTCATCGCAAAGCCGGATCGATCACAACTCTTGTTGGCAGTGCGCTGGCGAATCTTTCCGATGGCTATCAGCAGAGTCTGGCCTCTTCCACAAATGTGATCTTCAATCATCTTCTCGGCAAGCGAGCATACACTTCAAGCCGCCAAACACGCATTTCCAATGCTCTACTTGTTGGAAGCGTCATAGGAATCTTGGTCTTTGGCTACACATCCGATCGCTTCAGTCGTAAGGGGGCATGCTGGTCACTTCTACCCTGGTGGTTGTAGGAAGTATGATGGCCACACTGGCGTTCCAGGTCGACGGCGCAACGAAAATGCTCTGGTTCGTGACAATTGCTCGTGGCGCTGCTGGTGTCGGAGTTGGAGGTCAGTTTTCGCGCGTTACTCTGGATGAGCTTTGGAAACTGACTTATTGTAGGTGAATATCCAACTTCAGCAGCAGCCGCGTTGGAGGGATCGAACGAGCATTTTGACTCAAGCGAGGGCCGATCCAAGTTCTTGTCTCGACTCTCATGGCCACATCCGGCGGACCCCTATGTACTATTGTCTACTTAATCAGCCTTATCGCCAGCGGGGATGATCTGAAAACTGCTTACCACGCCATGTACAGCATATCTATATTTTTCCTATACTGGTCATACTCACACGATGGCATATGCAAGATGGCAGACTTTTCCAGAGGAGTAATTTCAAGTCTCGGAAAATTCCTTGGACTCTGTTACTGCGAACATACTGGCGAAGACTTCTGGGTACCTCCGCCGCCTTTTTCCTATATGATTTCGTCAATTTGTAAGTGCTGTATTTAAGTCACTTCTTTGGCAATTGTATGTAATACTGACGTCACGAAGTCCCAATTCCATCATGTCTTCCGTTATTGTCAACTCTCTGGTCCCCGGAAGAATGTCCGGACCGTGGCCATTTGGCAGCTTTATCTGGCCTTGATGCCCATACCCGGAGTGCTGGTCGGAGCATGGTTGGTCAATAAGATTGGGCGGCGGTGGACTGGAATCCTGGAGTCTTGGCCGGGTATGTCGTTTGCGGCTTCGTCATCGGCGGTCTGTACAGTCGTCTAACCACACAATCATTGCCGACCTTCATCGTACTCTATGGACTTCTGCAAGCATTTGGCCACATGGGACCTGGAGCCACCATAGGCCTTATCTCGTGCGAGGCGTTTCCAACCGCAGCAAGAGGTATGGGTACGGGTGGCGGCCGGGTTCGGCAAAGCAGGCGCAGCAGTGGGCACCCAAGTGTTTACACCACTTCGCAATTCCGCGGGACCGTCTTCCACGTTCTACTTGGCAGGTTCGGTTGGACTGTTGACATCCGCGATCTTTTTTTTTCTTCCCGAGGGTCATGGGACAGATCTGCAGCGCGAAGACGAGGAATTTGAGGTTCTTCTGCTAGAAGCAAGTAAGCAGAAGCCGGCTTCATCGACAGATTAGAGAATATGTAGAATACCGTTGACAATCTCGTGGGCAGGATATAAGCTAAGTTCTGACCAGCGATGTCTCTGAAAATTCCTTATGTCATGATCTACCTGTGCATCTACTCCCAATTTAAAGCACTTCTTCCTCCTGATTGTTGTCATCATCGCGTAGGCCAGGTTGAGTGATTTCCACTACCACATGAGGGGTCTCATCAAGTGTCGAAAGTCTGAATTCGAGAATTAGAGACTATTGTAGAACATTCCCAGGAGAAAAGTTTCAAGAGGTACATGATTTGATCTTCAGATGATTCTCCGGCCTGCGGGCTTATCAATGCTGTCACTTATCACGGGAGTCCTTACTCGTACACCATTTGACCAGTTGTGTTTCCCGAGTCGAGACCAGACTAAAACAGCTGGAGACGTCCTTAACAATTCACTGCAACAATCCTTCCGGAGTGTCCCATCCAAACTACCATGCTTTGCCTGCTTTATACGACTCCAATTTCGCTGTTTCACAAGCTACGTATATCATGGCTCATCGGTGCTTCCTGCTTCAGGTTGTAACATGAGTGCGAGAGCCAAGGCTCACGCGGATCGCCTCTGGCGCAGATGGGCAAGTTGTCTTCATCAACAGTGATAAGTCCTACGACGTGAAGGACGAGTACTGTTCGACAGAGATGCCTGACGGAACCAGGAAGTATGAAGTCAAGGGAAAGCCCACGATCAAGCATTTGCAATCTATTCCGGGCGATGGAATCGACATCAGTCAGTGCTACCGACAACGACAAGGCCAACGAAGTTAAGCTCCCTTTCGCTGGCCAACGCTGAGCACTACAGTGACAAGTGCACGATGTACTAGCATCGAGATCCAGCTCATGGACACCATGAGTAAGTGGATTCGAACTCGCTCACCCTTGACGTATCCATCCGCATCGGGCAAAAATCCGTCGCAATGGCGCCGACACTAGTACTCGGGGCCGAACAAACCCCACATTTTTTTGACACCTCGGATCTGCGGATACCTACCTTCGAGGAAAATGCACGTTCGCAGCTCAGCGATCTGCGGGTGACCTCGTGCAGCACTTCCTCGCCATCTGTTGCATCATCCTGGAAGATCTGCACTTCACATGTCGGACAACACGATTCTCAACGTTTTTCGCGTGCACGATGCGGAAGCCCGCGGTGCTTGGCGGAAGCCTGCAAGATCATCTGTCCTGTTTGACTTTTGTTCGCTTGAAGGACCTCCAATTCCACGGTACTTGACGGAAAGCTACGCGATACGGTCGGTCGTCTTCCACAAGCTCACGTACACCCTAACTGGAACCTGAGTTGGTCAGGGTCCAGGCCGCGGCCTGCAATGAGCTGTGTTCTTGTCTCCTCGAGCTATGGCACGTATCATCATCAAAGCTGTCTTGTGTTGAGTTCCAGTACATCTACCAATTCAACTTCCCTCGGAATCCCGTGAGGCTCGTACGCCTGTCCTAGTATATATTCCTACGTTGACCTCGTCTGGACCACCTTCCAACTCGAGAATCATTGAAGAATTACGAGATATTTGGTCAAACATAGGTATAATTACTATGTCGGCATGTACGTTACAAACACAGATGATCTTGCACAATCATGCCGTTGAACTGACTTGGGACAGCTAACAACAAGACGACTATGATGGAGAAACTATTTCATCATGACAAAAAGAGCCACGAGCAGTCTAAACCCGGCTCAATCCGCCTCGGAGCAGGAGCCGACGAAGCGGTCAGAACTGGAGAAGATAAAGGCCGATATCAAAAAAGATGAGCAAAAGTTCAAGGATTACGTTGAGAAAGACGAAGCTATGGAGCGCGAGGGTAATGGAAACGAATATGGTGGTCTGATGTAAACAACACTCCTGCCCAAGAGCGAAGAGGCGTGTATCGCACTCGATTAGACCATCGGTCGGCCATCTCAATTGTTACATCGAAAGAAGATTCGTACCAAGCTGAGCAGCTTCCTGCGAATTAGTCGTCAATCACATGAAGCCATTCATACACTATTTGCCGTTGATCTACGTTCAGTGGGTACTGGCATCTTTCATGCGGTGCAACCTTTGGTGTTGATACATGTTCCCAGCACTGAAGGATAACTCTTTCGATCGATTATGTATCTTGGAAGTATCTACTGTAAACAGGCCGGTCGCGGCTCTGTGATGAATTCGACACCCCAGTTGTAAGCGTATTAACGCTCGCGCCTTGTGCTCGGTTGCACTAAATAAAACGTGGCAAGCTCTATTCGCGTTCCGGAAGCCACACAGCTGCCTCGTCGTGAATTATCGTCGCTACAGAGGCTCCTTACATCTTCTGCAGTACGGCAAGCCGGAGATTATTAGATCCTTCATGACAAGCAAATCATTCGCAGTGAGCACGAAAGGAAAGATCTCAAACCCACGAAAAATGCCGGTCCGGATCTCTTTCAAAGCACTATGCTGCACAGACCAAAGGTTCTACGCTGTCTGATGTACCGCTCTATGTAGAATACATGGCTCAAAAATGTTCGAATCCCATAGTGTTAAAGTCAACCATGGAATCTTCCGGCCGAAAAGCTTCCCCTGGACTGGAAGTGTAGACCAAGCCATGTTAGTGTTTAAGAAATCGGATGTATTGTCTGGCACAGAATAGGTGAGAGGCTGAACAAGTGAGAACCCAGACGTGGCGTTCGACACGGGGCAGGCCTCAGGCTGAACGAGAGAGAAACCGGGCGTGTGGCGTTTGGCTCAGGACACGCCTCAGGCTGAACGAGAGTACTCCGGGACCGGCGGCCTCCAAGTCGATGTCATCAGCGCTCTCCGGGCAATAGAAAACGTTTGCGTCGAGTCCCAACTTCTCCCAAACCTCATCGCGCGCCCTTTTGATGAGGTTCCATGCTTCTACGGCGCCGCTCGGGAGAAGACGAGCATCGGAATGGTTGCCCTCGGTAGACTGATGCCTTCATTATCCGAACTCTCACACATCAAAAGACCAAGGTCGACTAATGCCTGCTTTCGTCCGCTAAGGATCCGTCAGGAAATTCTTCAAGCTCGCTGATGAGGGCAAGCATGCTGTGTAACGGCTGATGCTGTCCAGGCCAACACCAATGCCAAGGTTGCAGATGCTGATCCTGCGCCAACTTAAGGAACCGGTGCAGGAAAACTCTGCAATTACTGACGACACTGTCACTGTCAGCATCCCATGGCTTTGAGCTTGCAGGAAGGGTCACATACCTGGGTTCTTTCTCCTTCAGGTATTGTAGCAGGCCATTCTGCCTTAAGGGACCATACATAATGGCGTAAGGTTTTGCTGCAAGCATGGATAGTACTGATGTCGCGAGAGACGCCAGAACTGGGCTAGACTCGATAATGCGCAGCTGCTCAGGGGACATTGGCTGGCCAGGTTCTGTCACCGGGATCGGTTTGCGGCTTGTAAGATCTGGCTCTTGCGCCTTTGCACATCCTGGTCGATCACTGGGCGATGTACAAGATGCTGTCAATCTCGGCTTCCGTAACGCGGTGACCGTTGAGAAGTCGCAAGAAGTCGCTCATGTGATGGTAGAAGGTGTATCTACCGCGAACAAAAATCCCCATCACAGTCTTAGTCGTGACCGCGGGCTGATCCATTGCAGCGTCCACTTCACTATATTCATTGGGCTGATCGACATGATAGAGCTTGCTTTCAATGAGTGGGGGAAGGCCGCTAGCCAGAGCAATTTGCGCGTCGATAGCGATAAGGCTCCACCATCTGTTATCTATGCGTCAATTGATCGATCCAGGTGTGGGAACGCGGGTCAGGGACTTCGACTCTTACAGGTGCCGTCGCAATTGGACGTCTGCGGCTCCTAGACCTTTGAAACCGGCTGGCTCTCGATGCAGACCTTAATCTTGTCAACACAACCTAGCCCATGGTTCTTTTCAATCAGTTGACACGTACCAAGCATTTGCGCTACTCTGAAAGCTAAGCCAACGAAGGAGCAGCAGTTAAGTGGTTGTTCCTCTCTAAGCCAGGTTGAATTAAGTATGAGGAACGCAGCGAATGTCCACAGGGACGGTGACTTTGGAAATCCTGCCAATCGAATCGCACAAATTGCGAGATCATAGAATCGAGAAGATAGCGTCTCACGTGATTCTCGACCGAAGTGCTGCTCAAGAGTCTTCCTTGAGCAGACAACACAACCCGCAAACATGACAGCCGAGTAAAGAGCGACAAAATGAGCACTGGGCATGTACCTGACCTGCAACCCGCTTCGCCTGAGGGAACCCGTCAGTATCAGTGTCTGCTCTCGTGGTGATATCGTGACTCACCATGATGCGAAGCTGTCCGCTTCTTGGAGAAATGATGTTCCATTGAAGAGAGGCTTCATAGTATGATAGCCATTGAAGTATGCTCCAACCAGAGCCTCGAAACTTTCGCTGATCGGTAGCTGGTAAGCGACTTCTGACAATGTTAATGTTTCTGGCGAAAGAAGAGCATTCTCCCTTCTCAACGATGTCTTGGGCATTGTTTGGAATATGTCGCCGTATAGCTGAGAGGTATCTGAAAGCATTTCTCGAGCCTGTGAGCTCGCCGAACCCGTTGATGAGCAGTAAAGTTTGTCGTGGTGGGTTCCACTAGTCCAGGAGGCCGGCGAACATTATATCCACTTTGCGTATGGAGAAGACGGTGGAGATCTCGAACCTAAGATTCGTGTCAGTGGCACCGTACAAGGGTTTTTTGGCGTGTAATATGTACCTCCCTACCAAGTGTTGCGAAGTACGTTGGTGAGAAGTATGTGCTTTTAGTCTGAGCTCCCAAGTGGAGATGGCCAGGATCGCCTATGTAGTGAGAAGCTCGTGTATTGTGAGAAGCTTCATGCGCATGTCTGTCGGCACCTGCAGCAGTCAGTATCCTGTCAGGAATCCAGTAGTTGCCACTTTGAACCTTCGCCATTCTCCGACAACATGTGGACCGAGATTACTCAGTCGACGTGGTAAAGCTGCCCGATGCCCAACGCTCTGGGATCATCTAGGGATCTGTCAATGCAATTCTAACATTGTTACAAATGTTTTACCTATAATGGTAGGTCTGGGCGCAGAATCCAGATAGGGTCAGCATAGCGACAGTGGAGGCCATCGCGAGCACATCTATCGCAGGAGGGCCGTAACTGTATCCGGAAGGTTAGCGTCCAGTCTCCATGGGACTCGATGTCTTTTGTGGAACCTTGTTGCATCGTAGTTTCCTTTCCGCGCAACGTGAACATGCGCGTGCCTGTCGTGGCCGTGACCCTGGGGCCATATTTCTTCTTGGTTTTATGAGTCAGGACCAGATCGGTGGACGCGTTGGAAGGCGTGCAGACGGGTGTCAGCGGCGCTGTATGTATCTATCATTCGGGCATTGTGTGTCCTTTCAGAATATCGGTCTGATGCGGCAATGGCTCAGTGTCAGCCAACCGCCCTGCGCGGGTGAGTCTTGGCAGAATGACGTGACCTGGACGACAACTCTGGCTCAGTCGTGATTGGTGGATTCGGTATGCAAGCAAGTCAACACTTTTCCAGTCCAGGCAACACTGATCATAGAGTCATACAGAACGCTTTCCTCGAAGATCGGAGCTTGATTTGACAATGTCCCAACAACAAAGTAAAGCAAGAAAAACAGCAGCAGAGTCGCTCTACGTTTCGTTCCAACAGACTGTTCAGAAGGATGACTGCTCTTCGGTCGGGAGATGTGGCTGCTTTTGCTCATTGCCTAGCTTGGAGCTTATGGTCACCGTTGAGTCGATGGTACCGGTACACAGCTGCCGCCGACCAACCCAGCAACGTAAATCGCGCGAAGCATCAAGCTCACTCGGACCGCTTTTACAACATTCACGCAGATCTCTATGTTGAGAGGCCCAGCTGAGATACGGGTGAAGCCGCGGCTGAGCGCTGATCTTCGGCATTCGGTACCAAATTCAGCACAGGTGTAACAGGAAGCATCGGCATAACGTGGCATGTGTGAGCCAGCCGAGGGCTCAATTTCAGTCATGTCCGAGAGAGCGCGATAATAGTAGCCACCGTACGGATCTATTTTTGGTATTTGGGTACCCAAGATGTCCATGATATCTTTTGTTGAACTTTTTGATCATAGTGACTGCTTGTTATGCAACAATACCAAAACAATTGTCTTTTCGTTGCTTCACGCTTCAGTCTCGCACCTCTCAGTCACCGGGCTACATTGCGACGATAGTCTCTCATATCACAGGATCTGACACCCTACTTCTTTGTTCATATCTGCCTCTCAACGATCTTATGCGTTCATCGCAAGACGCCTCGTGGATCCCGATGCTCGTGCCTGAGACTCTAATAGCAGCAGATGCCATCGGAGGATCTCTCCCATCGGCGTCTCCACGGTCTGCTGGAGTACTCGTCACAGTAGGCTTTCACGAATTTAGGCGTCTTCCCACAGCCTTGCTAATCTTTCAAGGCACCGTCGTAGAAGACCAGTAATTGCACAAGCCAGGTACTGGCTGAGAGGCTGCTGTTGAAGTTACCACGTTCCATCCAGCTTCGTGTTGAAGGCTTGATTCTTAGCATGGCGCAGAAACTCAATAGCCGCGACTCGTATCGGCGGGCACCTGTCCAGATGAGGAGCATCTGTAGCTCTAGAATTTATCAGGAGCTGCAACTCTGCTGAAGTACGACATGAATCGAAATGCTATTCCGAAATAGCTCATAAGGCTCTTCGGTCCTTTGTATAGATCGAATGGTCTGGTCTTACCCGTCAGATCGACTTGTGAAGGCTGGAAACGGCTGAGGACGACTCGGCATTGGGAGGTCAGCATGCAGTCAGGCCCATCGAAGCATAGCTTGTGGGCGTCCTGTAATAATGATTGCATCGCATCGACAATGGTACGAAGATCGCTCTCGTCTCCTAATGGAAAGACGGCGATTGCTGTTCGGATTTCGTCCTTTCTGAGAACACATACATGGTCGGCAACGTCTGTTTCTCTCAGCCAAGGGACTACGGCGGAGACGTGGTCATCGAACCCATGTACTCGATCAGTATCATCAGCGGCATCACGCTGAGCTTGTTGGACATCGTCTTCTTGTGCTCGGGAGAAGTCGTGCTTTCGGGATGTCTGCGTTCTATCTCTCCCTCCCGTCGCTTGCTTTGCTACCGCGAAATATTTTTGCTATGCTGCCACCTTAAACAGCCGCTGACATGTGTGGTTCTCCGTCCATACCCTGTTGCTTGAATGGACTCGTCTCGATCGGCTATCTCTCCACGCGTTTGCGAGTTAACACAACCGCGTCTTAGTTCGCAGTGCTCTCGTATCTCCCACGGAGTCCGACATGTGTATGGGCAAGCTATGTCGCTGGGACTAGAAGCCTCACACTTCAAGCTATCAAAGTATACAGGTAAGCTAGTAATCGGCGGGTCGCCTGGCGAGGGGTAAACAATATCCGAAGGTATTTTGGCGATCACGGAGAGTTCTTCGACTCTCGAGATGATGTCGCGACGCTGTTGCAGGCGCAGGCGTTCATGGTGTGCGCTGAGATGCTTATTCAGCTGCGCTGGTGCAACGGCGTACGGACGGCTCACACAAATCAGAGCGCGGCACTGGAGGTTGACATCGAAGAGACGATGGAAGTCGTCCAAGTTGGACGATGATGTTTACCTACTACGACAGGAAGGGAGCGAATAGTATACATTTTCTACCAAGAAAACGATAGCGTCTGCATTCAGCAAGGTGCATAAATTCTGGAAGCTTGTCTATTCATTATTGCTTCTTCTGACTCAGCAAGTGCGATTTCAGACTTCTCCGAGTCTTGCAACCCTAACCCTATATCACTCAATGCACACAGCGAAGGGAAGTAAAGCCCTGCAAGCTCGGCAAGTAATAAATGACCTGTGAGTGGTAAAGACTTTGACACTCTTACGATCAAAGTCAGCGTGTCTGAACCCTCTGCACGTGTTGAAAACGCGATGCTCGCCAACGAATTCGATGTCAGTATGCAAGCTGCAGCCAGTCCGCAAACTACGCCTACAAATCACCGACATGCATTGTCCTGGTTCTTCACCTTGCTGGTGTTCAGATGATCTAGCGACTGTCTACATCTATACAAGAAAGGTGAGCCCGTAAGGCCACAATTCCACTCAGTTCCACACCAACACTATACACATCGCGACGAAATCTAGTATGATGCCAAAAAATTTAATCTAGGCTTGATACCAGACCGCTCGAAGATAGCCGCCCGATCGTTATTGTGACCAATTCGCTATGCGTCGAATCGCTTCGATTATTTCCGGAGACCATCCTCGCTACTACTGTTCGAGTAGAACGATAGTGCTTCCATTAAAATCTCCGGATACTCGGAGTGATAGTTCGCAGCGTCGATCAGAATTTCGTCCACAATGCAAGTGCCGTTCGACGATCGCCCACTAATGTTATACCGGGCATAGATTGCATCTCGGTAGCAGCGCTGTATGACTGCGTCGTGATATAGAGATGCCCAAGGCTCCACCGTTCGAGCACCGCAAGTTCCGTCCCGAGCTGCGACGGGATCCAGGTCGAGAAATGACTGTTCGGGCGGTTGCGCCATAATTGATTCAATCTTTGATCCGAGATGCTTCGACTTCAAATGGCTTGATCCGATGTCAAGTGTGTTGGATGGACGAACCAGCGCTTTTAGTAGTGGGAAAATAACGCTCGGATCAGTGCTTGTACGAATTGCAACACCGCCAGGCTGACATACGATGACACCGTGACTGGGCAAATGTACCGAGAAATCCATGCTCGTGGCTTTCACAGCCAGCACGAAGTTGCGACGGACCCATCATGATTGATTTCTGGAGGTGTGGTGTAGACGCCTCCCCATGCTGTTGCAGTGCACGGTTTTCTTGGATCACCGCATAGACAACCTGCTTCTTCGAGTAGGGCTTGAGGAGACAAGGGTAATAGTTGACAGGGTTGTATAAGCGTGATCACAAGCTGGATGCAATCGGCTCTTGATCGGTCGATCGAAAAAATCAAAGCTGTTCTGCATGAGCAAGTCAGATCAGGCCGCAAGGCAGGGAAGCCTGAGCAATCAGCATCCAGGCATAGCAAGTAATTGGCACGGGAACGTGCTATTTGGTCGGAAATTTGGGTCAGAGAGGTCTCCCTTCTCTTCAACAGACGTGGCGTGCGGCGCATCATGGGAAAAATTTAGAGCTGTGCATGAGGCGGAGCATACTATACATTTTCATGGTAAACATGAATTGAATGATCCGGACGAATGATAATCTCGAGGCTATCAACGATCACGTATCGTGTGAGTTTTTCTAGGCCATCGCGTCCATGATCGAGGCCAACCCATTGTTACGCCACTGATGTCATTGCATGAGAAGAATGCGACACCATTGATCCACCTTGTTGGATTGGCAACACCATCTGGACGCAAGCTGACTTTCAGGGATACAACGTTCCCAAACGCATTCTTCCCTGACCTCGGAGCTTGCCATGTTGTCAGAACGTGCATCGAATGAGCCAGTTCCCATTGCTGTGGTGTGAAAATGCTGGCCGATGGTTTGCCGGGCAGATGACCGCACCGCAGCTGCAGTCGGCAATCGATTGCTTGGAAGAGCTTGCAAGCCATGATATCCAGATGGAGTAGAGCTGGGGATGTCGCATTGGCTCTGCGTTTAGCTAAATAATGTCGGAGCTTAGCAGCCAGGTAGGTTGCACCACGCCCACTGAGCTCGTCTATCAGCATCGGAAGTTCCAATGAATCCCAAGGATTACTTTCCAGATATCTTCTCTTCTTGTTTGACAGCTTGGGCAGATCGAAGACACTAGTGTCGATATTCGCATTCTTCGGTAACGACCATATGTATCCTTCGGTTTTCAAACCTTTGGAATGGAATCTGACGAACGGGAGCCGACAATGTTTGAGAAATGTCAGTGCTTTGTCTGAGACTGGTAGGCTGTCGAATTTTGGTTGTAGGATCCCACAGACCAGATATCGTATGATCAAGCGAGTTGTGTCGCAGCTTGTCGTGGGCACCAGTGTTGATCATGATCTCGCCATTAAGCAGATATTGTGAAAGTAGGGAAAGACTTAGACTGTAGCCTCGTCGAGATAGGGCGTTACTGTCCAATCGAATGTCATACGCACAAGCATTTGCCGATATCGCGAGTGTGTCCCATGCATCTCCAACTCCGCGCCGCGCAACATCTGTGAAGATCTTCGCCGACATGGTCTTCAGGCTACCGGTGGAGGTCTCGAGGGTGAGGCTATACTTTTCAACAACTGCCAGGACTCCACGAACTTCGCAATCCGGCCACTCAGACAAGCATGCGAGAAGGAAGATGGTCGCTTGTTCGCGGAATTTGGTTGCTTGTGCACAAAATTCGCCAGGGATTCTGCCATAAGGGAACGGTATTCGAACTCCAGACTTGACAGGAATTAGCAAATCCATCCGGACGCCCGACAGATATTCTTCCTGATATATCCATGCTCTCTTCCACCAGTCGTCCTCAGTCAGAAATTGGAGAATCCGTCTAGTTTTCGTGATCGTCTTCATGCTGACGGCCGGGATGAATCGAAACCTTCCGGGGCCCTCTCTCCTGGCTAGTTGACCGTCGAGAAGACTGCCCAAGAGGCGCGCTTCGTTGCTAGTGCTGATACGACTCGATAGCAGACCGATGCTCTTTCTAGCCCTTTTGTAGACAAGGCCCATAGAATTAATTGCTCTTGCTTTCTTGGCAAAGTTATTCTGGTCTATACAGACCTGATCGATCCAGAAGGTGTCCAACTTACACACGAGGAGGTACATTAGCACTCTGTCCAGAATGCTATTTCGTATGCCGAGAACCTCCATCTGGTCCGAGACCATATGATTCCTATCTCTACATGCAGATAGAACCGAATATTTGCCTGATTCTGGATTTTCCCATTTCGATGGTTGTCGGGTCCATGAGATGGCGACGAAAGAATCTTGCGGTACGTGTTTGTAGACCTTGCGAAAGTGTCCACCTGATGTCGACGGTTTGTACTGCAAGCAAATGAGATGCTCCGCCCATTCATGCGCCTTTTTGGCTGAATGTGCAAGTTTCTGTATCGCGCAGAGTTGGGACACAACACTTGCTCCGCGGAGGCAAGGGAGACCTCGTAATTCCCTATGCCTGTCGTCTTGTGTATTGGTGGTCATGTTGTTGGATGGTTTGCGGGACCTTGCATCTATTAATGAGGTCTGATCAAGCTTTTGTATCGTATGGTGGTATATCATACACGATATGGCTGGTCGAAGACTATCGCTCGTCAATGGTAGCAGTGCTGACATTCGGTCCGTTCGGATCTCTGCAACCCCGCGGTGTCAAGTCACCGATGTTTACGGCTGAGAAAACGACGATCGCCGGCAGGACAGCTTACGCTCTTGAGAAACTTTTGTGGCTGCCGGGCAGATGTGGCTTTAGGATTGGTCGAAGACGCCAATCCTCCACGTACAAATGAGCTGTCACACGTGGTAGCAAGTTCCGAAGGTGACTCCATCGTGGAGCTATTGTGGATGCAGATGTGCTGCATGCATTATCACTTCCATTTGATCTCCTTGTGCGCTACAAGAGACTTGCGTGGCCAAGCGCTCTCATCTGCCGCCGACGACAGCGCGAAGTTTAGCGCCGGAAAGCTCTAAGTGTTGAGTGTGGGGATAGCTGGATGGAATTGGGCCTAACCGCAGCGTGCTTCAAGCAGACGTTCTCCCATTCGTCCACACTCTCACCGGTGCGCTACATCTCAGAATCGTATCGGACAAATCACACAAAGGTTCCAGTCGCTTAAACACATCACTTTCTGGTAAACGCTTCCATTTGCACTATGTCACAGACAAGCTCTCCACCTTGACGTCAAGCATGTAAGCGCGATTGTGTCCTGTAAGGCGATTGTGAATACCTGCAGGTAAAGCAATCATTCTTTCCTGCTCCCTCGAAAACGAATGTGTCGGGTTTAGTAACTACATTTTACACTTGAAGACCTCCTGTGAGATGGAGTAGGCGGCTTTGACATAACCTAGAATAATTATTTATCAGGGTTTTGATGGGAGCGTGAAATCAAGGATCCCTTCCGAGAATCAGAAAGGCACCAAAGTCCAGGTGAAGTCACGCTCTTGCTCCACACCGTGTCGCACGTTCAAATGGTCGAAAATCCCGCTTCGACACTATGGAGGTTCCAACAGCATATGTTACACATTACATATCGTGCAGAGGAAGAAGTTGAGAGCTTCTTAACAGATGTGACGATGAATTGCCAAGCGAGATGTCTCCCAGTACATTCGGCGTGGGAAGAACCCTGACTTGAACATTCAACAGATATCCGTGAAGAGTACAATATGGCTTCAGGATGCACAATCGGCGTTACCCTGCTACAAAAACAAATTGCCACTGAGAGGTTGTAAGTAATCCATTGGAAGATGGTCATCCTGTCTTCTTGCGCGCCCGACAGCCATTTGAAGCCTGCAGATGAGCTGATGGGTCTTCTAGTAACAATCATTGTCGATTCGTCCTTCTCGTTCGATCTACAGCAGTTCTGCGGCATTATCGTACAAATAACTCCGCCATAGAAAAGTGCAAACACTTATTTGCTTGCTTCCATCATCGAGAGCGCTGTCATGGTAACCGAACACCATCGATTATTCCGTGGCCTCTTATAAGTTGTATTAGCTCAAACGTCAATAGGAGGAGTGTATACTGTCGCGTCAATGATAAATTCAAAACCCTGGGAGATCTACAGTGAGCACGCAAATCTGTCAGTTTGTGCAATTATTGTTGCGATCATAGTCCAGAAGTTCGTGGGTGCGATCAAATTCATGTACGCACTGAGCATTCAATGAATGGCCTCTTTGGATCACCCCAAGTGACTGCACGAGGTCTGTCTGATCCGTGATCCTTTAGTACGGTCATTCTTACTCAATGTGACTATTGCGATGTTGAGTCGGTAGGCTACTTGGCACTTCATTGTCGTCGCCTCGTATTTAGCGATGCCAGCAACTGTGCTAGGAAGATGTGTGCCTTGAAAGTCCTGCCGAGTGAGATGCGTCTAGCAACTTAGAGCACGACTAAATGATCTTGCACCTGCCACTCTAAAGATACCTACAGGCGTTTGAATGCTGGGCTACTTAGAGAGTTGCCGCTCCACGACCATTTTACAAACCATGACAAGCGTGGTGGCTTCTCGCTGGCTCGCTTGCCTGTCGTGTCGTGACACATCCTTTGCGACACATTCCGGGGAAGTATAACTGCGTAGGAATCACTCACTCCAAATACCTAGAAGACATACAGATCGCGTAACGTCACCAGTCAGAACGTAAATTTCAACCACTGGCAGTTGGAGCACTTAAAGTAGTCCTTGGTGTGAAGACGAAGAGGAATGCTCTTCTGCATACGGTGGAAGGATATCTCCTTCAAAAGGTCAAAGACGCCAGAGTGTACAAGTGGCTTCGAACAGTGTATCCGAGAGTGTATTCGAGAGTGTGAGAGTGTATTGAAGAGTGTATTCGAGAGTGCTTTGAAGGATGCTTTGAAGAATGTTTTGAAGAGTGTTCTCGCGAGTTTCTACGCGAGAGTGTTGACGAAGACATACTCCGTGTCATAATCTACGTGTTGTGAGAAATGTAGCACTCGATTTGGTTGGACGACACTTGCTTGATTGTCTCCCTGATACTATGTACGACCATTTCATATCTTCTTCTTATCAACGAGCGTGGTTCCCGAATCTTCCACGTCCTCTTGATATTGCGAAGCCGAATCGATCCGTAGGATACTCTAGCATGTAGGAACTATTCCACAACAGTTTCACCTTGTGTATGACAAGGCTATTGGTGCAGAGGATTCGCGAATTCCTTTTGGGTCGTTTCAAGCAACGGTCGCTGGGTTCGACTAGCTGTTGGTGGATCTTGAATGAATGCAATAGCTCCCTTGCATATTGCTTCCTCGTGGACTGCCATCCGGTCTAGTATAAAAGGGCCTTCATCTTGATAAGGATTTCACTGCCTCCCACTCTTCAGTCGTGACTGGGTGTATGTCACGCGGCATGAATGTAATGAGCTCCCTTCTGATCAAGTTTGGCTTCCCCTCGAAGTAAGCTTTGCGACGCAGACGGCGACTGAGCCTCTTCAGCGCCACATACACGTCTTTCACCTTCAGCCCATTCACAGACTGGATGCGAACATCTTTCGTGGAGTGGAAGATACCCGATCTCATCTTGTGGCTAACGCGGACGTCGGCAACAAAGCATATAGGATTGGAGGTAAATGCGTCTAACAATACGCCTTCAGCTACCACAGCGTTGGACTCGAAAGTGGGTGGTATCATGACGGCCGATACCCAAACCTGAATTCCATGTAGCCACCCTGGCGGAGCCGAGCGCAATGCTTCTACTCGAGCTTCACGATCCCAAGGACCGTTCAAGAATACTGGATGCAAAACAGCTGGAATGAAAGTGCAACGAGGATGCGGTTCGTTCGGACCCAGCACTCTGAACATCGGTCCTCCAGGCGTCTGAGAATTGTGCATGAACAGCCAGTGTCCGACACTTTGGAAGTGAGTGCCATGGTGACCCCTTTTCACAGTCTTCCACGTCTCGTGCGGGCTGATGCTTCTATTCAGAAACATTTTGTCCCGAATCGGTGAACATTCAGAAATAGCTTCCTTGAATTGTTTCGAGACGCGTCGCACGATATACAGCTCCTTAGTTGGCAGATAAAGCAATACATTCTGAAGAAGCTCGGGCGTGTTGAACGTTCTCTGGCGCACCTCGTGGCCGTTCATGGCTTTCGTGTAGGCTCTGGTTCTCATCCGCTGCTCGCCCAGTTGCGGAGGCTGGAAAACATGGCAGTGGGAGCGATATGTGCGTGGTTTGTAGATTCTTTTCCGACAAAAGGTCAATAATAAGTCGTCGCAAAACTATATATGGAGATCTCTTGCCTCCAGGTTTTCTCCCAGCGTCTCGCCAGCACACTTTGAGCGTGTCACTACCGGCATCCTGACGATCTCTGGGGAAAACCGCTGGATTCTCAGCACATTGGTGAAGCGCGTCTGAAAATTTGTGACGGATCAAGATAGTTGGGAGGGTCAAAGGGGATTGAGTAAGGAGAAAGGGAACTGCATTCATAGCGTGGCGAACACGTCAGGACAACCAAGGGACCGGTCTTGTAAGATGAAATGTGTTGAAAGACTTGAGCGGAAAATAAGCGCTTGCTACACGAAGTACCACAGGTGGACTGGTCCCGACGAAGCTGCCAGAGCACGTTCTACCTTCATCGTGAATTCTCAACATCCTGACGTTTTACATTCGATAGACGCCTGCATCGCATCCACAAGAAAAACGTCATCCATGAACGACAGCGATGGACTCGGTACGCGTGACACTGCATCCGAATGTTGTTGGCAAACAGAGCAGTCACGACTTCTCGGCTGTCATCGTCGTTTCGATCTGTGATGTAGGTGGGTGGGGTAAACGCAGGGATTAGCAAGTCCCCAACCAGACTGTGAAAACGTTTCCCGAAGTTCCGAGGCAGGAAGCGCTTTTTGTTGCGCGAGGGTGTGACCTCTCGTTGATATAAATTCGTGGATTGATAGATTGCTGTTTTAGTTTTTCAGGTGTGCGGCCTGGTACACCGAGCCTTTCTATCTAATGTCTTCGCAAGCTAATTCTGCGATCTGCGACTTGAATCTCCAAAGTGCCTCGGCTTGCGATAAGAACGCAGACGCGCTGGCAGAGAAGGCCTATCGAGCTTTTGTCCTGTCGCCCCTCTTCTTGATTGGCCAACTCAGAAGAATAGGGGGTCGATCCCGATGGAGGGTCGATCCATTCGGCGCATATGTATCCAGGTATGTGACCTTCTTAACAAGCACACGGCAAGATGGAAAAGAGGGTCGATTGATCGGCTCGAATGAAGTAATGGACTCGAGCGAGCATAGTGATGTCAACATTATTGCTGATGGCATCTGAACGATCTCAAGAAGCCCAGCAACGCCTAGCGGCTTCTCTAGCTTCTGGCTTCCTGCCCCCGTCTCTGGTCGGCCGAACCAGGGAATCAAAGCGTCGGTCTAGGTGAGGGTTCGATTCCCGTGCAATGGCTGCGGGTCGACCGAGCCTGATGCACCTTATGGAAAATATACACTCCACTCGCGTCACTGGGACGAGACTTCCTTGTGTTGACATCTGGCAGGTCTCTTCCTTTTCCACAATAGCCTATACTAAAGATGCAAGCATAGTTCACAACGATATGGTCGCAAAAGGATGTTGTCACACAGGATCAAGTTGTTAGTGAGAATTGTCTATTTTGCCATTGTATCTCGACGCTATCATTTTCCGGAACTTCCCAGTCAATCGAGCGGGACTACGAATGAGGACTACCGAGTGATGTTTGGATAGAAACGTCTGCAGGTGTCGTCAACAGACCAGGTACAAAAGTTTACTCTTGCACGCACGAACAATCGATAAGTCTAACCCTAACCTGAATTCCTAGCTTCGAGCCCAGCGGCTTCCAGTCGGATCCAGGCTAGTACAGAAACGGAGATGATTCTTTTGCGTACTAAGAGCGCAGATACTCCCATGGGCCCGTGTTAGCGATGGTCTGCGGATATCATAGAGGTATACTATCTAGAGCGCAACATTGTCAATCGCGTATGTTATGCGTAGCGCGTGGACGCGCGTGGCATCAGAGCGCCCCGCTGAGCCGCTACACCAGAGCTGAAAGCGGGACGGGAAGCCAAACCGGATCCAGGCTAGCAAAAAACGGAGACTGTTCTTTTGTGTACTAAGTCTGCAGGAATGGGATGTTCCTCTATCAAACCAGTACCATCCATGGAACCTGGCGGGATCTAGACATCCTATAGGTTAGGTTAGGTTAGGTTAGGCATCCCACACCCATAATATGGGGCACCCTTATAAGACGCAGGTTCCATCACACTAGCTTGTGGCTGCGGCGCGCGAACTTGAGGCCCAGCATTGAAGAAAGCCAGTCCACGTGAGACAGTCATTCTCGCTGTGGCTTAATACCAAGGTAATATTGTGACTACTACCCTTTTCTTGCGTGATGCTCCTCCAATGTCTAAACTGTCAACTCTCTGAAATGACCGACATTCCCCGGTTGGCGCTGTGCCTTGATCTGCATCCTCAGCACAAGTGCACCACCATGAGCGGCAACTTCGCGCCAAGTGTTTGGCGGCGATGGACGTGGCCAGCAATATCTGACAATTAGGTTGGCGCGGCCGCTAGCCTTTCGAGAATATTATTGACAGCAAACACTGGTTGATGTATCGATCTGATGAGCGAGCTGGTTTGACCATCGACAAGTGCATCACCATCATCAGCGGCTACTTGCGGGTGCATTGTCGAGATGGGTGAACAGCAGATAATCTTTGTAGATTTTCTCTACCGCAGCCAGCTCCTGTTCTCTGTTAACCGTCAAAAAATGATGCTCGCCATGCTGCCGTTTCGAACGAAGGATGCACTCGCATCCCCTCCATCGCTGCAAGGTGCTGACCCTGTTGAAACAGAATTTTCGAATGCAGAAACATCGCCGAGAGTGTGTCAGGGTGATCAATACCCATAAGTCTCCGAGCCTCATGAAAGCTCAGATAGGACATTTCTTCCGCGGTGTCTGTGAGACCCATGTCCCTGTATAAGTTCGCTGCATTGTTGGCAACTGAGATGGTGTTGTGATTATCATCACCGAGATGCTCTCTCGCTAGTTTTACCGCACAACAAATTTCTTTCTGACTTTCAGTCAACCGGGATGCTTCGGCGAGGAAGGTCGCTTGATCGCTCATAGAGACTATGGTGTCAGGATGTGTTTCACCCAAAAGCTGCCTCCGGCTTTCGAGTGTCTCGCGCCGGTTCCTATCGCCTCTCCAGTATGTCCTTGGATGTGGTATAGTTGCGCAATTTTTGCCTTGCAATGCAGAAAGTCAATTGTGTCCAATTCCACTGAGCTTCGTAGATCGTCAAGGCTTCTTGCAGAAGACTCAACGCTCGTTGGCCTTGCCTAGGTCTTTGAGGGACTGTGAAACCCACGAGTGCGTGTGCCAGTTTTGAAGGCAATTGACATTCGTGGCATTTCGTCTCTCATGCAGCACTCTTTGTCGCATCTCTGCAGCTTCTTCGAACTTCCCCTGGCCACTGAAGATTGTCGCGAGATTCTGCTGTGTGTCAGAGCTTCAGAGCTACTAAATCCAAAAATCTTTTGCTGCGGCTCAACAAGTCAGTCGCAAGGCAAGCTGCTTCGTGGTATTTGCACTGGTCGTGGTAAGTGACGACCAGGTGGCTGGTGACACCAAGCGTATCAGGATCGTCACATCCAAAGAGTGTTTTGAACAGCTCCATGAGCTTCTTTTGCACGCCTCAGCTTCGGAATAGCGGCCCTGGCACCAGAGTGTAAATGCTAATTGTCCTTCAGAGATAAGGGTCGCTCGATCCTCGGGGCCCTTGAGGCGAGCGGTTTCATGGAAGACAGTTCTCCGAAGTCTTTCGACCTTGTCCAAGTCGCCCTGCTTTTGGAATGCTGCGGCCTTCGTAACCATGATGCGCAACTGCTCGAGGTTCTCGTCGGCCATGACAGTTTGCGGAATGCAGTCGGGGACTCAAGTTGCACGGATCTGACAACCTATGCTTGTGTAATACACAAATCACCTTGAGACTGGCGTTGATGGTAGGGTTTGGGGACTTGTAGTTTGTAGACAGTCCGGTCGTACAAAGATCGCTTCAGCAAGAAGCGTAGTGTTGACTCCGCTTGGCGTTTTAGAAACATACGAATCGTCGTAAGCGAGCCTTGGCTGCAGCGGCCTAAGGCATGACGCTTCAATGTATTGAGGATTCTGGATCACGATGTACACCCCACTCAATACATACGCACTAGATCATTCTCATTCTTTCTCAAATTAAGTAGCTTTAGATAGAGCGAAGGGTAAGAGTTAGAGATACTACTAAGTTCTCTCGCCAGTATATCTCGATCGCGTAGTTCGCTTTTACAGGCTCGATTGTTTGTATTCAGTATAAGTTAAGCCTTACTGTAGTCCTTTTTATCTTTTCTCGTAGGAGCGGTATGTAACTCGGATTCGGCTACTATTTGATAATGCGAATGCACGTAGCTAAGCTGAGTAGCACATGATTCCAGTCAGTAGATCAACACTATCGTCGCGGCCCATTGTACCCATGCATCAGTCTTCCTTCATATGGGGCACCTGCGGCACCTTTGGAAGACGCAGGGTCCATCGTACTAGCTTGCGGCTGCGGCGCGCGAGCCTGAGACCCAGTATTGAAGAAAGCCGGTCCACGTGAGGCGGCCATCCTCATACCATCAACAGGAAGTTGTGTTGGCTGGGGAGTGCCGATTGATGTCTGAGAAAGCATGTAAGATACTATATCATCTGGAGGTGGTGGTTGAAGACTTGAAACCTACCTCGGCGTTGGTCCATTGCTAGTGGCTGTGGAAACACCAGACGGCATTCCGCTTGGAACGACATGCACAGGGACATTCAGAGCGTGAAGTATTTGCACGTCTGATGCGGAAATTGACACCCAGTTGTATGTACTCGTACAGACTTCTGCAAAATTGGCAGATAACTGGTTGGTTGCCCGCGCCTTGTCCAAGGGCCGAAACGCTTGAACTCTGACAACGGCAGTCCATCGTGGGCTGGAGACCAGGGCAGGTGCGAGGGCGTGGGCGGATGGGTGGTTCGCTGCTGGTGGCTTGGGTTCGCTTGCGGGGGAAGTTGCGGGCACGACATTATTGCAAAAGCGTGTGTGCTGAATTTGGTATGAAGACGATTTGTTTGACATGGAGGTGGTGAATATGATCCCTTGCACTATCTTATATTTACCATCAGTCTGCAACCTACTCTACTAAATTGCAGACGAGGTGTTGCGGCCGGACTTCAAAATGTTGTTGGAAGTAGCGGCCGTGAAGTCGGCCGAGAGACACAAGATGCCCTGAAGCCACATGTTGCTAGCCCAATTGTGCCTGACAGGGGTCGCTTTCGAAGCAGGCACGAGACCTGAAGTGAGATCCCAGGTTCAGTAGGATTCATCCGAGAAAGCAATGCTTTGCGCTAATGCCTGGCTGGACGTGTACGCGAGCCGAGGACCCTACATCCGCTTGGGACCGTGCAGCCGACAAGAGTGGGTCTGCTGGTGATGCAATCTGCAGGGTACAGAAAATCGCGCCGACAATGGATCCAGCGAGCTCGCTTGCAGTACTTGCATCATAAAATCGCGCCGATAAATGACTTGGCAGACTGATCCTTCTACATGGAGACTTCGAGTCATGACGACTACATCGGCGATATGATCTGACTCTGTCCTGACACGTGTAGGAAATTTCGCTTCCTTGTAGCAGTCCGCTGAAGCCGATGCTGATCTGAACCTCAGCTTCAGCTACCCACAGGTAGCGTGTCTTTGGCTCTCTGCAATGCTATCTGCCAAAGACAGACAACTGGACTGACACAATTGTGACCACGCAGCAATTCAGAAGCTCCTTGCCGACTTCCTGATGATATGGTCCGCTATTTGACAAGCGTAAACTTGCCGGCTTGCTTGCTTGTCCGAAGGATGAATCGAGATTCGTCCATTAGTACATATATGTTGAGCGCATCAGTCTGCCAGGAGGTTCTCGTAGTGGCAGAATCCCCGAAGGTGTGCGGTGTCAATGGCATCGAAAAAGGAAAGAACCACATCTATCGTAGTCCAGATCAGTGATGTCGGCCAGAAATTAAGCTCAAGCGGGGCCATTCAGGATCCCGAACGTCCGGTAACCGGTGAGCGACTCAGCAGTCTCGTCGAAGAGCCCAAAACGCATACTCATGAAGACGGTTTTCAGAGCACCACCAGCTCTAGCTCGGGAGTGCGCGCGGATGCCTGGGTCAAATTTTGCGACCAGTTCAATGTCAAGGCAGCTATCGGGATGAGCCATGAGGAAGCAGCCGCCTTCAAGACAGATCGGCTGGACACCAAGCGCTATCTACAATATCATAGCGCGAAAGATGTGGTTGCCCGCGCCCAAGAACCGTCAGTCAAAACGAGAATGGACTCCTGGAGCATGCATGGCTCTCATCCTGTATTCATCATCACTGGTCTGAAGATCGCTCGAGGGTTTCGGCATGTCAACTTGAGAGTGGACAAGCGACACATCGAGGCTGGTGGAGGTGCCACCCTAGCCGAACAGGCGACAGCGGGTGCACAGGCAGGAGCAACTTCAGGTGCAACAAGATATCAAGATGTTAAATCTCGTCCCGGACCAGAGAACGACATTGTGTACGCCTATGAGCTCGCAACGATCGCCAAGAAGGGATGGTTCTCTAAACAAGTTCAGGTTGCCCTTCGTGAGCCAAGAGGAGGCTTTTCTTCCGCAGACGCTGAGGTAGATGATAACAACGGAGCTATTTCTCTCGCGCCAACATTGTTTGACGATTTGGACCGGGTGGCTGAGGAGAATCGGAAGGACATACGGGAAGATGTTGCCGTTGAAATCACATATCTCAGTGAAGACGGCATCGAGAAAAAAATGGAAGAAGAGGTATATTGTGCAATGTATGAGGACAACATAGAGAAAGCGGCATAGTGTTAATTGGCGGCCGATGAAATGAGAGATCCGAGCATTGCCTTTCGAGTAGTGTAGCATCGAGGGGAACAGTGCGACAGCATCCAGAACACTGGCACTTTAGCACGATCACGAATGCAGAAAGCTACGCTCTGGCGCTTTGTATCACACAGCTGTACGCTTTCTTATTCGGCAGAAACGAGCTAATGCACTTCTGAGCAAAGAAGTTAACTTTATCCTGCCTGACAGATGTATAGGCAGCTTCGACCAAACGGTCAATCGATAAAACGACTTCGGATAGCACTGGCTCCGTTTTGTCGGGCAGTCTCATGAGGCGGGCGGCTTCATGTAGAGACACACCGTTCAGAAAGCTCGGCCACTGAGTTCTTTCCAACCATGGGGACACTTGCGTCTTCGTGGGAGCGTGCTGGAACATGGACTTTCCCTGGGCATGTTCAAGTTCGAGAGCATCGAGAGTCTCGAAAACATCATTCGTGACAGAGTTGCTTCTTTCCGTCCTTTGCATGCCTGTCTTTGTTTGTATCGAGCTCTTGTCCGAAGGCTGTTCCTCAGGCTGGCTGATACGAAATCCAGAACTCCCAGGTCCGGATCGAAAGAAGTGCTGAAACTTGACAGCTTCCCAAGGTGGTTTATCTCCGAAATGCTCGCGCTCTAACTGCTCACGGATAGCGCGGGATCCAGAGCATTTACGCCCGCCACGACTTCTTATCTCCGGCGCGTGCGGGATGTTATAATGGCTGCGCATTTTGTCGACCGCTTTCGAGACGACAGAACAGTAACTGCAGCCAAACCCATTGTAGATGCGCAGATGGGGAAGCGGTGTCTGTTCTATTGCGGGTAAGATTACTGGCTCGTTTCGCGGGTCAAGAAGAGGGAATTCCATAAGTTTCGGGAGCATCCATCATTGATAAATGTCTGAATCTGCGATTTCGGATGCTAGGCTGGAGTTGTACAGTGCGTGCGAATGCCGAAGATGCGTTCCTACAGCTGAAGGACATATAGCGCTCCGACACAGCTACACACGACCATCCTAAGATCAGGAAGGAATTTAAAGACTTCCATCTCGGGAAATGGGCGCTTGACAACTCGTGCTGGAAATGAGGGGGATCTCTTCTTAAACCGCGATGGTAATGCTTGCAGAAACAATGGACGGAGCCTGGTATCTTCACAACCACGCGGGAACACGTGCCCCTGACGACTCTACACGGAGCGTCCTTTTGGCAAGCGCCTTGACCATCGCGCCTTCAAGGATTGTTACACACAATCAATATATATTGGGATGGCTCAGGGCTGACTATTCCCAGACGTGTTGGTCTTCCACAACACCTTCCTCGGTTGGATCGCGCCGCCCCATTCCCTCCAGCCGGTCCCGTCGTGGAAGCACGAAGTCCCCCTCTGGATCGATTCCGTCGATGTTGCTTGGGTCGACCGGGATGAAGAGGCGCCGCCGCCGGACGCCCACCGAGACTTGGACCTTCAGTCTCTGGCCTGGTGCGACTATGACGAGAATCTGAAGACTGCCGTGAACGATTGGCTTGTCGCCGACACCAAGGGCCCCATGCGCGAAGTCATAGCTCTGCGATGCGGCACCCTACCCACACCTCGATCCTCGCCTGCGCTGGACCCGCCGAGAGCCATCGGCCCCTTTCGAGTCCGGTACAACGCGGTGCAGGAATGGTCCCGTGACCCCGCCTCTCTCTCTGGCGTGTATCCGGCCACATCCAAAAGGCGCTACCAGACACTCGAAAGCGCCAACAGTGCGGCGGTCGAGGCCGTCAACCGCGTGCTTTCGAGAGAGATCGAGGAGGAACACGAAGAGCTCCTGTTGGATGAGCTGGACGAGATATTCCCGGTTGGCGGGGACGTCCCTCAAGCGGTGCAGTGGGACAGGGCGGAGGATCCGGATGGCACCGTGAGAGTGCGTGCTCTCTATATTAACCGAATGAGAATGTCAAAGTGACCGCATGGGTCGAAAAGGAGTGAATGACCAGAAGTCAACTTGGCTCGGAGTGATTTCAGTTTTTTGTGTCTGCTCAAACTGATCTGTGACTTTGTTTTCATTAAATATCTACATTACTCCGAACATCAGAAAATCCTTTCCTTGTTCAAATGGCACCACCAGCTCACGGAGCTCACGTGCTCTGCTTGGCCGTGCCAAGGATTGAGCCTGGATAGATGCATGATTGTCCCGTCATACTGTTCACAGGTCGTATGCGCGACGACGCCACGCCCTAACTTGTCATCCGAACGAGAAGAGATCTGTGACCTGTTCCCCTTGCCTCAACGAACGCCTTGCAACGAAAGTTGATCGAAGTCGGAAGCTATTGAGAAATCTTTCGAGCCATCTGGGCTCCACCGAGAGAAGTGAGACTCCATACAACTCGCAAATCGCAGCATTGCGTCGGCGATTGTTTCAAAGTCGGGGACATACCAGTACCATGGTCGGCGCTTGTAATGCAAGATTCAGCTGTCGTAGCCAAGTGAAAAGGAGGTTCTGCAATTCTCGTGCCGCAAAATTTCGGAGCACTGATCTTTTACCAAGTAGTATGGAATGTTCCACCAATTCCTCTTCTTGTCCAAAGTCAGGAGCTGAGTCGCCTATCACTCCTTGGATCCAAGACACGATATTGTCAGTGAGGAGCTGAATGTCGAGAAAGTTCTCTCTGTGGCATTCTCGGATGAACAAGCCACAGTCGCAAAGAAGCCATGTCAAGTTCTTTTGGATAAGTGCTTCTATGATATCCGTAGTGCACCAATCAGCGAAAACTTCAAAGTATTGTAGGTCAGCCAGTACCGAGGATAGAGAAGATAATGTCTCCCGGAATCTTTCATGTTTCAGATCAGTCAACAAGGCTTCATCTCCATTACAGGCTGTATACCGTTTGACCATGTTCCTGTTAGTTTGACGGAGCTCTTCCATGAAAGGCTCCTCTCTCCATCTCGATTTCCAGATACCGAAGGCTTTCGCGAATTGAAGAATCAGTAGTCGGCGGAAACAGCTTTCATAAGGGTGACGATTGACCGCGAAACTAGGATGAAATGCACCAATCTTGGTAAATTCGTGCTTCGTTCCGGGTAGCATAAAACGGTGTCCATCTTTCTTTTTGCCGACTCCTTCGTGTCGTATCAGATTCAAGAATCCTGTATTGCTTTCTGACTGAAAACAAGAGATGAGAACATTCGGTTGCTTCGAGACTAGAGCTTTAGTCAAAATCTCGTGGCTTTGCGTATGTAGTGGCACGCCTTTATCGAAGTCGTCTTCAATGAATGGCATGGAATCTAGTATCGTCACATCATCGGTGTCCAAGGTACCCAGAGTTGATGAACTGATCAGATCTTTCACAGCCGCCAAGGTCGCACACCTCGCTTTCCTCGGAGGTGAATCCGTGTTCATATGTTTGAGATGGATCCGGGTGATACAACACAACCGCAACGCCACCCTTTTTCCGGTCTCGCTAATTCCAGATAGAAACCCAAGAATTGGGATGACAGGGTATACGGGACTTCGTCATCGTCATCTCGTACGCGAATTTTTTCCCCGAACCTCCGGAGAATCTGGACATGATCACTGTGTCCATTATCTTCATGCTCGTAATTGCCACAAATCAGCTTGCGGACGCGATGGTCAATGGGAATAGACAGACAGAGCATAGCTTGCAGCTCTGCTAACCGAATCCTTTGGTTATCGTTGCAAATATGTATGGACCTCGTGTAAGGTGATTTCAGACAAGCAAACAATATAGGGTCGGCAAGTGAAATAGAGCTTGTGAATTATGATAGTGTCACTGTCTGTGGCGAAAGCACTTTTCCACTTCTACTGCAACGTACTCTCTTTATAAACATCAGCACAATAAGCAGTTTATCGCGCGATGCGGGTAGCATACATGACTACTCGAAGCTCGAGCTATCGGTTTGAGTGTTCGGATTGTTCAAGCCTCGGCATGCGCAGTATGATTTTCTCTGCTCACGTGCTGACATATAGTCTGCCACCTCAGGCGATGCGTCCGTCGCGTCAGGAAAACAGGAGCGGAAAAATTTGATTACAGTGTACGGGGGACACAGCTAATGTATCCGGCTTCAGCTGGACCGCAGGTTGTTGATATCATGTTCTCGCTCGCAGGTCTCTCACATATCGGCTCTGAGGCCGATACGGAGAGTACAAGCCTGCGGCATAGCTTATTCCGCCTCATCGTGGTCATCGAAAGGCCAGTGCCGTACCGTCAGATCTCGCTCGGCTTCGTTCTCTGCGTACGCAATTGCTTGTTCTTTCATCTCTGCCGCCTGCGCTACGGCACCGTCGTATCCCTCGTGCGTGACCCACCCGTCAACGCCAATCCCGATGACGTTACGCAAAATTTCCATTTGAGAGTCCGCCTCCTCCTGCTCTATGGCCGCGTCAATAGCAGCACCCGCTTCCGATTCATCAATCGCTATTGGACATCGCCAATGGCTTCCAGCGTTATCTATTGTGAGGGATTCGAGGCTCTGCCATTCCTGCATCACGCGGACCAAGTCCGCTTTCAAAGGAATATTGTTTCCTTCCCAGGGCTCTCCCGCATGCTGGAAGATCTTTCGGCGAAATAGTCCTGCCGGGTGCATTACCGCTTGGAAATGTTGGTCGTTTTCTTCGCTGTGGCTCCAACGTAATAGAAATGAAGATGTCGTCGACGGTACAGCTCAAGCTCTTTCTTACGATCTTCTTCGTCAAGATCGTCAAGATCATCTGGGAGCTGTGGTTGGGTCAAATCCTCTGATACCGGATCGCCGTAGTTCTGGAAGTGAGCAGGAATTCCTGCCTGTAAGAAAAGAGGAAGAATTTTGCTGTGTTGCCAATCAATGAGACCAACGATGTCAGCTTCCCCCGATATGAAAATGTTATTTGGGTTCAAGTCAGGATGACGAAGCGTTGGCCGGGTAAGGGACACTTCTTCCGGCACAAGTCTATCGGCAATCACCTTTCATCGACCTTCTCTCCAGAGGGTTGGGCGTATCGACGTCGCAGCACAGCGACTCCACTGAGATTCTGGTGTTATTGCGCCCCTGGTACATCGCCACCACAGTCGATGTTCGAGCCTGATTAATGGTGCGAGTGACGCTTTCTGTCGCTCGGGCGCACGAGAAGTTCCCCCGTGTTGTATATATCCGAAGTGCTCAGGGTGGGTAAGATGATGAGGCAGATGACCTTTCGCGGTTGTCAGTTGGTCATGGATACCATTCATGTAGTTGCGCCGTCGTGGTACCAGACCGCAGTGCCTCTGGTCCAAGGTTGCACAGCACTGTAGATCGTGTGACTTGGGTGACTGCATATGGTCGCACTCAATCACACCCTACAATTGCGGTACCTTGCAGTTCATTGCCATACCTTGCTTCAGTGCACGTACAACATCGCAGCATACTATTTCAGTCGCACATGATGCCCCGATGAGATACAGTTCTGACATTTTGGTCGAAACTGGCCCTCATCTGCTGTGCTGAACGCTTCGTATCGTTGAGTGCAGTCTCTGTTTGTTTGGAATTCGGCTTGGCCGATGAAAGGGAGTAGACAGCGCTGTCGCTAAAGTGGCCAGGATACGGTGATGTGCCCCGCCTAGTAAGTACAACGATCATAGTTCAAAGAGCATAACGTTGTATCCCTTGTTACCCGAGCGTCCATGTAAGGTTGCACGAAGGCGAACGTTCCACAGGCGCTCCCTTGCTTCTACGTGCACAGTATCGCAGTGAGCGGCTTGGACAGCAGGCGGTGGATACTGGGACGTGCACGCAAGGGCTTCTGTGCCGTACCTTGCACGCAGCAGCCAACGTTTCGCCACCTGGAATTCCGACATCCCAGCAGGACACTGTCGCTTTTCCAGATGCGCAAGCACCACATCAGCCTCCAAGGGGAACGCGGATGAGGGAAGACGACAAGATTAGAAGAGAAGGAAGTCCTATCGATATCCCATTATTGGCTCTGGCTGGAATCTCATTGACGCATGCAGGCGATCGGCGAGCACGTCGTCTGGACGTCAGGTCAGGGATAGTCTTCAGGTTGAGACTGAGCGGCGGCGGCAGGATGTGACGAGCGCCTGCGATATGCAGGTCTTGTGAAACAATTACGGCCGAATGTAGGACAACGGCGTTGCCATGCTCAGGCCCTTGGAGAACGTCTCCGCAGTCTGGTTGGCGGAGCAATCTGGTCCTGGCTGATCCCTGCACTTACCCCACACACTTGCATCACAGATCGAAACGATGTTGACAGCCGAGAAATCGTGGTTGCTTTCATGCCAACAACACTCGAACATAGCATCACAACCATGATGTCTATCGGTATCTTTCGAGAAGCATGGTTCTCCGTGGATGCAGTGTACGCTCGTGCGAACGAAGGATTTAGGTGTCTCGACAATCAATGGTAACCATAGAAGGTGCTCTAGCAGCTTTGTTCCGAAACCAGTCGACGCGTGAAATTCTGTCAAGCAAGCGCCTGTCATTCCCAGAGAGCACTTTGCCAGTTCGCCAAGCAATCGTGTACTGTCCTGTTCGTTATCACGACCTCCCAGACACGCTGCTGGACTCCGACAAACAGCCAGCGACTCTCACGCGGCTCGTATATTTGCAGGGATCCGGAAGAGGTACGCGCACATTCTCCAGAGGCGACATATCTTTGCAACAACGAGTATATACACAGGCAGCCCCCTGGACATATAGCCTCGTCATCGACCATAGCAACATCATCAGCTCCCGTCGCATACGATGGCGTCTATGGGGAAGCTATCAAGAGGAGCGCAAGGAAAGGAAATATCGGCGCCACCCTCACTGGAGAGCTTACCTACAGAAATTCTGCGCAGGATCATGGCGCCCGAGCTGAAAGCCCCTCTGAGCGCCGTTAGAGATCAGGACGGATGTTTACGGTTCAACTTGAACCCTGCGATATTGCTGACGTCCAAAACGATAAAGTCCAAATGTATTGAGACCTGGAGAACCAATCGATTGGTCAGGTAACGTACAAGGGTGATGCATGCTTTCAGACCTACTGCATTCGTCCCTGTCACTGGGAAAACACGTACACAATCCTTTCTATGCCGCTCGAGCAAGCGCGCAGCACTTTTGTCGCCGATCTCAACGTAACTCACAAGCTGATGAGCAGTAACGACGTCACTGGCCCCCACAGAGAACGTTTGCGTTGTCACAATAGACGCAGTCTGTACGTGGCTTGCGATCTTGGGCTGCATACAGACCGCTGAACAGATGTATACCAAAGAGGCCCCAGCATTGGAACTGGAACTCTTTGTCCACAACAGCGTTAGCATCTCCGGCCCTGTCGGTGGGGATCTTTATCAAGCTATCGCGTTGATGCCACACAGCAGCACTAGGGTCATAGCGAAAGACTCGCCAGAAATGATCTTGCCATCGCCGGGCGAGGCGATCACAGGTGGAAGCTTAATCTACGGCGAGTGGATCTCGTCTACGTGTGCTCACAGACACGCGTCTTTAGCACTCCGAAATTTTATGCTCAACTGGACCACTGCACATACACTTGCAAACTTCTCATCAGCCTCCACCACCTAGAGTCCGGTTCTGACATCATGAAAGGTTTGACACATGCCGAACAGACACTTGTCGCACAACAAGCCTGCGCAGCGTTCCTCAACTGGACTTACGAATACCATCGCAGGCCCCGAGACGAAGAGTCGCTGGCTAAACTCAAAGAAAGCTGGCAGAGTGTGGAACAGGATACTTGCACGATCGATGGCTGCCCTTGCTTGCTTTGGGCTGGTTTAGACCTTGCAGGTAGGCCAATAGTGTCACGCGACGACGCTGCGAGACATGGCATCAACTTCCCGGCGCAATTGCCCAAGAGTCAGATCGAACACCCGTCTCCGTGTCTGTCTCAATACCTGACCTAGTAAGTACCATACCGTCAGTCTTTGCAACTGCTTCAGTATTTGCTGTGATATGTGCCATGTCTTGTTCGGTAACATCGGTCTCAGCATCTGTTTCACTAGCTGCCTGACCACCGGCGTCCGAGTCTTTCTTCTCACCTGCATCAACATCGGCTCCAACGACTGGTACGCCATCCTTCACGGGGCTCGGCCTTGACTTCGACGTTGATCCTGGCGGTGGCTCCAGTCTCGATGGCGTTCCCGTAGTTGCATCCTGCTTTTTCGCCCTAGCTCTTTTGTGTTACCATCCCGAACTTCCAATTGCTCTTGCTCAGAAGCCCCGCTCAGCAGACTTGGCTGTACTGGCGACTGTACATCCATAGGCGATCCCTCAGCAAGTGTCACTTCTTGCAGAATCGCTCAGACGGTCGACCGCTCTCCGTCTCGAAAGAGACCAATTCGAGGCGCTAGCGATGGTCAGTACGCACTATGTGTAATGACTGGGAGAATTGCTCACTTCCACATTCCCATACGAGACGGAGAAAACATGATAACGATCGAGCGAAAACTTGGCACCCACGCTGTTCTCGTCAGGATACGTCCACACTTCTCTGGCTCAATGACGCGGCCGCCGATGCTTTCCTTGTCCACCACCTGACAGTCGTCCGTGCAAACGACGCGTTGCGGGCCTCCATCCCACCCAGCTTTCGTTATCTTTCCCCAGAGTAGAGCAACGGCGAAACTGCCACTTTTATAGCGCAATATAGCCACTGCTAGCGCTAGATTGTTGTCCACTTCACCGCTCTCTGTCACGTATTGCACCCACACCCAGTCCCCTACTCGAATAATGCTCTCCGGTTCTTTTGAAGGATTCACTAGTACCCTCGTCATCAGAGCGATCATGCGTGCGAGATAGTGCGATACTCACACTCTAAGCTCTTTCTGAACTCGGATATTTCCTGTGGCTTTCGTGCGCAATGGTACTGTTGATTACCGCGGGCGGTTCGTATTGTGAATGTCGTTTGAGCTCGCGGTTTTCTTGCCCGGGTTTTCATCTTTATGGCGCAGCGAACGCGAGAAAAAGCGCGATCATGCAGTGCTTGGTGGAGAATGCGTAACGAGTGGGGTCCGAGTGACGGAGGAGAGCGCGACAGGCATGTCTCTGGAACACGCGACTTGGAGTGTTGGCCAGGGCATGAGCCGCCTCGAAGCGGGTCTGTTCCGCTCTCGGCGGTGCATCAGCCAGTGGTGAACTAAACTAAAACATTTCCCCTCCTCGTTGAGCGTATTCAATAACAAATATGGCCCTAGCAAAAAGCTACAAATGTTCGTGGCCTGGCTGCGATGTTACATTGGCTGACAAAAAGAACAAATCCCGACATCTTGACGTAGTCCATGGACAAACGCGAAAACCGCGCGGCCGTCCAAGAAAAGCCATCGCGTGTCGTCCAGAGACTGACTGGCAAATCTACGGTGCACGGCGCGCGTCGCAAGATCAACTGTGCGAGCTACAGCTGCATGATCGCCAGACCTTGCCTGTCACGCGTCCCTCGAACGAATGGTGGACACATCAGCCGTGGTACCAGGAAATTCGTGGTAAAGAGTACCACTGGAATCGAAATTCATTTTTGGAGAAGCTTCTACAGCTTCCATGTCTTGGAAGTGAGGATGTGTCGAGTGAGCACGCACTCGCTAGCATCGTCAACGCGAGCGACCTTCCGGCGAAGTCTGAGATGGATGCATTACGTACTCTTCGAGACCGTGAGTCGGCTAGCACGATTATCTTCAGACCATGTCTAGTTGACACACATCTAGACCATTCCGACCTCAAATTCTATAGCATGGGTCAGTCCGACAGTGTGGAAATAAACGAGAAGTATTCTGGGGAGTTTTACGACACTCTACTGTTCAATCTATCCGCTCCGCCTCGATCTGTCAATCCTCGATATGCAAAAGTACAACTCGACGAGTGAGTTCGACTTTTCTCGAGCCCACGTTGATCGAGACTTTCTGTATCAGCCACAGCAGGCTGAGCTGTTCGCAAGCCCGGCAGGGTCATGGTCTGACGTCCATATTGGTATTCATTTTCAATCAACGACGAAGATCCATCCATAATTGCTGCTGATAAACAACAGATCACTTTCTGGCCGGCTTGGCAATGCCTGTGGGTGACACGGTGAAGCTCTTTGTTTGCTGGCCTCCTACCGAGCACAATCTCAAGCTTCTGGACGACGAGCCCCCGGGGCCAGAGCGTCTGAGCCGCATTATCGATGACTTGGAGGAGGTCGGTGCGTGGTCATATGCCGAAACAACCCGCTATACTTGAGCAGTGGTTGCATTCATGCCGTCGTGACTTACGAGGTGGCTTCATGTACGCCGGGAACTTCATGACTGCAAACAACGGGACAGCGTTCATTCGGACTCTGCGTCTCAGTCCTGCATTTGTCGACCGGTATGACGACGCTGGCCTTCGAGGGCTTTTCGCAAACCTTGTGGACCAGATCGACACTACCCTTGGACGACTTTCCTGCTGGCATTCTTTGATCGCAGAGCTGATCAAGTCATGGCCGATCATCGAAAGATACGGTCGAAAGACGGAAAAGAAACGCCTAGCAGAGCGACTTCTCAGGCTTTCGAAAGAAGCCCCGTGGCAGCAGGTTTGTGCTGAGTTTTCCGATACAGACATGGCAATGCTAGACGATATCGTCAGGGCACAATTGAACCGAGGGGTGCGAGACATCCAGAAATCACTCACTCAAAGACCTAGAAGACGTAGAAATCGAGTAACGTCACCAGTCAGAACGTGATTTTCAACCACAGGCAGTTGGAGTGTTTAGAGTAGTCCTTGTTTTTAAGAAGAAAAGAAATGATTTTCTGACACGGTGGAAGGATATCTCCATCAGCAGGTCAAAGACGCCAGAGTGTATTGGAGAGTGTATTGGAGAGTGTATTGGAGAGTGTATTGGAGAGTGTATTGGAGAGTGTATCAGAGAGTGTATCGGCGAGTGTCCTCGCCAGTGTCTACACGAATGCTCACCGGGGCATACTCCCTGTCGTAGCCTACGCGTTCACAAGCTACTCTGCAAGTCTGTTCTCAAACAGCTGTTCATGTTACGCCGTCCGGTCCGCTGGCGTTGCTGCTGTTGACCAGGTGATTCTATTGTCGGCACTATGGAGCAATCCGATCGCTTTTTGCGAGTTGTAGAAGACTACATCAACCTGCAATGCGCAGGTTTCCGGGTGATGATAATCGTGGATATCAAGTCTCCATTTGCCGTCGATACCCTGAAGCCGCAAGTCCTGGTCGTTCGCGAGGATCTTGCGTTTAGGACTTGTGGAAGTATTTTGATGTTCCAAGAATGAGTCTTGCCTTTGGCGAGCAATACTAGTGCAATTTTCTTGGCAGAAATTTGTCGGGGTCTGACGACTCAAATTGACTTCGCTCAAACGTGTAACTAGGTGGTCTTCGTCCATGATATCGTGCGTGGTATTTGTGCGTTATAAGCTTGAAGTATGGCCGTGCATACGTGTTCCAAGTGAGCGAACGAAGAAGCGTGCACGAGGTCGAGAGGGGTCTAAAACCAAATCGGTCAGCCCAACCAAATGCCAGGCTCACCAACATGTAAAATGCTGGATAGTGCTGTAAGTTGTTTGAGTTCAATCAGACAGCCGAGAATTGTCCAGGGACCTATAGCAGAACTTCATCTGCAGCCCAGTCGAAACAAATCACACATCATGTACAAGCTACAGTACAGGTAACAATTTTCTGTACGCAGCATGCATGTGTGATGTTGTCCGCTTGGGCTTTCATACGCCTCGAGAATTACCCACCCATTGCATGTGACGACTAAGGGGGCAGAGCGAAACCGGGATAATGGTAACTTAGTTTAGCGCTTGGGCAGCCGTGCATGGACATGTCGGGGCCGTACATCCTCAAGGCAGATTCTTTTGCCAAGCTGCAAAATTGCCGGTCGGTTGCTGCCATGGACCGGTGAAGACGAATTCTGATGCTATTTGCAATTACTCTCGCTACGCTCTCGTTGAGGCAAACCTGCATCTCGCTGCAGTGTAGCGTCTTTGATCCTTGTTCGTCGCTTTGAGAGGTACAGCCATGCGACTAGGGATCCTTGTCTTGTCGGGCAGCTATCAGCCTACTTGTGTGCTCTGCTCCAGCTTGCAGTACTCTTCGCTGATGCAAATGCAAGGTGTATTCGACCTTTTCCACACTGGTCATGGGCTAAAGATAGGGTAGATGAGGTATCGGCTGCAAACAGCTGCTCCCCCGCATGCTTCCAGGTGGGCCTCTGGAAACACCACAAGCGCTGATTGAATGTGGCGCGCCCCTCCGGAAATTCAATTTTGTCAGCAGCACAACTACAATCTCCAATCGCAGTTTCTTTTCTTCTTTTTAATCAGACTAGCGGGGCTCTCATCCCGGGGACGGGCGATTGAAAAAAATTTATCCGCCTTTCAAGACCATTGATCGTTGATTTCCGAGCGCTTTCGAAGCGTGACAAAACTCAACTCCTAAAACCGCCCAGAGAACCACACAGAGGGAACTAGAAAAGTAGACTTTTCGAATTACGAGAGTACGAGCACTACTTTGATCGACTCACCAGAAAGCGTTGCGTCAAGAGGCTTTTGGAGGATGAGCCCCGTATGGAAGACACTAAATGCACATATAACCAGAAACCGAGCTGATTAGAATCATCAGGGTCAAGATGCAAGGTCACGGTGCACACAATGTGGAGGTTCATTCAAAGACAACAATGCAATGACTATGGTATGCTGTCCTCTTGACAAATGTGGCGGGTGAAGTGATAAATGACCGTCATAGCATCTCATCACCCACAAGTCACGCAATCTCGAATGCTGGGGTTGCTACAAGAAATACAAGACGATCAGCAATATCTTCCTTCACTTGGAAAGCGGAAGCTGTCCGTCCGGATGGGACAAAGAGAGCGTAAAAGAGGAAGCAATAAAGTTGAACGGCCCCTGGCGGAACGAAGAGCGTGATTCAGAATACTTCATTTTCTGTCCCACTTGTGACCGTAGTTTCAACTTGGTCAGCGGGTTCTTGCAGCACATTGAGAGCCCAAGCTGCGATGAGGGATTGTGGTCTGGTCGGTGTAGCGCTATTGGACTACTCCGTCAATTGCGTCGCAATCTGAAATTCGAGACGCAGACAATTTTCGGCATTCAAATTTGATCGACGTTTAAAGCAGAAGCGACGATAGACACTCACTTGAACGATTTGTTGTGATATGATTGATGGACGTAAGCAATTCACGTACCTTTCCTTTACAGCCTTCCTCTGATGACGAGTCGCTGTGACCGGCGCCCGGAACTACCCCTTGTTCCTCGGCAATGCCCTCGAGCAAAGGAAGAATGTGTTCCACTCCCCTCGATACAAAGTAAGAGATGATTGAGCGATATACCATTACTGCTCGTTCGGCAGACTACGTACACGCGCGACTGATCACGACGCTGAATCTCCGCGACGAGGTTAGATCAGAAACTCCTGCGGGGAAAATGCCATAACTCTCAGGATGATAGCCTCAGGCATCATGGAAGGAGCAAAGGCCCCGGAGAAGTGTATGGATACCACCGTGCTCGTTATCAGTTGTGTTGGGCGTTCATCGCAGCATCGCCGACCTTTTGTCGTCTAAGAACGACAGCGTATTTTACCTAGAGAATATCGAGCTCTAATGGTGCCACGTCCATACAGAACCCTCCCCTCTCTTGTCGTTCAGTGCGTGTGATCTCTTCCTCTGTACTTCCCGTCTCCTCTCTTCCTACTTCGTCTTCTTCCAAGCACAGCAGCGTTGCCGGGCTGGCTGACCGCGTTGGCGGAAAGCGCCGCGGCGGTCATATTCGAATGTGTTTTGCGCCATCGCTCTGCTTTTTGGCATAGTCGAAGGCCCCAGAAATATGCCAATTATTCTTGCAGAGGAACTGAGTCCACAAGCCACGCCCCACAGGATCTTCAGCTTGGGGATGTACCCACTAGATCTACCATTTATCAACCTTTGGTAACTGCAGTACACCGGTACAAACTTTCGTCACAGTGACCTGTGGCGAGACACGTGCGGAAATGACAGGAACAGTGTCGTGTCCAAACACACTTCACGCTCACATGTCGGAAGGCCGTGCTGCACGCACGCCCGACGGATAAGCCTATGATGCTCGTTATGTTGTGGCCGCATGCAACGATACCTTACGTGCTTAGACTGAGAGAACAAGATTTGCACTAAACTGGCAAATTTCAATTTAGCGCGCGGTTCCTTCTCCAGACTGCGTGTACATGTGGCATTTTGCCTTCGACCGGCAACACATGCATGAAATGACAGCACGAACCATGCACCTCTTGTAGCAATGTCTCTGCATTAGTACGCGCGTTTCCTCCATCGATAGCTGGTCTACATAATGCTATCGTAATCTGCAAAACGTTGTGCGGCTGCGTTAGCCGACGTGCAGAATCGGGCTTATGCAAACGTCGGGCCGCAACACACGTGATGCGATGTTGTCTGCATGGCAACATAAATGCCATGCAGGCCATCACGTCGTTTTTTCCGTCTATAGTTCCCTTCTTTTGCGAGCACTACAACCATAATGGCCGATTTTAAAGTCGAAGGGTTCTCTTCAGGGGACGAGGTCGCATCAGACACTGACGTCGAACAATTCATCTTGTCCGAGGATTGGAGTTTGAAGGAATATTACCTGGGCGCAAAATACTTCGACTTTGCCATAGCAAAACGAGTCATGGGGTCGCTCGACCATGGCAGCAACTGGCCAGAGCTACATGTCCGTATGCACGTTACGACAGATCATAGCGTTCACTGACGTCTGCTAGTCTCATGTGGAAAGATTGAAAAGAGAATTCCCTTTCAAGAAGACCTTGTTGTCTATCCAAGAGAATGGTCCAGAAATGTTTCTCGCCAAGGCTGCGACGATCATGAAGAACTCATGGTTACTTTGGGTGCAATTCTGCGCGACGGCGATCAAGAGTTGCGGTCTTTTGCAGAGCAATTCATTCAAAACGGAAGCCAGGGTTCCGAAACCCCACGACAGAGAAAAGATAGTTTTCCTTTGCTTTCCCGAAGCTGCAGTCAGACGCTACGACCGTAGCTTCCGGTAGAGATATCTCAGCCCTCAAAGAATTGGTGACAAAATCGGAGAGGTGCCTCGGTACACAGCGGTTTCTGTCAACGAGTATCCGCCGACTTTTGAGGCTGTCCTTTGGTTTAGAGGAAACAAATTTACGGGTATGGGAGGATCAAAGCCAAAGGCAAAACAGGAGGCTGCCTTCAAAGCGTGTAAAAGGTTCGCTGATTTGATGAAGGAGTGATCTGGTCTCGGGCTGAGCCCAGTCCATAGAACTATCTTAGAGCAAATGCTTGTCAGACATCTGACTCCAGCGCTACAGTAGCGACAATTCATGCGTGCCTTAATGCATTATGATGTCTACGCCGCATTGGTGGTGAGGAATGTGTGACGAGGCGGGAGAGCCTGATGAGTCAAAGTCAGATTCCAACTTTCCAGATATTTCTAAGGTATTTCATAGTTGCCGCTGAAGCTCGAGAATTTGTCCCTCCCAGTTATCACTTTGTCTTTCACCATCTACCCCACCATGCCGACACGCAACGGCTTTTATGGCGATCTCGCCCTTTGGAGTACCCTCGCCATCGGAAAACATCAGCGGACGGACGTCAAACGGAAGGTATGGCAACGTTTTCTGGATGATCTTTGCTATCTCTGTGACACAGAGACCGGTGGGAAGACGACTGTTTCCATAGCTGTCTCCAAGTCAGTAGCGGCCAGTGCTTCTGGATCTCTGCAAATGGTGAATTGGAAAGGCTGTCAGACAATTGAAACTGGTTTTGAAGGAGCTCAGCGACATACATCAGAAGCCAGCGTTGACCTCGATCGGGCTAAGATAAGATACTATGGGTTGGGATGCGCAGGAGCTCGATGAAGGTGAGAAACTACTTGCGAGAATTGCGACGCTACACCCGCATCATGGAGACACGGGATCCATGGGGAAAAGGTGAGAGAATCTTACCATGCCATGCTACCGCTGATTTAAAGGCGCGTTGTCGTTCGGGCTTTCCGAGCTCTCTTAGAAATGGAGAGTTATATAGACGTATCCATGGAAGCATATCGTTTGCGGTCCAGCCAAGAATACCTTGACTTGAAGGACTACATCGCACGGAACCCGAGAGATTCTGTAGGCCTTCACGTCCGCCACTATCTCGGACGCTTGGCTTCCTGGGCAAAATCGGTCACTTTCGTCGTACAGGCAGCGAGCTCTCACGATACTCTCCATTCCCGATCCAAATTCAGCCCTTGCCATCGCAAGAGTCCATTATATCCGACGGACTTATGGAAGAACATGCTCTAGATGCGATGATCGCTCTCTCACCCGCGCGGTGTTCAGGGAGCACGGCGCTCGTGTGGATCTCGGTGGTCTCCTGTCCTAGATATTTACAAAGACGGTGGCAAAGCCTCAAGCTCAAAACACTGTTCATGCTGAAATGACCATACTGGATCATTTTCACCGCCACGGTCTGTCCTTTGCGCACGACAAACGATACATTGGATGCAGCAAACCCTCATGTTTCTGTTGCGGGGTGTGCATGGCTGTTCATCCTTTAGAAATCGAAGAAAGACCTTGCCACAATAATGTCTGGGTAAAATGGTCTTTACCAGGACAACCGCAGAATGGCAGTGTGGAGGTGTCAGAAAGCAACTCGGATCTGATGCTTGGTTTGCGCAATATCATAAACGAAAGATCAAAGACGAGCTTTCTTGCGGTGCAGATGTCGGTCGGCAACGATTGTTCGATTCTACAACAGACCTCTCTGCTTCTTTACCGACCACCTTCGACTCCATGCTACTGGGATCTTCGGAGTCGAATCTCGATGAATGATGCGATTCAGGCCACCGATTATACTTGCCTCACACGGCACCACGTTCTCCTGCAGTTGTCAGGGGGAAAATAAGGGTGGAACTGGTGCGGGATTTCGATATGCAGGTGCGGGAGTTCTAGCGGTCGAATCCGCTGCAAGTGAATCGCGAGTAGCTGAGTCCATTAGCAATGCTCTCCTAATCACGGCCTGGTCCCTTTCTTTCCGCTCAGCTTATCGAATGCAAATGTAGCAACTTCTCAAATATTGATTGATCACATCTGAGGGAGTCGCTACTCCTACCTTTGCTCGACCTCTACGTTGACCGAGTTAATTCCTGCTCTTGCCATGGCTGTCCTCGGCCTCGGTTTGACGTGCGCAAACACATCAAGTTCCATCGGCGAGGCTCGTTCCATGATAAGCCGCAGTACACTTCGACCTCTTTGATGCAGATCAAAAACCTACGATGCATGCAACTTGCGCTGCAGTAAATCTGCGTTCTACAGACTTATTTTTATGACCAGAGATGCATGGGTTGAGGGTAATGAGAAGACCGTGGATGACATGATGTACGAATAGGGTTGGGGTTAGCGTGGCTTCCTTGCACTGTATATACGGCGTATCTGTTTTCTAAATTCGTGCGTGGCGTGTTTCGTACAGAACCAACGAGTATCGAATCAGATCGTATGGAGCTATGGTGGTATTGTCTGCAACCTTTCTTGAAACAGATCTGAAAGGGTTAGTTCGAAGGTGTTTGACAACGGTCAACGATGTCAGCTTATCGGCCGTGTGGTCGATGACTGCAAATCGTTGGGACGTCGGTATGCATTCCTACTTGCCAAAAGCAATGGTTGCAGCCCGGTCAACAAAGTAAGAACCCTTTCCAGCTGCCGAATGACGAATCAGTTTGGCGCTAACACTGATATTCCGGATTCGCAGCTCCTATCGGGCATCGATGCGTTGGGCTGTAAAGTCCTACGTACGTCTCTCTAAGCGCCAATAGGTGCATTAATACGGCCCACACACACACACTTATCGTAACCAAGTGTGTATTGCGTGATGGCCGGACAGTGATAAGTATTCGGCACGACATTCCACAAGCTATGGTTGCACTAAAGTACCCAACTGCCTTTTAGCGTGGATCTGCTAGCAAAAGCGACTTCTCCACAATTCGCGAACGTCTGACGTGCGGCACTGCGTGGCAAGGGCCACATCTAGTACGCACTATGCACAGCGATTAGGCCTACTTACCTCGATCTCGAAATGACCGGGATACTCGGAAGGCAGGCGCCAGGACCAGTTGTTCCAAAGGTCCTTCCCATGTCATTCCAGTACTAGAGAAGAAAGGCCATCGACAGTGCTCCTAGAATTGGTCACAAATGTCAGTCAGGAATGGTAGTACTTGCATGTTCGAACATAACACGCCAATCGTGCTTCTTTCTACTTGCCATTGTGTTCGACACAGCCCCCGTAACTGAACACTGAACAAAAGTACGAAGGCACATAGAGCGCATTTGGCTCACATGAAGCATGCCAAGAGGACAATTTCAAATTCGTTGCATGTCCATACATGCTGGCTGCAGCAATTTCATGCATGTTTGGAGTATGACTAAATGTACGGACATGCTGGCTGCAGTAATGTCATGCACGTTTGCTGCACGACTAAATGTACGGGTCACTGCTGAACGCATTCGCTGGCTATCTCTGCAACCTCATTGACTGTACGTCGCAGCAATCAGAGGTTTCGTAGCGGCCTTCTGAAGATAAAAAGATCAAAGCATCCTCACAATAAGCACTGCGGACTAGACCACTCAAAGTACAAACACGCGTGAAACGACATCATGTCTACATCCGATCTTGCTTCACAGCTCATGCAACAGGTACGTCGTCTCTGCTGACGAAATGTGGAAGAACCACTCATGATCGTTCACGCAACCCAGGACCCTCGCTTCATAGAACAAGTCATGGAGATCCTCCATATCATGCAGAAAGAACAACCCGACCAAATTCTCGGGTATAAGGTTTAAAATCGAGCCAAGAGTGGAGCGCGAGAAGTCGAAAATGCAGCATTTCGGCTCTTACGAGGGACCTGACGATCTGACATACCAGCTGCTAAATAATAATTTGCACACCTGGAACGTCAATCCACACGCTTTCTGGGACAATCCAACGAACCCCTTTTGGGGAATCTCTCCGACGGGTGAGCTGGTTGCTTTCTACCTGAACGCAAAGAGCGGTGACTGTTAGTCCCGATTGGCCCAGCGTGTGGCGTGCATCGTCCTCGAGTTAATTTTCAAGAGTTCGGTCGGCCACAAATGCGACTTTCACTTCTCTTGTACGGATTGGTAGAGCAGGGGATTCGCCTTGACTGTCCAGAAGTACGTTGAGGAAATGCTCGACCATGGAGCCGATACCTCAACATCGAAGCCAACATGGGTCGCGGTATATGTTTTGTGTTGGGGTGCAGCCTCCCGGAAGCGCAGTAGGTTCTGGTGATCCATTGAGTCCGGCAACAGGTATACTGATCAAGACAGTTGGTACAAGGTTTACCCAGAAGGATGCCGCTTTCAATGCGGTCATGGATCATCTACGCTCTGTGGGTATGGAACAACTAGCCATCTCGTACGCGCCGATCCGTGACAAGATTGTGGAGAATAAAATGGCTTCGCTCAGGGCTGCAGTAAATAGGGTCGGAGCTCTGCCGGTAGCTCAGGGCCGAAACACTCTCTGATGCTACCGGGAGCAATCATACGAATGAAAGCTCTCATCGCATACATCAGTCAAGATGGGAATGGATGGAATAGGCAGAAATTGACCAAGGGGCCAAGAACGTTGCTTGCATAAAAAATTATGTTTGGGCTTTCTTGACTTTCGGCATGCGTGTGAGAAGGGCACCCTGAACAGAACGGAATTTGACTAAGTCTTTGCTCCACCAGCTCACCATTTCCTGGTCTTGCTGTGGTCAAATTAACCAGGCTCCTGAATCACCAAACTGATAGTCGAGAGATCGTTGATGCTGAGCAGTGCACGTGTATATTGCATACTAATCAGATTTCTATCATACGTAAGTGGCGCAGCGGGCAACATGCGTCATCATGCTACCGAAGAATGTTATCTCTTCCACAATTCCATCACCTAGTCGCGGTTTTCGTGAATTGCTGCGCCTCAAGGAATATGAAAAGACAGCATCCTTCATCACCACTGAGGCGATCGCCGAGATTGACAGTTCACAAACAGCCAGCAAAGCGTCGGATGTGATATATAGTGTATTTTCATGGAGTATATGTAGATAAATAGCCAAAAGTAGAGCTGAAAGCTTCGATATCGCTTCTTCAATTTCACATAGTGCAGCGCCGTTGGCCAAGCCCGATGTCTATACCCTATATACATACCCCGAGTACGCTGACAGTGTCAGATTGTCATGCTCCCGAACTCTCGTTCGATATCACCAGCGTACTGGACACCATCGGCTGGTCGGTGACTCGACCCACCAATGGGAGCATTGCACTGGGGGCAGCGTGCAGTCTGCATGGGCATGCCGCATTCACCTATTGTGAACGGGTGTCCATTCTCACACCTATACCAATGTCCAGTGCCACTAAACTCTCCCTGCATGGCAACCACGACCATCTTCATTTGACTTTGGTACCCGGCCTCAAATAGGAGACGACGGACGTCGTCAACCTCAGATGAGATCCCGTTTGTTTGCCCAGGATATTCTGTGCACAGGACCTTGGCGCCGTCTAGATGTCTCTCGGCAGTCCGCTTGATGTTCTCAAGATGACTGCTAACACCACTGCTATCACGAAGTCCCATGACTTCACATTCAAGGCCAGCAAATGAGCCCAAAAGATATGTCCCTCTGCTTGCTGAAGAATGTTGGAGGTGCTTGTAGCGAGCTCAACCAGAG